>RJWH01000014.1:1973192-2584571 GCA_004363575.1 Solenodon paradoxus | reverse complement strand
TACAGTGAAGGAAACTGATCCTCAAAGATGACTTTGCCCCAGTCACACAGCTGGAAAACCCAGCAGGATTCAAAACTAGACCTGACTAGGGATTAAACCTGTGCTCTGTATACTGCTTTATTCCTCTACCTCTCTGACTTGCAGAGTCAAAGGCACCAGCAGGTAAATAAAGAAAAGAAAGAGAGGCTTGGATTTAAAACTGCATATCAATAATAAAATCCTGCATTAAAAGGTAATGTGAAAAGGACTTCTTGCCTAAATTACTGAAGGGCTTTTTGTGGGTGATTTATATCTACACTATAAATAAAATGATTTAACAGGATGTATGGATATAATATGCAGTACAGATCTTAAGTCACTTAAATAATAGCATGCTCTATATTAAGACAAACTGGATATGAAAAGACCTGAAAAATGAAAATAACTTCAGCCTTCAACAAGATCCACTCCAAACAAAAATACTAGCAGAGTTTGAAAGCTGTCTCTAGAACATTCTTCCTTATGTCTCTGGGGCAAAAAATCATTGATTTTGGAGGAAAGTTAAAAGAATTATTGTGTGAAGGGCAGAAATACACCATAACTATTCATACAAACAAATCAGCAAATAAAAATTTTGTCCAGACAACAGTGAGTGTTGAAATTTGTGTTAGAAACTTAACCTCAGAGGTGACCATAGGAAAAAATAGATGATATCAAGTGATGGTTTCTGTAAATGAGAACTTCTAAGTCAAAGTCAAGAAAAAAATTTATGACATTTTTAGTTACCTTACTCAATAAATTAAACGTGAGGCATGAAATTGTTCCAATACCCATTCCTTGGCATAAGTTTTAGAATAATACTTGTACATATCAGGCATTGTGTTAGTTCTCAAGTTAATTTTTCTATGCAAATTCAGTGCTATGTGGAGAGAGACAGTTTCTCTTTTTCACTGTGCAGTTTGAAAAATACTAAATTTTAACATGAGTTCAAAGAGAATGGTAAAATCTTCAAGACGAGATTTGGCATAGCATGATATTAGGACTAATGCTAACATTTTCATCCACTAGAAAGCATGTTTTGAAACAATATAGGTTTGGGTTAGGTTAATTTTTAGCATCTTATTAGAAAATGATACAGGGTCTTGAGTCATAAGAATATATAGCTTATAAGTATCAAATGAAAATTGCAGTTTACATTTGCAATAATCTTTACAATTCTAATATATACTTATTGAATGTATGTTCCCAATCAATATCTGACAATAAATATGACCTTCATTTTCTCTTTCTTGATAGATAAATGAATGGATATATGTATGTGTGCATACATATATATCTATACTTAGATGCATATAACACACTGAAATGTAGAACATTTATATTTTAATATACATATGCATCATAATTAATGTGCATATTAAAAATAATTTGATTATAAATATTCCACTGTTTGTGAATTACTTAGATACTTGAGTAGTACATATTTATACCTTCGTTCATGTGTTTAAAAGGTATAGAATCTATTTTTTAAAAGTCAGTGGCATTCTTTTAGAGTTGCTATATCTACAGACTGGACTTTACAAATAAGAATAGGTATTAACGTATGGGTATGATTTTAGTTGTGCCCTGCTCAAAGTATCATTTAACCTCAGGTATCACAGAAACTGAAATTAAACTAGTAAGTAGAGTATTACAAGCCTCTGCTCGGAGACTTCTTGAAAAATAAAGTTGAGGAAGGAGTATTTCATTGGTTTATTAGGAACCTGCTAAGATTTGTTTATTGGAGACTTTATATTGTGCTCAATGAATTGATGATGCAAAAGGCATATAGAAAGGGATTTGGTGTAAGAAGACCCACACTTAATCATGCCATTAAGAAGGCACTGGTTCAGTGGAAATTGTTAGAACTCTGACACTGAGAACAAAGCCCAAAAAATGCTCACTAAGTTGTACAGCCATAGGATGGCTTGAAACTACCAAGATCATCTATTTATTTTATTTCTCTCCACATGGTCCAAGTGGAGAGCATGAACTCAGTTCTTTAGAGGAAACTCTGCAGGCGATATTCATGAGTCAAGCAAGTCTAACAGGGGAGTGATGAACTTGAGAGTATTTCAGATGAATGATGCCATTTCTTTAAATCAAAAAAAGCAAAGTTAAAATTCTGTATTATAAATGTGAAACCTCCCAAATTTAGAACCTTGGCCCTGTATTTGTATTAGTAGCACAGGTCATCAAGCTACATCACTAGACTAGCATTGGTTTTGGCTTCAATATACTCTCTCTCTAAGGTACTATGTCCTAGATCTTACTATATTGATATAGGGACTGAGGAAGATTGCATAGGGTAATGTGGAAGATTTGTTATTTATTCTTTTATTCATGATACATTTATAGAAGACCAACTATATTCAGATCCTTAGTTCTATTCATTGTGTATATAGGTGTGAACAAGATGAAGACCTAGACCTCTGAGAGTTTATATTCTTATTAATAGGAATATGATACTGCTAAAAAAAATTGTTAAGCCAAGATTGGAAAGAAATGCCATAGAATGTGTGAGTGGTATGAGATTTTGTTCCCTCTCTCACACAGATAAGGAAACTGGGTCTCCTTGAGGTTAATGAATTGCTCAAAGATGTAGTAAGTTGCTGGGAGAATCCAGGTTAGAACCTAGGGCTGTCTTTGTGGATATACAAATTCTTATGACTCAGGGTCCCACATATGGTTTGATGCTCTGCTATCACTGTCTTAAATTTTTTCATCATTTTATCTGTGAACTTGAGATTTGTTAAGAGAAGTACAATAGCAGCATGTCCTTGATACTTGATTTGGATATAGAATGTGGTGATTTGAGCACAGAATTCTGGTGGACCCATGATGCACAGAATTCAACAAAACTCAAAGTGAGTCCAGGCTAAGTACGTTAGGTTTATGAGCAACTAGGAGTGGTGGTGGTGGGGAGAGGAGTGGTCCTGATGACTCAGAGACTGCGTTTTCCATTCCAATGAGAATATATTCTGAATACAAAGAGAAGGAAATTATTTTCCAAGAAACTCAAATGACCAAGGAACACAAGTATATCTTTTCTTAGTTGTGTGACTTCTTTGTATTAGACAACCTCTCCTACTGAACAGAATGACACAGAAGGAAAGGTAACTCTAGGGTAACCTACGGCTCCTTTTCCTTTTAGTCCTCCCTTACATCCCTGAAAGTAGAGTGTTGGTTGATTTTGTATGCATCAAGAAATGAAATAAAATCAGTTTCGAATTTTCTTTATGTAGTGTTTTCACTATCTGATAAGAACAAAATATATATACCTGCAAAACCTATGAAATATGAACTGTGTGATTCCAGTGATTTTGTCTATGAGTTAAATTTTCATTTAAAACTGTCATTGTACAACATAAACCTAAATGGTAAAATTCATACTAATAATTAAAATTTTTTTATTTTTCTTAGCATAATTTTAAATAGAAATAAAAACATCTTGATGAAGACGAAAGGAATAGCTTTATGTTTTAGAAATGTCAATGATTTTTTTTCCTTCTTTTTGCCAAGGAGGTGTGCATTTTCATTTTGTAAGGGGCCCTGCAATTATGTAGCTGGCCTTATTCAACCTAGGTTAGAATCTTTTTCCCTAACTTCTAAGTTATAAGACCTTGCTTCGCTTTGATTTGGTGTTCCAGATTTTAATGGTGATGATTATAAGTCTAGAACGAGGAAACAAGGAAGCCTTGTTCAAATAACTTTCACTTTATGTAACAGTATACCCATGATTTCAGAGTAAATAAAAATTCATCCAAACTTGCCCATATTTGGTCATTTCTGGACTTTTCATTCATGTGTACCTGGCTCATGAAACAAAGTGAGGTAGTGCAAAATGACAAGCAGCAAATATAACAATCTATGTTAATGACTTCTTTTGGTTTGATTGTTGAAACATGGATATTTGCTATTGAAATAAAAGTGTTTTGGTTTTGTTTTTGCTCTTTTTAGTCTCAGCTGGAAGTAAATGATGAGGATATAGGGTACATTTTTTTCCAAAGAGAGAAGCATTTCAAATAGCACACTGTCATTAGTTTGGGAAAATCATTCTAAAGTGTTAATATTTGGTCTTTTTCCTTTTCTTTTTCAAACTAAGAACACAAAAACTTGAAAAGAGTTTGACAGGCATTTATATCTCTTAGGAGTTTACACATTAACCTAGATACCATTCAGTGCCTTCAACAGTTTAAAGGGTTACCCCTGTGTCTTAGTTTAATACCATAGTAAACTGAGTGACATAAAACCCAGAAATCTGTTGTCTCACTATTCTGAAGTCTAGAGTCTAGATATCCAAGATATATCATCAGAGTTGGTTCCTTCTGTGAGGAAGAATATATTCTTTGCCTTTCCCCAGGCTTCAGGTGGCTTACTGGCAATCTTTGGCATACCTTCACACGTAGAAGTAGCCCCCTGACCTCTGATCATCTTCACATGGTTTTCTCTCTATGTGGGTGTGTGTCTCCAGATTTTCCCTTCCTATAAGGAGGCCAGTCATACTGGACTAGGCTCACTCTCATGACTGCTTTTTCACTTAATGCTTCTGTAAAGATCTTATCTCCAAACAAGGTCAGTTTGAGGTATTATAGATTAGAATTCATCATATGAATATCGGGGACCATATTCAACCCATGACTCCCTGACATCCTTGCAAATTTTAAACTCAGTCAGGGCAAGGAACCAAAATCTTCTACATCCAGTCTCCATCTGGCCGCTGCTTAATATTTAATTCTTCAGTGAAGGCTGACTCACGAGTCTGACATCATGTAGTCCCTGGTAAGGGAGCCAGGAGGAGGGGTGTGTACCATCTACTTCAAGGCATCAGTCATCTGAGTTAAAGAGCATGTCTACTTCACGCTTCTGCACCAGTAGTTCCAGACATGCATGCCAGGCACCATTCATGGAAGAATAGCAAAAATGAGCCTTTACATAATCAACACAATTAGACATTGTGCCTTACACATATAACAAAGGCTTAATCACTGGTAACTTTATTTGCCAAAGTTTTATTGAACACCTGACTGTCTTCTATGGTCATTTGTCTCCTGGCAATTTATGTTCTGTGTGTATGAGAGGAGGTGAAGTTGAGAGGTATCAGAAAGACTTGAAAATGTTAGAGGCTGGTTCCCTAGAGTACAGTAGACTTATTGGATAGCTCAGTATCACCCAGTCATCTGCCTTGGCTTGGCTATCTGATGGAGCATCTGGCTGTGACTGAAATATGGTAAGGCACTCAGGAATTTGTTTTAATAAAGAAAGCTAATGAGAGGTGGCTATGTTCCTTACATACTTTCTCTAATATATTATTTTTATATTATAATATATATATATATATATTTTTTTTTTTTCCTCTGGAGTCTAGATATAAAAGTAGAGGAAGAGCTATCTTTACACTTTTAGTGTCTGGTCCACTGCATCTATCCACATTTCACATGCTTTTAATAAAGGAAGTTAATTTCCTCAGAGCACAACTAAGTCCCCTAGATTTGGTTTAATTATTCGATATCCTTAAAATTCCTTCGATTTAGAGTCAGTGTTTATAGAGATGTGTGTCTGTGACTGATTCTGTTTGAGACTGATGACCTACTTCCTATGCCATCATTGACTGTCTAAGCCTTTCTGCTAACTTTGCGTGATAGGGTGGGTTCCTCACCCAACCCGACTTTTGTTGGAGACCTATTCCAAACTGAAGAAATCAATCAGCATCCTATTTTTCAGTTGAGTTTAACTTTTCAAATGGGATATAATTTTAAAGTTTTTCTTATATGTGATCTTACATGTTTATAATTTTTATTCATTCATATGTACATGTCTGCATATTTTCTTCAATATATCCACTTAAGCACTGTACTTCTTAAAGTGAAGATTGAACAGAATGAATAAGACAAAAGTATAGTATGGGGATTGACAGGACATGCTAGCAGAAATATTTTCCAGAAAGTTAGAAATGTGGGTTGGGAGCTCAGGAAACATATCTGAAAGTTGGTTCTCCCAGGATAATAGCTGTTGTCAGGATGGTAACAGATTACTAAGAAAGTCATGGAAAAGAGCTGAGAAAAGGGCCAAAAGATAAATCATCTTGTACATCTTGGTCTAAAGTAGCAAAAATCTTCCATTATCTGATCTTTGATTTGGGACTTGATATCTCTTTCTGGAATATAAGCAAGTTCGACTGAGTCAATGTAAAATCTCTGTAACATATTCTGCAAATTTGTAAACCCGTGAGAAAATTTCACTACTTTCTGTGATTGACATTCTCATATCCTTAGTTGATTATTTATTTAATGTCAGGGATAAGAATAATGGCTAAAATTTATACAGTGTTTTCTCTTTACCAGGCATTATACCAAACAATATTTAATGTATTATAAATAATGCTAAAAAGTAAATACCATAATTATCTCCCCTTTACGTATAAGGAAAATGAAGAATGGTGAAGGTTAAGTAATCTATCTAATTACCTAGTATCTATTAATTGAAAAATAGCAGAATAAGAATTCACCTCCTGAATATCTGTTGTGAGAACTTAAGTTTTTAATCATTGAGCCAGTTTGTCTCTCAAGATTTTATTCTTCCTGTGGGATTAGTTGAGTCTCATTAGTGTTTTTTTTCTTTTTTTTTTTTTTTTTGTCTTCCCCTTCTTCAGAATCTTGAACTCAGGTCCTTGTGCTTTCAATGGCCCAACCCCTGAACCAGCTGAGGACAGAGGTGCATCTCATTAGAGCTTCTACTCTCTTGTTTCAAAAAGTACTCAACCAAAACCAAAATGGTTTAACAGTTAGGTCAACTATTCTGTAACTATTATCCAATGCCTTGGGTTTTAATTTGAAATGATCTACATAAAATATTTTGAATATAAGGAGGGGCTAACAAAGCAAGCAAAACTAGTGTTCAGGTGTTCAGGAGAGGTTAAGTAACCTATTAAGTTAGTAGGTTAGGCTTTAAAATATGCTTATTTTGTCTTTATCTTCTCATATCAATAGCAGCTATCTAGACCTTTATCTCATTAACGTTTCCCACTATATCCTTATCCCCATCACCTGAACTGTACACCTATATAGTTTCTCTTTCACAGAATGTAAGTTACCACTATATAAAATTATCAGATTTCCTCATATCCATCTTAGGACTTATCCAGAGGGTTATCCATCCTTTTGACTTTCTTACTTTTTTTGAAGAAATGTACCCATTCATTTCTAAGGCCTGCTCTTAATTTAAAAAAAATTGCAGAGAAGCCTATGATAGCTTTTAATATTAGCGTGATAAAATCATTATCATAATTAAATAGAAGTTCAAAGGGAGATTCCATGACCTTGTTAAGGCCTCATATGTGTTATGGCAGAGCCTCTAGATGGTGAGGGTGAGAAGACTGACAGCCCGACACTCATAGGTAGAGGAAAAGGCACTTTATTGCAGGCACCGGTGCTGGCCCAGGGACCCTGTTACCCAAAACTGAGCAAAGGGGGTCTAGGAGAGCTCCTTTTATATTCTGAGATAAAGATTCATCTCTTTGGCTATGTGTGATTTTTACTGGCAACTCATCAGTTTTGTACAGCTGAAGAGTAGGTAGATGATGCTTGTTTGTCCTTAGTCATGATAACAAGACGTAGTTGCGCTCTCTGTAGTACAGGATGTAGCTACAACCTCCCTAGTACAATAACAGGTCGTAGCTACAGTATCATAGTACTATGGAAAATTCCTGGCAGACAAACTTTTGCATTGGGGTCAGGAAAAAGGTCTTCTACCATATTCCCCACTCTTGATCCTTAAACTGATTTACAGCCTTGTGGATTATACAGGGTTATACAGGAGACTCTAAACTGGAGGTGGGAACAGGGGTGATGCATCTTTCTGGCCACTGCCTGCTGAATGGGGATGTCATGGGGTTCAACAGCTTGAGTTTTCTTCACCCAAGGGATTGTAATGGCAGTTCAGTGACGTGGTCTGGGGTAACATCTGAAGCTTCAAGGTCTCTAGGTGGGAGGACATAAAATGGGTGCATAGGTTTGGGATGCCGGGACCAAACAAGAGTGCAAGTAACAATACAAGAAGGGGCCCCAACAGGGGCAAGAATTACAATAACTAGCTGATGTTTCAGAACCAGGAGCTCCTGAGATCAGATGAACTGTGAGATTCTGGTTCCGACTCTTGTTAAAACACTTGCAGTCTTCTAGTGGACCACGTTCATAGGGCTGGTGCTTCAGCCTACCAGTCAAAGTACCAGGGATTAAGGGGAGAACTATAAGCAATAATGAGGGAAACATGTTTAGGGTGTCAGAGAAATATTCGTAGTAGTGCAGCATGTTGGCAGAAAGGGGTCTGCTGTACTGGTGATCTGTGTTGGCTGAAAAGCAATAGGCTCATGCAAGGGACCCGCAGTACTGATGAATAAGAACAAAAGGGAGAAACAGGGCCCAGAAAAAATGAGAAGGATAAACAGGGTCAGGTTCAGCATTTGCTGGCGAGTCGGGTGGGTCATTGGTCTTCACAAGTCTTTTCCAGAATGAGACAAGTGGGAGACAGTTGATGGGTGGTCCAGCTTAGACAGTGGGATTCTCCTTCCACTCAAGTGGTCTGTCGCTCTGCTGGTGGGCTGCTTTCACCCGAGGGTGATGGATCCAGGTGCTCAGACCTTCAACTTTAAGAACTGTGGGCGTGGTTAGTATGACCAGATAGGGCCCCTTCCAGGTCGGCTTCAGGGGTTCCTTTCACCAGTCCTTTATCCACACTTGGTCCGCTGATTTGTAGGGGTGTATTCCTAAGGAGTTGGGTAGTCTGTCTGTTACCCATCTATGTACTTCAAGGATTGTTTGTCCTAATCCCTGCAGCTAATTCTGGATTTCTAAGTTTCCTAGTTCCTTTAGGTCCCCCTTAGGTCTACTTAAGGTATTGGGGGTTGGGGGGGGTCAATCATATAGAAAACAAAAAGGGGAAAATCCCATTCTAGCCCTAGGGGCACAGTGTACCTGTAGGAGGGCTAAGGGCAGTATGCCTGTCCAGGAGAGACTAGTTTCCTGGCATAACTTAGCCATAGCCTGTTTGAGGGTCTGGTTCATGCGTTCTACCTTTCCTGAACTCTGGGGCTGATAGATACCATTGGATACTTAGGGCCTTACCTACCTGTTGCACCAGTTCTGCTACAAAGGCTGGGCCATTGTCTGATCCTATAGTCAATGGCATCCGCTATCGTGGGATAATGTCTTTTAGTGCCTTGGTTACCTCTCTGGCTTTTTCTGTACGAGTGGAGTGTGCTTCAGCCCAGCCTGAGAAGGTGCAGACAAAGACTAAGAGATATTTATTTCCTCTGCTTGGTTCTATCTCAGTAGAGTCCACCTCTCAATCTTTAAAGGGGGTCTGGCCACAGCAGTGAATTCCTGCTGGCCAAACAGGACCCTGTCTGGTGTTGTTCTGCGCACTGTGTCACCGAGGCACAGAGAGACGGCAGTTGAGTGATCAGGTGGTACTGGCTCAACAAGGTTTCTAGAGCAGTTTTTCCTCAGTGGGTAAGTTCATGCTGCTGAGGGACCACCCGGCGTGCTAGTTCCTCTGGCACAAAGATCCTGTGCTCTGGCAGCACCACCGTCCTTCCTTTGTCACCTTCCCCCTTCCTGTGGTGCCCATTCCTTTTCCTGGGCCATGTATGTCAGGGGTGTAGGTAGTTCTGGGACTAGCACGATCCTTATCGGTACCGTCTGTTCTTTGGCCACTTATCTAACTGCTGCGTCTGCTCAGCAGTTTCCCTCTGCTATTGAGTCCTTTCCTTTCTGGTGCTCTTTGCCGTGTGTGATGCTGCTGCCTTGGGTTCCCAAGCTGCCTCTAGTAGTGTTAATATTTCTTCTTGATTTCTGATTCCTTTTCCTCCTGCTGTTAGAAGTCCTCTTTCCTTATACATAGCCCCAGGTACATGCAGAGCGGCAAAGGCATAGCACGAGTCAGCATAGATGTTGATGCATTATCCTTGCTGAGCTCTAATGCCCTGACCAGGGCCCGTAGTTCTGCTCTCTGGGCTGACCATCCCTCGGGCAAGGCTTTTGCCTCTATAGTCTCATAGTTCAATACAACTGCATACCCAGCGTGTCTCTTGTCCTCATCACTACCATCCATATAAACAACGAGGCCAGGGTTTTGCAGGGGCTTGTCTGTCAAGTCTGGTCGGTTAGAATAGACTTATCAAGAACCTCTAGGCAGTCATGCTCTGGGGCCCTCCTGGCAACAGGCAAGAAGGTGGTGGTGTTGGAGGTTTTTACTGCTTCTATTTGCACCCATGGGTTTTCACACAGAAGCCCTTGGTACTGGGCCGTGTGGGCATGAGTTAGCCAGTGCTGTCCCTTGACATCCATGACTGTGATGTCAGAAAAGGGCACTTTAACATTTTGGTTTTGTCCCAATGTAAGCTTGTCTGCCTCTTTAATTAGCAGTGAAGTGGCTGCAAGAGCTCTAGGGCAAGGTGGCCAGCCTGCTGCATCCGGGTCAGTCTGCTTTGACAGATAAGCTACCGGTCTCTGCCAAGTCTCAAATTCTTGAGTCAGTATCCCCAGAGCTACCTTATTGTTCTCATGTACAAACAGGTTAAAGTCCTGTGCCACATCTGGAAGTCCCAAGGCTGGTGCCTCAGTGAGTTTTGTCTTAGGACAGCTGCTAGGATGTTTACCTTCTTCTTCAGCTACTCCTCAATCTTATTCCTCAATGCTTGGTCCCAATTAATGAAGACCTTATTTGCTATCTCCAGAAGCTTAGTGGTGTTCATACTTGCAAAGCCCTCCAGTTTCTGAAGTTTCCTTCTTACATCGGGTTCAGCCTGGCCGACAAAGGCAGCATTAACCATTCTTTGATTCTCTGATGACTTAGGATTCAAAGGGAGCATAGGCCCTAAAAGCTTCACAAACTCTCTCGTAAGAGTCTGCTGGGCTTTCCTCTGGTTTCTGAAGGACCTCTGAGGTCTTAGCCATGTTAGTGGGCTCCTTAGCTCCTGCCCTCACTCCCTGGAGGAAAGTCTGGTGATATCTCACCAACCAATTTCTCCTTTCCTCAGTGTTAGGGTCCCATGGGCAGGTGTCATCCGAAAGAGCTTCTTTTACCTAATTTTCTGTGTTTATGGTGCCTGCCAGGGCATTACTCTGAAACCATTTCCTAGTCTCTGTCATAATTCTCATTCGCTTCTCAGTACTGAAGAGAGTGAGAAGGAGTTGGTGGCAGTCAAACCATGTTGGCCTCTGAATCGAAAGATTGATTCCAGAAGATCACTCATGGCCTGATGCTTTTCAGAGTAAGCTAGGGTATGTGTTTCCAATTCAGGAGACCAGTTGTAGTGAAAGGCTGATAATAAAAGACTGATCTCCCCTATTGTAGGGTTCCACATGGGCCAGCCATTGAGGACCCCTGGCCTCACGGAGAGGCATCTGCATGGCCACTGGTGGGTTGGGCCCTTGATCAGCTGATCTCAGGCATCTGCTGACTGGCTCTGGAGAATCTGACTGAGGCTTTGGGCTTTGGGGTGGCGAGACTGAGGGTTGTGGTGTATCTGGGTCTGGTGGAGCGTTGAGAACAGCCTGAGGAGCATATGGAAGTGGCAAGTTCTGCGTACGGACCTCTTCTTGATCTTCCTATAAGAGTGGTGGCCTCTATTTCTTCTGAGGTGTCTGTTTCCTTTCCTAGCTGACTAAAATATTACATTGTCCTTGACCACTAATGCAGAGCTGGACCCATAGAGGCTTAATTTGGGCAATTTTTAACCACTGGTCTATATATGGAAACTGATCAGGGTGGCCTGAGTCTCTTGTCACACTTTTGTAAAGAGTCTTCACTGTGGGGAGATCTAAGCTCCCCTCAGATGGCTATCCTACCTCAAAGGCTGTCCACCTTAATTCACATAATTGGTGCAAATTCTAAGGGGCCAATTTGATACCATAATAACTGATCATCCCTTAAAGTTTTTTAACATACATTCTAAAACAGTGCATTTAGAAGGACTGCTTCCCATGATTGTGGACAATAGGTCCCTCTCAATGAGTGGAGAAGCAAGACAAACACAGGGAAACTTTTCCTCTCCAGGATTTAGATGCCTCTCAGCTTTCAAGGGTGTATCAGTATAAACCCCTCACCCAGATCAACACTGCAGTGAAGAAATGAATTTCTTAAATTCTCCAAGTGTTGATAACACCTTAAGCCATATGAGGTCACCAGGGAACCGCAGGTCGGGACTCAATCAGACTCCGTAGCTTTCGCCATGGAGCAGAACATTCATTCTTACATTCACATACCAGTCATTCCAAGTTTGACTTCCACCCAGTAAAGTCCCTATGCTCAGAGTCAACAAAGTCACCTAAGGGGTGATCAAGCTCTCCTTCCATAGTGAATGGCAGGCCTGAACTCAAACTAGGTCCTTGGGGACACTTAACAATCAGATATCTGGTCCCGAAAGGCTTTTCTCTCCTTTATTGTGTCCACCAGGGCGCAAAAGGAATCCAATCCTGCTGGGCCAATATGGACTGGGAACCAGAAATTACCTGGTGGTACTGTCCCTCTGCCTTGGGTCTGGGCAGGAGGACTCACTCTTGGTCATCCTCAGCGGTGGCAACAAAGGGCCAGTAGGGCTGATGGTCTTCCTGGACAATGTACCAAATATGGCAGACTCCAGGTGGTGAAAAGACTGACAGTCGGGCACTCAAAGGTAGAGAAAAAGGCATTTTACTGTAAGCACCAGTGTTGGTCCAGGGGTATTGTTACCCAAAGCAGAGCAACAGGTGGTCTAGAGGAGCTCCTTTTATACTCCGAGGAAATGATTCGGCTCCTTGGCTACATGTGATTTCTACTGGCAACTCTTATCAGTTATGTGCAGCAGAATAGGGAGACAATGCTTGTTTGTCCTTAATCAAGGATAACAGGATGCAGCTGCAGTCTCTTTAGCACAGACCGTAGCTACAGCGTCTGTAGTACCATGAAAAGTTCCTGGCAGACTAATTTTTTGGGGGGTCAGGGAAAAGGTCTTCTACCACATAGTTATATTTGTCTACTAAGTACAGGGCCTGGCATATAACAAATATTCAATGAATGCTTGCTGAGGCAAATGAGGAAGACAGAGGATGAATTTCTCACAGTAAGGGTTACAGAGGGCACCAGAAATTCCAGGCATTCCAAAGAAGGTTAGAGATCACACACATCAGAAGAGAAAGAAGGAAAAAAGGCACTGGAAACCAGTTGTAGGCCCAATGAAGCAGGGTGTGACATAAACCTGAGACAACATCTTTACAATCCCCTCCCAAGGTCTGCAACAAGTGATAATATCTCCAAAGCTCCATGCCCCCAAGCACAGGGCACAGCATTTCACAAACAGACCACCTGGGGGAACAGCTGGTTTCCTTTTGTCAGTCACATGATCTTTCCTAGAGGATTAAACTCTGTTCTAATCTAAATTTTGGAATCAGTAGCTAATCAGCCCTGACGTAATCTCCTGTATAAGCACTACAGTTTACCACCATTTTGGAGGAGTCTTTTCCTACTGACTGACAGCTAGTTGGGTTTATAAGTAAATTCATGCCTAATGCTCATGGGACTCTGAGTGACTTCTTTAGGTCCAGAAAGCATTGTGTTCAGGCCTTGAGTGACTTAGGCCTGTGGCAATACAATTAGCATAGTGGACAGGAACGCACCTTGTGCAATTGTTGCTACTGAGGGTAAAATGGGAATATTTGTTCCTCAGGGTGAATCCCAGAGCTGATCACTGGTTCTATGTGATCACAATCACCAGCCTGATGGATGACTGGGCAAAATCCCGGGGTGGGCCACTGGTTCATTGTGGTCTCCTTGATAGTTGGGATTCACTGTGAGAGTACAGGGATGCCTTGAAAATGCCAGTAGGATTGTTAGGGATTCTAGAAGCAGCACATGAAAAACAGCAACTAGGAAAAGAGAAGAAGATTACGTAGGCAGTAGCTTAAGTGGTCTGGCCCTCACTGTGTGCCCTCTGAGTAACTCTGTTCTGGGCAGAGTTAGAATTACAGATCAAGGGACATCTTCTGCAAGAGGAACTTAAGTTAGAACCTGAGGCTAGTGTCACACAGGCTGACAGTAGGAACCTCGAGGTAAGACATTTGGTTGAGACAGGCGACAAACTACAAGACTGTCCTGCTCATTTTGCTAAACTGAAAGGGAAAAGTTTGCCTATAGAAAAGCTCAGACAGGTAATGATGAGATGGGGCTAGAACCCATGGATGTGAGACCCCAGAGAATTTGGATAACTCCTTTGGTAGGAGAGCCCATAGAGAGGCCAGCATAGGAAATGGGAAACAGATCATCTTAGACAAAAGAAGGGTGTATGTCAAATCAAGGAAAGCACTAAGTTTAGAAAGCAAATGGAAGAGGAACCAATATGGGTCAGTGGTAAACCAATGTGTAGGTAGGTCTAACCAAAGCTGGGGCTGATCCAAAAAAAATAGACAAACAACTGGTAAGCCTCTGGAACAGTTACCAAGGAGAAACGACATGAACACTTACTGGAGAAAAGGGCCCAAATGGCCCAAGTCAGAATACTAGAATGGAGTGGTAGAATCCGAAAAGCTCCTCTTGAGATATTATCTGTGTGGGTGGGTGGGATGTGGAAGGTGCAGGGGGCAGGGGTACAAAACAGGTGGTACCCTCTGCACCAACTCTGGGAGATTGTGACATAGCTTCCTCATGGTCCTGGTGCCCGGTGTGATGGAATGGCCTGACCCTGGAAGAAATGCAGTATCTGCTGGGGACCAGAGAACCCATATTGAACTTGCCATGTACTAGAGCAGAAGCAAGTACAGCGAGTCCTAGCTCTAGTGGACACTGGGCCAGAATGTATACTCATACATGGGAACCCCATAAAATAGAATGGACCCATCATGGCCATAGATGGTTACAGAGGGCACACTATTAGGGTGAAACAAACTGCACTAGTTTTGAAAATAGGACAGTTTCCTCCATGCTCGTATATTTCTCCCATTAGAGAATATATCTTGGGCATAGACACCGTGCAGGGTCTACGCCTGTAAACTAGCGCTGGTGAATTTCACCTTTGAATTCAGGTAGTAAAAGATTTCATAAGGGTCACATACATCAGACCTCTCTGAAACGACCAGTTCCCCAGAGGCTGGTAGCAACAATGTCAACTACAGGGAGGCCATAAGAAAGGAGAGACTATTTTAAAATTGGCCAAGGTAAGAATCATGTGACAGGCACATAACCCTTTTAACACTCTGGTGTGACCTGTCCAGAAACCGGATGGGACCTGGCATATGACTATAGAACATAGAGAACATTATAAGGTGATTCCCTTCTACATTCTACATTCTGCTATCCCTGACATTGCCAGCAGCATGGACCAATTAGGCTCGCAGTTGGGCCCCTTTCACTTTGTACTAGATCTGGCCAATGCGTTTTTAGTGCTCCATTGATGTGGAGCACCAGGGGCAAATTGTCCTCTCCCAAGGGTAGCTGCACAGTCCACACTGCTGAGTTTAGTGACAGGTGATATCAATATCAGACCAAGCAAGCCTCCATCATGATCTTTCATTATATAGATGATACATTACTAACCTCTGATTCACTTATGGAATTGGAAATGCATGCTCCACTCTTTGTGAAGTATCTGCAGAAGAAGGGGTGGGCTGTAAACAGAACAAACTTGGAGGACCTGGCCTATCTGTCAAGTTCCTGGGGGTTATCTGGTCAGGTAAGACAAAGGTATTGCCAGCTGTGATTGTAGATAAAATACAGACTTATCCTCTCCCTACAACCCCTAAACATTTATAGGAATTTGGGAGCCTACGGAGGTATTGCAGGACATTCATTCCACATCTGGCTCAGTTCTTCTGACCTCTATAAATTAGTACAAAAAGCGGCCACATGGGACTGGACTGAGGAATGAAACTAGGCATTGACTTAGGCTAAAAGGGCTGTGGGAACCAACCAGGCTTTGGGCATCTTTACTCAGAATAGCCCAGGGGAGCCAGATGTTAATGTTACCCCAGAAGGGTGTGCCTGGGGCCTTTGTCAGTAGCAGGGAAAACTCAGCTCCCCATTGGATTCTGGTTGCAATTATGAAAGGGAGCAGAGGGACGCTATAGTCCCATTGACCAACAGGTAAATGTTGTCCATCAAACCCATTAGCAGTGGAACCAACTACCAGCCTTGTGCCCCTAACTGTAAAGACTCCCCAACCAATAACAAAATGGATTCAGAACCTATCACATATGTCATGCAGTACAATGGCTCACACAACGACCCTGACAAAATGGAAAGTCCATCTGCAGCAACAAAGCACCTTAGCGACTCGTCTTCATCCTTTAGATTAGGTGTCTGGTGGGTTTGGGGATCTCTGGTTTTGCTATCCATGGATGCTGACGATTAACCTTTCTTCTTGTTCAGATTATTTTAGGGGGTTAGCCTTAGAGATTGTAAGATGCCATCATCCTTAGGGTAAAAAGAAAGGTAAAAAGATAATTAATGCATCTTAATCATTTTAAACATCTCAAAAGAGCTCTTCAATTTCCAAACTTGCATAAATATTTAGTACTTTTGACATATATCTCAGCACTTGACATATTTTACACATACTGCGGAAATTATGAGAAATTATAGTTTATTGAATGAACTCAAGTGGAAGTGTTTTTGAGAAACAAATTAAGATTAATAACCATCATTCTATAGTATTGACAATCAACTAAGAAATGCAATTTAATTACCAGAAAATAGATGCTAGAAACAAACAGATGGCTAATTGACCTAAGAGAGGGAATTTTTTTATATTTAGCAGAGTGAGGCACATGAACTTTCTGATGAGAATGTGGTTCATGTTGGTTAGAGAGCTAAGTCAGAGTTAAGCTGGTTAGAAAGAAGGGCCACTATGAAAGGATCAGGAAATCTAAGTGTGACGCTATAAAACAAAAGGTCTGATGAAAAATATGAAAGAATTTGACAAGGATTAGAGAATCCTATTATCAGAAATGATATTTTTAAGTGAAAGTGATAGAAAAATGATGAAGGACAAATGAAGTAGAATTATCAAAAAAAGTTCTAAAATTTATTTGAATTCTCTTATCTGTACCATAGTTATGGAGGCACATCTCCACGGTTATGGAGACACGAGCTCTCTGATTCTAGCCCATGTCAAGTCACTCTAAGAAAGATGCTTAAAATCAATAAGGTAGGACACTTTCCAGTGTCATAATTACAAAGAACCTCTTATAGAAGTATGGCCAGTAATGCTGGTCTCTGGACCGTCTGCTTAGCTACTCTTCTTTTCATGTGTATCATCTCAGGGCTATTCTAATCTTCGAAGACGCCAGTTGGCTTTTTCTCTTGGAATCTGGAACATCTTTATTCCTTCTAACTCCCAGGTGTTGAATATAATCTACTTAGAAATCACTCATCTACCTTCCCCATCCATATTTTGACCTGAAATCTGCTGTCTGAATGTTGAGCATTTTTATCTCTTCTCTATAGGAGATAACCGCATAGTTGTGGTCCCCTGTCCTTATAGAACTGTAATGTCTGTAAGACACTTCTGATTTAGCTAAACATTAGGCCCTTTATCATCTCTCAAGGACCCATTTTCAAAAGTATCTGCCCTTTTCATGCTTGTTTGGAAAGATAAAAGACAGGAGCTTGTTACAGCTCAGAAGGGCTGGGACAAGAGGGCCAGAAGGAAACAGAGGAAACTACAGGATTGGCAGTGACTAATAAGGAGACACTGGCTACATTCCTGCAATCAGGAGCCAGTATCCAACAAGAAAGCAGTACCAATCCAGCTGGTACCGAGCTACTACGAAGGCACACTGACCACTACAGTCACCTTAGAGTAACCTTTGCCTCATTGTAATCTGCTTGGAATAAAACTGTATATGGGCTCATACATTAAGCTCATTATAACAGAGTGAATTATGGGTAAGGAGCATGCACACTAGGAAAAAAACACCTATTTATAGAAATGACCACCTTGAAATGCCTGCTGGGCAGAACAAGGGAGGAACCAGAAGGAAGGCTCCTCATAAATGAATACACTTGAGCCCTACCTGCTTCTCCTCACCTTAAGAAATGTACTTTTGCTTTGACTCGTTGAATAAATTCTCCACTTGCCTTTCCACTCACTGTGTCTGTTGTGTGAATCTTACACAGACACAAGAAACCGAACCCTGGGCTTTTGCCGAATCCTGCACACTAGTAAGTCTACACTTAAAGTATATTTTCTCATTTTATTTATTACTTACCATAAACAAGCCTGAATGAAATTGTGGCAGCAATATACCACTTAAACAAATGGGGTGAGTGCTTTAGGACAGAAAATCTTTCCTAGTGTCCTCAAATCATAACTGGAAAGCAATGGGTTAGGAAATAAACCTCTCCCTCAGCTGTTTCAGAACAAAACTATAATAGCTTAGACAAAGAATTTAGGAAATAATATTCCTTTCACAACATGTAACTTGGAATGTCTATAAGGAATTCCTGTTCATGGACAATTTCCTCTGTAAAATTTGCTGCTTAATCTTATTGATCTTTCATGGAAAACTAGGATGAAATGTATGCAGCAGTGAGAAATCTCTAGTCATTTTCATACGTGTTCTCCCCTCCTAGATGCTTGTGTGTATCAAAGTGGGGACCAGGAGAGATGCTATTGGAGTGAGACTGATTTGGCAAAAGAGACTCAGACCCCCAGCAGGCACTCAGGAACCCAAAGTTAGCAGCTCTTAGGCAAGTCATAAGAGACAGCTGGTTTAGTGAAGTGAGAAGCTGTTTGTTCTCTTAGCAAAAAGCTTCAGGGCATGGAGACTTGGGAACCTGTGAGGTTGATTTGCATATTCAGAATTAGCTGCTTTGTGCTTTCACAGGAATTAATATTTTAGTCTGTCATAGTGTGTTTATTTTGAAGATTTTGTTTTTAAGAGCTTTTTACAGTTGTTATTGTTCTTAAATACTAACTTAAAGTTGTTTTTATTCCTAATGAAGTAAAATTGGTTTAGTCTTCAATGTTTCTTATGTCACTGGGGAAAAATATTTCATATTTATGAGTATTTGGACAAATTCCACACCAATGTTTCTTCATATTGATGGGACAAAAACATAACATAAATCGTCTCTGAATTTTTCTCATATGTGTCCCAATCTGATATGAAGAACCAAGGACAGTGGGGCAGCCACAGAGGTAAAGGAAAAGCTCCTGTTCTTCTAAACTTTAAGCTCTTCCCTTAGTCATAGAAGCATCTGCCACTCCCTAGCCCTTCACCCTTCTCCTAATTAAGAAAAGGTCCTTTGTCCTGATTCTCTGGAAGAATGGAGAAAGGAGAGTTTTAACCTTTACTTTAGAGTGAGAGTAAGAATGAGTCAGTCCTCCTTGTTGCATGAAGACTCCCTCCTCTCTCCTCTGAGCTGTCCAGGCTTCAGCTCAAGACATAAATGCATATGTGCCTCAGTAACCTCAGTGCCATGTAAATTTTCCACATGTTTGTTATTATTAAATCTGGACTTTTCTCTTACCAATCACACCTAATATTAATTTCTTCATTTATCCAACTGGTGAAAAACCTAGAGAAATTGGGAAACTTTTCCTTTGACTCCCCCACAATTTAGACGCATATTAACTGGTTTTTCCAAGGATGAGACTCAATTCTCTGGTTCATGCATTAGACAAAAACCATGTCCCCTGGTGTAGTGCTCATGAAAAGTTAGCCCTCTCATCATTCTGACAGGTAGCTAGCCAGATATGAGCAGAGTGCAGGAAAAAGGGAAATCCAGAGCCAGAAAACAATAGATCAAGGCAACTGATTTAGCCCAGCCATCAGCACAGAGCCATAATGGCGCCAACCCAGTTTAACATATTCCAAACCAAAAAGTCAGTACAATTAAGTTTAAATATAACTGAAACTGCCAAATCCAAGACTATCTGCTAAGGCTTAGGGCTACTGAAAAGAACAAAGGACATCAATTATAAAGGTGACAATATGAAGCCCTCAAATCAATTCAAGAAGAGACCACCGATGAGCCAGTAAGAAAACCTGTCCCATCTTGGAGAGCTTAACAACAGGTTAGGGGTGGAAAGGGGGTTGTTGGACCCCTCTTTGGCCTGTTGAGGTTGCTCTTTTCGATGATCCATTCTTTATCTGGGAGTGTCTTCTAAATAAAATCTGTTTTGCTTCAACCCTGTACTTTAACCTTCCTTCTTCTTACATACAGTCCAGTCTGTGCTCTGGAAAATCCTTCTTTCCAGAGCTACAAGATCCCTTGGCAACTGAGGAAACTGAGGTATGCACATGCATGTCCACACTATCAATTCCAGTGTCAGAAATGAGATTGCTCTAGACCATCTCTCATAAATTCAACTTCTAGAATTCCTTCACTATACCCAACCTCAATTAGGTATGAGCTGCAGCTGAGGTGTTATTTCTCTGAATAAATTTTAATCAAAATGTCTTTGGCAAAATGCTATCCCTTAGAGATACTCCAAAATAAAGTGTACCCCACAAACTTAACTTGGAAAAAATAATTGGGAAATTAATTCCTGACAAATTAGCTTGATAGTGTGGGAAATCATGTCACTTTTTCTAACAGAAATGTACAATGTGCACTAAAAAATTAAAAGCTCTGAAAGTCCCAATCTGACAAATCTTTAATCCACAATTTAATTTGAAGATATTTATTGTTCTTTTGCATAACACCTATTTAGTTTGAATTAAACTCAATCATGTCAGAACTCTGGGGCCTAAATTGAATTATTTGCGTCTTTTTAGAATTGGCTTTTTGATCTGCCTTTTGACTTCAGTCTATCTGCCTAGATAGAAGATGATGCTTGGATGTTGGTGGCAAGGGGGGTCGGGGTGTGGTGGGAGGTGTCTTTATTAAATTAATTGTTGATGTTAACTATAATCCATCTTTCTTTTCATGAAAACTCAGGAAGAAGTGTTCCGTTAACAGAGGCAGTATATTTACAGACAAAGAAGGCAAAAAATGTGATCACGGGAACAGAGAGAAAGAGAGATTTGAAGACATTATATTATTGATTTTGAATGTGGAGCAAAGGAATCGTGAACCAATGAATGTAGTACAGAGTGTGGAAGAAGCAAGGAATGGGGTTTCTCGTGTAGAGTGGTGACAGTGGTCCTGCTGACATCTTTATTTCAGCCCAGTGACACTGATGGAATCTCAGCCTCCAGGAATGTGAGAGGATTTAAAGAAGGCAAAGCTCTTTGGTTATGGTATAAATCGCAGAGCAAGAAAAATGACTGTAAAGTTTCACCAAAGAGTTTTCACCTTTGGAGTAGAAGAAACCTTTGTTGATACTTAGGGTACTTCCTGAGTTCCCTGGGGACTGGATAGTTCATTGCCTCAATCTTTGCCTCAGTCTTTGCCTCAATCTTTGCCTCAATCTTTGCCTGCACAAAAGAGATGAGACCATGTAAACTGCAGGCAATGTGAGATGGGAATATGAAAGGAGAGAAGGTGTATGCACCACTTTCTGTTCAGAGTAAAAGAATCCCAGAAACTAGTACAGTGAGAGACATTTCTAGGTAAATGGACTCCACAGAAAATTAAGGGAAGTTTCAAGGAAAGCAGATGATATTATCTGGGCACCTAAGGAGGCTGCAAAGAACTGCATAGAGAACTGAATGTCTGAAACTTTTGTTTGGTATAAAGAAACAAAAGGCAGGAGATTCTCATCTGGAGGAAATGGCTAGGGTCATTGTTATTGGTGATGGATGTTAACACAATGCCCGAAAGTCCAATGAGACTAGACCAAGCATAGTGGGTCCCATGAAGATGCCCAATGATAGTGGGTCCATGGACAGAGATTGCAGAGATGAAATGTCTTTAAACAAGGCCAAGAGACAGTGCTTAACTTCCCCTGGTCCCAGGACTGAGCAACACATAAATTGTCCCTGGAAACTTAGGTCAATGTTGGGATTAATAACAAAGAAGAGAGAAGGGAATATGTAAGAATATAAGAATAGGAGCTATGAAACTATCCTCTTTGACACTTTTTCTTGGAAATATCTTATTTTAAAATTAGAGTGACAACCAACAGAGTGGGAGAATATGCACAGTTACAAAATAAATGCAGCGATAATTTTTAGCAGAAAGAGGGAATGCTTGCTCTAATCTACAAGATCAGATTGTCATCTTTAAGAAAGTACTAGCAAATATTTGAGTGTTTTTCTTATTCTGGTAATGTTAAAATTAAGCTGAGTTATTGCAATTTCAATTATACAATCAATAGTTGATAAAAGTAAATTAGAAGAACTCTAAAATTAGTTTTTCTTAACTTAAAAAACTTAGGTCATCCATCTTAACCAATCCACTTCCCCATCTTTAGCACCAAAATAATGATGCTATCGGCCTTTTTAAATACTTTTCTATTACAGAGAACACTCTACTGTGACCTAAATAGTCTCCCAGCAATAAACTGTGGCATTTTAAAGACTCGTCTTGATGAATTCTTCTTTCTCATGAATTGTATTCTGGACTGCCTGATACTGGTGTGTGAAACCTATGGCTTCATATCTTTTGTCAATTGCTATTTATCTTTCAGTCACAAAGGTGAATCTGGTTCCTGTCACTCTATCTTGGTTGGGACCTTAGTCAATTTAGTTTTATTTAATATTGTGTTTATTTTTTAATCTTTGGTTACCTTTTTATTTCTTTGTCATAAACAACTTAAAACCAATAACATTTCAGTTAGGCTTAATCCTACCTCCTTAACTGTTTTTCTTATATCCAAAATATATTTAGTTCTGTCATTCTTATTATTAAGCATATACATATCCCATGACTCTAATATTCCATTGTCTAATGTGATAGCCATTTCTTAGATGCAGGTATTGAATACTTGCATGAGGCTAATACAAACTGAGATGATCTGTAAGTGTAAAAATACACACTGAATTGCAAATACTATTACAAAAATGTAAAATATTTCCTTAATTTCTCACAGTTGCTATTTTTGAAATTAATTAGTTTGCACATAATTTAATTTGTTTCATTTTACTTTTTAAAAACTGTTTTAAATACATGCACTAGAAAATTAAAAATTGCATTTGTGGTTTGCATTTGTATTTCTATTGGACAGTGCTTTCCGGAAAATTTTCATATCAATTTGCAAACAACTGATCTTAACACTCGAATTGTCACTATGCCATCAGTATTTAAGGATGAGGAAATGTGTGACAATGAAATAAAGTAAAATCTAAATAGGTGACTTCACTTGCAATTCTAGTTTTCTAAGATGTCCACGGTGACTTTTGCAAAATGTTGCTACTTTTCCCTGGGTTCTAGTGACTTTTTACCATTTATGACAGATGATCTTTTTTCAATTCTGAATTTTCCTCTACCTAGTTCAACTTAAATATTTTTGAGTATAATGATTTTCAAAATGTGAACTTTGTTTTAGCAGTATCAGAATTATCTGGAAATTTATTGGAAATGCAAATGGATTAATGGATTAATAATTTATAAGCTCTGCAGGGAGAGCCCAAGGTCTCCTTATTATTCTGATATATGCTCATGATTCAGAATCACTACTCTGTGAACTTATGTTTAATATACTAAAAAAAAATTATCTTTAAGATTACCAACCTGCTCCTCTTCTTGACTTGCTTACTCCTATTAATCCTTCTCCTTGTCACCAAGGAGCAAATCATCAGTGTCATCTTTGATTCATTCTTTCCTCCATGTTCAACAAGTCCTCAGCTCTGACCAATAATGACATGTGTTAGCCTGGACTGTGATATTCCCTCGTTTTGCATTTCCAATTATTTTTACTCTCTTTTCGTTCTCATTCTTGTTATAGTCTGACCAAACCGAAATTTTTCTGCAATGCTTTAATTTGATGACGTTTCTCCCATTGATTAGAATATATGCTCTTCACTTTCAAGAATGTATCCTATATCAACTTTCCTAGTTGAACTCATGTTAAAGGTAGAGTACAAAAGCATGTCTAGGACGTTTTCAGTCTTCTCTACTTTCCAGCTAGTTCCTTCTTTACAAGTTAAACAAAATTTTTATCTTTTGTGATAATTAACTTTATTTTTATTCCTTTTATTATGTAGCATTTTTTTCTTTCCAATACTGGTATACTTGTTTTACTCTTCTAATAAGTCAAAGTTTCTTGAGGGAAAGATTCGTGTCTGATATGTCTAAGAAATATATAAGAAGAAACCAATGTTTCTCACACATAAGCCTGTCCCAGGACTTGTGCCTCAAATATTTATCTCTGTATATGTTTTTCTTTCTGATCACTACTATTTTAAGTACCTGAATGACAATTAATTATTGACAGAATAAATAAATAAGTATATTGAGTTCCTGAGAATGAATAACTACATCTTTAATGTTTAGACAATTCTACTTACTTGTAAGAAGTTTGGGAGAATAAATGAGGTGACAGAATACATCATATAAAAAGCAACTAATGCATTGTAGCACATAATAAGTGATAATTATTATTTCATAAGTATACATTGTTTTTTGGGTTCTTGTCCTATTTTTCTCTTATCAGACTGTAAATTTTCTGAGTGCAATGACTTTAAATAATGAATCTTTGCACATCACAAGACGTATTCAGTAAATAATTGTGAAATGCATGACCTTAGCTCACTGTTTTCATTGGTAAAATAATAGAATTAGTCACCCAAGTCTTTGGGGGCAGTGCCTTTTCACTAAACAAACTATTGGAAATTCCATGGTTTGATAGTTTAGTCACAGAGGTTGGAGTATACAGATTATTTTTATTTTCATGATATTTTCTTAAAATCTTTACAATATACATAATGGAGACATGTGCCTCTGTGGTTTCAGCAAAAACCCGAAATAAATATTTCTTTATTTTCTCACAGTTAAACTCAGTTCTTCTTTATGGGACTTTTTGGATTCTACTCCTAACGTTCTTATAATAAATTGGCCAACATTTTTTATAAATTGCTGAAAACATGGTGTCATTTGGTGTCGATTGTGCTGTATAGTATTGCTAAGAAGTTATATGAGAACCGAGATTCATTACAGCATTCTAAATTAGGTATCTTGAATGTGAGAACAAAAACAGTTGTTCTCAGAGCTGGGCTGGAAGTCTGTGTTTGTGGGCCTAACTCTTTGCACATCTTTTTGGGCAAGCATGTGCTCCTCTCTGCTATAATTTCAGTGAAATTTTTGCTGCTTCTTGCAGATCCAACATACTATCTAGCTGACTAATGATATATTCTCTTTTTTCTTGAGCCATCCTATGATTTCATCACATAAATGGCAGTTTAGTTTCTTTCCATGAATACTTGGAATGTTACCTTTTTTTTTGGATTGCTGAAGATGTCAGTAGAATGGGATTTGAGACATTATTTATTTGACCTGTGTGAAAGTAGAAAAGCAGAGGCACATTTCTAATGAGAAAGAGGTTTGTATCTAAGAAAATAAGTTTTTCTAAGACTAACTACAGCAATCATTACTGCTGAAGAAGGACACAAAGGGTCAGTGCAGCATTCCCAAATGCTTATTTGTGTCAGAAAAAAAGTGCAAAACTAGTGAAGCAGGGTGGGTTGAGAATCTGATGAAATGTTAGGGCAGCAATGCTTAACTTTGAACATTTATTACTATGCTGAACCATGTAGGTTCAGTATCACCAACACTTTTGAAATTTTCAAGAGAAAGTATAAATCTGCATTTCAATGTGAATTTCACTTATTTTCAAAGATTGACAATGAATTAAGCTGAAAAGTACAGCAATAATTAAGTGCTAAATCAAAAATGTCTGTGGTAAAAAGTTATTACTTTCCAATCACTGGCTGTCTAGCTCATAAGTTTTAGGGGTTTTAAGAGAAATGATCAAACAAGATATTACTCCATATATCTTTCAGAATTCTTCTATGATAGAATGTTCCCAAAAAACATTCCTATTTCCTTTTTAGCATAAAAGGCAATAAAATTGCATCTGTTGCCTACTGTATACCACACAAACTTGTCTAGGCATCATCTCTCTTTGCTCAAAGAAGTAATTATTTCACTTAGAGAAACTAACAGCAAACTTTCATCTCCGTAAAAGGTTATTCTTCAAAATATGAGAGAACTAAATGCCAAGGAAAAAATTCTAAAAACTGAAATCCATTTTTAGGAATTCAAAGAGGGTTTGGAAGATAGATTAAGGCTATGTTGGTCATAAAGCCTCTATAAGCAGAAATTATGGGCTACACACAGATAAGAAGACAGAAGAGAATTCCAGAGAGGAAAAAGGACTATGGAGTCTGCTCACCAAGAAATCCTTTGACTCTCACTTGACATTCCTGTGAGCTAGTGAGATTGGCAAAAATGATTCTACCTAAGTCATTGTGGGGTAGCATGAGAACATAACCCATGATCAACCTTGAGAGTGGATTCTACCCCGCCAGTACTGAACAAGGACCAGAAAGTAGCAGATGGAATCTCTGGGGTCATAACCTCTTCGCCTGTCCTGACTGTACCTGCAATGTCCTGTCCTGGAATTTTGCTGTCCTTGACCACTTGTTCTTTGTTCTTGCCCACTCTGCTGTTCTTACATTTTCACTGCCCGCCCTCTGCTGATATCACCTTTAAAAGGGTCCCCTTCCTTGCTGGCAGCATGATAGCTTTCTGATAACTTATCCAACATGCTGCCTTTGGAAGATGAAAACATGCCTGGCCAGTCATTGGGGAGGCAGATTCTTTCTCAACCCGCTGCCATTGTTGTGAGTAGTAATGAAGGCTATGTCCTTGACACCTGTGTCTTCTCATGATTTCCACAGATTTGAACACCTGCACAAGAGTTATAGATACTTTTGATCCAACAGTTTTGACTAGGTATGTGAAATTATAGATAGATGATTAGATAGATATAGATATAGATGCAATTGTATTTATATATATTAACAATATGTAAGCACTTGTATATATGTGTATACTATCATATTTATGTACATATAGATATGAATATTTGCCAAAATACTGTTTCTCAGATAAAAGTCCATTAATTTAACTTAGTTTATTATATATATATATCACTCTAGAAAACAGTCAAGCTAATTTGAATACTCTTTTTATGCATTGTTATCTTACTAAAATTATTTGCAGTGACAATTGATTTTACTATGGATTTGATTTGATAACATATGAAATCCACATTAAACATGAAATTTAATGAGACATAAGTTTCTTCCTTTATAGTTTCTATTTTTATGTTTATTATTTCTAACTAGTTTGATTTTCTGAGGTCAGTGTTTATTGCCATAAAATTTTGCTAAGATGTTTCAGTTTTCTATAAGTATGTTGACAATAACAAAATGCATAAGCTGATCTAGCTGTTTATATTTTTATATTATTTCCATGAATTTATTTTTAGATTCAACAATATTCATTATGAATTGGGCAAGACACTAGTAACTTGTTCTTGTTTCTTAGAAAGTCTGAGTTTTGATGAACAATTTTTTCAAATATTTCATGATTATAAATTTTTCAAGTTTTAAAAATTGTTACTAATCAATTCATTCCATGAACTTCTGATCATTCACATATCAAGCATTTACTGTCCTTGATATTGGAACAAAATACAAACAATAGGGTCAAAATATTGACCCTGTAGGTGCATGTGTCCTACCTTGCATCCAGCCACCTTAGTCTTCTTGATTTCTTGATTTTATGTGACTATTCTTTGAATTTGGGTTAATTTAGTCACAAATATTTATTGACGACTGACTTTGTGTGGACTCATCACTTTTAAAATATTCTAGTGAGATGTCCCCCTCGGCCCCGTGCTCATAGAACTCTTAGTCCAAGGGTGAAGATAATTCAATGATGAGTTATTACAATATATCATGACTATGATAAGAAAAATGCTGTGTGCAATGGGTGCAAAGTCTAACTTAATCTAAGGGTCAGGGATGCTCCTCAAAAATAAATGATGCCCAGGTTGAGGCCTGAAAGATGAACAGCCACATGAAAAGGCAAGGGGGTGTGGTGGAATGTAATAACATTCCAGAAAGTTTTGTCATTAGAGCAGCAAGTGTGAGGAGAGTGTATCCGAGATGAAGTAGGAGACAGAGGGATAGATCAGATCAAAAAGTTTTGCAAGCTATTTTAGAGTTTGAAATTAATCTAAAAAATACTGGGGATTCATTAAAATATTTTAAGAGCAACAGGATGGAGAATGAGTGAAAGGGTGCCAGGTTGTAAGTGGTGAAGTCAACTGGGATGGAAGGTGAGAGGTTATGTTAGCATGGTTAGGATAACAGTAGTGAAGCTTCAACAAGGTAAGTAGACTTGAATAACATTCGGGAGGTTAAACTGATATGACAATTGATTAGGTGCAGTAGAAATGAGTTGGAGAAATGATAAATTTGCTTATCACTAGAAATATCTACTTTATTCATACTTATTGATACTTGGTTTCAAATGTCCATGAGATAACCAAATGAACATGTTCAGTAGGGAGTTTAATATAAGGCTGTGGAACCCTTGAAGAATTAGACTGGAGATAGTAAGAGTAATCAGTCTATGATTGGTAATTGAAGTCATGAGTATGGATAAGAACACCCTGGAATTTCAAGAAAGGTGGAAATCTCAGAATGTACATGGAATTTAATTAAACTGACCATACGTACTGTTTTAAATGGGATGGTCACTTTTTTTTTCGTATTTATGGATCATCCATTCATTTTAATATAAATGTCAATTTTGTCCCAATTTTAATAAAGCAGGGCGAATTTTAATGCAAGGCAAAAATGGCAGTTGAGTTACCCCAGACCCAGTCTGTTGAGGGGGACCAAAAGCCCCCATTAAAAACAGCCCTTGCTGGTGCTGACTGCAGTTGGACATAGACACTGGCGCTGTTCCCTCCTCCTGTGAGGAAATAGGATTAGTGAGGAAGAGGAGTCTCCTCCATCCTGCAACCACACGAGCCTATTTCTTCAAAGGGAGCAGAACACTAAAGTGTGGTTGAGCAGCAGGTAAGTACTATGAAGGTTATCTCTGGCACTATGGGGGTTGTCTCTGGCACTGTGGGTGGTTATCTCTGGCACTATGGGGGTTATTGGGCATTTCTGGCACTGGGACGGTTAAAGTGGCATGTGTTTTAAACAGGACATTTTACAGCAGGACTTATAAGGATGCCAAATTTGGTTTTCACCTAAGGTGCCAAAATTCCTTACACAAGCTCTGGCTATTTGTTTGAAGTCCCTCCAAACCACATGTCATTAGGATGTAATTGCCTATGGGCATTGCATAGCACTTGCTTGTTGCTGGCCTGGCCTCTCTCCTCTGCATCTTCCCTCTCTTTAGTCACCAGCTCACACATTGTCATACCAATGTCCTGTTTTTATCCCAAGGAAATGTGGTCATCATAGATTTAATGACGTGTTGGTAATAAATTTTGATGGGCAGGAAATCAGACTAAGGAGTGAATAAGGAGTGAGAAGGTAAAACAATGAATTCAACAAGTTTGCTTGAAAAGAAGTAGTGAAGAAATAGAGGCATAGCTGAAGGGAGAGCTAAGGCAAAGGAAAAGATGTTTGCTGGTGAAAGAGACATGAATATATTTAAATTGTGATGCAAAAATTTTGTAGCGTGAGGATGCAGTAGCAGAAGAAAAGTAATAGAAGAATACTAGGTGAAGAGATAGGGGCCTGAAAGTAGTACTGGGAGCCAGAGCACAGTGGTGGAATGACCCCAAAATTGTAAAAAAAAAAAATATAGAGGCAAGGAGGGAGGGAGAGAAGGAAGGAGTTTGTTCATGACTACCTGAAATCCAATCTAACTTGACATTTTTTTCTTGGCCTTTGTGCTCAAATATCCCTGATCCTATCTTTCTTCTGTTTTGAGAATGCTGCATTTTGAGTGGAGTCTCCTAAATGCCCTTGTATTCATCATTCATTAGCTTAAATTCTGCCTCTTTTCTCCCCAATGATCCATAAAAACGTCACACCTCTGTTTTTTAATGAAAAGAAGCTAGATGCTTCTTGTGACTGATGGCTGTGACTTCCATATTCACCATCAATCATTTTTATAGTTTTGTTTTAGACAACATCCTAACTTCTCTGAGCCATTTTCTCCTCTGTAAAAAAATGCATGTTTTTTGAATATTAAATGGTAAGTATTGTAGGCTGTTAAGTGTATTCATCTTCCTTCCTTCCCCTTCCCCATTGGCATCATCTGTGTGGTTTACATAAGCATCTCTTAAGTCTTTCATTCAGTATAATCTCATTCTTACTTTATCCTAATGCTGCTTTTTCCTTACAGTGTTGGTCATCCTAAAAGTTCTAAATGTTGTAGATCATCTGTTGACTATTCTTTAAATCAAACTTTTTGGTGCAGAAGGGAAGAAAGATTCAGAAGATTGAGGGAAGAGTTATGGTACATTTGTTTCTGAACTCATTCTATGTTCTATGGTATAATAAAGAATGATAAACAGCTTAAGTTAGACAGAAACAGACTCTCACTCTTGATTTCAATACCAGACATTATTGACTATTTTAAGTGACATTAAATTCCATTTTTTTGTTTTACAAAACAAACACTGAACATTCTTAGCAAGGACTACAGGTGGGGAGGGGGGACTCTTGCATTTAATATCAGTAACAACAAGCTACCAAATTCTTGAAATAATAATGATGAACCCAAGATAAATTTGTTTGGGGGCAAATATGAGTTAGAGATTAAAAGTTTGGAGTAGTCAAAAATTTGTTCACATAAACAAATATCTCCAAGAGAATTCTTTATTTTTTATGTGCTCAATAACAATCTTAGATGCTGAGATATGAGATGCTAAAAGCTGCTTACAAATCCTGTCTCAAAATGATTTGTCAGGCAACAAAACTGACAATTTCTCTTCATTCAAATATAATTCTAGTTCATTTGTGGATATACCAGATCATTATTAATATCCAATGTCACAAATAATACTCAGTATAAATCTATCAATACCATAATCCCTCTTTTTGATAAGTAAGTCATATTTCCAAATACCTTTCAAAGGCAGCTTTCAATAGCAGAATACATAGTATTCCAAATCCACTCTTTGGGATATTACTCAGGGGTTCATTAAAAAGGTCTCTGCTGATTTCAGAACAAAGAACCAAGCTCAGACTATTCTGACCGTTCTGTTGGAGGCCCTTGAAATGCTTGCAGTGATAATATTTTTATTAAGGAGAGTAACTGCTCTGACTCATGATAAATCTAGGACTAAGGATGAGAGGGAAATGTTAAACCTGGGGAATCAGCAAAGAAAATTCAGGAAGAGGAATTGTAGGAATGACAATACAGACTTTTTCAAGCATTTTTGTTTAAAATAATATGCAGCATGCAATTTTTTTTTTAATTGTAGGTGTTTATAAGCATTTCCTTTTCAGGGTGGGGGTATTTGGATTCACTCCTGCTAGAGTTGTGAATTCTCTTTAACTTGGAGACTAGTCTCCTCTCACTACATCTCATTTCCAAACTTCATAAAAAACAAGGTGTCAGACACCAGAGTGATTTCAATTTGGCTAGCAATTCAAGAAGCTAAACTACTGATTGCTTTGTAAAAGTCTCTGTCTGAACAGAACTTTTGAACACTATACAGCTTTTCATTTCACAGTAGAAAATTCAACTGACGGCTTTAAAAGATAATTGGAAGGTCCTTTGATTAGCTTAACTCAATATGTATTATCCTTCTTCCTGTCCCGCACAGACAGTTCTGTGAGATTATTTCAACCTAATATAAGATTTATGTCTTATATCAATTCTGTTTTGTACCTGGAAATAAGTTCTCTCTCCTTCCTCAATTTTTCCACACCTAGATTTTTCCACATTTTACTAGAATAGCTGTAGATTCCTTTTGTATTAAAATGATGGAAAAATAATGTCAAAACAAAGATGTAAAAGAATTTGAGAATTTTTAAATGCAAGTGAAAATAGTTATCTTTCAAAAATACTGTATTAGGGAAAGCAAAAAGACTTGTAATTCATACTTGGGGCTTTCAAGTCTCTTAAGATCTGGTTAAGTTTGCTTTGAATATCCTCCCAAGATTTTGATGAAATTCTGGGAGAGAATATGTGCTATTGCACGATGATCGACGTTTGGACTTTTGCCTTTACTTTTTGCCTTTATTTACAGAAAACTTTGCAAAAAGTTAGGATTTCCGTTTTGGGAGAAGAAAAAATTATGTTGATTATTAAACATCTTAAAGATCCTATAACTAATTTCTTGTATTAATAGATCATATTCTTCTTGTCACTCTCCTTCTCCTCTTGACTCTTTTGTCCCATGTTTATAAGGACAAAAACAAAAATCCTTCCATTTTAGGTCATTTCAAACTTTATTCCTTTTGAAGATATCTAACTATTCAATTAAATATTTGCAACTTCCAATTAACTTTTCAATAAGATATCCTTTATTTCAGGTATTTTGTGAGAAACAAGATGGGAAGTGGATCTATCCTTCCAGTAGCTATTAACCGATGACCTCTAGTCATGATATAGTCACAATGTTTGACTCTCCACTGTGGTCTTTCTTTAACTTGATTTATGGACTTCAGCTTACTACCTTTCTTGATGTCCTTTACGTTCATTGCAATAGACAGAATAATGACCCCAAAGAAGTATCTACATTCTAGTCACTGGAACTTGTAAATACATTAGGGTATAATACAAAAAAGAATGAAGGTAGTAGATGGTATTTTTTTCTAATCAGTTGGCTTTAAAATAAGGAAATTATTTTGGCTATCCAGGTGGGCTCAATGTAATCACAAGGATGTTAGCATGTGGAGGAGGGAAGCAAAAGAGCTGATCAAAATAACGCAATGCAATAAGGGTTTGACTTTCCAGACAGAAGAATGGGATCATGAGTCAAAGGAAGTGGGCAGCCTCAGAAACTGGAAAAGGCAAGGCAAGGAATTTTCTAGAGCATCCAGAAAGAAAAACAGTGATACTAGTAATATCTTGAATTTAGTCCAGGAGATCCTATTGTAGATGTCTAACCTCAAGAACTCTAAGATAATAAATCTCTGTTGTCACTACATTTGTGGTAATTTGTTAATGGAAGCAAATAGAAACATAAAACAACAAGCTGTATCCCAACACATGATTGTTGCACATGCCAGTCCACCTGCTTAAAATGATTTCAGGATCGTTCACTACCACTCATTTCCTCTCAACTGGTCACATGCCTGGAAAAGACATATTGAACTGATTACATGTCCTTACTGAGCACTACATACTTTTATTTCGAATCACTTTTCAAAGATGTCATTTTCCCTTTCATGTATTGAATCTTTTGATTAATATATTTCTCTTCCATGATATTTTAACTCACTGCTGTATCTCCAGAGCCTGGCACAGTAGTAGGCACACAATGCAGGTTTTAGTATCTTCACCACCTGCTTCTGTTAAAATGTTTTAAAGACTAGACTTAAAGGCATCCCTAACAGGAATATATTGTTTTATTTGACCTGGCGAAAATTTTCTTTTAACATTACTAGTTGAATTTTCACACTTTAATATAGACAATATATGGTCTCAGGCCCTTAGATTTAAATCTACCTCATCTGGCATTCTAAATTTTTAGCCTATTCTTCATTCCAAAATATCCCCCATTTCAACTCCATTAGTCTACTTATTTTCTTGAAATAATATCATTAATTTACACTATTTTATCTTCCCAGAAAAAAACTTCTACCTTCTCCTCACTGTTTCAAAGCATGGATTTTCAAGATTTTACTCACTTAAATAAATTTTAACATGTGTTTTCTCATTTGTAACACAGGAGTTGTTCTTCCTAAAAATATTATCTAGGAAACAGACACACAGATGAAATGAATAGAATTCAAAGTCCAGAAATAAATATACACATAGATGGAAAACTAATTTATGACAAAAGAGCCAAGAGCATACAAAGGAACAAGGATAGTCTCTTCAATAAATGATGTTGGAAAAGCTAGACAGCTAAGTGCAAAGAATGAAACTAGACCACTAACATCATACACAAAAAGTAATTCAAATGAATTAGGAACTTGGATGCAAGACCTGAAATTATAAAATACATAGGAAAAAAGATAGGCAATATACTCCATGACATTGGCCTAAGAGATTTCTTTGGGAATTCAACTCCAATGTCAAGGGAAATAAAGCCAAAGTAAACAAATGATATTACATCAAACTGAAAAACTTCTACACAGTAAAAGAAAATACCACCAAAACAAAAAGACTTCCTACTAAATGGGGGAAGATATTTGCACACCGTATACTTTACAAGAGATTGATATGTAAAATATTTAAAGAACCTATGCAACTCAATATCGAAAAGACAAAAAAATCCAATTAATAATGGGTAGCACATCTCAATAGACTCTTCTACAAAGAAGACACACAGATGGCCAACAGTTAAATGGAAAAATACTCCTCTCTTATATTAGAGGAATGAAAATAAAAATACAATGAGATATCACATCTGTGAAAATATCTATTATCCAAAAGGCTGGAAACAGGTGTTTTCAAGGGTTTAGAGAAAAGGGAATCTTTATATACTGTTGGTGGGATTGCAAATTGGGGCAGTCTTGATGGAAAACAGTGTAGATATTCCTCCAAAAATTGAGAAAGAAAATTCCATATGCTCCTATTACCTTAGAAAAGACTAATTGAAACAGATATATGCCTTCCATGTTTATTGTAGCGTTATTTATAATTGCCATGACCTAGAAACAACGTAAGTTTTCATCAACAGACAATCAGGTAAAGAAGATGTGGTCTGTACAGTTAGTGAGGTAAGTCAGAAGAATACAAACATCATGATTCACTTAAGTAAACAAAGGAAATAAATCAAACAAAAATAGACATTGTGCATATAGAATTAAATTAGTGGTTACCAGAAGGGATGGGGGAGAGGAGTGGGCAATTTGTATAAATTTGGACAGTTGATGGCAAATTTAAGGTACTATATACAGATTTTGGTTTAAGTGTTGCACACCTCTGACCTATATAATATTCTGATTCAAAGTTCCTTCAATATAATTAAAAATGAAATAAAGCTGCAATAATAAAGATACTATCTATCTGGGAAATGCATATTTTGTTGTTTTGTTTGTCCAAGAGAAAACTGTAGAATTTGTTTTATCAGTTGTCCTGATTCAATTTCATAATTTCTACTTCTGTACTATTGTTTTTTTCTTTTTTACTTTTCTCGTTACTTTAATAACTTTTATTACAATGTTTTGTTTTGATATTATTTCAAATGTGTAATTTGTAAGGACAAAATAATCTCCTGTATATAATTTACCCTAGATTCACTAATTGTTTCATTTTGCTTTGTCTGCTTTATCATCACTGTGTATTTGTATGTACACACAAACCTAATTTTTTTCTGACTTATTAAGTGCAAGTAAAAAATATTATGCTCTTTTACCCTTAAATTCTCATTTTTTTCTCTTAAACAATGATCAAAATCAATATATTTAACACTGGTACAAATTCTTATTAACTCACAGTCAACAATGAATTTCATCATTTGTCATAATGCTGTCTTTTATAGCCAGTTTCTATTGTGACCCAAGATCCAATATAAGAGTATGTATTGCATTTACTTGTCAGGTGCTTTATACTAATAAAAGAGGGACTGCTCCTTAGCTTCACTTTTTCTTTCTTGATTTGCCATTTTTTAAAATTACAGGTCAGTTAAGGTGCAGGCAGGACTGAAGGCAAGCAGGCAGGCAGGTAGAAAGAGAGAAGGAAGAAGAATTTTGTTTTATTTTACTTAGTTGTTCATAATGATTGTTTCCCCTAGGATGTGGGACTTGAACCCAGAGGTATGTGGTTTGCTTACTTTGGAGGCAATTGACATAACCACTATTCCACCAGTGTGTGCCCTGTTAGTATGCTTTTTATGGCAATAGTACCCATGAAGTGATGTTGAGTCTTTGGTACGTCAAATCAGAAGGCATGTGATGCTAATTTGTCACGGTATTGGTAATGTCAACTCTAATAACTAGAGAAGATTTCTCCTCTCTGAAGAAATTGAGGGAATATTTTCAGATTATATGTGTCCAATTCCTCAATGAATATTCTACCACAAGTTTCAGCATGTATTTCAGCATTACTAGCTCCATGATTTCATGTATTTATTAGTAATTTTCCACTATAAATAGTTTTTTCTTCAGTTATCCCTTTTTCATTATTTGGTCTCATGGATTTTTATTTTATTCAAATATTAATTATTATCCCATACTGGTATAATTTCTTTTGATAAACAAATTGTGCCAGATTTGGATAGTGAGAGCTCCTTTACTTATGATTGTTATTGATTTTTTTGTATGATCTTATAATTGCTTAAGCACTTATTTAAACCTTCTACTACAATGAAATATTGCAATCTTATCTCATCCTTTTTCTGCCACAACTTTCAAATAAATCTTTTTCTCTGAGTCCTTGTTTTTTGTTTGTTTTTTCAGTGGAGAATGTTTCTAGAAACCAAGATTTGAGTGCTACATTTGCTCATTTGTCCACTTATATTACTGTCTTTAGATTAACTGATAATTCTCTTTTACGTTTTCTCATTTATCTTTCTACTTATCTATCATCCATGTATCTATAACCTATTATCTATCCATCTTTCAATATCTCTATATATCTATCTCTATCCTCTCTGTAATTATTTAACGTCGACATCTCTAATTCAAGTCTTACACTGCAGTATACATTTTAGTTTTATTGCCTTCTGTATTTACTATGCCTTATCCAAGAGCTAAGAAAATTGATTTCACTGTCCTCAAAATATTTACTAAAGAGTAGAATACAAAGTTTAGGATTCCTAACTCAAACTCTGTATAAACCCCAAATACATTAACTAGAATTCGATATTATTTGTATTTCTTTTTTCTTTTAATGTAGCTGCAATATATATATGTATCAAAATGCACGTCTCAAGTGAAAATTTGATGAATTTTAACAAACACATATCACTGTATTGAAAATTCTGTAAAGATAAAGAACCTTTTCATCACCTGAAGAAGTTTTTTGTCTTCCTTACTAGTTAATGACTTACCAAAAGAAAGCAGCATTCTGATATTTAAAAATCATAGATTAGTTGTGTCTATAGAACATCACACAGATGAAATCAGAGACTGATTCTTATTTTGATTAGAACGGTGTTAATGAAATTCATTCATGTTTTACTTATCAATAATTCATTGCTTTTTAAATTGTTAAATGGTATGCTATAGTGTGAATTTATCACAATTTTAAAAGGGATTTCTTCTGTCGATAAACATTTATTTCTAGTATCCCTGTTCTGAATTATTATGAAAACATGTTTTTATAAGGTACATATCTTTTAGTGGAATAGATGAATCATAGGTTAGATGCATGTATAACTTTATGAAAAAGACCCAAAACGTATTCAAAGTTGGTTTTATCATTATACACACCCAACAACTATGTTTGAGAATTCCCATTATTCTGTCTTCTCATCAAACTTGGTGTTGTCAGTTGTATTAATTTGGTTATTCTAGTAAATACAAAAGTATTTCTTATTATGGCTTTAATTTGCATTTCTATGGTGACTAATAATGTAGGGGAATTTTTCCAGTGTTATTGGCCTTACAGTTTCATTTGTCACAAGTCCATTCAAGTCTTTTGCCAATAATCTACTGAGTTATTTTTAGATACTCTCTGTATATATTTTTGATATGGATCACTTTGTCAGATATATGTATCAAGAATATTTTCTACCAGTTTGTGGTTGTTTTTGCTCTTTATATTCTTAACTTCGTTTTTCAAAGAGAACAGTTCTAGTGGAATATTATTTACTAATCCTTTGATTTTATGATTATTGCCTCGCTAGTCTAAGAAACTTTAGCTACAGTCAATTGATGAAGACATGCTCCTCTTTTTTAGAAGCTTTTTTGTTTTTGCCTATATGATTTCATCTATGACAGCACAATTTTACTTTAATGAGTGTATGTGTGAGTCAGAAATCAAGGATTTATTTGTAAGTTTTTCTCAATGGATATTCAACTGTTCCAGCACCATGTGTTGAAAATACTCCCCAAATAAATCTGATTGAACAAATATATCTATTTTCAAGCTCAGCATTTTTTGTTGTTGAATTATCTGTCTGTCTTGATATCGATATTTATTTTCTTGACTATAATTGCAAATTTTAAGTTTTAGAAAAGTAAAACCTTCAACTGAGTTCTTTTCAAGATTGTTCTGCTGGGACCTAGATTATTCTAGTGCCTTTGAATTTATATGTAATTTTCAAATCACCTCTCAAGTTCTTTAAAAACAAGTTTTTTTTAGCCTGAGAGGTTTGAGTTTCAATAAATGAATTGGGAAGAATACATAATGTAGCCCATAACAATGCATGTCATGAATAATACAATTTTAGAACTCTTGATAGTGTTCTCTTTTGGGAAAAAAATGCTGATTTTTAAAAATCTGTAATTTCAGTTGGAAATAAACCGGAACATCTCTCTTCTGAACTGAGCAACAGCTAATATTTTCTCTCAGTTTGTTGGTTTGTATTCTAGCTGTTGCTTTTTTCTTAATTATTTGAAGTCTCCCTTATACATGCATAAAGTTTCCACCAAGGAATGAAAGGCAGCTTACACTCAGACTTCAAGTTCTCATGTTCTGTAGTTCCCTTCTTTTATATATTTTCTAGTTGCACTGACATAGATGAATCCTGAATTTCAAAGCCATTAAAACCAAGTTTCTAACACCCTTTCATTATGTAGATTGGAGTACCCATTCAGGTGAAAAGTCATAAAAACATACATGTTACCCAACAATTCTTTTCTTTCATGGTTCAACTCACCTCTACTTTCTGTGTTTGCTTGCTCTTCAATTTTTTTCTACAATGTTTTATCTAGAGCATATAATTTTTATCTGTGGGAAGGGTAGTCTGATATAAATTACTATAGTCTATTACCACAATTTAAAAATAGGTTTTGAATTTATTCATTTTTCTCATAGATCCTCGATAAAGAGACAAGACACAAGATAAGCGTATCTAATTTCAAATCCCATTATATCTGTGCATCATGTTAGCAATATTGCATTGAAGTGATATATGTTTAATGTTTTCAAAAAGAAGCAAGAATGCATGCAACTATAGAAAAACATGGAGCGGTAAAGAGAAAATGTAAGCATACATATGAAGGAGTTTCAAATAAAAAAAGGAATGCAAGGAAAATCCAAATGCAGTGACAGAGCTAAAGTTTATACATTGGGGGTAGTAAGGACTAAAATTAAAAATACAAGAAAATGAATCTATATTTGTTATCATCTGATTGTGTCCTCTTAAAATTCATGTTGAATTCTAATGCCCAAAGTTCAAGGTATTAGAAGTTGGAGATGACCAGGTCAAGAGGGAGGAAGCCTCATGATTTAGATGATTGTCTTTATAAAAGAGGTTCCAGAAATATCCCTACATCCTTTACCTTGTGAGTATACAATGAGAAGTCTGTAATCCAGAAGAGGGCCCTCGATCAACCATGCTGGTCTCAGTTTTTCAAATGCCAGATTTTCAAATTTCAGCGACAAATTTCTGTGGTTTAAAAGTCACCCAGACAGTGACACTTTTTTATAGCAGACTAAGTAGACTAAGATACTGTAAATGATGTAATTGAAACTTTGCCAGATGGTCATTTATGTTGAAAATGGGGAAAATATAGGTGTTTATAATCACAGGAGAAAGAAAATAGTCATGCAAAATTAGAAATGCTTTTTTAAAAAATCTGGATATTAGCATAGGAGCAATATTAAAAACTAAAAAAGAAATAAGCTACAAAGAAGAAGAACTTGAGTCAACAAATCAAAAAAAGCTTTTTACTTACTTTTTACTTATGTAAAAAGTTTTTTTTAACGTATGTAAAAAGCTTTTATTTTACTTACCTGTATGGTACTATTGTAGCTTCTTTGTTAATGAATTTTTCAAGGAGGGTCCCTACAACAACAGAACTTATTTCTCACAGAAGTAGAAATGCAATAATCAGTAACCAAGTTAATAACATGTAATTTTAGATATTGATTCTTGTCATGAATAAATACATGTTTCAAAAGAAAGATTGTTCTTTAAGGCAGTGTTCCCCAGTCATTACATATAATGACACACTAGAAATGGAAATATTTGTAGGACATAATGGGGTAAATTTGAGGGAATACAGTAGTAATAAATATTTACACATATTTATTTATGTATAGATCAGTATATGTGTATATCATATATATAGTGGTGACTTAGGGAAAAAAGTATATTTTTATTATGTAGTTTTGATAAGTAAAATAGAATACCCACATGATAATATAAAATAAACAAAATTTGGCTTGGTATAATACTTCTCACTTTAGCACATGGGCTGCTGAAGCAATCACTGGTATACTACTTCTAAACTTAAAAAATTCTCAAAATATTTTTAATGAGTACTTGAACTTACTTCCATGAGTATCAGTTTTTATTTCCTCGGTAAATACACACAATTTTAAGCCATGACTTTTAAAAGATAATTTCTTTAAATAATTTATCATTGCCATTGACAATAAACATTTTTACATAGACAATAATAAATTTTAAATAACCATCCAAAATTTTATAAGAGTTAAAATTATTTTGAAAGGAAGTCTTCCATTTATTTCCCTGACAAATGTATTCCTAAAATAAAGGAGTGATAGAGCAAATGTGTTTGTGATAAAGCAAATGGGTTTATATGTAATTAGAGTTTTTATATATCAATATTTAAAAATAACAGTGATGGTCTAATTTGTGGTTTGTGCATGCATTTCTGGAATAATATTTCTGCTCCTGACTGTGGGTGTGAAAAGCACATCGACCACAAAGGCATGGGAGTATCCCAAATACATGACGACAATTTTAGGGCTGCTGCCTGGGCATGTTCTTGCTCATCTTCCTGAACTTTCAGCCACAGTCTTAACTGCACAACTTGCTCCTTGGATACCACTACATCAACTCTTCAGCAAGCCGCTACAGAGCCCTTTGTCAGCAACAGGCAAAGCAGAGCTTTCCTGAGGTGGTTGTTGAATCAGATGCCTAAGCAGCAAAGCATTTCTTTGACCAGGTTCTCTGTTTGTGATGGAAAGAAGAGATGCTACCACTGCATTTGTTGGTGTCAGAGACTGTGGGTTATGATGTCATACTGCACTCTGTTCAGACTGTTCCCTGAAGAGACTCAGAAAAAGCTACTCGGTCTTAGAGGTGTCCAACCTGAAGTTACCAGCAACTCCAAGCTCCATGAATGAACAAAGACTCAGGAAGTCAAAGACATAAAGAGTGCTTATTGAATTAAAAAGACAAAATTATGCCCTTTACAACAACCTGCTTGGAATTGGATAGGATCACGTTAAGTGAAATAACTAAGAAAGAAAAAGAGCAGTACAGGATGGTTACGTTCATATGTGGAATATAAAGAAATAAAACAAATGAACAGACAAACTCAAACAAAATTCGCAGGACTTAACACTGTGGTTATAGGGTGTGGGATGGGGGCCGGTATAGGAGAAGGGAGGGAACCAAGTGAGTACCAAGGAGCAAGGTGGGGGTAAGGGACACTGGAACTCTGGTGGCAGGTGTGGTGTGAAATACAGACTGAGATACAATTTCAGTATCCTAAAATGAATATAGCAATGTAGACAAAAGAAATAATAACATTATTTTTTTTTAAAAAAGAGTGCTTATCGGTTAGGATATTGTTATATAGTACAGAAGTCCATAGGTAATTATTACTTTCTCAATAAGCCATTGGCAGAAACTTTTGTTTGAATTTTGTTATGTTTTGATTGCCTAAAACTTTGGTTTTCTGTATTTTGATGCTACATTTTGAGCACAAAAATGTTTCTGAATGCTTTAGTGCTATTATTAATTACACGTTTTACTAATTTATGCAAAAAATTCCATGTCTCATAATTATATTCTTAATTCCTTGGATAGAAATAACATAACCCTGGTTATTTTTATGTTTATATTTGACTGATATTCTTTTCTATTTAATATTTCTTTATCACTTTAATTTATATGTTAGAAACCCAGGAATCTAGGTGGTTTTATGTTTACCTTGGGTATTTGTCCTTAGAACGGAATTTTTTCCCATTTATTTTTATTTCACCTTAGCTAATATGCTTGTTTTCTCTTTGTCCTATGTATCGCCTTTTTAACATTTATTGATAATTAGTATATTTAATAAAATCTTTGATTTCTGCTTTATTCCTATGAGTCACATATCTGTTTCTGCAAAATTTATAAATTTATGACTTTTTTTTCTTGAGAAATTCAGTCATTTTCCCCTTTCAAGTACTTTGTACTTGAAACTCTAGGAGACATATAAAGTTGATATTTTACAAGACAAATATTTTTTTGCGTTTTCTCTGTAATATCTTATTCCTTTTCCATAGTTGCCACGTAGTCTTTCTTCTTTTAATGACATTAAGAAAATGTCATCTGAAAAAAATTGAGAACTAGTTCTTTGAAAAAAATAACAAAATTGATAGACCTTTAGCCAAGATCACCAAGAAAAAAGAAATAAGTGCCTAATAACAAGAACTGGAAATGAAAGAGGGGAGATTACAACAGACATTGAAGATATGCAAGTGATCCTAAGAGATAATTATAAATGCCCCTATGCCAACAAATTTCCTAATATTGTAGAGATAGGCAGATTTCTAGATTCCAACTGATCCAGAAAGACATAAATAACTTGAACAGATCAATTACAATGCAGAAATTGAAGCAATAATAAAAAATCTCCAAACAAACAAACAACACCCAAGAGCCCAGGACTAGATGACTTCACTAGAAAATTCAACCACACATTCAAAGAAGACATAATCCCCCTCCTCTTTAAAGTCTTTCACAAGTTTAAAACAGGAGGGAAAACTACAAATACACTGCACAAGGTTAACATTACGCTGATTCCAAAGTCAGGCAGGGATAGAACCAAAAAAGAAAACTATAGCTTGATTTCACTGATGAATAGAGATAAAAAATCCTCAACAAAATATTCTCAAACTGAATTCAAAAACACACATTAAATATATTATACATCATGAACAAGTGTGATTTATTCCTGGTATGGTTCATCACATACATATAAGAGGGGAAAAAGTCACATGATAATATCAATACATGCAGAGGAAACATTTGACAGGATGCAATACCCACTCGTGATTAAAAAAAAGAACTCACTAAAATGGGAATAGAATGCTCATATATCAGCATAATAAACCCATTTGTGGCAAATCCACAACTAACAACATCTCGTTGGTGTAAAGCTAAAAGTATTTCCTCTAAATTGGAAACAAGATAAGGATACTCATTCTTACCACTATTATTCAACATAGTCCTGGAAATTCTGGCCAGAACAATAAGACAAGAAAAGGACATTAAAAGAATCCAAACTAGAAAATTTATTTGACGATAACGTGATAATATAACTAGAAAACCTTAAAGACTCCACTAAAAATAGTGTTAGAAAAAAATAAACACAACAAAGTGGATGGATATGAAATCAATACATGAAAATCAACAGTATTTCTACATGTAAATGGTGAACTAGAATAAAGAGAAATCAAGAAAGACATCGCAGCTGTACCAAAGAAGATAAAATAGCTGAGAAAAAAGTTAACAAAGTTGGTGAAAGCCCTATACATTGAAAACTACAAGACATTGGTAAAATACATACATACAAAGAGATGGAAAAAAATTTCTTGCCAAAGGATCACAAGCAGAGAAATGCAAATACAAATCACAGTAAGACATTACTTCATACCAGTGAAAATGACGCATATCAAAAAAACCTAGAAACAAGTGTTGGAGAGGGTGTAGAGAAAAAGGTACCCACCTACACTGTTGATGGGAATGCAAATTAGTGCATGGAAAATAGTATGGAGGTGCCTAAAAAAAAAAAGATGAAACTACCAATTCTATCCAGCAATTCTATTTCTAGGCATATACCCAGAGAATACAAGCACACTAGACAGAAGTAATATCTGTACCCTTATCATCATATCAGTTCAGTTCACAGTAGTCAAGATGTCGAAACAACCTAAATGCCCATCAACAGATGACTAGATAAAGAAACTTCGGTGTATATATACTCAATGGAATTTTATGCAGCTATTATGTAAGATGAAATCATGCCCTTTGTAACAAACTGATGGAACTGGGAGTGATTATGCCAAAAGAAGAAAAGAACACTTGGTCCCATTCACATGTGGGATATAAATAAAACAAATGAATAGACACATCTCAACAAAATTTAGAGTGAATTTTTACTATCACGGTGGTTGTAGGGGAGGGAATAATGTGGTATAAAGGACACTAAAAGGCTGTTGGTGGGTGTGGTGCAAAAATGCACACAGAATGAGGTGTGATATTCAGTATCCTAAAAAGCAAAGAGCAATGTAAACAAAAATATAAATAAATAAAAAAACATTAATAAAAGAAAAAGGAAATATAATCTATAATTTTTCTTATTTAAAGAATTTTTCAAAGATAATCATTTTCTCTGGATGGAGTCATGTTGATATTATTGAGGTGCAGTGAAAAATCCCTGTCTTTCTGAGAGTCTTCAAGGGATAGACAAAGAAAATAGCATGACAGGATTAGTAGGAGAAAAGACAAATGTAATGACATACAAATGGAGAATTTACATGGTTATAAATTCTGAAGCAAATGGAGCAGACTAAAGACTTACATCCTGTGAGGGAGAAAGGAAGGGAATTTCACATTACAAGGAGAAGATAAATTTATCTTTACACTGAAAGTAAGGATAAATTTCTTAGCTAGAGAGGCTACGTTTACAGATCAACTTACATCTGAATTAAAACTTTCACAAGCTACATTTTTCTAAGGGCTAAGAAAACGATCATTTTTCAATAAGGGAAAAGCAGAGGATAGGGGATAGCTAAGAGTTTCCCTGGGATTGCCTTTTTTTTTTTTTTTTTTTTCCAGCTCAGAATAATAGACATGCCAGAAGGAACTATGGGTGATCATTCTTCTGAGAGTCTTGGGGTGATCTGCTTTGAGTTCCTTAATGTTTTCTTAAATTCAGTATCATTTCTCTGAAGGTGTGCTTGTGACTTGTTTATGGGGTTCTTGACTGTGAAAAGACCTAGTCAAGCCTAAGATTTTCTTAAGAGACATTGAAGTGGCTAGATTTAGTTCCATTTAGCGACTATCTGAGGGTTGATAATTTACCCATTTTATCTAACCTGATAGCTAGATCTTCTTTAGAAATATTTGAAAACACAATAGGAAGTTATTGATCAAGTTTGCCAACAAAATTGTTTGAAGTTAAGGGTATGAATTAAGTAATCAGTCAAGAGTACATTCATCTTTAAAATTTCTTAAAACTTTCTCCTTGATGTTGTTTACTAATTACCTTATCCACCTCTCCTAACATCAAGCTGATGAGTTCCAGGAACATAGAACAGCATGTACCTTTGACTAGCAGCTCTGTAGAAAGCAGTATTTGTTTGAACTGGATGACATCATTTCCCATAGATTTCAAGGAGTAATTTTTCAAATTTTTATTTCTCTAACACGTTCAAAATGAGCACAATTTTTTTGCATCTTTTTTATTTTGCTTTGGGATTAACAATACTAAGACGTTTATAACAGCAACAGAAATTTAAACCCTAACAAACCATAAGGTTAAACACCAGGTTTCTACTCTTCAAAACTCAGGAGAAAAGTATGTACAAGTTAAAACTTGCCATGGGCTACAGTAATTGGAATGTGTGAGGTGAGTTTCAGGTAAGCATTGCAGTGAAACAAGCTTAAATTGTCAGCTACCATCAATGTACTTCGTTTTTTAAAAAAGCTCAACAGGATTGACAAGATTCATCACAAGGTAATTTGCTTTGGTTGGCTTTCACACAGGCAAAATGCAGAAATCTGGCAAAGCAGTCTGTATTTCAAGAGATCTTACAATTTCCTTGGAAAGAGACTGATGTTCCCCGGTTTAATTTGTTTTTTCTCTGTTGGCTAAGTAGAGTAGGTGTTTCTGGGGAGGATGAGCTAAGAAAAGCAAGAATGGATGTGGTTTGGGAAAAGAATAGGATGTGCATTTCCGAATAGTGAAATGACTGTCAGAAAAAAGCCAGCACTTCACAGAAAAGGAAGTGGTTGAGGGACAAGCATCTCAGGTGTGGGAAATGAGCTAAAATGCCTTTATTCCTTCCTATAATGAAAAGAACAGAAGGATTATTTGCTTATCATTCAGCTGCTCACACTCTTCTCCTTTCTCCTTCCTACCTCCCTCTCATGCTCTCTGCACACAATCCTTTGAAAAATAAATCTTGCTGCAACATTTAACATCAAGTCATTTGCTTAGCAATGATCAGGATCAGAAAAATGGTCCCATCAACAATTTAGATGTTAATCATAAGTTTTGAACTTTAAATAGACGCTTGAATGTAGTGGCAAATCTCGATATAGATAGATAAAAATTCACACAAGAGATTTCAAGATGAGCTCAAATGATCACAATTTTTTGGGTCTCCAAGGCTGTGCATCCTCTAAGAAGGAGCACTTGGGGGATCTCTTTACATTTTGGTACTTCTGAGCAAATACAGGTTGTGAAGCATATGTAAGGTGATACCTCATTGTGCTTCTTCCGAGAATTTCAAAAAAATGTGGTGCTTGATGTCTGAATCTGTTACTTCTTTTCCTCCACAGCTCTATTTCACACCCATTGATGAGTCAGAAGAAGAATCTCAGGGGAGAAAAAAGAAAGAAAAGAAAGTGATCACCCAGAAGTTTTATTTAATGCTATGTACTACTCTTACTAAAGAAACAATGGGAGGTTGGTTTTTTGTTTGTTTGTTTTTGTTTTTTTGCTCGTTCAGGGTTTTTTTGGGGGGGAGTGGGAGGGGTATCAAAAGGAGATTAAAACATCTTTGATTGAAAATGAAAATTAAAGTTTTCTCCAAAGGGCAAAAGGCAAGCTCAACATTTTTCCCCTGTTCCTGTTACTTAGGAAACAAGATCATAATCTGAATGCTCCTTTGGAGAGTAGAGAGATCAATTAAAAAAGGAATTCAGATGATCTCATAAAGTGTTCTTTAGTCGAGAGAGGAATAACTTTGCTCAAACGCTAGGTGCTTACCAAGAATACCATCAGCTTGGAAGTTCCAAATACTATCCTGACAAAATACCAAGGCAGCCCCCTTTTCTGTGTTCCATTTAGGTTATCTGTTAGTGATAGCTTTTATTTTCTTAATAAACATGTATATTCTACATAAATTCAATAGCTAATGCCACAGTGCTTTCATTAAACTCTGGAGTAGAGTAGAGTTTCTTAAGCATCACATAATTGATTCCTTGGGTAGGGCAATTCTTTGCTGGCTGGTTGTCCTGTGCATTGCAGGACATTTAGTAGCATCCCTGGTCCCTGCTCATAAATGATATGGCACCTCCTCCCTACCCCACTCAATCACAACAATGAAAAATATCTCCAGGCATTGCCAAAGATACTGATCTATAGTTTCTTTGGCCATTTGATAAACCCTTCAGTTTAGTCACTCATTTTCAAATTGTTATAGTGCATTTTTAACATCGTCCACTACCCCTGTTCACATGTCATAGTCTCTTACTGACAGATCCTTTTTTTTTTCTTTAATTAGAACTGATCGTTTCCAGATTTTGGCTTCTTAACATCAGGTAGAATTTGCTATAAGAAGTCCTTGGTGCAATGTTCTCAGAAATAGAAAAATATAGTACATGCTATTTATTTATTTTTGTAAAAGAAAGTTGCAGGCAGGAAGGAGAGCAGGCAGGCAGGCAGAGAGGGGGAAGAAGAACCTGTATTATATTTTTATTTTGTTGTTCACATTAGCTGCTTGTCCCCGGACATGGTACTTGAATCCACGAGTACGTGGCTTGCACCATTGGAGTCGGCTGATCTAACTGCTGCTCCACCTGGGTGTAACACATACTATTTATTATGAAAATCTAGATCTTCTTATGTGTAACAAGTTCCCTTTGCTCTAAAGTTTATCTTCTCATATTTGCATGTGCTTCAATTTCCATTTTGCCCCTTTATCTGACATAAGTTTCGCTAAACACTGCCTGGATAAACAGCGGCACTAGCAGGACTTTGTCCATCTGCTGTTTCGCTTTATCAGTCAGTTCCTGTAGTCTACTCTGCAAGGTTTCTTCTGAGAATCTCAGAACTTTTCATCTCTCCCTTCTTCATCATTTGAAGAGAAATCTGGACGCTTACTGAGAAATATAAGAGGTATGGTTTTTGGCTTTATTGCTGTACTTTTTGTGCTTTTTCTTCTAATTTCCTTTTTTCACAAGCTTATAATGTCATTCAATACAATGTATTATCTACTCATGTCTCTTCCACTAGACAATGAGTCACTGGAGGACTTTACTACCTTTTACTTCCACATCCCCAGCTGCTTAGCACAGAGGTAAAATGGAAGTGCTATTTGATGAGTTGTGCTGCATGGATAGTGTTGTAGTTGAAGAGTTCAATAGACTTTGGTGATACTAGAAGATGTCCCAAAGCTTGTTTGCTTAAATGGTTAAATGTCCAATCATTATTCTCTTCTTCTGCCTCACCATGAAGCCCATCTCCCTTGCTTTTCCCATCTCACATGCCAGGGGAAATAAACTTTTGAGTTTTCATTATGGGTACTAAGAAAGGTATTTCTAAGCTGAAGTGGGAGGATAATTTAGAGGAAAAAATTAAGTGGAGGCATGTCACTATCAATTTTAGAATAAGGAATAGAGGTATATTGAAATATTAAGCCCTTCAGTGAAAAAGAATCAATTCAATTAACTTTTATTAAAGAAAGGGGCAGCTTTTTGCTTGTGGACAAATAACCTTCAGAAAATATCAGCCTATGGTATTACAGCAGCGGAAATTTATAGGTTGATATTGGAATACTAGAAATCAGGAATAAAGACTTCACTCTTCATCTCAAATTTGACCTTTCAAAAGACCTCCACAAGAGTACAGTTCATAAAATATAGTTTAAATCAAGGGATTGCTAAATAAGGAACTAAATCCATATTTTCTTGAAAGAAGTCTCAGAGATTAACAAAATTTGCAAATTGGAGAGCAAAGAAATCTAGAATCCTATAGTTAGAGAGCTAGGTAGAACTTAGTGTCCTCACGTGTGACAGGAGAAATTAGAATGCATGATTATTTTTTTCTCAAGATACTACACAAATCTTGAGTCATGGAGGATGATTTGATGTACAAAACAAAAACATGTCTTTTAATGACTTCTCCAGGAATGCATCTACTGTACACAGTGATAGATGAATTCAAATTAGGTGTCTAAGGATGTAATCATGACATGGGAAGGGGCTGAGAATGATGCTAGGTAGCACAGAGAAACTTCTGAGGGACTGATCACATGGGAGGAATAAAAAAAAAAAAAAAAATGGAAGGAGATGTTCTTTAGAGTCTTCTAAGCACACAGTGCTTTGCTGAGCAGTGCTCTCTCATGACCCTGGTGCCCTACGATCAGGAGCATGTGTTCTTGGCATGGTCTTTTCAATAGCAGAGATGGATTTGAACTGATGGGCATAATACCCTCTTGGTTGCTTCCCTCTGTAACCTTTGAAATGGAATTTCTGAACAGCTGGGGAATAGTCTGTGGCCATGGAACAGTATTAGGTTAACAAGGGTTCAAAGTCTTGTTTGTGCCTTCTTAGGTAAGGGATGTCTCCTGTAGTGGAAAAAGCCACACAAAGTAGTTTTAGCAGGCATGGGTCCAGTGTTAGGGCAGAGTTTCTCAAATGTCGGCATTTCAGATGGCACTGCCCCTGGGGAAAATGTTGAAAATGCAAATGTTTAGGCCACACTCTCTGAAATTCTGATTTAAAATGTTGGACTTTGGACCCAAAACTTTACATTTCTAACCAGAAATCCAAGTGACTTTGAGGCAGGTGGTCTTTGAGAAATGAAGTTCTATAAGTTTGGTTGATTTCTGCCTCTCCTCCTTGGCTCAGGTCCTTTGAATTGGGCCCATTAAAGTTTTTTTCTTTTTCTTCTGCTCCTATTTTGATGAAGCCAGTTTTAGAATCATAATTTACTTCTAGAACGCTCTTACTGTTATTCAAAATAGTATCATTTGGCAATGTGGAAATGATTTCAAGAGAGAGAAACATAAAAAGCTTTTGAAAAGAAAACCAGATCATAAGATGGCCTATTAAGCAGCAAGAATAGATTCAACATTGAATCTATGGAGAATTTTGCAAATGGTCTCAGTGAGGAAATGACTAATGGAGATTTGGGAGCCAAGGGAAAGGGAGAGAGCATGGCACTCCTGTCAGTAGTTAGACCAAGAATGTTTGTTCTGCTAGAAGACCTGGTGACACAAGGAGAGCCAGGTGACTGAGAGATTAGTGTTCTCATCACAGACGCTTATTCACTTATGTAGAAGCTGTTCCAGCTAAATGCTAGTTTCCAAGACTGTGAAGAACATCCAGGGGAAAAGTTGCCTGGATTTATAGGAAGTCTAAAAACCTTGGCTTCAGTATTTGTATTTGGATCTTAGTTTAGAAGAGCAGAGAAATCTGTTTTGCGGTCCCCATTTTTGAAACAACCCAGGGTGGTTAATTATCCAATATGGGTTGTGGTGGGAAATGAGCTTAGGCAAACATATAAAATCTGGTGAATAATTTGGAAAGAATAACATACAGGTACAGAGGTGTTTTCCCTTCAGTCAAAATGATTATTTTAGTAAAAACAGACAGAAAAGATTATTTTGAAAAATTCACATACTATGTCAGGAAGCATAATGACTTAACAGCAAAGGCAGCGGAAAGTACTCTGGTATCTGTGCTCTCCCTATAGTTAAATTCAGACAGCCACCATAGGGAGTAAGGACTAATGATAATAATAAAATTAAGAGGGGAAAAAAAGAAACAAACCAAAACCCAAAGCAGGCAGTCTAAAGCAGCCTTTTCTCAATGCTTCTGACCTACCTTTGGAAATGGGGGTCCAGGCCGTGTGTGTTTTCAGACTGCCCTCTGGCGACCCCTGCAGGTATTGCTCTTTCTCTTCTAGGTAGAAAGTACAGAATCTCCTTTGAAAAAACAGACTGCTTTGCATCCCCCATTAACTCCTTATCTGTCTTCTACTAAATCTTACACGTCAGTGACTTTTTAAAACTTTTAACATTGAAATCTTTCTTTAAATAGCATTTCATACGGAATCCCAGTATATTAAAAATGAAGTAGAACTGCTTAGCTTGAAGAAGTCATCCACTGGACCGTCAAGAGAAGGGAGCGCACTTGGGCCACTCACTTGCCAGTGGATTACTCTTAGTCATCTTAAAGGATATATTAGTATTTAATCAGAGCCATCGTAAGAATTATAAACATCCATCAGAACGTTTTAAGTTGGAGTTGACAGAAACCTAAATCAAATTCATTAAAGCCAAAATGAGAATTTCACGCTTAGGAATTTTTTAAATGCAAGGTGTGACCTGAAATAGGACCAGATGCAGATGCTCAGAGGATGTTAACAAGAATTGCCTCTTTTTCTGTCTTTCAGGTCTTTGTTAAAATTGGTTAGTTTTACTTCCTGTACATTCTTTCCACAGTTATTAAAGAAGACACTCAGGCCTACATGGTTGATACAGCTAGACTTTTACAAGACAAAACTTCTGCTTCTATTTAGATAAATTTCTATCCCTTTTCCACTGCTCCTTCCCCACAAGTAAACAAACCCTGATGAGCTCTGTTCAGGACTGAGACCCATCATTGCACCAGACATCGAGGTTATATATTCATGACTTGACCAATGAATGAGTATATCAGTTAAGAGTTCCTATTACGAAATATTCAGCTGTTTTTCTCTTTACTTAATAAAGGGACTAGATCATCTAAAGTGAAATCCAAATGGGAGTTCAAGATCCAGAGCTCCACAGTGTCATTAAAGTTGTAACTTCATTTCTTGTGCTCTTTGTTCTGACTCCTCCCTATGTCAGCTTAGTCCTCAGACCGACTTCACACATGCTAGGAAGATGTCTGTGAGGAACTCCCTGGCCTGTGTGCTCTCTTTATATCATCCACTAAAGAGCTGGGATTCCCTCTGACTAGATCAACCAGGCTCATGGGCATAACCTTGAGTCAAGTACTGCTGCATTGATTGGAAATCACTGACTGGCTCTGGTCAGTCAGGATCTACTCCTGCAACTAGGAATGGCACAATGGATACAAAAGTTAGAGTTTGAGGAGAAAGGATATGACCTTCTTCATCTTATAGTGGGGAAGTTAACTGTCTATAAGGAACTCTATCTATCTATCCACTGAGAGAGAGAGAGAGAGAGAGATATTCTAACAGGGATAGTAACAGGAGTCATTTTCTAGATGATGCAGGCAAAAGCTAGGCTGGATGCTTACATTCTGTTGCATATATAAAAACAGAAATCAACTTACCTCAGAATAAGTCACCTTACCTTTTGAATTAAAAAATTGAATGGTGGTATGCCTTGGTAGAGTAGGATTAGATCAATCACCTCCCAAGGAGCAAGCCATATCCTCCTGGGCTCGAGTCCTGGGTCCAGGGGGAAACAGCCAGTGTTAATAACTAAATAAAAATAAAATGAAATAGAGATGCTTCTTCCTCTCTCTTCCTGCATGCCTGCCTACTTACCTTCAATCCTGCTTGTACCTTTCCTTAAAAAAAACAAACAAATAACGGAATGGTTACTAGAACACTCTAGGGAATTGTCTTGTTCCCAGAGTTCTCATTTTATAATATGTAAATGCATTTATAGAGCAAAAAGAGGAAAAGGAGGAAAGGAGAGAGAGGGAGAGGAAGAGTGGGAGGGAAGAGGGATAGAGTGGGGAGATGGGAAGAGAATAGACAGGAAAGAGATAACTTATTACAGTTTTCATCATATCAGTAAAGGGATTGTACAGTTGGGTAGGACTTTTTTAAAAAATGAGCTTTATTGTGGTGGTGACGCAAAGTGTTGCCTGTCTGAGGTCAGCTGGAGGGTTGTGTACCAGCTTCACCTAAAAAGGCCAACTATTGTTATATATTTGTGCATAAGATAAAACAAGAAGTCTGGATCGGGAATACATTTATAAATTAAAGCGTTGGCTATGGAGTCAGAGAAATCTATGGGCAACCATAGGAAGCACTGCATTAAAAGTGTTACCTATTATTATGATTCTACATCTTGCAGGAGATGATGGACAGAATGTCATCCATTAAAGTTTTTTAACCAGCATGTTGAAAAACACCAAGATACTATTTTGAAGTGGTTGTCCTCTGTGGAGTACCTGTTATATGGCAGGTGCTATGCAAAGTACTTTCCACGATCACTAACTATCTGAGAATTTTAGCAGGAATAGGCAAGAAAGAAGGATGGACCCGCAGGTGAGAACATAACTTTGGGTTCGTTTTCAGAGAAATATGGCAATGATGTCCCCCAGTTCCCTGTGGTTCCATGAGTCCTAGGCATCTCTGCATTTGTGTCTGCCTCTGGCTTCTCCACTCCATCCCTTGGTACTGGATTTGCCTTTCAGGCTGTCCTCTAGTCTTCAGGGAGTTATCTGCATGATTACTTTGTGAATCAAATTGCTCTTTCTTAGTCAACATGGCATGCTTGTTGCCAATAAATATAACAACTTAAAAAAGTATTATTAAAATGTTTCATTTAATATAGACATATCATGAGAATGACATATGTTTACATACGGGGAAGTGATGCTTGATTGACTTCTTTGTTCTTAGAGATCATTTCTAGTGGTGTACCAGGTGTGAAAATGCTCAGAAGAACTTGGAATTTCCTAACTTCATCTGTGGCGACTTCATCTGTGGAGGGTGTGTCTGTGTATATAGGGAAGTCACTGCCCCATGTTCTTCTCATTCCACATTCACCTCCAGACAGCTGAATACAGAATCAGCATAGCACATACTCCCTATATCAGAGAGCTTTTTAAGTAGTCCTCAAGTATGTGAGAGAACTTGACTTACTATCTTTGTCTGCAACCCATGGCTTCATAGTAAACACCATTTCTGATCTATAAAGGATCACAGAGAAAATGACAAGAAAAAGAGGCTGTGATTCATTAAAGTTTTTATTTTTCTCTCTTCCATAAGAAATGTCATTCACAGTAAGTTGATTTACAGACAGGAAAAGAACTCTTGTCTTTTCCATATCTTATCTTTTCTGCCTAGAGACACAGACTAATGATTGGTCATAAATGGTTAGCTGATGCTTCTGTATTGACTTGTGGTTTGCAGCAGCCTTACTTCCTTTACTTTGTGACATCATTTTCCTGCTCATTTCCCACAGTTGCATATGTGGGTTTATGTGATACACACTAATCCAACAAATGGAAGAAATTATGCACCATGTCAGAGAGCTTTCAGGAATAAAATTTGGAAGAAAGGGGTCAATATGTGAAGCATTCATAAAGTGAAAAGGGTGATGAGATAACTGATGAAGAATGCTTTTTAGCCTAAGATTACAGAAACCTGCTCTCAGAATGTTTTGAGTGAACTGTAGTTCCTTTTATTGCTCACAATTTTGATGCTTCTGACACTCACTTTTGGACTAGTGGGCACACTGGGCTACTAGACAGATGTTTACCTCACAGAGCCCAAAACTTTGACCAAAATTGAAGAGCCACCAGGGAATTTCATCTCTATCCACAGGAGAGAAGATGCCTTCTTTGAGACAGGATGATTTCAGGAAACTGCAAGACATCTGGAACTTGAGGGTACCAGTCCAATTCCCATGGAGAGAGAAAAGAGGGTTGGAGGTTATTCTATTTGTTTGAAGACTTCAGGCTGAAAAGTGTTGCCCAAAGTCACTTTGGGTCACTATCTACAATCACTCTAATGCATCCTCCTGCTTCTTGATCCTAAGAAGAGTTGGGGTTTTCAGGGGGTGTCAGAAGTGCCTCTTGACTGACAATGCTTCTCTTACTTTGAAGGGTGATAGTTTGAGTTCTGTTTCTGTTGACGTTTTCTGCTATCAGGAAGGTGTCTGACAGTTGCTCACTGAAGTTCTCTTCGTATTCTTGGGGTTTCAGCTTGACAGTCAAAACTAAAGTGAGAGTCAGAGTAGCTTGAAATATGGAAGCAGAGCCTTGTTATTAGAATGATCTAGCTCTTGAATATGGGCTACCAGCGCTTCAGATTTGGTTAATCTTTAAAATGGGTTAAGGAGACATACGGGACTGAAGCATGTTTTAAATACTATCAGAGGTCATTGTAGTTGGGAAATTATCTAGTTTGCTGCCTCATGCTATACTGAAGATATTCCATACACTGTTTTAGGCACTCAGACAAAGATCAATGTACCTTTATCATTTGGCAGTGAAGGACTTCGGGGAAAAAAATAAACGTTCAATGAGTATGGAGGGTCCTTGACTTACAATGGCTAGATTGATGGCTTTTCTAGTTTATGATGGTGCAAAGTGAAATGCTTTCAGAAAAATCATACTTTGAATTTTGAATTAGGGCGTTCTGTTTGGTGCCGTATTCAGTAAATTACATGAGACAGTCGACACATAAAACAGGCTTTGTGTTACATGATTTGTAAGCTACTGTGTTTGAGCGTGTTTAAGGCAGACTAGTCTAAGCTGTGAAATTCAGTAGGTTAGAGGTATGAAATTCATTTTTTATGTTTTCAACTTATAATGGTTTATCGGGATATATGTAACATGTATATAATATGGAATGTTCTCTCTTTACAATAGATCTAACATTAAGATCATAGCCTGTGACTTACATAGATCAATCTAGCTTCAAAATACTTAAACAACCTTTTCAATTAGTAAATGATAAAGTCATAAATTTGTCCACACTGTATGATTCCTTAGCCCATTCTCTGTTTTCTGTATGATGTTGCCTCCCTATGAGTAGTGATTATTGGAAGAGAAGAGCTAAGAACTATTCTAAACAGTTGAGCTGTTAAATTGTTGGAACTCCTTTTGACATTTCATTGATATAACTTAATTTCCTGTTGGTTTTCAAGAGCAATGCATGTAAAAGAGAACATTGGACTTAATATCTAGTAGCCTCTGCAAGCAATTTTTGAAACAATACTTGCCATTAAGATGTAGTCGCAGATGTATTCTTTGCATTTTTCTCTTGTATGTTTACAGATCTCTTTTTCCTGAAGAAAAAAGAAATTCCTTCTCTGTGTTTTAGGATGAATGGACCACTTATGGATAAATAGAATATATGCACATCTATGTATGCAAAAAATTAATGGTACTGAGTCCATGACTCCATTTCTCTTGTAGATGAAATGGCCATATGTGTGTGTGTGTGTTGTGTGTGAATGAGAGAACATATATATATATATATATATATATATGTAGGTCATGTAAATGCACATGTATCTTATATTTACACATGATATATATGTAGTCTATCCATTTTTCTACATATGTACATGCATTCTGTATGCATTCCCAACAGAATCAATGTGAAGTAAATGATACTTCATGAAACTCTGATTTGCTTTGCTTGTCTTTTATAGCTCTGTGCCGACCCAAATTATTTTTCTTTCCAGCCTGTTTCAAAATGTACATGAGAGTCACTGAGAGCAAATATTCATGAGCACTTCCTGAGAAATTGCTTTCGAAGTGTCAATTCAGCTTACCACCCAGGCCACCCAGGCTTCAGCCCCAGGAAAATTCCTGTGTTGTTACCTTTAAGGACCCAGGAAAATATCCTCATCAATTTAGGACTGTGTCATGGAGAGAGGTCTAGGTTTGTTCACTTGTTTTTACTACATCTGTTTGCAGGCAGTGTGCTGCCGGGCTGCCCAGCCGGGCTTCCTGAAAACAGACAAGCCAGTGCTGCCATTAGCCTGAGCAGCCATGACCCTCAGTGTCACTCCTGGACCATTTATTTATAAATCGAGAATGTGCAAGTCTGGTACTATTTGTGCTCAGAAAGGCTGACTCACATTTCCCACCCCCAGGCCCAGGAATGCCCACTTCTCTAAACCTCTGAAGGTAGCTCTGGCCACACCCGCGGACAGCCTGGGGGACCTGGGAGTTAGCCTGGGGCTTGAAGGCTGGAGTTAATGACACACAACCTCCTGGCCTAGCTCCCTGGCTGCTTTGCCAAAGCTGTACAGCTGGTTGCCTGTGTGCTGGAAGATTCTGATGCCCCCCTGCTGCATCCTGGGTCATCAGGGAGAGCAGTTCCAGCGGGTTTTAAAGAGCAGCCAATTTATCTTTTCTTAGAGGCATCCTTGTTCCTTTGCCTCTGGCAGGTCATGCTCAGCTCAGGTTGTGGTTGCGTAAGTGTTATGTACTGAGCCATCTGTCTTCTCAGGCAGCCCGGCTGATTTACAACCGGGGTTATAGCCGGATTTTACTTCAAATGTGAACTTCCAGAATATTCTGTGCTATCTTCACTTCCCTGTATGGGGCAAAAATTCTATGGATTCTTTTTCCTTTCTTTTTGAACTGAATTGTTTGTTTAGCCTGGAGTTGTCTAGTACTGCAGCCATTTCTTTAACTCTCTTAATCTCCTCCAATGAAGATTGTTTTTGCCTTCTATTCAGCTGCTCTCACTACAGCTGCTAGAAGTTCTTGAAATTTATGCATTTATTAAATATTTAAACATGTATTCTCAGGGATGGAATATATTCTCTGCTCAGAGCTGTTCCAGCAAATTTATCTCCTGCTGTAGTAGGGAGGTAAGCTTATGGAAGGCTGTGGAGTTTCTACAAGCACCTTGCAACAAATGGAGATATCTGTGATTTGACATTATTGGAAGCTTCAGACTGGTCCTTATTCCTAGAAGACCCTTGGTAAGCAGTACTGAGGGACTCTGAAATTCCCTATCAGTACCACAGAATTAAATTGAAATGAAAAACGCATGCTGATTTGAAACTCAGACTCCCTGAAAGAAAACGGCAACATTTAAATTCAAGGCAAAAATCTTTTATGCAGTGAGCAAGACTCTTGCAAGTCAACTTAGCAAATGAGATCATCTTTAACATTTGTGTTGAGCTGTGCACCCCTCTCAGTGCTTTCTGAAAACCTGGCATGTGTTCCCAGGAGGGGAGGGGAGCAGCTTTCTGACACAGTGCAAAGAAGAGCCCCTGTCACTTTTCCAGAACATTGAGGGCTGAGTCCAATCCTGTCAGTGTCTTAGTTTTTCTTCTCAGTGCTGCACTTTCTCCATCCATGGCCTTCAGGGTAAATGGGACTATATTTTAAAAAGGAGAAGAGGGCACAGGAAGGAAAACAGATCCTTAGGTGGCAAATGAATAAGAATCCCTTGGGAGAAATACCAAGCCAAGGTTACCTATAGCAAGAAATAAGATCTTAAAGTAAACAGAAGACTATTTATCAATCTGAAATTCATCAACATTAATAATATAGAAAAGCAAGTCAGAATAAGTGGCCACACCAATTGTCTTCACAGCCTTCCAGCTCTTAGAGCGGTCCACTTTCTTATCACTCTTTCTCTGGCCTGAGCATTAAAAGGGTCCTTATTCAGTGACTAGCCATCAGTCTTCCAGTTACAGCACTAAATCACCCTTGTGAAAAAGAGTAAGCAAGTAATTGCCTTGATGGTTATACGTGAATTTCCCTGGTACTGGCCTCCTGTTTGTTTCTTTAAGATTCTTAAGAGATTATGTCTCTCCTCTTAACTCCACTCCCATAAATAGACCCTTAGTACTTGCTCCAAACTGTGCGCCTCCCAGCCTACCTCGCACCAGATATACAATCTTCATAACCCTTCTGTCTCCTTGTGTTTATCTCCTCTCATTTTCTACTTGAGCTTTTACCCCCAAATCTCTCACCCCCAAAATACACACTATTCAAACTGAATCTGCCATACACCAACTCTTTGTAAGATATATAATTTCTTTATATTGATCTAATTCCATCTGCCAACATTCATTAAAAAAACTCTGTTCTTAATGATTAAAGTTCAGTGAAAATCATAATTTATTATTACTCAGAGTTCAAATATGTTCAGTTCCCCCATTTTTCTTGCTTTTGGAGTTTTATTGCAGTCAGTAGCCTTTTCTGGGAAGGACCTGAAAAATTTGCCTCCTAGATGAAAGCTGATGATGTCTCTCCTTGATTCACTCTCTTGTGAGCTTCTTGCTCTTATGTGTGACTGCCCTCCTCTAAAATTCTGAGATAGTTTCATGTCCCTTATGCTAATGACAACCAAATCCCAATGACTTCAGTCTACCAGATCTTTAGATTTGATAGCAGGTGAGTGATTTAATCATTTGGCATTTTTTAAAGGCCAGTTATTTTCATACATGACGTATGTTAAAACACATTTTATCTTATATACATATACACGTATATACATATATGTATATACTTATACATATACAAACAATTTTCTTCACAGTACCTGATGACAGTCTACTTGAGAAGGTAACACTAGCACACATACATTAATTCTGGAATAATTTAAGTGTGTTAAGCTAGATACTAAATCACATGATACACTATTAAGGAACTTGGGATGGTGAATGCTGTTGGACTAGTGGTTAAGTCAACTCTCTTCAGAGTAGCATTGTCCACATGCATCCTAGGGACCTGGTTTCACATCAGGGGAGAACAACCAAGATGAGCAACTAAATGGAAATTAGAATGCTTCTTCCTCCTCTCTCTTCCTGCCTGCCTACTTGCCTTCATTCTTACCTGTACCTTCTCTTAAAAAAAGAAAAGAAAGAAGTACAGGGAACAATGAGAAGAATTAAGGCTGTAAATGTCAATGGGTTCTGAAAGGATGGTCTTTGAGGCCTAGAAGAATTTCATTAGGTAGGCAGAGCAAAGATGGAGGAGTGATTGGGAAGGGAAATAATCAAATGGAGCCACAAAAAGGGATAGAGATATTATTGGGCAAGGAAGAGAGGTATTTAGGAGATTGGCTGATAAATGCACAGCAGGGAGTAATGGTGAATGCATTTGAATATGTAGGGTAAGTCCCAGTGAGGAAAGGCTCTAACACCAGACTGGGGACTTGAATTTTAGATAGTAGGGCACAGGTACTAGGTGTTGAAAACATTTATGAAAAAGAGATCCTTAATACTGGAATTGTGAACAGCTGTGAGGTTATTTTAGTTAAAGATTGAGAATACAATGAGTTTCTTGTTCAATTTTTTTCTTTAATGTAAGATTAGAGACTATTTTCCTCCTATAATTCCTATTTATTGATATCAAACTTAGAGTATGGAAATGATCGAAGCAAGTACAATTTTAATAATTTGATAATTTAAGAAAACAAGTCATCAGTTACATAGGTTTGAGTGAAGCTTAGCTTCATCCTCTTATGTTTTATTAAATATTCCAGAGCAGAGGGAGCTAGGGTGATGGCGAGTTACTGTTTAGTTACATTGTATTATAAACCGAAATGACTGTTAAAATCCTGCTTCCTTTTATTGTTCCCTCTTCCTGTATTTTCCTAGGTGTAGGGACCATACAGTAATCTAGCCTCACAAAAGAGCTGAAAGAGGTGAAATGAGGTTGCATAGTTGCAATGAAGGAAAACCATTGTCAAAGATAGACTTCTTCAGAATATGTAAGGAAACACAAAATCTTAATAAATATTCATCTAAAATACTGATTTTATCAAGATGTCAACTGCATGTACTTATGATAGCAGCTGGTATTTTTAAAAAATTGTGGAATTATATTCTTTAAAAACACATTTTCAGTGCTTCCTGGTGGAGGAGCAGTTTGGTTTAGTCCCCTTCCAACTGGCAGAGTTCACACTCATCCTAAGGATCCTGGTTCTCCTCCTGGGGCCGTGAAAACACCAAGATGAAAACTAATAACATAAATAAAGTGCTTCTTCCTCTCTTCTGCCTCTCTTTCCCTGCCTGCTTGCCTCTGCTTGCCTACATTTCTGTCTGAACTTTCTTTAAAAAGTCTTCAGAAAGGTTTTCCTGTTCATTATCTTGAAGAAATCAGTTTTTGTCTGCAATATTATGATGGACATTTTGAAGAACTGTTTGTTGATTAGAATGTGAGGACCAGAAATTGATCAGATATCTGGATGAAAGAAATATGAAAAGGGTCAATATCTTGAAAGATCAGGACAATAGAGATTTTGTTGAGAATTAAGGAAATGGGAGAAAGAAGTTTTATTGTGAATACTGGATTTGGTCTTGGTTACAATAAATTGGCAATAATGTCAGGAAATTCAAGCAGAATGTTCAGGAGAAATGCTCGTGACTACACAATGACCGTTCTTAATGTGTGACGGACTGCTCCTGGTGTGGAAGGATCTCTCCTGCGCTGAGTTGTTCTTATGGAGTAAATTATAAATACTCTGCTTACTTGAGTAATAAATGTCAGGAAACATTTTCTGAATTTGCCACTTGCACATAAATCTATATTTATACATTTATTTGTGTGTTTATAAAGAAATATACCCATATTAAACTAACTGATTGACTTACTAGCTCTACCTTGGGTATGCATGAATAGTAAATCTAAGTAAAATCTGCCGTTTCAGCACCACCTCAATGAGCCAGCAACAGTTTTCTCCCCTGTAATCTGCGACTTCTTGATTCAGTGGGTATTGAACTAGTAACAACCAGGAGATTTCATTTCCTAGAGTTCTTCACAGAGCATGTGAGCAAAATCAAAAAGAAAGCCAGTAAACGGTTCCCCTAACAATCCCCAGTTAGATTTAACTGTCATTAATGAGGAAACTACTGACCCCTTGACAGACCACTAAAAAGAATATTGGAGTCTCAGAATTTTGCCAGAACAGAATGTGATGTGAGGAAGTCCAAGGATAAGAATCTGGGGATCTGCATTTTCAAAGCAGTGAGGGAAATGAGTAGAAAGGAGGATTTAGGTTTAACTTTGTCTTCAAAGAAGTCCCTGTTAATGAATTTGTATAAGGAGAGAGCAATGATAGAAGGACTTTGATGGGGTGAAGAGGAAATGTTCAGGTTTAGAGAAGTCAAAACAAGAAATGCTTAATCTAGAAATCTATGTCTACCACTATGTTTAGGTGGATTCAGGATTTGGAATTGACCTTTATCATTTGGAGGTGAGTCCTGTCCATTCAAGAAATAATTTAAAGACTTGGAATTTCATCTAGCTATTCTAGAAACACAAGTAAAATTCTATTATTTATTTAAATATTTTTAATTACAGGAAATGAGATATATTTTAATAGTTATGATAGAGGGAGGAAACCCAATGATTAAGATTCTACTGTTGAATGAAGGGATTCCTGGCAAAAGATAGGACAACCACATTATAGCATAGAAATCTAACTTCTAACCTTCACTTTCTGAAACTAATTTGCTCAGAATAGGGTAGCTATTAAGACTAGAACCTAAACCCAGATGATCTGATTCTGAAACATCAATATCAATTTTGAGTTTTTGCTTTCACTTTGCTTCCATCTGCAGATCGCTGAAACAATCAGCACCTGAAGGCGTCTGCCATTGTTTCATTCCCATGCAGAGCATAAATTTGAGGTGCTTAATATTCTCTCCCAGATATCTGTTTATGTCACTCAGAACAGCTCTACTCATTCAAATTTGCAACTTCAAGTTCAATGATGTGTACCTTTCTTAAATTAATAATTGATCTTTTAATCTTCTTAGAAGGAATGCTAATACAGACAGACAAATGACTAAGTCTTATTCTACGTGTGCAGGGTTAAAAAGAAAATTCAGAAACAGCTAAAGAAAGGACAGTAGCTAGTGCAGAAATCCTCAGGTAGGTTACATGAAATACCATGGAGCTGGCTTCACCATTTTTCTTACCTTACACATGAGTGGCTGCAGGTCTGAATGTATAAGCAACTATTGAACGTAGTTGTCAGTGAGTGGTATATCCATTCTGTATTCTGGGACTATATAAACAGGGATTAGACATCTGCTCATGGTAACATATTGTCACTGTGGACCCAATAGGAAACATAAAGCTCATGCAAAGAGGTTATTAGAGTAAATTTATAAAGGAATTGGAGGGATTAAGAAAAATAAAAAGCTGTGGAACACCCAGATATGATACACTACACACTAAAGATAAGACAGGAAATGCTATCAGCACCTAGAGTCCAACCTGGTACCCTAATCTTTAAACCCACTGGGTGTATTTCATATGCACCCCAAGGTCCCCAGTTCAAGACCTGGGGCAAGAAAAGCAACTGAGATCACCAACTAAATAAAATAAAATATCTTTTCTTCTTCTCTCTTCCTGCCTGCCTGCTTACCAGCCTTCATTCCTGCCTCCATCTTTCCTTTTAAAAAAGTTGTGGGAACCTAAAGAAAGTGCAGTAGTTAGCTACAAGTGACACTGTGGGATAAGAGCTTCAGGCTTCAGTAAACAAACAAACAAGAGAGTAAAGTAAAAGACCTCAAACAAGCCTAGTGAAGGGAGGGATAAGAGAAACACACCCACCTGATCTGATCTTCCTTTCCTTCCTCACTCTTCTCAGGGAGTGCTCTTCCAGGCAGAGATGGAGGTCAGCGCATCAGAGCACCGAAGTAGGAGAGGGGAGAGGATCTGAGAGGAAAACACGAAGTCCCCGGGATGGATGATGATGATGGAGGAGGTTAAAGTTATCTTTTACTTAATGATAAACCAATGCAGGTTCTACCTGATGAATAAATACTTAAATTTGACAAATATCATATTTATTTATTTGATCCAAAGACTAGTTTTTTTTTTGTTTTGTTTTGTTTTGCCATTGTAATGCCCCTGAAAATCAGGTGCAACTTACTTTCTAAGGTGACTTTGTAAATAAATCTTATTTTTCATTTATTTTTTTTCACAAAAACCTCTTGAGAAATTGGGGTGTAGTTTAGAATTGATGGCAGCTTAGAATCGAACAAATACAGTAGCTCTCTAAAGTAAACGCTCTTGGGAGCAGAGATTTGCTTTTGAGAATATCAGACTCCTATGAGCACACTTAGATTCTGGATTCTTAGGATCATTGGAATCAGTGGCTCATCTATCAACAAGCCTGGACTAAAGCAGATAGAGCACTCAGAAGGGAAGTCAGAAGGCCAGCCACCTCCTAGAGAAATAACCCTGAGGGGAAGGAGATGGAATCAGCAAAGAGGAAGAGGTTATTTCACAGTCAAGTATCTTCTAGTAGGCACTGGAAACAGGAGCAAGTAAAACATTTTTTTTGTTTATTTTTTTTGACAATGAGCTGACAATGTTTCTTTAAAGTCAATTAAATGTACCTCAAATGGAAAGTGATTGTGAACAGTGTTTTTCTCATTTTAAATCAGGGATTTGAGATTCATTTGTGAGAAATCAATGTAACCACATTTATCCTTGACCTAATTTAGGAAAAAAAAATACAGTTACAGTGAAAATGATTTTAGTTTATTGAAGCTGTGGGGAATGATGAGTGATACTAACTGAATGGAAATTTAAGGGTGAGTATATGAACTGGCAATTCAATCATGTAGAATTTTTGTTGGAAGGTACATTTAATCTAGAGACATTTAGGTAATTTCTATGCAAAAATATATCACTGTGTTCCAATAAATGGTGTGACCCTGACGTATTCTGAGATGGACTTCCATTTCACAACCCCATACATTTTCATCCATGAGCACAAAGTATTAAGGCAAGTCTTGATGACAGAGAGCCTTGCAAAAGCAAACTCTGACAGCTCATTCCTTTCTGCTTTCTTCCTTTCAAGAAAGGGCTTCAAGTGTCCATTTGAAATTTGTCTCTTATCTGTTTTCCATTGATGGCAACAACTGAGAAGAGTTTTCAGGCAGAAAAGTCAAGTTAAGTCCAACCAGTCTTGTGCACAACAAGCGTACAAACTGACTATTTTTTTATAAATCAGAACTTAACCACATGCTTTGAATTCAGAAGTGAGATTACATACTAAAAGCCGCATCTATCCTTAAATCACCCTGTGTTTGTATGCCTGTGAGGGTGTGAACATGTGAATGCACACACACCCAGGCAGCACTTTCTCTCAGCACCCTGTCTTGCAGATGACTCTCAACAGGGACAGCATAATGGGTGACAGTTACCAAGGAGTCCTCCATGAGCCTGCACAGAGATGGTCCCATAAGGTCACAAAAAAGGCTTACTCCAAACCTGCTCTGAGAGAATTGGTAGATAGAGTCCCATCAAGCATCAGAAAAAATTAATCGGCGAAGTATCTTTAAAAAATAACACTGTAAATATCTTCTATTATACTAAAAACATGGGGTTAAATAGGACACTTTGAATTAAAAAAAACCTTCACCACTAGCTGCTGTATGTACATGAGAAAAATGCTCTGCAGACCAGAAAGGAGTTCAAGGAAAAGAATAAAGGAAGATCCCCCAGACACCTCTCCAACTGGCGATGCACTTGACTGAATTCAAAAGTAGTTCTAGAAGGGACTATTACCTAGTTTCTATCTCCAGCAGATTTTTACACAATGCCCAAGATTTTCTTTCTTCTTTTTCTTTCTGAGCAGTGTGCATGAGCCCTGGTGTTCCCACTGGGGTTGGAACCCGAGGTGCATGGCCGTGCTCTCTGCCTCAGCGAGCTGGACTCCAGGGAGCTGTGAACATGTGGCAGCTCTTCTCCACACCCCGACAACGTGTTCGTTTGCTTCAGATGCAAGAAGGGAAGCATATAGAAGACATACATAGGAATGGTGAAGGGGCAATCAGTTGGGGATGTGACTTTGTTTTGTAAAGAAGATTGGGAGAGAAGAAATGGCCTGTCTTATAATCTCCACCCCAGCTTGACCCTGCTGTAAGAAAGTCACTAACCTCTCAGTGCTCATGGTCCCCTGGGAAGCATAACACATTATCCTTAAAACGCAGGTGTGTTCTTTGCTCACTTTCCTACACATGCTTTGGATAAGTGAATTTATCACATAAGTTTTTCCAGACCTGCTCTGCCTGAGGCAGACACATGTGCTCACAAAGACTTAGTATCTCAATAATGTTTCCAATTATCTAATAATATTTTACAGATGTTGCTTGGATGTTCGGAGACTGTTTGGGGCAGTGCCTTATTTGGTTACTGCTCTGGGAACCCCTATTCTCACTGACACTAAGAAGTCAGAGATCACTGGTCAGAATAAGTATGACAGAAGCTTGTGACCACCTGGGGTTTTATTCCTCTTTGAGTAGGGAAGACCACCACCTGGGACCCAGGTCTGGCTTCGGGTGCAGAAAAAATGAAATTCGTGTGCGTATTCCCTTCCTCTTTCTGGAACTTACTCCAGTATGTCTAGTCACATGTATTCTCTGGACCCTTGGAAAAGTGGGATGTGAAAGGTGTTAATGGAGGAAGAGAGTTGAAACATAATTACGAAATGGGATTACAGCTTTCACCAAACTGCTGGACAATACAGAGGTGTTTACTGGGTCTCCATGGGCAGAAAAAATGATGGGTCTGATGACAATATCATCCAATTCTATGTAGAAAATTTCTATATACCAACCTGCCCCCAAATCTGAGAAAACTTCATCTTTACTCATAGATAAATGCAAATAAATATCTGGAATATTTTTCATTAGAATGTCATATTTCATTATGAATACATTCTTAATTAAAAAATAATTTAGTAAATACTTTTGACAAGTATTCCCAAAACATTGTAGTCATAATATAACTCAAAAGAAGTTACTATGATTGCATTGTAGCTAAGTTCATGGAAATTTTAAATTTTTAATGAGATCAGGAAACAGATGAATTGACCTACCTAGTTTCCAAGGCACTTTATATTGTTCTGTAATATTATTAATAAGCTTATATTGATATCATATTATACGCAGTGATTTCTGATTTTTAAGCTCAGTGCATGCATACAACATTAAAATATTTGCATCAATCACTGGGTTCATTGAACAAAAGTAACCTGCAACTAGAGGTCTGGGGCTCCAGACATTTAGGGCTCAGTGGTGTCCCTGGGACTAGGTTTATTGAGCTGGACATTTTGTAGGCTAAAAGAACCTCTTCACTGCCTGCAACACGAGGAAGAGTTTGGTCATTTTTGTCATGCTGAAGACTCAGTGTCCTTGCATATGTATGGTGTGAACTGCTGACAGAGGAACAATGCTCTGCAAACAGATTCGAAGTGTCCTTGTGAAGAGACCAGAAGTGACTTGATGACAGCTTGATCCCAATCTAGGTAAGGCTCATTTACACTGTGATTGCTTATCTGCCACACTTGATTTATCTTTTTTCCTGGCTGCTGTGTGCTTGCTGCCCTGGAAGTGAACTGTCATGGGCTTCCTCTAACACGAGGAGTCTCCCTGTATCTCAGTATTTCAAGAGACAATGAAAACATGTAAGACATTTCTTACCTGTTTTCCAGACGTCCTTGATTCTAAATGACTACTGTGACCCCATATGTTCTGGCTTAAACTTGAGGGAGATATATATATAATTATATATTTTATGCTTAATGCTAAAAAGTAAAATAAAATGCATTTCAACCATGCAATAATATTGAATATTGAATATTATTGAAATTGAGTATGAAGACCCCAGACTTTGATTTTGTGTCAGTCAGGATAGGTTATAACAACAAAGTTCATGTGTCATTAAATGTTACGTCCATCATGTTATGGCAAGAAGCTTGTCCTCATCACAGATACTCAGGAACCCAGGATGAGACAGGCCAGCTCTCAACACACACTTCTACAAAGAGTATTTGTGAAACTACATGCTGATACTTAAAACTTTTAAACAAATATAACACATCTTTTTCTGCTCAGATCTCATTGACTAAGTAACTAAATAGCCATGACTGAGTTGTTTTCAGGCAGAGACACATAATATTTATAAGGAATAAAATAATGTAACACTGGTTTCAGGCCCTCAGTAGCAGAAAGAAGGAATTCATTCATTCACTCAACAAACACTTTGGCTCACTTATTATGTGGCAGGACTGCTTGAGTTTCTTGTAAATTATCAAAGAAGGAAACCTACAAAGACTCTTGCCCTCAAGGAGTTTATATTCCAATTGGAAGAGAAAGACTTTCTGCAATAATGAATGTATAAATAAAAAATTATATGTTTCATTAGGTGTTGATATTTCTATAAAAAAAAAAGATTGTAGAACAAGGTGGCTGGGGGACATGTAATTGGAAGCTCCAGAAGAGAAAAGGCAGATTTAAATAGAATTATCAGTGAAGGACCCCCTGAATAAATAAAGCTTGAGAAAAGATGTTAAGTGGTCAAGGGCCTTCCTAAATATGTATGTAATTATAAAGGTTTCCTAAGTTTTTATTTTGAGTGAGTTAGGAAACTACTGATGGGCTTTCAACAGAGGAGTGATAGGACTATCGCAACTTCCATCTAACAGGAAATATTCTGTTGAGCATAGACTGTGAGGCAAGGAGCCATGTTGGAAAGCTATATCAGGAATCCAGGTGAGATATGATGAAGGCTCAGATCAAAGTGAGAGCACTAGAAGTAGTAGAAAGAATCTGGATGATCTATTAAGGGAGAACCAACAGGTTTGGGGAAGAATCAGAGGCGGGATTTGAGAGAAAATATTTGTTCTGAGGAACTGGAAGGCTAGCAGACTTCAGGTAAAGTGGGATCATGAGACAAGATAACTAATTCGGTCTTGTACATGCTGACTGAAAAGTCTATTAGACATCATATGGAGATAATGAGTCAAGAGTGAAATACTTGGATCCTCAGCTCAGCAGACAGATTAGAATTAGAGATACAAATTTAGGTAATATTAAATCCATGGAATTGAATCAGATGGATATAAATGTAGATAATGAAGAGAAGAAAGTTCCGGACCAAATCCTGGAATATTCTAAAATTAAAGGACATTGTTGAGTTGTCCAGGTCTATTTTACATTCACTGTAGTGCTCATTTAGTTCTTGTTCTCTAGGTCATCCTACACTTACATTGGATGGGAAAATGAATTTTTAACAGAATGGACTTTTTGAATGAGAAGTATTTATTTCCTGTCAGCACATTGGAGGTAAGATGGAATCAATTCAGTAATTGTGAAACAAAATCTGAAATGATAATCTGTGACAATAGGTACTGAGAATAAAAACATGAACATAACAATCCTTTCTTTTAGCCTTCCATATAATGGACATATTTATACTTGTGATAAGAGATCAAAGAGGGACCCTTTCCTCCTTCTCTGCTCCCAATCTCAGTCAGGAAGACCACCATACACTTAGAGGCAGAATGAGAAATAAGGATTTTTTTTTTTCTCTTTCCTCTCTCTTACTTCAACATTCATTATGGTCCTTATGGAACTTCCATTAAGTCTACTTCCAAAACAGAACTTGATTATATGTATTTCTTTCTTTTTCAACTTGTCGGTTAGAGTTATATTTCAAAAAAAAAGAGACATATGAAAGAAAGACATAAAGAGAAAGAAGGTAAGAAAAGAAGGAGAGAAAGATAGAAATAGGAGGGAAGAGAGAAAGTTGTTTGAAATATGTCATTGGCTTCCTAATGGTTTTGAGATAGACTCCACATCATTTTTAACCTGATGCTGCTTTTCCAACTCTCTCTTCTGTCCCCTGCATAGCTCAAACTTTCATCTACTTTTATTGCTAAGTATCCTTCAGATTTCAGATTAAATCAGTCTCTTACCCCACCTCTGCCTTTACCAGACTGAGACACGTGCCCCTATATTTACATTAATAAATCCCTTTTCTTCTCTTGTCAATGCAAACATGTTACTTCATTGTATTTGGACTCAGGCTGTGTTGCTCAGATACATAAGCTTAGAGCCTATCATTTTGTGAGACATTAAATGAGAAGTTATTGAGAGTGTGAATAATACATGATGAAAAAGACACCAAGCTCTAGTCCCTCTGTAGAGTGTTTTCTTTTTAATAGGAATAAAAGTTTTAATTTAAGAGCTGAAGCTGAGATTGGTATGAGGAAGAAAGCTGAAATAGGCCAAGGAAACATGGTGACAAAATCCCTGAGCAGCTCAAAATGAGACTTGAAATGTCAATGACAATTCCCTGTATCTCACTTCCTTCAAAATGCTGAGCCAAAGAAGGATAAAGAGGGTCTGAAAGGAGTAGATGTCTCACACATTTCCTGGCATTCCCTCACCTCTCCTTTTTCTCCCTTCTTCTTCTCTCTGCCTTAGTCTTTTACAAAGAAGGAAGCATTCTTCTTGAATTCATGTAAATTTATTTGGAGTTGCCTCTTTCTGAAAACTGTTTATCTGCCTGTTTTTAATTTGCTGGAAATATCAAAGAAGAAGATAATTTATGGATGTGTCAAATAATTCATGTCTGAAGTAACTTAAATATCAGCATTGTTTGCCCTACTGAATATTTCAAATGTGGAACAAAGCATTTGTCTTCGGAGTCTTCAGAGCTTTAAACTATAGGGGAATATGCAATACCTGACACAACATTTGATTATTCAAGTGTTCTCACAAAATGATTACCCACCTAGTATTTTAATTTTTTTCTCTCTTTCTGTTCTCACTTCCTCCTCCCACTCTTTCACCTATTCTCCTCTTCAGAGGAGAATATATACAAATTCATGGACAATCAAGTGACTTAGCTGGTCAAGAAAAATAAGATGAGGATTAAGGAGGTCTGGGTTAGAAAGCTATATATGAACTCATGAGAATTTTTAGGAAGTACAAATATCTTCATATTCTACGTTAATCACCTGAAAGCAAGACAATAAAAGAACACCCACCAATAAAATGACCAGCCACGCAGGACAGAATAACTTGACCAATTCACTTTAATCAGCCTGTCATCAGAAATCAACATTCAAACAACAGTGCCTGAATGGAGTAGTCCCACTGGCATGAAGGGCAGCTATGCATGCATTTGGCATACCTTTCCACTCCCAGTGCCAATACAGCTATGGTTATTAACAAATATCTAACATATGAGCAAAGAGAGACCAATCATAAACCCCTATCCTATCCTGTTATGATACTATACTTTGAGACCAGTCAACCAATAAGCAACAAGTTGGTTGAGTAGATGTTGTCTATACTAGAAAGGGCAGTGATTCATTTTGATAGAAATTGACTCATATTTCTGTTCCTGGTTTGGTTTTATGTTTGCTGCCTTTATGGCCTTCGGTGACACCATTATCTGAAGGCTTAGAGAGTGATTGATCTTTTAACAAGGCATCTCTTACAATATTTGCTCAAAATAAGTGACTCACTTTATACAAATGGAGGTGTAAGCTTGGGCAAGTGACCATGGGCTCCATGAGGACTGTGGCAAACTATACCATCCAGAAGCTGCAGAACCATTAGTGATGGAAAAGCCTGTAAAAGGCATAGCTGAGATATGAGCTTAGGAACATTACAACCAGAATGGGGGGGGGCATCACCCCAGATGTAATATACATACTTAATAAACATCCATGTTATGTAAACAGTAAACCTATATGTGCCTTGGAATTAAGGAATGAGAGCAAAGATAACTCATCTTCAATCTAATGGACCCACCTGTCATCTGGAGCTTGGCTGTTCCTTCAAAATGGTTAAAGCATAACTAACACATATCTCAATTGTGCTTATTTTTAGGAATCACTGCAGCTGAAAAATAGACAAGGTTACAGAAGACAGTGAAACTTACTAATATAGGTTAAAATGAAGGAGACTGGACAGACTTGGCTTTGGATTGTGTACATAGAGAGCTATGGGAACTTGCTAGACAAAATAGAGGTGAAGATGAGACAAAGGTCATGACAGACTCATTAAATCCCTACCACTATTTGCCATGATCGCTCCAGTCCAGACCAAATCAGGACTGAAAGTAGGTGTGATCCCCTGATCCTGCAATGCTCTACCCTTTTCCGCAAAAGTCTGCTGAACTCGGAGACCTGAACACCACCTCTTCCCTCCTCTTTATTTGCAAAAAGCATATAACCTTGTCCCAATGTGGGCTGAGCAGGGAAGTTAGAGCATGAGCTTCTTTCCTCTCTTTAAAGAATGCAGTACTTTTGGTAAGTTCCTACTGTGACCTTTGATTCTTATTACATGAATGGGAAAATGAACTTAGAAGCTCTTGGTAAGACACTTGAGGAATTTGAACCTAGGCTCTCCAGGTTTAGAATTCAAGTGCCTGAAGAAGACATGCTTCCAGCAGGAAATACAACAAACATCCACCTGAATATTGAGTAAAGGCTACCACCTGGAAACATCAGGCTCCTTAAGCCAAGAGACCAGCTTTGTGGAAAAATCACTCTTCTATGGGGGTAATCAACAATGAGCTTCAGAAGGTGATGGAATGGTTTTTATACTGTGGGAATAGAGAAGAGGATATTCTGCACTATTCATATTGTAAACTCCCAGAGATGATTTTCTTTCAAATAGTGCAAGTGCCTGACCAAGATTTGATTGCTGAGGCATCCTAATGCTAGCACAGGTCAGGAACGGATGAGTCAGGTTGCCTCCCCACCAGCAAGTCTCCTTTTGTTTTACAGATTCTCGTTTACTGAGAAATCTGATAAGCAGGGACTGACAGATTTTTTTTACCTTTTCCTTTGTTTTTTGGTCTCTTTTAACACTTTAAATTCCCAATTTGGGGCTTTAAATTCACCATTGAAGAGCTAGATAGCCCCCCTCCCCAATAAAAGCAAGAACTCAGTTTCTCTTTCTCCCCTGACAAAGTGATTGTGGCCCAGGTGTGCTGTGCATTTTCCAGGTGTGATAAGTAATAAACTTTGAGTTTTCAGTTTCCTGACTGTTATCGTTAAATGGTATCTTGTAAATAGAATAAGAAATTAAGGGCCAATCCAGTCCTAATATTGTCTTTAAAGGGGATAGTCCTTTGGGAAAAATTAGCAGTGGCCCAGCAAGAGCCCCCAGGCATTTCCATTCATTAGCATTCTTGTCAATAAATTTAGACTGAAATAAGTCACCCAACCGATTCCTTTAACAGTCCCCTAGAATTCCCTTTCCCAACTTTGATGATAAACGGACAAATACAGTTTTATTCAGACTTAGCCTGATAACAACATCCTGAAGAGGGACTTGGACTCAGCAAGGAGAATCTAGGTCAGTCTATTGATCACTCTATCAAAGACTACATCTTTGATGAAGTTATCTTAGGTTCCTGCCCACTGAAATCTCCTTCCAAGCAAATATTCAAAAGATACTCCCTGGAACTGTTTTTGATCCAATCATCCCTCTACTCCCAGGATGTAAACAAGCCTATAAAGCTTTAGGAGAATAAATATGCCTGTGTTGCACCTCCAATACAGTGACATCAGTGCTTTTATCTAATTTTATCTAATTCATTTATTTAGTCAACTAATACAAAGAAACACATACCAGGGAGGGATATAAGAAGACCCTTTCGTGTTGAGGGTCATGTGGATTTTCCCTGGACAAAAGCCTGTCTACCAGCTCTGGTACTGAGGACCCCTTTGTGTTAGATACCCTGGTAAATTACTTTTAGGTCTCATGGATGTGTCTGCCTTGTTCTTCAGCCTTAAATCACCTTCTCAGTTTAGGGGAACACATTTTATTCACATAGCCCTACAGTCATCTCACCTACCAACTAGACCAGCAGAAGTTCTAATCAAGAGAGAAAGGAAACTAAAATGCAAATTAAGGGAGAAAAGTTAACCTAGAGACCAGCTAAACCATGTTTTATTGTCCACTAGCTTTCTTTTTACTTGTTTTATGAGGAAAAGACACCAAATGTTATCCTGGAGGGACTTCTTTGTAATACAAAAAAGAAGTGGATCCAAGAGGCATAAAAAGTTGTCATAGAGGCTGCTCTGTACTCCCCAAATTCCCTGTCAGGTCTGAAGGACTTATTTTCAATGACTTACCCAACTTCATGCACTTTTGTTGGGGCAGCCTGTGATCAATAATGTGTCATCATACTGGTATAAATCCTTACCTTCTTGCCTTTATGGACATCTTTGAAGGCCTATCACAGCTACAGAGCTCCCAGTGGTTTAAGAATACAACTTAATCCTCAGTTTCTCCTTTCTGTCCTTTCTTCCCCAAAATTTTGATCCTGAGAACACTCTCTGGTAAACTTAATGACCACACATCTCTGCCTTGGAATCTGCTTCCCAGGAGCCAAATCTGCGATTGGTCAATTAACAAAAACAAAAAAGAGTTTAGGAAAGAAAAAGGGGTTATGTTACTATCTAGGGTTGAAGATATATCTAGAATAAAAAATAGAGAGAGAAAATAACCTGACTGGTTGTGAGAATCCTAGCAGAAGCACAAGGTTAAGTTTTGGCAGCTTCCACCTCATATCCTGCTCACCTTTTGATCTCTTACTGGTTCTTCATTGGTAGAACCAAACTGGAAGCCAGAGGTGATGGATTTCTTTGTTCATTCCATACCGGTCAACTACCTAGGGTAGAAGGCAGGATGGGAAAGACAGGAGTGGGTTTAGAAGGACAAATTAACATTATTCAGTAGTTGTGCATATGTATTTTTTCCTCTTCCAAGAAATAAATTAAATTATGCATCTCCCCTAGATGCCACTTTTTATTTGAGTTATCAGTCAATATACAAATAAAATGAGATAACAGGGCATTCTTATTTAAATAAAAAGGGCCAATAATTCTGTTTTAGATAGAAAAGTCAATTATTTAAATAAGATTTTTATGCAACTGCATTTATAAGGAAAACTAGGAAAATTATGTTCCTGTTGAAATCCTGGAAAGAGCTTCTGTCGACCTCCATCACATTTCCAGACTTCTATCAGCTCATATTCTAAATACCCTCCCAGGGTTCTTCTCTCCTGACTATTTAGTCTTTCTCAAAGTAAGAACTGATCTGTGGGTAAGACTTTTAAATAGCTTGGAATATTTAAGCAACCCATTTAATAGGGTTGAGGATTAAGCTATATTCTTAAACTTCGGAACTGGGGACACCAGTATTGACCAAGAAGATCAGGGTCTTCTTGGAAGAAAATCAGAATGAGAATCCATTAGTGTTGTTGTATCACCCCCCAAGATACAGCTCTTGAAGCGCCAGTAGATCCAGCTTTCCTTTTGCTGAGGGTATTTCTCTAGCCATCACCTTTAACAAGCGGTAGAGCCCAATCCTACAAGCCATTCCTGTAAATGAAGTTCTGTGTCTGGAAGGCAGACATCCTTTAAGTCTTCCCTGTTACTGCTACTGTTCTTGAAATGCATTGCTAAGTGTCTGTATCTCAAAAGTTCTTCCTGCCGAGAGTCTTTGCTATTGCCGGAACACAACTTATCCCTAAACCCCTCTAGTGGGTGTATCTTTACTCTGCTTTTCAGCTCTTTTATTCTCTTTCCCAGTTCTTAGTTTTTGTAGATAAAACAGTTTGAAGAATGAAAGAGTAAGGAAATATATAGAAGGAAATGCCTCGTGTTGCAATTTTGTATTTTATTATACAATGAAGTAGGTTAGTTTATAACATATAGTTATGTGTATGTATATATATATATACATACTATGCTATAATATACATACTATAAGATAATATGTATTATATTATAATATTCTATACTCTTTAATTCAATGAATCCTTATTAAGCATCTACCATGACCTGGGCTACCAGTTATAATGATGTGCTAAGACTGTGCAATGGACATAAAGAGATAAATAAGATAATGTTCTAGCTCTGACAAGAACTTACCCTCTTACAATATGCAGACATGAAAGCAGGTATGTTAAGTATTATTAGTGAAATGAAAAAACTCTGCTATAGACAGAGTGGCCAAATAATTTATCCTCTGAAATGCAACAACTTTGAGAAAGAAAGAGGGTGCTAACTTGGGATAAGTTAATGGGATTGCATGGGATTTTTGAATAATAACACAAACAAAACAATCCAAGAAATCTAGGACATAATTTCACTCTATAAATAAAACAAGCACACAAAACAAAGAACAGTTTCACAAGCTGATGTCAGAAATGACTTCATTAAGACTATTTTTTAGCTGAGTCATAAAAGATGGGTGGATATTGCAAGTAGACAGTGAAGAAACACATTCCAAACCATGAAAAACACTAAGGTGTGAAAATAGAAAGAACCCCTAGCAAGTGACTCAGCCTAGCTGGGTGGAAGGTGAACTGAGCTGCTGTAACATAAGGTTATAAAATATATCATGTTAAGGATCAACTTGGTAGCTTTTTGGATTGATGATCATATGCAGGTGAGGATTTTTGTTATATATCATATTCCAGACATGTTCCAAGTATTCATTTAATTATGATAACAATGCTCAGATGTCAGTAACATTATAATGGGTTAGATTGTGACCCCATCCCCAATTTCTACATTTAAGTCCTAACCCTTCAATACATTCAGAATATGACTTGATTTGGAAATAGTCATTGTAAATATATTTAGCTTAGGTAAGGCCATATTAGAGTAGGCCCTGATCCAATCTGACTGTTGTCCTTGAAAAATAGAAAACTTGGACATAGACACTGTCAGAACCCCCACAAGAGCAAGCCTTACACCAGGGATTAAAGTTGACTATCAGGACAGTGAATTGCCTCTGGCTCTAGCACCCAGTCGTGGATGCATCCGGATCCATAAGGAAAGCTGATGGACGAGTTCACATGTGGGACGTGTAGTACGTGACCAGCACAGACCCTTTACCAAAAAACAAAGGAATGACATCAGTTGAAGAAGACCAGCAATAACTTCAAAGGACAATGTCACCTTGGCCAATCAGGAACTGAAACCTGGTCTGCAATCTCCTTTCTCCATCCCCCTTCCTCACCATGTGGGATTTTCTCTGAAAAACGCAGGCCACTGGCAAACCTTCGAGTCAGTCTCTCCACTAATGCAGTCTTAGCTTCCTGGCTGGCTCCATCCTCTCACTCTCTCTCCTTCCCACTAATGGACCCCCAACTTGCTTACTCTCTGCGCCTGTCTGGTATGTGGAGCGACCCTGAACCCACAGAGTCTGGACCTCCCTTGGTCAGCTCCATCCCTTTACCCTCTGATTAAACCTCTGCTTGCTCACTCGCCTAACTCTGCTGTGGGTTCTTTGAGTGACCCCAAAACACCCACAGACGCACACTGGGAATACAAGTGAAGGTGATGATGAATATCAATGTGATGCAGCAGAAGTCAAGGACTCCAATGATTGGCAGGAAATCACCAGAAATCAGGAGAGAAGCATGGAGTAGATTCTCCCTCACAGCCCCTCAGAAGGAACCAATCCTGCCAACATCTTGCTTTTATCTCCAAAACAATTAATTTCCATTGTTTAAGCCACCTACTCTGTGGTACTTTGTTGTAACAAGTGAATGCACCTACTTTCTCCATGTTATAGATGAGAAAATCGAAGTTCAGAAGCAAACTCATCAGATAGTAAGCAGAGCCGAGGTCTGAATTCACCCATGTTCAATCCATAGCTCATATTTTTTTGTGCCAATCACACATCATTTAATTCTTTGATGTTGTACCATTGATTGTCATATGTACACCAAAAAGGAGTCATTGTTTCCTGCAAAGTTGTTTATGGAGCTTCAGTGGAAATTCTGGGTTCTGAATTCTGTTTTCCCATGAAGCTGCTGAAGTGTTATTAGGATATAATAATTTCTTTGAATATAGAAAGCAATTTTGGATGTCTCAAAGGGGACTTTTATAACATGGTGTTATATTCTAGCCAGATGAGTAAAGAAAACCTCCGTTTTGGTTGATGCATCAGAAGGTACACATGCTGTCAAGGCAAGCAGATGCGGCTGCGAATGCCAAGTTGGCATCCTAACATCTCATGCAGTCTTCTGAGAGAATGGTCTTTTGTTTGTAAATCTCAAAATGGTCAGAAATTCTGCAACCCTTTATCCAGAAAAGATGTTATGGGATTGAAAGATAGAAAGATGAGTCTTTCTTGATTTCAGTGTGCTTTCTAATACATTTTTTACTTATTTGGCAATTTGAAAAATGTCTGAGACAAGAATTGAGTTCTATACCTTATCATAGTCTTCACCCATTACCCCCAATATTTACATTGCCCTACGCAGTTATTGAAGATCTGTAAACATTTAAATTTATGATCCTTGATCTAGGTCTTTAGTAATATCTTGTATTCTGAGTTTCATAATTTAATAGCTCAATGCTTAATGGCCAAATGATCCAAATGAAAAAGCCCTTTCATTTTCTCCCTGACCCCAATCCCAAAAAAGAAGGAACACGTGCAAGGTTTCACCCTGTATTATATTTGCACCACACTTAAATAGGTTCATGTTATTGTGACCAAGTTGCTCTCTGGGTGAGAACTGGGGAGGGAGTAGTTTTGTGATTGAACTTGCGTGAAAATTTTGCTAAAAGGTTTGTGATATTTATCTACTGAGAATGCCTACTTCTTTGCCTCAGTGGTGTTATATGTCATTCAAACTGAAGGATGTAGATGTGAGGATAATACGTAATTCATTCCTCTCATTTCCATGTCTTTGGGGCTTTTGTGCTAACGCTTAGCTGTGATGTCAACAAGCACCCACTTTCAAGATTCCAAAGATCTTCCGCCTACCACCCCCTCCGCCCGCCCGCTCCCCAAGCTAGAAAAACATCCCTCTTCCTTCTGCACATTTGAAAAGCAAGCGGGAAACTAGTACTTCCAGTTTCCTTTAACAAGAGCCCCACTTCTTTATTAATAATAACGTAACTTATTCAAGTATTCAAGTAAGCGCTCAGAGCTTGCCAGCTTTCTTCCCTCTTTGGATTCGAGGTAGGAGGAAGGGAGATGAAGCAAATTGGTGATGGATGAGCTCTGGTGGGGATGGCAGAAAATATTTCCAATTTTAATTTATTAGATTCATATTGAAAAGAAATCATAAGTTCTTAAAAGCTTACTTCATTCACATATTTTTGGCCAATGAAAAGTTTCATTCTTGCCAAGTAAAAATGCTTCCTTTATTTCTCTCACTTCTGCTGACATAGAATTTTTTTTTTTTTTTGGAAAGACTTAATTAGAATCAGAAAGCAGCTGATCCAGCCAGAATTTTTGATGGAGACAAGGTGTTTGGTAACTGGTCTTGCTTTTGTTTTAAAGGTAAGGTGTAGGCAGGGATGAAGGTGAGTAGGTAGGCAGGCAGGAAGAGAGAGGAGGAAGAAGCATTTTATTTTATTTTTATTTAATTCACACTGGCTGTTTCCCCCAGACACAGGTGGGGGACAAGACTCTGGTTCCTTGGGATGTACATGGATCGAGCTCCTTTGCAGGCAGCTGACCAAACTGTTACTCTGCCGGGGCACATTATGGGTCTTGCTTTAAAAAAAAATTTCCCTGGTTTTGCTATGGACAGAAATGAGGAGGAGCATACACTCTCGGGCACCAGAGAGTTTCTCTCACAGAGCTCATTTCACTATTGGAGAAAAAGGGAAACTGGTTTGTAACTGCTGTTGCTACCAATATGGATGCTGCTGACCTTGGAGGTTTCAAAAGAATGAAAGCTGTTTGATGATTCTTGGCATAGCCATTACTGTAGAAATAATTATTTGAATTTCTGATGAATTCTTTAGGAAAATCATTTTTGCCATCTGTTCAGTTCTGCACTTGTATTCAGAAATCCAAGAGTTAAAGACGCTGAGAAAATAAGTACCTTCTATAATCATGAGTTTGGGGAAGAAGTGGGTGTATGCATTTGATGCTTGCCAACTCTTGCCTTTCTGTTTACTTCCCTCTTGTGCAATCATTCTTCACAATGCTCTTGTTGATGTTAACATTTAATGAGGTCCAAAAATATGCTAAACCCTCAGTGGTACAGAGAATGAGCAGAGTCCTTTTTTCTGAGGTCTTACTTCAAGACACAAAATGGGGGTACAAAGGTAAAAGACTAAAACAAAGACATAAAAATAGAATTACAAAATAAAAATCCTCCAACTATTCTCAAAACAAGACAGAACACCAACCCTCCTGAAATAAAAGTTAACATAATTCATAATGAGGATCACTAATTGACAGACTGCGTTCTAGAATATATAGGAAAACGTATTTTCAATGAAGGTGTTCATCAATTTATTTTTTTATTATTTCATTAGAAATATACATGAATTCCTGGAATAGGCAAAATTGTAGGACTGAAAGGTGTTTCTATAATATTCCTGACCTAAAGGAATTGCTGATCGGGAAAGAAAAGTAGAATATGAATAAGAATCAGTAGATTAGATAACACCTACATGCTTATGGTTATAAAGTTAGTGACTCTTCCCCTATAGTGCCCTCTACTTCTCCCCATCCCTAAACATTAGTTTGGACCATATCCTGTCCTTACTGGTCTCCTTTCATCCTTCATCCATTTTTTCATTAAGTAGCTGGTGGACTTTTCCCATTTGAAGAAGATCTGAAGGGTCTGTAGGATTTCGACACCGGAGGAAAAAACGAATGGTGTTAGAACCACTTCATATATGAGGCAAGCAAATGAAAGAGATTAAGCTCCTTTGAAGAAAGGAAACATGTGCCAGGAGATGTAAGCAGGGTCTTGTAGATTACGTGAAAGAGACCGTGATTTCTTTATATGAGTATATATATATGTTTTTTTTTTTTTTTTAAAAGGAAAGGTGAAGGCAGGAATGAAGGCTGGCAGGCAGTAGGCAGGGAGAGAGAGGAGGAAGAAGCATTTTACTTTATCTGTATTTAGTTGTTCACACTGTTTCCTGGTGGACCTGGGCCTTAAACCCAGGGGTTTACGGTCTTCTCTTTCAGAGGCGCTTGACCTAATCGCTGCTCTGCCAAGGCTCACCAATATCAGAATAATATGAAGGCACGGAAGTGTCTGGAGAAGAGCATAACACCCGTCACAGTTTCTACTTTGCTCATCTCTCCAATTTTTGTGCCTATAAGGCAATTTACTCTCTCTTAAGAGCACGCTATTGTGATTTTCCTTCTACGTCTATAAATGAACATCAGAGGTCAAGATCCAGAATTGTAGCAGACTGAGTTAAAAACAGATAGGTAACTTCTCTTTAAGATACACCTGTTTGTTTCAGATAAAATATTTAAAACAAAATGATAATACTATAAAACTCAGTGATAGGGGAAAAAGAGACCTCCTAACACGGAGTAAGGTGGGGCTTTAAAGTTAAACCATCCAGTGTCTAGGTGATTGGGGGTAGCTAATCCAGCATAATTCTGAAGGCTAAAAAATGACATTGCCATGTCCTCATAGGACCTCATTAGCCAGCGCATTAGTCTTAGTGTATCATCACAAAGTGCATTAAGATAGGTAGTTTAGAACAATAGAAATTTATTCTGTCACCGTGTTGAAAGCCCGACGACTAAAATCACAGTGTTGCCAACATCATTTCCTTCCAGAAAGTGTGAGGGAGATTCAGTTCCTTCCCTCTCATGTAGCTTCAGATGGTAGTTGTCAATCCTTGCTGTCCCTTGGTTTGTAGCTACATTAATTCATGCCTCCATTATCACATAGGTCCAGTTCCTATGTCTCTGCATCAAAATCTCCCTCTTCTTTCTTTTATAAAGGCACTAGCCACTGCATTTAGGCCCTACCCTAATCCAATATGACCTCATTTTAACTTCATTGCATCTGTAAAGATCTTATTTCTGAATGAGGTCACAGTCACAGTTTTGGGGGCTTATGACTTGAAAACATACACTTGTTGGAAATGTAATTCAGTTCACTACTAGGACTTTAATATAATATGTGTTCCCAGGGTAATTATATATCTACAGTGCTACATAAAAGCAAATATAAAGTCAGTAGACTAATCTCTTCCAAGGCATATTAGATGTCAACACACACACACACACGAAGATAAGTTCACAGTAAAAAAAGTTGCAGAAAATTCAAGGAAATGATCTAAGAAATAACAAATACAACAATAAGGGCAAGATTTTGATATAATAAAAAATAACTTAGTCATTTGAAATTATGAAAATAATCCACCATAAAACATTTATTGAAATGATTAAGAGAAAATAAGAAACTAAATAAAATGAAATATAGTAGGAATAATAATGTGATCATGGAAAAGAGAAAATAAGTGCCTTAAAAGTAAAGTGATAATTATTAAAGCCAATAAACTTAATACATTGTTTAAGCAATAAGGTAGACATTATTGAATAGGGAAAATCAGTATATTGGAATATAAATCTGCTGCAGTGTCCAGAAAGAAGCACAAAAATATTAACACTTTTAAAAGATATGTACAAGACTGAATAAGGGGCTTGGAAGATGGAAGAAAATCTGATATACATCCAAAATAATTCCAAAGGCAAAAGAAGAGAATTGATGTAGGTATAGTAATATTGTAAAATATGATCAATAATAATTTCTAGGAAGAAAAAATGACATGGTCTTCAGGTTCACCCCTGAGTATCCCTGATGCTCTGTGAGGAGGCTGCAGAACACCAAAAATCAAAGAAGAAATATAAAAAGTAACAACTTGACAAAAAGAAATATTACCTATAAAGGAGTGGCAGCACAATTTCTCATCAGTTAAAAATAAAGGCCAGGATCCATAGAATAATACCTTCAAATACTAAGAAAAAGAGCAATTCACTAGAACTCTGCACCACTAATCAATCAATCAAGGAGGAGGGTGAGAGAAAGCTAAACTGCAAAAAAAGTAAAAATAAAAAAGGTCAGGGAATGAGATACTAGCTCTACAAAAGCCATAATTCGGGAAGTTAAATAAAACTCATATTTAAAAAAAAAGAGTGGAAATACAAAACAATAGAAATTGCAGGTAGTAAAATTAGTAGCAATCTCATCTGATGAACGTAGCTATAAAACAATCAATAATATAGCAGGACATCTAGTAGTGCACCTTAAAAATGCTGATGGGGTGAAGAGAGAGATGAAAAGGAAGAGCACAGAAGCTGTGTAGGGGAGTGAAAACACTCTGCACATATCAAAATAATGGATATATGTCATCATACAATTGTAAAAACCAATAGCGTGTACAACACCAAATGTGAACCATAATATAAACTAGGAACTTGGGTAGATAATGATGTGTCAAAGTAGGTTCGTCAGTTGTAACAAATGTACCACTCTGGTGGGGGATGTTGATAATGGGAAAAGCTATGCATGTGTGTGGGCAGGAGATTTATGGGAAATCTATCTTTTCCTCTCAATTTTGCTGTGAAACTAAAATTGCTCTTTAAAAAAATAGTCCTAAAAACACATTCAGCAAAGGTTCATTTATCTCAGAAACATAAGGATAGATTAATGTTCTAAAATGAAGTAAAATCAGAAATGGATAGAAAACACATTTGAAAAAAAGAAATAATGGGAAAATAAAATACTTGAGTAGTTCAACTTATGTAGAAAATGTGTTAGATGGAAGTCAACATCTGGATGTTATTAAACACACACTCAAACATACACACATATATAGCCAACTGTTTGTAAGAAAAACAAGTAGGGAACCCCTTATAAGGGTGAAGAATAAGTAACTTACACTTAGAGCAAATAATATACTCTATGTATTAAATGTTAGATATCTCTGCAAAATCCCAAGTAACATAAGAATGTCAATTTACAAACTCATAATTTTGAATTTTGAGTTAATTTCAAACCTAAAGAAAAGTTGAAAATACTATACAAATTTTTTTATATCTATCATGGATCATCTCTTAATGTTAACATATTACTTTATTTATTTATTCTTTTTAAGGAAAGGTACAGGCAGGAATGAAGGCAAGCAGGCAGGCAGGAAAAGAGGAAGAAGAAACATTTTTTGTTTATTCTGTTTTGATTGTTTCCTCCAGCTGCAGGTCCTGGTCCAGGGACCTTGGGATGTATGAGGACGATGTCCAGTGGACTACACCTAGACCACCAGGAGACCCCAATGTTAACATTTTATATGACCATGGTACAGTTATCAAACCAAGAAACTAGTATTGGTACAATACTATCAACTGAAGACCTTATTCAAATTTTGCCAGTTTGCTACCCTTTTCCTGTTTGAATTTCCCATAGAAGATTCTACATTACGTTTCATTATTTGGGCAAAACTGTCTCCAGTGATTCGTGATAGTTCCGCCGTGTTTTTCTGACTTTCATAACCTTGACATGTTTGCAAATGATGAGTTTTTATTTTGTTTTTGTGTGTGTGTCCTCCAGATTGGATTTTTTGTTATTTTCTTATGATTAGACTGAGGTAATGTATTTTTGGTAGAAGTAACACGGAAATAAGATTGTATCTTTCTTAGTGCATCATACATAGGGGTTTAGTTTGTTCATATGTACAAAATGTATTTTTAATATTTTAATTGAGGGCTAGTCACAGGAAAAAGATCATTACAGGAAGCAAATAAGGTTTAAAAATAAAAATTCATAAAGTAAATTATCTTTTACACAGACGATGCTTATTCATAGAGAAAATCTGAGACAATACTCAGAATAACTACCAAAAATATATAATTCAGTAAGTTTTTTGGATAAAAAACCAAAAATATAAAAACGCATGATTTTTATTTACCTGTCTTAACCCATTTGAAAATGTTAAAAAAATGATAAGAAGTCATTTATAAAAGAATATAAAAATATTCAAGGTCCCTAGAATAAAATTTATCAACACACAAAATTTACAGAGAAAGTTATAAACATTTTATTTTAAGAGATGGAATAATAGCTAAACACATAAGATGCAGCACATTTGTGGACTGGAAAAATAAACAGTAAAATATGAAAATTCTCCTGAAATTGATCTATAAGTTCAATATAATTTCAGTCACCATGGTTTTTCATGGAATTAGACATGCTGATTCTAAAAAAATGTAAGAAAATGAGTCATCAAGATAAACCAATACAATCTGATAGATTTTTCTTTTTTACAAAACTGTAATAATGTGGTGATACAGCAATAGATAAGTAGTTCAACTAAAAAACAAAGAGAAATTTCCAGAAACAAATTTATTGTTTTGGGTACTTGCTACATTACCGAGATGGCATTTAAAAACAATAGGGAAAGAATGGCTTAGCCAAAAAATGAACTTTTTGTTGATAATTGGTTACTTCATTAATCCCTAAGTTATACCATAACAAAATATAAACACATATGGTTTAAAGTCTAAAGTTAAAGAATCAAAACTACAGATTTTTCAGAAAAAGGTGTAGGAGACTTTCTCTACGATACCAAGTCGGAATATCTTAAAGCCTAAAAAAACAAGTCAGATAGAAAGAATTGTAAACATTGAGAGATCAATTTGGCAATTATCTAACCAAGATAAAGAAGCTCATATCCTCTGAAATAGCAATTCTACTTCCAGATACATTTCAAACCGCTGTTTTCAAATCTTATATCGTAACTCATTGTTAGATCAGAGAATCAATTTTATGTGTCTCTCAGCATTTAAAAAGAAATTAAATGATATAGAATAAATAAAATAAAATAGAACAGAACAGAATAGAGTAGAAATGTATCAGAATGCACCTCAGTTTTGTTTAGTTGAATGTACGTATACATGTTTATGTGTGTTTGTACCCAGACTTGTGGATGATGATTTAAAAATATAGTTTAACTGTAGTCCTTGCCAAAGCAAGGTGGAAAAACATCAGCCTTGAGAAATTCTCACCCATGTGAGTAAGGACACATATATAATAATGCTCACTAGAGAACTACATTTAATAGGAAAAGATATGAAATACACAAAATATTCATCAAAAGCAAAAAAGCATAAATTATGATAAACTCATAGAACAGAACAACATTCATCTGGCAGAGTTTATTGAACTAAGCATGTGTCAACTTGGATAAATGTCAAAACATTGTTTTGAATGGAAGATGTAACATCTAAGAGGGCATAGAAAGAAGGATGCCATTTTGATATATTTAAAAACATCAAAATCATATATTTTCAGAATATTCGATCACCATGCAACTAAGCTAGTAATTACCTTTGGGAAAGGATACACAAAGGGATGAAAGGAGAAAGAAGAAAAGGAAGATGAAATTGTTGGCAGATAACTCTTCAGCTCTGTGCGCAACATTTTCATTTTTCTTTTCTTGCCAAAATGAGGTCTTCAGAAAATTTGGCAAAATGTTGATATTTACAGCTACTTAGTGTTATATTAATTGCTATACTTTTTGACTATTGGAATTATTTTATAATAAAAATACTGTCTTGGGACAAAACAACTCAATAGATATCATGTCTGCTTCATAATCTCAGCATGTAAGCCATGTTTGAGATAGTAGATGGATAATTCATTGAATTAGTCAATGAATTTTTGGCTATTTGATACCACTGGAGAGTATTCTAGAGCAAAAATGCATGTATGAAATAAGCTGACTTGCAGGGATGGGTGAGCAGGACTGGCAGGTCCACATTGGCTTTATAGGCAGTAGTGGCCTTTGTTCATCTGAGCACTCTCTGTAGGAAAGCTGTCAATTTCAGACATCTAGACGATGTATTCCTGTTGGAGAGGACAGCACAGGGAAAATGATCACCAGCCTTTCTTCTTTAAGAACATGAGGTTAGAACCAGAAAGGAATGCTTGGAAGCTGGGTGCTTTATGTCATTGTCAAGAATTCCCAGGAACATATTTTGATTCCAAGAGACTGGGACAATGTGGAAAACCTGAGGGCATCAGGGGACCATCTCATGTGTCTTAGACTGCTCTGGAGCAGGAAATTCAGGGAGAGGTAGGGTCAGTCAGGGGAAGTAAAGAAGGTCTCCAGCTCTGGGCAGTGGTTCCATCCATGCCCCGATATTCCCTCTGCATTTCTGTGGGTGGGAGGAGCTGAGGCAGATGTTTGTGCTCAGAACACTTCCCCTTCCAGGCTGCAGCTGTGATGATTTCTATTGCTCTCAGGGAGAGGACAAAAATAAGTTCATGGAGACATACAGTTCTCTGGTTTAGAGAATCAGAGAGTTGAGGGATTTCCACACCCATTCTGCCCTACCTGAGATACTGCCTAGGAGAATGTGAAGTTCCAAGGTGTTGGAAGTTGATTAGAAGTTCCCCCTTAGTAGCTGATCAAGGACCTAAGGAATCAATTTGTTTCAAATTATTTTGGGGGAGCTTTTCGCAGTCAAGTTATTGTTACCCATTAGGAGAGATACAGGTGGAGGTCAGTTTACTAGGTCTCATCTGATAATCTCCTGCATTTGTCATCTTTTAAGAAAGACATCCGATTTTTTTATTTTGGCAAGAAAGAATTGTCTGTTGTCCTCATTTGCTTAGCAGTGGATTTTTGAGGTGGGGCAGAGGATAGAAAGGGGCTGCTCTAATTTGGAGAGTAAACGTACTCACAGAACAGAACAAAGTGCAGGCAGGACAGAGCAAATCCATAGCTGAAAGAAAGATACAGGAGAAGAAAAAGAGCTAAGGAAAAGGCATACAGAAAAAAAAAAAAGCCTAAAAAAGTCATTTGGGGTTTATTATAGATTAGTAATTATTTATAGCCTCTTTTATATAAGAATTCATTTGACCTAATAATCCTAAGACATAAGTATAGGAGAATTATTATAAATTGATAAAATTGATATTATAAATTGATCAAATCACCATTGCCACAGTCCCTTCTGAGCACAGGGTTGGATCGCAGGCTTTGCCTCCTGAAGATGACATCAGCAAGATAGGTGGCTTTGACATATTTTATCCAATAAAATTTGAGTATGACATCGGCTACTTCTAGACAGTTTTAGGAAATGGTGCTTCCTGTCCTTGCTCCCTTCCCTTGCTGTGACAAACCAGATACTCCAGATGCTGGAGCTGCCATCAGCCTAGGTCCCAGAGAGAAGAGACAACTAAGAGATCCCAACCTGGACTCTACTGCTTCACCCCATCCAATGACTCTGCCAGCCCCTAATTCAGGGAGTTCAAACCGTTCTTGCATGCAATACCTGCAGTGGCTTCTGTTTCCTTCCCTGACTTAAGCAAAGATTTCTGCAGAATAGGGTGCAAGATACATACATCCCAAGGCCCCGAGTTCCAGTCTTGGGGGTGGTGGGAACAATCAAGAAATAAAATAAAGTGCTTCTTCCTCCTCTCTCTTTCTGCTTGCCTGCCTGCCTCTGCTGCTTGTCTGCAGTCCTGTGTTTTCTCAAAAAAAAAAAAAAAAGAAAGAATAGGAGCAGTGAACCACTCCATCCTTTAACCCCTCACTTTGGCTTCAATGGCACTGTTGTTCTCTGAGTTTTCTTACTCCTTCCTAGACTAGTGCCCTTTACAGGTTTAGCACCCTCTGCTCATTCCTAAAATTCATTATATTTCAAGTTCGATTCTTCTGTTATTGCACATTTTGCCTATAAAGTTATACACACGTGTTCATGTATCCTCCATGTTGATGTCTGCCAATATATTGATATATATCTTCAGATCAGATCTCTCTTCTGAATTTCAGATCTGTATTTTCAGCTTCCTACCAGAAATCTTCATTGAAGCATTACACAGGCATTGAAATCTCAAAAGGGAATCCATCCTCTTTATACCACCAAACCTGCTCCTTCTCCAGAGTTTCATATCTGTTACCAGCAACCCATTCACTTCATGACTTTGACCAGAATCCAGAGTTATCTTCAGCTCCTTCCTTTCACTAACCCTCACATATTACCTCTCATCCATCAGCTCTACTTCTTCAGTAGATCTGTTTTCTTCCCTTTTCAGTTTTCAGAAAATGTTCATTACACACCTAAGTATATCAGGAACATCATGTCAGACAATGGGAAACAATTTGCAGTCTCTGCCCTTGAAAAGTTTAGTTTAATTCACACTGTCATCCTGTCTCACCCAGGCTATTACAAAACCTCCTAACCCAAGGATGTCTATAATCTACCACAATGCTGCCACAGCGGTCTGTCAGTATTGAGTACCGAGTTTAGAACTTGACTTCTGAACTCAGAGACATATGGTCTTGAAGTCTTACTCTACTGCTTTCACCTGAGTACCTCGCTAAATTAATGCATAGGGTAATTCAATAAATATTAGTTAACATTATTCAAATAGAAATTTGGTTTAGTTATACCCGCCCTCTGTTTCTTTTATAAATCTTGTTTGTGAATAAGATAAAGTCCAATCTCTGGCCTATAGTATGAGACTCTTTAACAGTTCACAATAGAATGACTTTATTTCCCTCCACAGTCATACCCCCACACTGAAAGACTTATGTTGGATATACCTGGTACAGTCTTTCCTGCCTCTATACTCATATATATTCTACTTGTCTTTTTAATGCCTTGACTTCTTTTCTCTGGACTCATTATGGGTTCCTGCTCTTGCTTCAAGTGTCAAGTCACTCAGCCACATTTACTGGTCACATAATATTCCAGACATTTCAGTAGGTACTTAAGACTCTGCATTTTATAAGACTTTGTATCTACTCAGGAGATCTTTACAGTATAATGAGAAGAATAGCCAGTATGTATCATTATATCAAGTAGTGAGAGTCATATGGACAGATTGCAACAGTTGGAGGAAGAGAGAGGAAGTTTGTCTTCCTCAAACTCAGAGAGTCCTTAATTTGATTTGGGGGTTGAGGAGATACTTGAGTTAAGTTTCAAAGGCTGCAGTAGGAGGAGAGGAATTAGGGAATGAGTATAGTCATTATAGGGGGGACAAAGAAAAAGCGTGAGTTATTCGGTTGAGAGGTTTATATTTAAGTTAGGAAAATAATGATTGTATAATAATGTAAATTATCCAGCTGATGAGAGAAACAGTAATTGGAGACCAAGAAAGAAGTGAGAGTTACTGAAGTGTCAACTTTACGGGAGCAGAGAAGACTGACCCCAGAGCAGAAGTGGAGGGCTTGGGTAGTATGAAGCATGGCAGGGTGGGGTAAGCAGGGGACTTGGCCACAGTAATCTCATGCCAGCTTAGCTTCTGCTGTTACCCTTTTCATCTTTCTAGAATTTCTATTACCATTTTCTCAGCAGAGATAGGATTCTTACCATAATTCTATTAGCAGAAGTCTCTCAAAAATGTATCTGTGGAATGAATACTGAATAATTTAGAAACTAGATAGCACATGCCAATCTAAGACATAAGACATGTTGTCCAAAGGAAAGAATAACTGAACTTCAGATAATCCTGTGGAACACATGTCTTCATAAATTGAAAACTACCTTCATATTTCTTTACTGCAAACAATTTGAGCATTAAATAAATTTAGGTAATTGGGGTGGGGTGGAGGATTGTAAATGCTGTTTATAGAATTGTCCACTTCAAAAATATAACTTCATGCTATGCAGTGAAACTTTCAAATTGTGATATTTTTGATATTTCCTCTGAACAATTGCACTAAAGAGGATATTTCTTAAAGCAGTGGGACTAAATTACATAATGTGTCATATAGCACTATTGGTAATATAAAAAATTGAAAGTAAAAGTATCCTACAGGAGGAAATCAAATTAAAATATATGCTAAATTAGATATTCAGATTAAAATTAGTGAGCAAAAGAATAGGGTTATGTAATGATAAACACTATGATAATGATAAACACTAACTGCAAAATGATCGCCATAATATATCCAGTTAACAACTGTCACCATATAGTAATAAATTTATTTTTTTCTCTAAAGGATCCACTCTCTTAGCAACTTTCAAATATATAATACAGTAATGTTAGCTACAGTTACCATTCCGTATTACATCCCCAGAACTTTATTTTATCATTGGAACTTTGTACCTTTTGACCACCTTCATCCATTTCACCCAATTCTCCATCCCCTGCTCTGATAACCATTAATCTGTTCTCGGTGTTTATGAGCATATGAATAATAAAAAGTCTAAAAACTGTACCAGCATGTGCTTACGAAAAACCTAAAAAATCTGGCGTGCATAGGAAGAAGTAACTTCTTTTAAATTTTACACATTTGTCTTTCTCTATATGGCTTATTTCTATTAGTTTGCCTTCAAAGTACAGCATTGTTTTTGAAGATGGCAATATTTTCTTCTTTTTTATGGCTTAATATTAGTCAGCTGTGTGTGTGTGTATGTTTACAGATCACATTTTCTTTATCCATTCATCCATCAATGGATGTTTTGGTTATTTCCATACCTTAGCTATTGTAATGTTGTGATGCATATGAAGGTACAGATATTTTTTTGAGTCACTTTTCATTTTCTGTGGATAGAGAAAGTAGAATTGCTGGATCATATGGTAGCTTTATTTTTATTTTTTTTGAGTAAATTTCATACTATTTTCCATAGTGATGGTATCAATTTACATTCCCATCAACAGTGGAGCAAAGTTCCCCTTTCTCCAACACTTGTTATTTCTTGTATTTTGATAATAACCACTTTAACAGGCATGAGGTGCATCTCATCTGTTTGAATTGTATTTTCCTGATGGTTAGTCATATGGAACTTTTTTCTGTTGTGCTTATTGAACATCTATATATTTTCTTTGAAAAACGCCTATTTAGACCAGCTTATTTTTTTAAATCATATTGGGATATTTTGCTATTGAGTTGTATGAGCTCTTTATATATTTTGGGCATTAACCTCTTATGAGACATTTAATTTAGAAATATTTTCTCCTATTTGATAGGTGGTCTTTTCGTTTTGAGGATAGTTCTTTTGCTGTTCAGAGTTTTTTAGTTTGATGTAGTCCCACATGTTTACTTTTGCTTTTGGTGCTCCTTTTAATTAAAAATTTTGTTGTGCATTCCATCAACTTCTATACTCAATATTATACCTACCTTGCCCACAGTTCTCCCTCACTAAGGATTTAACAGAGAACATATTCCTCCTTTCATAGGCAAGAAGCAGTCAACGCCTGTGTTCCAGCGCCTCTGAAACGCAGTGCTGTGTACACATCATGTTAGCATTCCTCTGGGAGGGCTGTAATGGTGCTGGCAAATATTTTTTATTTTCCATTCCAGACAAAGAAATGTGCAGATTGGGCATGCCAGGAGTAAATATCCATGATCAATGAGTGTCCTGCCTATCTTGAAAAATACTTAATGGCCGTGTGGCTGTTTCTTCAGGTGGTAAATTATTAGCGATTTATCATCTCAAAGTGTTTCATTTCCCACGATGTAAGCACAATGTTTAAAAGGCAGTCTTCATTTTTTTCAACTGAGGGAAGGGAGGAAGTGAATGCGTTGTATCTTTAATACACAGTTGACAGCTTCTCTAAAAGGACATTGAAGAAGTCTTGCGTAATAGGGTTAATGTTCTCCAGTTTAACTGATATAGGTAAAAGTAATATATTCAGTTTTATATACTTGATGTCCTCCATTTTAGCAATCCTTAATTTCCACTGTAATCTTCTCCGAAATTAACCTCCAATAGAACACAAGCTTCCTCTCCAAATATAGCCTCCACCAGTGTTAAAATAGCAAGGCTTTTTTTTTTTTTTCCTTTCTATTTCTTCTTGGTCATAATCAGAGAAGAGAGAATTCAGTAAAATTCTTCCCTGTGAGGAACATATCAAGCATGATTTAAATCTTTTTTGGGAAAATAACTCATTCTAGATGTGTAGCTTGCAGGGGCCCAAACTGTTAATGTTTTTCATAGCCAGTATTTATTTAGCCCTAGAAGAGATTTTTGTTAAGTAACTGTGTGGACTTCTCTATGGGCCAGGTAATGGAAAACATCTCACAGCCAATGCTCTGTTTTCATTGGTACTGGTCTAGAGGAGAATGCAATGCATGTGAGATAAAAAAGGCAATAAAAATCAGCAGATTTCTTTTCAATATTAGACTAAGAGAATGGAAAGGGTCTGCACATTCACGGTGGAGGAAAAACACAGGATTATAAATATTTGGAGCATAAGTGCAAGGAGAAAAATTGGTGTGAGACAAGATTATCTAATCAATCAGATGTTGGATTGCTAGCTAATTGGAAAATGTCAGTCCTAGGCAAAGGGAAATGTGGGGGTTTTTGGGTCGCCCAAAGAACCCACAGCAGAGTTAGGCAGGTGAGCAAGCAGAGGTTTAATCAGAGGGTAAAGGGATGGAGCTGACCAAGGGAGGTCCAGACTCTGTGGGTTCAGGGTCCCTCCACATACCAGACAGGCGCAGAGAGTAAGCAAGTTAGGGGTCCATTAGTGGGGAGCAGAGAGACAGAGAGGATGGAGCGAGCCAGGAGGCTAAGACCCCGTTAGTGGGGAGGCTGACTCGAGGCCTTGCCAGTGGTCTGAGTTTTTAAGGGAAAATCCCACATGGTGAGGAAGCGGGATGGAGAGAGGAGTCTGCAGACTAGGTTTCAGTTCCTGATTGGCCAAGGCGACATTGTCCTTTGAAGTTATTGGTGGTCTTCAACTGATGTCATTCCTTTGTTTCTCGGTGAAGGGTCTGTGCTGGTCACGTACTACACGTCCCACATGTGAACTTGTCCATCAGCTTTCCTTATGGATATGGATAGCATCCACGACTGGGTACTGGAGCCAGAGGCAATTCACTGCCTGATAGTTCAACTTTAATCCTTGGTGTAAGGCTTGCTCTTGTGGGGTTTCTGACAAGAAAGAGGTCCAAACTAAAGATTTACAGAGTTTCTTCAACATAAAAAAAGAAGAACAGAGCACAGGAGAGTTATAAGGTATCAAGCATAATAAATGTTAAGATATGGCACCGTTTTCCATCCTTCAAAGGGAGGGCTTTGGTTTGAAACAGCAGGAAATACATGCAGGGGGAAATGCAATTTATTGGAGGGAACAAGGTTTTGGAGGGGAGAGATTTGAGGGCTGCGTCCCAGCTGTGCCTCATGGGCAAGAAACTTTACTCTCACACCCACCCTGCCCTGAGTCTTTGCTTTCTCTTCATCTAAAATGGAAAATTTAGTCACTATCTCTTTGGAGTTTTATCATGCCTGAAAGTAGATATTCTAATGTCTGATACATGATCAATACTCAATAATTAGCAACTAAAATTATTTCAGAAAAAATTTCAACACAGCTTCCTGGCAAATGCTTGGTGACTCCTGACTTTGGGGTATAATAGAGTGATCGCTACATGTTTGTCTAATGTAGTCAATGTTCTTCACTCAGGGAGCACAGCAATGTGCTAGAGGTTAAATGATAAATGATGTTCTCTCATCATGTTTCATGATTTGTTGACAAATATTGCAAGTATATTAAAGATATTTTGCTTTTGTTATATAAATTTAGGAGCTAGACGGAGACTAGACTGGAGAAGTGAGCAAGAGTAGACCATGGAGGGCAGGCAGAATGTGGTCATGACCTTAGGCACTGGGCTCACACAGATCTGGTTTGAAAGACAGGCTCTGTCCATTCAACTCTGCCATTCTCAACAGCTTGTTTAAAATTTTGAATCAATTCCTCCAACTTTATAAATGAAACTAGCAATTATTGTTATCAGTCATTAGGGCATAAATTGGTGACCAAGAGTCGGAAATTACTGGATTCAACTGCTTGCCTTCATGGAGTTACAGGCTTATGCTAAGACCTTGGAGCATCCAAAGTGGGATCATAAGAGCTGGCTTTATGGTTGCAGGTATAAACTTGATTTTCTCTGACTCTTGATTAGGTGTTGAGAGCTCATTTCATATTAAATAAATATTTTTGAGAACTTTTAAAGCTACTGTTGGGTCTGTTGAGATCTGCAAAGATGAATAAACCCAAACACTGCCTCTGTAAAATATAGATTACCTCAGGGGTATATGCAGAGACATATGTTATATTGATAAAAGTGAGAAGGTGACAGGTGTCATAAGAGAAATGTAGATAAAATGGCATGGGAATTTAGAAGATTAGTGCTTTCAGTCAGAGGAAATACAAATGTCTTTAAAAGAAAACTTCCCTATTCCATTCTTTCTAAACCCAACAATAGCTGTATGATACGTATGTTCCAATTCAATGAGGGGAAATTTGCATAGAAATTAGGACTGTGTCATGAATAGCACCAAAACCAGTAACTTTTCAAGTTAAGGTAGATGATCACTGTGTACTATTGAATGGAAGTTCCAATATACAACCAAATGTATTGATGAAACGGGCTGATCAGAAACTTTTATTCTAATTCAGTTAGCTCATATATAACTAACTTTAGAGAATAATTACCTTCCTATCTGAGAATTTCCAAAATATCACAAGTACGATGAACTAAGATTAAACCTTGCAAACAATTATTGCGAAGAACTGTTCATCAGGCATCATTATTTGTTTGTATTCATCTTTACAAAGAGCAAGTTCCCATAAAGACTCAAAACCACTTTCCTGCATGATGTAACACATAGGAAAAAGAATAACCTTCATTGTAAATGGCTCACTAATCTCAGATTAAATTTTTTAAAATTTTGAATGAGGAACAAAATAGCAGACTATCGACTACTTGGCAAAGCTAAACAATGAGAGGAATTGTTTTTCACAAATTTATATTGTTTGGGAACTATGAATTTTCTAAAAGACGTTTGCATACCTATAATCTCTGTGACTCTTCAGGATTATGAAGTAAAATTTATTTTAGACTGCTTGACATCTTCACTGGTTAAATTACAAGTTTTTAAAAATTTTATGAAGGTTCCTTCTGATTTTCAGATATTCTGATTCAGTGTCTTGGCTGAGACACAGGAGTTAGTATGTATCACTTGGAAGCCCTAAGTCATTCTGATACAAATGGTACATAGACTGCATTTAAGACACTGCTGTAGATTTACTAAACTTTATATTAGGTCCTCCTTTAACCAAAGATGTGGCAAATAATTTCTTCTGCAATTTCTAGAACACATCCTTTCCCCGATTTTATTATTTTTTAAAAATACCATTCATTTCTGGGCCAAATCTTGGCCATGCTGCAAATGAGAATTAGAAACTCTGTCTAAATGTTGCAAGCTAATTGTATTCTAAGTAGGTGTGTCTACCCTAAAAGCTGAATCCATTGTGGTATGGGAAAAGCATTAGAACTTCTACCTGCTTTTACCTAAAAAGAAAATTTACGTTTTACCAATTTTAGTGGATTGGTACAATAATATGTGTTACATTACTTCTAAGTAACTATGCATAGGATGAGTAATTAAGAGGTTGAGAACCAACTGCTCTAATCAATTTTTGAAAAAAAGCTCTGCTTTTTCTGAACTCTAAGCTTTTATTATTGCCTTGTATCATTGTTCCATTTGAAGTGCTGTGGTCTTCTTTTCCCAAATAGAACATAACCTGGAGTATAGTTGTTTATGCAAATCCCTCTGCCCACACCCAGTACTTAGCTCGGAGTTTTCGATTAGTGACATAAAAAAAACTCTGGGGTTCTTAAATGATTTGTCTTATGCCTTTCAGCCTCTTAATTCTCTAACTTCAATGTGACCTGAGGTACCACCGACAGTCCTTTCTCGTCACCTTATTTTCACATGTTCTGTCAGAAATATTTACCCACATTCTTTCTGGGGAGCATAAACATCTTTGTGGGTTACCTCCACTGTTTCCTCTTCCTTGGTGACTTACCTACTTTCCCAGCTTCAGCTAGCTCCACTTGTTTACAGGCTTTTCAGAATAACTCTTACTGTAATAATTGCTAAGCTGTGTGCAAGCTAAACTCACCTCTGGATTCTGTTTATAAGGGAAAAACGTATGTCTTATGTCTACAACACAGGAGATACTCAATGTGTGTTTTTGAGGGCTTGGTTGTAAAATGAAAAGAGCAACAAAAAAACTGCCTTTATTCTTTGTCTGTGGAGGCAAAACTAATCATGAAAATACTTTTACAAGCTTTAATGATTAAATAGCATCACCTAATCACCTTAAAGAGATTTTTAAAGACATCTTTTTATTTGTGTGTGAATAAAGAATTGGTATACTAGAGCAAAAAATGGGCAATGTTTTAGTTCACTTTCCTTTCACATTCCAGTCATAGTCCCTACTCTCCAAAAATGAACTTTGAGCTGTAAATCACACTACAGACAATAAATTAGGTCAAAATGATTCCTAGAATTAAATGTAAAACCCAAAATAATTACACTTTCTGAAGAAAATCTAAGTTAGGCAAAAAGTCTTAGATTCCACACTAGAATCATTGACATAAAAGAAAAAAGTAACTAAATTTCATTCAATTTCAAACCATTGGTTTGTCAATGTTATTAAGAGATGGAAAAAAAGTATAGAGGAAATATTAGTAAGATATACTTATATGTATAAATATATATATGATAAAGAACCTGTGTCCAGTATATATAAAATGAAAAAAATAAGAAAACAAACCACCCCTCAAATTTTCAGTGGCCAAAATATTTGACCAGACATTTCACCACAAAAGACATAGGGATATCAAATAAGCACGCAGAAAGTCTCTTTAGCTATTAGAAAAATACAAATTAAAACCATAGATACCACTAGATACGTATTTTAATGGCTGAAATTTAAAAAAAACCCAACAACTTAGCATATTAAGCACTGGCCGGGATATAGAAGAATAGGAACTCTCATTCACTGCTGGTGGGAATAAAAAATTGAATGACCTTTTTGGAAAAGCTTATCAGTTTCTTGAAAAGATAAGCATACATCTTTTATATGATCCAGTCATTTCCCTCATAGGTATGTGTCTATGATAAAAGCACATTTACCTATAAAGAAGTAATACAAAGAAACACATTTATGATAGTCCAAGACTGGAAATTATTCAAATGCCCATCTATAGATGAATGCATACATTGTGATTTGTCCATACAATAGGAAACTACTCAGTAATAAAAAGGTGTGAACTCTTGACACCTGCTGTGGTACTGATAAATCACAAAACAAATGCCAGTCATGAAAGAATCAGACATAAAAAGTACATATTGTCTGCTGTCATTTATATAAAATTCTCAGAAATGCAAACTGATTTATTGTGGCAGAGAAAAGTCAGTAGTTACTCAGGGATGGTACGCAGAAGTGCTAGAACAGGCTGCAATGGTTCACAAAAAGCTGGTGGGGGTTGAGAGAGATCATCACTGTCTTGTTTATGGTGACAACTTCATGGCCATACACACAAGTCAAAATTTAAATTGTACTTGTTCTGTATAAAAATGTTTAACTGTGAATTTAAAATGTCAGTTGATCGTGTGGGAATCATACCTCATATTATGAGGTGAGGTGTGTATGATTGTCCCAATATATTAAACAGTATAATAAAGCATTTTAGATTTTTAAAATCCAAAAACTTATTACTAAAAGGAAAACTTTATAATTACATTTATTTTATTTTTCTGAAAAGCTAATAGGTGAAATAAAAAGAGCTATTTTTTCAAAAGAAAAATTCCAAGAGGAACTAGTTATCCCACTACTTGCAAGGTAAGTTGTTTTACCTTCTAGTGTAGTTGGATTCAAAAACACACCCACTGTATATTCACAATAACACATATCTAGGCTGGTATTGCATATACTCCCGTGTGTTGCTAAAAGATTTATTGCTTCTGATTGCTAAAATTTTATTGCTTCCTAAGTATGATCAAAGTTAAGTACAGTCAAGTGACATGCAATTATGCTGTCAGTCACCATTTCAGTAAAAGTTCTCACTCCATTACTAATAGTTTAAAGATACCTAATTTTTTTGTTGTTTAAATTACTATAGTATTTGGCATGCCCTGGTGGAGTAGCAGTTAGGTTAATCGCCTCCAAAGGAGCACAGGTCACATACTCCTGGGTTGATGTCCCAGGTCTAGGGGAAACAACCAGTATGAACAACTAAATAAAAATCCTAAAGTGCTTCTTCTTGTCTTCTTCTTGTCTCTCCTCTTTTTGTCTTGCTGCGGCTTCTTCTTTTTTCTTCCTCCTCCTCCTCCTCCTCCTCCTCCTCCTCCTCTCTCTCCCTCCCCACCTCTGTCTCTCCCCACATCTTTCTCTCCTCTCTCCCACCCCCCCCTCCCTCCACCCACCTCATTACTATAGAATTTGGAGGATAATACAGTCATACCTCTGCCTCTGTAAATACATATATTATACCACACCCACCACCAGAGGCCTAGTACTCATGATCATTGTCAATTTTCTCTTAAAAACTCATTCTCCCCGCTTTCTTCCAATTACCCCCCATTCCTCTAAAAATTTTAACTATAATTTCTTCAAGTTGGATCATCTTTAATCATTTATGATGTTGAAACAAAAAAGGAAAATCAGATCTATTTAGCCTTAGTATTCTATCAAAATAAATTTAAATGAAATAGTCAGCAAATTGCTAGGTAATACAGTTTCTATCATCCTCACTCTGTGTGTCTGAATGAATGTCAGCTGTCTTTCTATAAGTATCACTCTTCCAGGTACTATTTCTAGGTGATACTGGCATACAATTTTTGCCAGTCTATGAGCTCTAGGAGTTCAGGGACCACATTATTTACTGCTCATTCACCCGGTTATCTAGACTAATATTGAAAGCATAATAAATATTTATTGAACATACATGTGCCAGGCATTGTATGCGCATTATCTCATTAAACTCCACAACAATGTAGAGAGAAAATATTCTTATTTTCCTTATTTTGCAGATGAGGAACTAAAAGAAAACTACAAACTTGACCAACAAAAGGGAACAATAGCTTCTTGGGCAAAGAAGTCCTATAAGGAGTAGAATGAAATGAAAACCACAATAAGAAATGACTACATTTGTACCAGAATCCCTAAAATCAAAGATTTTTCCATGTTCATGCTAGAGAATAACATGAACCAGTTTCCATTCAATTTAACCATATCAATAAACATATTAAACATGTTGAAGCTCCCATCATTTCATTTCTAGGCACACGATCAAGGAAAATATATTAACAAAATCTCTTCTTTTTGCAAAATCCCAAACTAAAAACAACCCAAATGTTAGTCAATAAATAGTGAAATAATTATATTATGAAAAATTACAAATTCACATATAAGACAACATAGGTAAAACAAGAATTATGTTGCATAACACAATCCAGAAATATACATACATGTGTAAGTGTGTATGTATACATACATATATACATAAATATGTGTATACATATACAGATATACATACATATACACATATGTGATAGTCAAGACTGGGCAAAACTAACCTACAGTGACACAAAGTACAATAGTATGTTTTTTTTTTATGGAGGTGAGGTTAGAAAATATTCATAGGATGGGACACAAGGGAACTTTCAGAAACAATGTAGATGTTCTACATATTGATCTGGTATATAATATATGTAAACATTTATTAATATTGCATTTAATTTTAAAAAGAAAAAGAGATTCTTAAACTTCCTAAGGCTAACAAAAACAGACTATGAAGTGATGGAGTTGAGTTTTAACTTTCTCTTTTGACACCAAAATTTATGCCTGTCACTAGTCTAGTTGGACTATTTCTCATATTGCCAGCTAATGTGCCTGACACAGAGTAGATACTTGCAGCAACTGTACAACAAATATTTCTGGAATGGCATAGAATTTAAACTTCTATTAGGAAGAGGGGATGGATGAGGTCCAATACTTTCTTTTGCCTGACAACATGACCTTGCATATTGCTTCCTCAACAAAGAACAATATAGTTTAATTTCTCTGCTGTTCCCTGAACAATCTCCCAATACATTTGCTGTGTATCCTCCCACTGCCAAAAAGCCAGATGCTCTTTCTTTGATCTTTATTTGTTCAGTAGATGTATTGTGTATGCTATTAATTGGTCAGTTGGGACTCATAATATTTATTCCTTCATGATCCAAACAATACTAATTCTATTGAGGGCAGAGAGCAGTTGTTGATGCTATATTTCAATTCTAATATCTTACTCTGTAAAACATCAGTCTGCTTAAATTTGCCCTTCAAAAACATTAGAAGTCAAATCCTTTGTTTCTCCTTTCCATATCGATATAAATCTAAACTTCTAAAAATAGTATTTAAAAATGAAATCCTCTTCTCATTTGCATTGGTATCCATATCCCACCCCCATTCCAGAGAAACCAAGAAAAAAATTCAGAGTTTAACTAACTTTTCTTATATTTTACATAATAATAGCTTTGTGAGTGATAAATATCTGTGTTTATGTGTGAAAATATTCTTTAGTTAATATACCAATTTTTTAAAGCCAATTCTTTAAAAAATATTTTGGAGGGAAGAATCTGCATGTCATGAGTGCTTATTGTTTCTGTTAGGATTTTACACGGTCTGAGCAATCCTATGTCACGTTATAAGTGGTACGATATGGACTATTCAATCCTAATTGTCTCCATGTTAATGTCCCATGCTAGAGCTATAAGGGTTGAAAAAGGATATCTAGCTTGGGAAAGTTGCTGCTTTCTATTTGTCCTAACAATCCTCCTATATTGAATTTTTTGGTTCTCTCCAATGTTAGAAGGGGTTAAAGCTAGTCTTTAAAAATCAAGTTTTAGGTGTGCCCTGGTGGCATAGTGGTTCCACCAGGCTCAGTCTACATAATGGCCCAAGGCCAAGATTCAAGACGTGGGGATGGAGGAACAACCAATGTGAACAACTAAATAAAATAAAGTGCTTCTTGTTCCTCCCTCTTGTTTCCTGCCTGCCTACTTGCCTTCATTCCTGCCTATACCTTTCCTGTTAAAAAAAATCAGGGTTTAGCTCTGATGCAATGTTGACCTTAAAAGGAAAGCAGAGCCATCTCATTTCTTTGTTTCTTGTTACCAACAGCAAAATAAAAGTAAATGTTAGAGCAAATCAGAGTGGAATAACTTGTTACGGCCTCTCACAAGCTCCCTGGAAGCTAGCCATATCATGATGGCTGCTTTGAAGTTCCTGTGATTCTACCTTTCCTGAGTAGAAAGATAAGAAGATAGGTGGTAGTGAAGATACTCATTAAACCAACAACTGGATATAGTGCTTAAAACAAAACAAGCAGACAGCATAAGGATCAGAGGTCGGTGATATGTTTCATTAGCTCCTTTGGGCTTCTAATGGAATATAGATTAGTTTGCCCTGTGGAGCATGGCTATGGTATAACTTGGTGGTAATGTTCTCCTTGTAGAGTATTTTAAAAACCTTGTTCTTCTGCTACAGCTGATATATCATCATTTTATGTAAGGCAAGCATAAACAACATAGCAAATGTTTTCAAGGAAGAAGCTTATGGAACAAAACTGATAGAGTATAAGAGAAGATAGTAGACAAGTTTATAAATCTTTCTTGTATAAAATGTATTCTCAACATGTTGTATGTTTATCTAATTTCAATAATGGTTTTGAATTGTGAGACACAAGGATACAGTTGTCAGATTTTTGGTTAGGAAAACTTAAACAATATCACCAAGTTATTTAGCCAAAGTCTTACTGGGTTTGTGGCAGAAACATAGGTCTTCCAATCCCAAGTGTTATCAGTTACTAGTTGAACTTAGTGTGATTTCCTCCTGCCAGGAAAGATCATGCCGCTGCATGTGGTTTCTAGTGTGTGGATGTTCTGAAGTAAAATGTCTTCTTTGTTTTGAATTATTGCCATCACAAAAAAAAAAAAAAACAGATCTCTAAAGCAGTGGTGATAGACCAAAAAGAGAAGAAAAATTTTAAATAGTCTTAAACATACAGATGGCCAACAAGCATGTGGAAAGATGTTTTGTATTTCTTGTTATCAGCGAAATGCAAATCAATACAGAAATGAGATATCACCTTACACCTGGGAGATATCACCTCACAGTTGGAAACAATGTTGGTGAGGATGTAGGGAAAAGGGAACACTTTTACACTTTTGGTGGGAGTGTAAATTGGTGTAACCATTATAGAAACTAATGTAGAAATATCTCAAAAATTGAAAATAAAAATTCTATATGATCCAGTTACCTGTTTCAAGATATGTATCTGAAAAATGCAAAAACAGATAGATGCACTTGCTTGTTTATTGTAGCAATATTTATAATAGCCAAGATCTAGAAACAACTTAAGTGCTCATTGACAGACAAGTGATAGAGATGTGCAACCCGTATGGAGAACAATATGTAGATTTCTCAAAAGAAGTTAGGCTAGAAATCCCATATGATTCAGATTTGCCACTGTTGGGTATTTACTTCTAAAAACACACCACCAATTCACAGAGATATTTGAACTCCTGTGTTCCTTACGGCATTACTTACAATACCCAAAGATGGAAACATCTAAGTGTCCATAGAGAGATAAGTGGATAAGGAAGATGTGTTAAGTATACATAAGAAAATATTACTTAGCTATGAAAAAGGTGAAATCCTGTCATTTGCAGCAACATGGTTGAATCTAAAGGGAATTATGTTCAGTGAGAGAAATCAGAAGGAGGACAACTGACATCATATGATATCTTTTATATGTCATATATTGAGAAACCAAGCTAACACATAAACTAAATCAAACAAAAATAGACTTTCCATCAATGAAAGTTAATTGATTGTTGCAGAAAGCAAAAGGGGAAGCGGTGAGCAAACTGGCTAGAGGGCATTTATTCTATAATGAAGGAAGAACTGAAATGGTGGTGGAGAACTTATTTTTATATATACAAATGTTGATTTACAATGATGCACAATGTAAGGCTATATATTATTTCAATACAATGTTTCTTCAATAAACTTCTTTTTTAAAGACACAGTATGTATACACAATGGAATATTGCCCAGATAGTTAAAAAGATGAAAGTCTGCCATTTGTAACACCATAGATGGACCTAAGGGAATTACTAGTGAAATAAGTCAGAAGGAAAATAACAAATATCAGATGACTTCACTCACACATGGTATTTAGAGAAATCAAGGAAACAAATGAAATAAATCAAACAAAAATAGACTTTTAGTTTATAGATTGAATTAGTGATTACCAGAAGGCAAGGAGGAGGAGGGTGGGCAAATTAGGTCAAGGGGGTTAATGTATGGTAAAGAATAGGATTGAACTGCTGGTGGGGAACTCAATGTATTATATACAGATATTGACTTATAGTGATGAATACCTTAAAACTAGATAATGTTATGATATAGTCTTATCAATAAAATTTTAGAAAAAGAAAGAAAACATTTCTCCCCCAAAATACTTGTACAAGACTGCTTTCCAGCAGTGTTATTATTAATAACCCAAATGCTGGAAATAACCTAAATGCCTATCAATGAAAGAGTGGACAAGCAAATTGTGATATATGAATAAAATTGAAGACTTTAAGGAGATACATGTCCATGAATGAGACTCAAGAAATACCACTCGTAATCCTGATGTGGATTTCTCATATCAACTACAGTGTTCTATGAATATTTAAGAATTAAGTGGTTGTGAAGGCTGAACTAGTGGTCCAGAAATATCTTCATTGTACGGAAAAAATTTTTACATTGAGAATTCCATGTCTATCTTATCAGGGTCCCGCTGGAAAAGGGGAAAATTTACTGTTCAAGTCATTTAGATCACAAATAGTATTTTGGGTTAAGCTGCCTGACTCAATGCCTGCTATAAGCACTTAGAAACTGTTTGATTAAAATTGCTTTGCATTACAGACCACGCTTTGTTCTGATAAAGTCACATTGTCCAGTGGAAATATTGAAAGAGGACATCAGTGTTAATTATTCCTGTCTCTGGGAAAACGGAAACATATTTTAAGCATCTTAGAATATGATTCAATAAATCTCTCAGATTCAGGTAATGTATTTAATATGCCTTTTGAAATTTAAATGAAACGTTTGTACGGTGATTGATTTGTAGCCTGACCCAGATTCCCAGGCTGACTTAGAACACAGAGTGTCGGGTTCCCTAGGGATGTGCCAGTGAAGTGGTTTGAATTCAGGAGCTGGAGACAAACAGACTTGGATTCAGTCCCTATCTTTGCTCTGCACTAACTTGCACATACTGGACAGTTATGTAATCACTCTGGGCACATTTCCCAATGAGTAAAATTGGTATTATACTAGGAAGTAATCCATGTTTATTTTTCCTAATATTATCTGATATAATGTCTGAAAGTACTGAGCAAAGCGTACCGTTGCTATAAATGCTAGCAATTGCTATTATTACCATTACTCATGTAAAAAGAATTGATAAGGTTGCCAAGCTGGATCCCTAAGGATGAAAGGAATCATTCAACTGTAATGGCTCATACATGTCACGACTCATGTTATTGGAATTGGATTGGATGAAGTCAAGAAAATGACTAGAGGGGATTTGGGAGTAAACTTTCAAAAGAGGAACTAGAAATGTGAACTAATCAGGTTATTAGGAAAAAGAGCCAGAAAATGACTGGTACTATAACTTATGGAGATGATGGAGATGCAGGCTTGAAAACATGAGGGACAGGAAGGTTCCAAGATCTCTGCCCAGAACCCACCTGTTGGTGCCACTAGACATATCCAAACATCCCTGGCTTTGCCAACCCTTCAAGAAGCTACTGCTTCAAGATGTTACACAGTCTCACTCTGCCTACTTCTCTTCACATCACAATTTCCATTAGAGTATGGGAGAGATAAAGTGATCAACAAAAGGACAGGTAGAGTAGGCATGACTCTGCACTTTTTAAATGGGAGGCAGCTCCACCCACCATGAGTCAGCAGGTGGAAGATTCCCAAGGACTGGAAGGATAAGGAGATGCTGACCTTCTGAAGACTCTTTTCCCTGCAAGAGGATAGGATCAGTGGCAGGTGTATTATCAGAACCGTAATTCCCAGGGGGAATCATTCTGCTAGATGATTCATGGTCAGCACATAGTTTGGGAGGGTCAATAGTTAGACTGAAGCGGTTGTCTAGTGCCTGAGGCCCCTTACAGGTCATTTTTCACTGGAGGACTTTGACCTATTCCCAGGGCATCCTCTCAACTGTCTCTGCACTCTCTCAAATTGTTTGTGGAAAAAGCTGAGGTTTGATCTCTGGAATTAAAGCAGTTTCCTTGGTCATAATGGTCTTAACAATTCCTCCCAGGTTTGAACAGGAGAAGATAGCATAGGGTTTTCGACTTGGAAAAAAAAGTGTTCATAAAAGTAAGTGCTATTGCCCCTGTCCTGTCACCTCCAGCTGGTGCCAGGTCCCTGGTTCTCCTGTTTGGGGGACAGGGAGGCGGAAGTCTTTGAATGTCTTTCTTAAAAGCAAACCAGTTTGCTCAAAGTTAGTCTAAAGAGATAACCTAAAGTAATTCTCTCAATTATTAATTCTTTAAAATGAAACAAGTGCAAAAATAATATTTTATAAAGGAGAATTTTGAAAAAAATAAATAAAGTTGGTCCTTCCAACTAAAGCACTTGGGAACTTTTGGTCCATTTTCTGTCACAAGTCCTCCGCTGTTAAATGACATCTTGCTGTTCCCCCAAATCGTTCTCACAAGAGAGAATTAGAGGGTTGCCTCAGGGTGTGTGTGTCTCTCTGGAGGGAAGTGGCGGGAATGAGCCCTGAGTGTGCGTCACAGGCGTGTAGATCCCAACTCTCCCTTTTATGAGGGTAATGAATTGAGCTCTGTGAGCCTCACCTGCCAACTGTGACAACGCCAACCAGGCATGGCTGATCTGAAGAGAAATAGTGAGCAGGAAAGCAACTGCTGGAACAGCGGGCACACACGCGCACATACAACCAAAGAAAAACAACAAAGATTTCTTTCTCCTCCATGGCATAGGCAGCTTGTGCACAGCATTGAAACTCTGGTTATGCTTGTTAGACATCATGAATTTTATCTAGCTGACATTTAAACATAGCATCTTCTCTATGCCAAGTATCATTCCAAGGTTTTTTAAGTTAACACATTTCTCCGCTTAACAACCTCTGGGTGGGTTATTACACAGACAAGGCCACTCACAGCAAATAGCTCATAGCACTTCCATACTTGAGGTCACAGAGATGGAAAGTGACAGGACACACACATACAGCAGCCTGGACCCCAGTCCCTGCTCTTGACCTCTGCATGATACTGCCATTTGCTGAGCTTTTGAATACCAACAAGAGGAAACAGTCATCCTGGTCCTGCCTGGTGCTCTCTTTAAAGCTGCCGTCATCATTCTTGGTAGAACGTAGTGTAGGCTGTTGTTCTAGAATCACATGAAAACCACTTCTAAACTTGACATCTTCCCTGAAGAGTTCATCAAAGGCAGACAACTCTGCAGCGCTTTTCAGTCTGGGTACGTCTGTGCAGAGCAAATCAAAAAGAAGACTTTGATAGAGAAGCATAAGTCTTCCTTGGGATTTTTCACTCCCTGCAGCCATTTCCTAGACTCCTTAAAAAATAAACAAACATATATATACACATATATAAACACACATACATACACATACACACATATAATGTATTATGTATATGTGTGTATATATGTATATGCAGATGTTGATTTACAGTGATTCACACCTTAAACATATATAATGTGATAATAAAATGTGACTTCAGTAAAATGAAAAAAAAAAAAATATATATATATATATACACAATATATATACATAATCTAAACATTTCCCAATTAAGGAGATGAGATAAAAGAGCACAGTTCCACCAAACAAGATCCCAATAGCACAAAGCCACCACGACCTCCTTTAAATAAAATAAATATCAAAGCAAAGATAAAAGAATTGAGTGGACTCAGTGTAAAGAATGTGTCTTATCAGGATGTGGTAAGGGCTCCCGGAGGGTCGAATTCTCTTTTGGAAATTCCCTGTGGAAAAAATTGCACCTTGAGAAATACCAACATTTCAGATTCATGTGCACAGTTCCACAGGGATGGGAGAGGTGAGATGGGGGTGCTGACCCATCCATCCGTAGAGGCAGCGTATTCTTCCTCCAGCACACTCCTAGGATTTGCTGCTTCCCAACCCCATACCTAGACAGAGATGCCCTCATTTTGCAGACAGGGAAGCTGATAGCTTTGAGGGACAATGTCTCCAAATTATCCCAATGGGCTATTCCTTAAATACTTGCTTTTCTGTCTGTCTCTCCATCTCCCTTCTTCTTCCTTCTTTCTTTTGCTTTCTTCTTTCCTCTGCTTTTCCTTTCCTCTCAAACTCTTTTGTCTGTTGAATTAGAGAATGTTTAAAAACATTGTTTTCTTGGGACTTGTCAAGTGATAAGCCACATTCTCATATAGTTATCATTATAATAAGTGTTAAATTCCTTGTTACTGTTACTGCTACTTTTGCAAGATACTTTATCTGCACTCTTTTCAATTCTAATAAAATTACTCTAAACATGTTGTTAATCCCATTTTACAGACCAAGCAACTGAGGCTTTCAGAGGTAAGAACATCCTCAGAGTCACATCTGGTATTAGAGTTGGAATTGGAAAGTAGGCACACGAGGAGAAGAATCCATGCCTCGTCACCATGTAGTGTGTTCTGGAAATGATAGAATCGGTGTATATTTGGTGATTAAAATGGAATGCTGGTAGATATAACTATTTAGCTCAAGATTATGTGGTATTTCTCTGAAGCATTTGATTAAACTGAATCTAAAGAGGTGTTGCACTGTGGCTTTTTAAAATCTATATGTAAACCATGACAGAAAAAAAATGCGCATGCTCATAACATCAGGGTTCTAAACGGCCAGTGAATGAAGGAGTGAAATGTAGCTTGGAGGAAAGTGGAAACAGAAAGAAGCTGGCCTCCCAGAAATGATGTAATGCCCCTCCCCCACAGTCTATAAAACATCTTCAGAGCAGGTGTTTTATACAACGGTAATACTCAGAGAGCTCAGTGCTAATGCCTCCAGGCATTTCTCAACTGTACATCATGAGGATCCCTTTAGACTAGAGACTTTAAGTTATTCTCCTTACCAAGTAATTAAACTGTGTGACATCCTTTCTCCCGCACTTACTCCCACCATCACACGTGGCTTTGTTAATGGGAACGTGAGGGGATGTAATGCCTTTAACAGGGCCAGGTGTAGGGTTGTAAATCTATCCACAGGAGTTAGAGACGCTTGGAGGAAAAACCCTCTTCTGTGCTTTTGAGTAACTTTCAGGAAGTCAAACAGCTCATGGATAAAGACTTTATGCTAGGTTGTCTTTGGTGCTGTTTAATAGAGAAAATTTTCCTAGAAAGGAAATGGTGATCTTTGTGGTGCTTGGTGCTCTTCCAGAGTTTTAACATGGAACAGATATACACTACATCTCTGAATCATTCAGGGAGTTTGTGCAAATTCATTTGCATGTGTGCAGCCTTGTAGCAGTATCACTTCTTCCCACATACTTCACTGTATCACTCTTCAGTAGATAGTGGTTCCATCTCTGTACACTGATCTTATTGTTTCATGTCTTCGAGTTAGACTGACTATACGTACCATTTTAAACAGGACAACCATGCTTTTTTCCATATTTTGAGACTGTCCCGTCATTTTAAAATAAATGTCAATTTTGTCCCATTTTTAATGAACCAAGGCTGTCTTTTTTTTTTTTTTTTTTTTTTTTTTTTAAGGAAAGTTGCAGGCAGGAATGAAAGCAAGCAGGCAGGCAGAAAGAGAAGGAAATATTTTCACTTAATTTTTATTTAGTTGTTCACACTTGTTTGCTTCCCCTGGGGCCTGGCACTCGAACTTAGGGGTATGTGGCTTGCTCCTTTGGTGACGATTGACCTAACTCCACCAGGATGCACCCACCACCAGGGCCATCTTTAATGAGGAGAAAAATGAATAGTTTATTTGTCCCAGGCCCGATCTGTTCAGGGGGTCCCAAAGCAGCTGTGCCTGGTGCTTTCCTTTGCCTTCTTCCTCCCCTGAGTCACCAACACATAATCCTGTTTTTGTCACCCCAATGTCCCATTTTTGTCTCAAGGAACTATGATCAGCCTACTTAGAAATGTTCTGTGTTGAAGAAGGCCTTTGTATTTGATGACTATGGTGGGTTGTGGCCACTTCTGCTGTTCCTGCTCCCTGTGAGGAAACAGGAGCCCCACAGGAAGAGGATCCCTTGTCCCCAGCCCCATACCGCAAATGCCTGTTTCTTCAAAGGGCGAAGAGCACCTCAGCATGGTGGAAACCAGAGGTTGCATATTGTGGGGGTTATCTCTGGCACCACAGGTATTCTTTCTGACTCTGTGGAGGTGGTTGTGCATTTCTGGCACTGGGATGGTTACAGTGACATGTGTTCTATGGCAAGATATCGAGAGCTGGGTTTATAGGGGCGCCAAATTTGTTTTTTACTTAAGGTGCCAAAACTCCTTGCACTGGCCCTGACCATTTGTATGAAGTGCTGCCAGACCCTACGTCAAAACTATGCAGTCACCCAAGGACATCACAAGGTACTTACGTGTTGCTGGCTTGACTGCTCTGCTCTGCCTTCTCCTCTCCCCTGAGTCACCAGCACATAATCGTGTTTTTGCCATCCCAGTGTCCCATTTTTGTCTCAATGAAATATGGTCAACTTGCTTAGAGTTGAAGTTTTTTCCTTACTGTGGTATTTGAAGAAGAAAAATGCAACTAGAGCTTAGCCACAAGTCTAGATCTCAATGACCATCTTGTTGTCAAACCTGGAGAGCTGAACAGTTGCACTTCCTTGCAGGCAGCCATGTCATAAGACGGTGAAGTTTATGAGCCCCATCAGTAAACATTGACTGACACCAGGCACCCCTAGGATCTTTCCCATCAAGGCACATTCAACAACTCCAAGGTCTTGGTGTCTCCCCTCCACCCCACCCCGACTCTTCTCTCTCTCTCCTTTCTCTTCTTTCTCTCCTTTTCCCTTTCTTTTCTTCTTTATTTTCTGGAACTTTAAAAAATAAGAAGAAATTGAAGGATTCAATAAAAACTGTACTAAGTGCTCATTATAAAAGCTTAGAATGATGCAAACGTTTAAAGAAGAAAAAAAGTGGCACTGGGAAACATATAATGTAGAGATAAACACTATTAATATGTTTTTATATAGCTTCCTGGCTCATTTTCACAAGAGAAGAAAGTATTAAGCCTTTCTAAGAATTTACTGTGTTTCATCCTGCAAAGCTAAATATAATTTGCCATGAAATAATGTTGAAATGTGAAGACTGAATTATAATCCTTCCCATCAGTCACCTTAAAACCTTTATTATTCATCTTCCAGCATGATAATTTATAACAATTTTAGTTATATAGTGATGGGGCTCAAAACAGATCACCCAAGATCTCAGAAATGGTCTCTGTAGACAACTTACTCTGGCAGGAAGATTATTTTAAACTGAGGAAATGGCAACCCCAGAGGAGAGGGAGAAGCTGCTGCCTTTTTCTTAATCCTTTGTCATTCCCTTAATTGAAGAAACATTGCCTGAAGCCTCCATTCTTTCCCTAAACCAGAAGTGGTCATTGCTTCCTAATCATCTAGAATACAATTTGGGAGGTGTTAATCCAGAAATTAGTTTATCTGTAAATATGTCCTCTCAAAGAAATCCACCTTTACTTCTGGGGAAAAAATGAATCATCCCTCATATGAAGACCTCCTTCTTTCTCTTTGCTCCTCCAAACCCCTTTCCCCGGCATCAGCACAGAATATCAATCTTTGTACTGCCCCATTAACTTCAGAATTTACAGCCACATAAATTTTCTGTAAGTATGTCATTACATTTGGTCTTTTTACCTACTAACCTGCCAGAGGTTAATTTGGTTGTTTGTCCAGGCCTGAGAAAACTCAATGGGATGGAGGATATTTTTCCTGTATTTGAACCATACACAAGTTGAAAAGCTAGGATGAAATACTTCCCTATACCTTTAACCCAGAATCCTAGATGTCAACATCCAACCTCATTTGCTTTATCATTCAATCTGTCTTATTTTCTTCTTTATAGATGATACATTTGTTTCTACATCCTTTGAGAATAAAATGCAAGTTGTAGATCTTGTACTCATGTATTGATGAGCAGTTCCATACATATTTCCTAAAGAGAAGAGCATTCTTTTAAATAACCACAATATAATTCTCAAAAATCAGGAAATTCACATGAATACAGAAACATTATCTCATCTATAGACCTTATATAAATGTTTCCAATTGTGCCACTAATATCCTTGATAACAAACATAAATTATATGCCTTGTGTTAGGACATAACAGGCACTTTATTTTGTAGAATGTTTTTTATTTAGAGTAGTCTGATGCTTTCTCATAATTAGACTAAGTTTCTTCATTTTAACATGGAATGTTACATTCTTCTCAATACATCATATGAGGAGCCACATGGTAATTCATTGTTTTGTTACTGGCAATATTAATTGCAAATACTTTGTAAAACTGGTGTCTTACAAATTTCTTTACTATAAAGTAAACATTTTAATCTTTGTATTTAGTTTCTTATGCTATATATAACAAAATTAGAATATATACATATATGTATATATATGTATGATACATATGTTACATATATTATATATGACATATATATCTCAGTCCTAGTTTTTATATTTAGCATTACATTGTGATCATTGCCCCAGTCAATATTCATTTGCTGCAGCAATTTAATATTTGTATAATATTTCCTCACCTGAATGGATCTGAATTTATTACATGCGCTTCCCTACTGTTGGCCATCTAGGTTGTTTCCATTATTTGATATTCTAAGTAACAATGTGATGAATCTCCTTGTATAAAAAGATGCTTGTCAACATTTGTGATTTAAGTTTTAGAAGTGGAAATATTAGGCTAAAACATTTCAACTTTAAGACCCTTTCAACATTTTTTTTTAAATACCAGACTGATTAAAAATTTACTACCCAATTATCAGTCAAAATTCCTTATTTTTACCTAGGTTTGTGTCCCAGGGCTGAGGGAAACAACCAGGATGAACAACTAATTAAAATAAATAAAATGATTCTTCTACCTCTCTCTTCCTGCTTTGCTCTCCTTCGTTCCTGCCTGCACTTTCCCTTTAAAAGCAACAAAATTCCATATTTTTAAACTTTTAACTTTATTGGTATTATTATTGCTTTGTTATCTTCCCATTTGAGAGTAACGTAAAAATGCATTATAATTTGTGGATTTTTCAGTTCTAATTTTGCTTAATATCTAGAAAATTGCAACAGAAAGATTCTCTTTCCCGAATAGTGAGAAAAGTTTGATATTCCAGGAAATCACGACTTTCCTTGAAGCTAATAGAAAGCTGAGGTTATAAGGCTAAGACATAGACTGATTTCCAAAGGGCGACGAGACACTCTGAGGAGAGATGGAGCACATGAACAGTGACATCGTTAACAAAACTTGGGAGAAAAAGAGCTTCTACAAAAGAGGTAAGATAAAATCAGCCACAAACATATTAAAACCCAAGTGGAAGCTAGCATATCAGTTTAGGATAAAGACAAACCCCAGAGAAGGTGACTTCACACTCATATGCATGGTCATTTCCACAGGCCAACACCAGTTGCTTACAAAATGTATGGTAACAGAAACACAGTTCATTGAAGGTAATAAAAATAGCAGCATAAAACACCAAACAACCCAACTACTGACTACGCGAACTCAACCCACTATTCAATAGCCCAAGAAACACGAGGAAGTGGTTCCCCACCAAGTTTTTTTTTTTTTTTTTTTTTTGAGAAAAAATACTTCATTAATCTTATTTCCTCATCTCAGCTTTTATCATTCTTTTACATACAGTTTTGGGCATTCAATAAAGAGTTATGAGGCATATCGAATTAAAAAGAGAGAAAAACAACCCATTGTCAAAGTTTGAATCAACTTGTAGGACTTGGAGATGTTGTAACTTTCAGTCAGAACCTTAAGACAAACAAACTAACTTTTTCTAAGTATAATGGAATAAGACCCCATAGGATGATCCATCCCGAATAAAACAACTATAAACTTAGACAAAATAAAGAGCAGCAACCTACTGAAGCTACTGGTAAAAGCCAGAAGTAAAGAGACTGTGGTGAGTGAATCTTGCTTGAAAGAAGAAATGGGAAGGACTGTACAAATGAATTCCTGTCTCCAGTCTTTCACCTGGGCTAAGTGAAATTCAGACTAGCACAATGGCGACTGAGGGTCATGCAGAAAAACCCGGGGTCTTTCTGGTGTGAAAAACCAAAATTGAGAAACGACAAAAGCGTGAATACTGAAGGGAGTGAGGGAATTCTAGAAAGAAAAGAGCTAGAGATGTCACCCAAGCCCTGTCTCCCCACATCTCTGATCCCTGGAGCACCTATGTGGAGGACAGACTCCACACAGCTCAGCAAAAGCACAAGATCTGGATTGAATACAGACCTGCTGCCCACACAACCAGTTTCTGCCACAACTTTCGCTTCTGCATGAGGTACCTGTTCTGAAGATGGTTTATAGACTGAGGCAGGACATTACATCATCAGTGAGATCACAGTTCTCTCCTAGTTTCCGCTTTCCTTCAATTGCACTTCACTCATTGATTCTTTGGCCATTTGGAGCTCTCGAGCATCATAAAATGTGTTTTTCCTTTCATGCCACACCGACAAAAGCCGGTATGCAATGTATCTTTTTTTCTTTCATCTTGAGAATGTATTCCATTTTCTTGTTCTTTTTGGATTCTGTCCCAGACATGCTTAAGATATGGTGATTCTGGATCCTATTATTTCTCGCCAACAAGTATTGTTTCTTCAAGGTAATTCATAATATCAAGAGATTTATCATTTGTTATAGGCACTGTACTGGAGATATGAAAAGAATAAGATGGAAAATATTTTCAGCTTCACAGAGAGAAATAAAGACCTCAGGCAATAAAGTTAAAAAATAGGCAAAGATTATAGAGCAGTGTAATAGAAAATTAATATGAAAATACTCTAGACCAGAGGTTAATAAACTCTTTTTATATGTAAAGGGTCAGAGAGTAAATATTTTAGAGTTTGCAACTATTCAACTTGACCATTGTAATACCAAAGCTGTCATAGATAATCAATGAATGAGCATGCCTGTGATGCAATAAAACTATATATATTTATATATGTGTGTACATTATATATATGTATATGTAATGTGTGTATATATCCATGTGAGGGAATAAATTACACTTAATTTGTGATACTTTAGATAGAGTGGTCAGAGAAGGCCTCTTGGGGAGAAAAATTTTAGCTGAAATCTTAGAAAATGTCAATGTATTTCAGGAATAGAAGCAGTAAGTAAGCATAAGAGTTCTAAAGAGTGGGAAAGGCTTGAACTGTTTCAGGAACTGTCTGAAGGCCAGTGTGGCTGGAGTGTGGTCAGCAAGTGGCAAATTCAGATTGGAAATAAGGAAGATCATGTGGGGCTTGTAGGTCAGCATGAGGAATTTACATATTCTTTCAACTGCAAGGGAGAATCACTGAAGAGTTTTTAAAAAGGAGTGATCTGATCAGACATCTAATTCAAAGGTTATGCAGTCTGCTGTGTGGAGAATTGATTGGTGATAAGAGGAATAGAGGAGCCCAGGCTAGAGGCATTTGCAAGAATTTGGTGAGAGACTATGGAAACTTTTACTAGATATTTGTGCAGAACTATTAATTGAATACCATTATTTGCCCTCTAAGGTTTCATCATTCCTAGAAAGTGGCTTCTGTTCGCATTCAAAATTTAAGTTTATTAACCAGAGTATCTTGTTCAAGGTGCCAGAGATGGGAAGTAAAGCCAGGCAGATGAATTCTCAGATCTGTCTTAACTCCTCTTTTGCCCTTAAGTTGCCCTTCCCGCCATGCCTATGACCATATTGTTGAGTGACTTCCAGAATTCTTTGGCTGCATACACCATGATTCAGCAGTAAGCCATACCACCTTTGGCTTCTGGCACTTGTTAAAGCCAAAGTCTTTGTTGGAGACCTACCTGCAGGGAGCCAGTGTTCTCCATAATCAACCTTCTCACCTCCAAGAGCAGGTGCCAAAATCTACTCACAGCTGAAACCTGGCCGAGTGTATTTCAAAGTATTGTAAAGCATACAAATAATGCCATTATTCGGTGGAAATTAAGTTGTAGAAAATGTTTTTAATGTTGAATTTTCTGTGTTCTTTATTGCATTTGTATGCCCTAATCTTTGAGACTTTTGAGAGTTTTCTTCCCAAGCAGCAAGCACTTGCAGAGATTCTTACTATCTCAGCAGAATTCATTGCATTTGAAGAATAATGAGTGTTTAGAGCTGGAAGGTATTTGCATGATCACTCAGGTTGGTAGTTTCCAAATTGCTTGAGAAGGCCAAAGGTTCATGGGAAAAAAGATGTAAAGCTCAGAGGAATAGGTAGGTCTCTTTTGACTCAAACACTTTAAACATTTTTATTTATTGAACTTGTATAAATTTTCTTTGGGAAAAATATACCACTGAGAGAAAAAAAAAGTTTGAACTTACTTGCTGAATCCAAAGTCATAATTTGTAGAGAAAAGGTAAAGAGTAAATGATTTCTGATTGATCCACAGAGACTCTGTGACAGGCTAAGGATGGGAAGTTTTCATCCATGAATTCTTCACTTTAAATTGGTGTGGTGCAATGTTAGAGAAATGTTGGCACAGTGAATTAAGATCTAACTATGACCAGCTGTGTCTTTAGGCAAATCATTTTACCCTGTCTCTCTGCCAATAAAAGGATTTTAGTTGTATTTTGTTTCTTCCTTATCATTCTAACATTTCTCTGAGAAACGTGACATTCAACAAGATAAAGAAGGGTGAAGTGAAATTTTAAAAGACAAACTGGGTAGTCTTGCTTACACATGTAACTTCCTTGGTAGTATTCTCCATCGGAGCAGTTTTTGTCTTTTTTGTTAACCAATGCAACCCAGAGTCTGAATAAAATCTTGCACAAAGTAGGAGATGCATAACCACTTGTGAGTATGTAGCTCTATAAGCCTCCTAAGAATTTAATAACCTGGCTTGCGTTGTTATGCTAAACTATTAGTAATGGGGCAGTGCCATCTGCTGGCAAAATGAATTATTGCTGTTGTCAGCATGAAAATCAAACCTGGAAGGACTTTATTTTTTGTTTTTATTTTGTTTTATTTTGTTTTTATTTTATTTAACAGCATTTAGAGGATATATTGTGGGAACATTTTATGTCTTTTATAATCAAATTAAATATAATTTCTGTAGACCAGAAACACTCTTCATTTTCCGCACAAAATAACAACGCATGTGTCTTCACCTAGACTGATAGATCTAAGCAAGTCCTGGGAAAAGAAGTGAACCAGGAGAAGGAACTGAACCCTGTTGAGACGTGTCCTCCTGTGGACATTCAAAGCTTTGCTTAGAATGAAGAGATGCAGATTGGGCTCCATGGGTGAGGAGGAGATTCTTTTTATGGAGAATTTAAAATTAATTGTGAGATTTCTGAATCCCTGGAAAAACCCCAGGTCTCATCTGCTATCAGACCTGGCCTTTTGGGCAGAAAATCTCCTTCAAAATGTATTTCTTCCCAGTAAGTTTTCAACTAGACCCTTGAATGTATAACGTGTTTCTCATTAGAAGCCAACGTCATAGCATATAGTAAATGCTTTATCAACTCAGGTTCAGCTGAAGTGAATCCTATCAATATTCACACCGATTTCAAATTTCTGAAAATGCAGCTTCGCTGTTGTGAGGGTATATGCCAAGTCAGAAAGACAGGCCGTTATAACGACAAACTCGTTCATTATGGATTAATCACTCTGTGACAAATCTTTTTCTACAGCTTTTTTTAAATTTAATTGCTATAATAGTGCTGTGAGGTAGCTGCTATTATCTTATAGAACTGGTCAAATGGAAATTTAGAGGTCAATGACTTGAAAACGTCATCCAACAGGTGACAGAGACAAGATTGAAAGCCGGGAGGCATCTACTGTGAATCACTCTACACTCTTCAGGAAGTCATTGCTCAGACACCTGAAAGCTGATACAAAGCTTGGATGAGGAGAAAACCATGACCTGTCGGCAGGAACACCACTCTCTACCATTTGTGGCAGAACTGTAGGTGGCGGGAGTAACAGACTGGCAATGAGAGCATCTGAAGTCAGGCAAATCAGAATGCAATGATTAATATTTAATGCAAAATGTCGTTAGTTCTGGAGCTGAGATTGTGTAAGCATGAATGGCTTTCCCACACACACACACGCACAAATCACTGCAGTAAAAGCAAAATGAAACCCTTAAAAAGACTATGATATGGTGCCCAGATAGTCATCGGATTTTTACTCTGACTTGCTCACAGTGGTAGGTTAAATGATATCTCCCACAGATATCCAGGTCCTTATCTTTGGACTCCGTGAATGTTACCTCATCTGGCAAAAACAGATTTTGTAAGTGTGATTACATTAAGGATTTTGAGGTGGGAGGTTATCCTGGATTAATTTGCGGGCCCTTTAAACAGAATCACAGGAGTCCCAGTAAGAAAGCAGGCAGAGAGAATTATGCATACAGGCCATGTGACTGAAGCAGAGAGAAATCTGGCTTTAAAGATGAAGGAATGGTTCACGAGGCAAGAAATGCTGAAAGAATACCGCTCTAGAAACTGGAAAAGACAGAAAATAAATTCTCCCCTAAAACCTTCATGGGAGCAGAGCCCAGCTGAACCCTTGATTTTAGCTTAGCAAAACAGATTCAGGAAATTCTGCCACCAGAAACATAAGAGAATAAACCTGTATTGTGTTAAGTCTCCCAGATTGTGGTAATGTTTGACAGCAGCTAGGAAACCAATACACTCCAATAAAGACCGATCTGTAATTGCAGGCACACCTGAGTTTATGGAATGGGTGTGATCCAGCATGGATGCCTATGAAAGTCAATATGAATTTCAGATCAATTTTGTCTACTCATTTTCGTTATGAAATTGCAGATGTTATTTTATAGGACCCCAAGGATAGCTGCTACAGCTGTTTCTGTAGCAACTGTCTCATTGTGTTATTTTTAAAAACACACACATAAAGAGAAGTTCACAAATGGTAAAGTGCAGCTTGTTGAATTTTTAAAAAGTGAGTGGTCCCACATTATTACCATCTATCAAGAATTACAACATTCCCAGCATCCCAAACCACCCCAACCTCTGCCTTCCATGATCCCTATCAGCCTTCTTCAGTGGGTTACCCCATCTTGGCTTTTACTGGTTTTCAAACTTTATATCAATGAAACCAACAACATGTATTCTTTTCTGTCTTCTTTCCCTTAACATTGTTTTTGAGCTTTCTGTCTGCAAAGTCTCCATTTTTCCTATTGAATGATATTTTGTTATGTATTTATTAAAACAGTTTACCTATTGTACTATTTATAGACATTAACATTGTTTCTAATTTAGAATGATGCACAATGTTGTTATAAACATTCTTATATATATATTTGGAACTTTCATATTTGTATTTCTGTTAGTTGTATGTTTAACAATGAACTGTTTGGGCAGAGGGTTAGCTTTGTGTTCAGCTTGGGGATTCCATTCAAATAGATTCCCAAACATATCAATTTACATTCCTACCAAGAAATATATGAATTATAAATTCTTACCATGTTGACAGTTTGTTCATTTTAATCATTAAGGAGTGCACACTATGATTTTCATTTTCATTTCATGAAGGTCTTGTTCAAGTCTTTGACCACTTCCCTACAAAGTTTCCTGACTTTTTTTAATATAGGAATTTAAAAAATTTTCTGGAGATGAGTCTTTTGAAAGATATTTGCATTCCAGTTTTTTATAGTGTGAGTTTTTAAATTTCTTAAGTGGCGTTTTGATGAACAGAAATCCTCACTTTGAAACAAAAGTAAAACAATTTAACAATGTTTTGTGTGTGCTATTTAAGACGCATGTACCCACCCCCAGGTCATAAAGATTGTCTTGTCTGTCACTGGCTGTATTGCTTTGCCTTTCACATTGACATTTGCCAGTCACCTAGATGTCATTGTATGCTGTGCATGTGTAGTGGGAAGCATGTTCTGATTTTTTTCTATAAATTTTTCGTAAGTTAATGCCACATTATTTATGGAAAACCTGTGTATACTTAGTCAAAAAAGCTGTTAGTGTTGTCATAAAACAAGGTACCACAATGAAAGTGTGGGTCTACTTGTGAACTCTATTCCATTTGTGTGTTTGTGGAATTTTCATGTTAACATTCTATTGTCTTAATAATTATAGCATGTAATAAGTCTTGCTACATGGCAATGTAAGTCTCCCAATAGGGATCTTTCAAATTTCCATACCTAGTATTGCCCTTCCTTTTTCTATAAAAATTTAGTATTAGCTTTCCAATTTCTACACACAAAGAAAATGCACAATTTTATATAGAGGTGAATTTAATGTATAGATCATTTGACTTTTTAAATCTATGAACATGATAAAGATTTCCATTTTATTCAGGTAATTTTCATTTTTTTAAAATAATGCTTATACTTTTCATTTTAGAGATCATGTACATGTTTTCTCTACATTTTCATTCTTATGCTATTGAAAATGATACTTTTTTGCTTTTATTTTCATATAACTTATTGCTTAAATATAAAAACAATAGAGTACAGATAGAAATATATTGAAATATATAGAAACACTTTTTATGTTTTATCCTTTTTATATCTTATCCAGTATCAATACATTATTTATTAATTCTAATAATTTAATATGATGTTTTTATATTTTTTGTGTACAGAATTATATTAACTATACCAGATTTCATTTTTCTCTTTTTAATCCTTATGATTTCCATTTTCGTCTTGCTTCCTTGTCCTGCTCAGGTCTATTGAATAGATGTGATATTAAAATGCTTTCTCATCTTGTTTCCAAATACAAGAGAAAGCTTTTAATATTTTGATATTGAATAATAATTATAGTGGTTCTTATTTTATAGATAACCTCTATCAAATAAGTTTCAGTTTATTCCTCATTTGCCAACAGGTATTCATAACAAGAATGACTTTTCTGTATCTATGGAGATGATTATATTATTTTTCTACTGTATTTTCTATTACATCACAGTAAGTGATTAAACAGAAACTCTTGAAACTCATCTTGGTTACCATTCCTGTTTAACAATGAGCTATATATAAAATTCATTGTAATACATAAAATACTTGCTAGAACTCATAAGTGACTTTAGTAATGTATGATATGAGAATATATGTGCATATATGTATAGACAGACATACATCTATATACATATGCACACATACATACACGCACACTTTCTATACACTGGTAATTAACAATACAAAGAAAAAAATTGAAATACAATTATAATAACACTATGAATAGTTAACAATAAACCTAACAAAGATGTGAAAGTCCTATATATTGGAAATGAGGCATGTCTGAAAACAAAGAAGTTGTAAATAAATGGAGAGACATTTGTTGTTCATAGGTTAGAAGACTCAATATTTTTAAGATGTCAATTAACCCAAATTTATCTGTAGATTTAATGTGCGCCTAATAGTACACATGTGCGTGTGTGTGCATGCGTGCCAGTCAAATTTGACCAGCCAGCAACTGTATTTTAGTAAATAAAGTTTTATTGGAACACGGTCTTACTCATTTATTTCCATACTGTCTAATGATGCTTGTTTTCATTTTTACAACGGTAGAATTCAGTGATGACAGAGACCTTGTCTTTATAACTTCCAAAATCTAAAATATTCATTTTTCTCACCCTTAGAAAAAGTTTGCCCATCCAAGTTAAAAAGTATACGAATAGCCAACACGACTCTGAAAAAGAAGAAAAGCTAACAATTCAATAAAAAGGAAGGTATCACCAACACAAGCAATAATGCAAATGGATTTCAAAGGTATATTAAGTAGAATAAATGTGTTCGAAATAAATATTTGTATAATATTCATTGTGTAATTACATCCGTATGACGTTTTAGAATAGACCAAGCTATAGTGGCAGGAATGTGATTTCCTCTGGTTGATTGGAGAAATGGATTGTCAAGGACTTGAGAGACCTAAAATTGTAGGATGATTGCAACATTCTGTGTCTGGGCTGTGATGGTAGCTATTTTTGTCAAATCTTGCTGAACTGTGGACTTAACGTGAGTGCAATCAACAAAACTGATTCTGGGGGAAAAAAATCAATGATGTTGATTAAGAAAAAGATAAATGGATATGAGGAACACAGGTATACTAATTCAAAAATGGAAGAGTGATGTTAAGGCATGCTAAATTCGTCATCCAAGGTTTCACATGGTGGTGCCAGATTACCATCATGCTCTGCAACAGGCTTTTGATCCTCTTAGTGGAACTCAGCAATCACTAACTGCACTGTTTTCCATCAGGGCTGGTGTACTAGATGATTCTATGTGTCAACTTGAGTGAGTCATGGGTGCCCAGAATAAATGGTTTTCTCCAGATGTGTCTGTGAAAGTGTTTCTAGATGAGATTAGCATTTGATTTGGTGAGTTCAGTAAGGTGGATTGCCCTCTCCAACATGGATGTGCATCATCCACTTTGTTGAGACCCGGAATAGAAAACAATGTGAAGGAAGGAGGAATTCATTCTTTTTCTGTCCTGCCTCACTGAACTGTGATATCTCATTCATCTTTTCTTGCCCTTGAACTGGTATTTATACCACAGGCTCCTCTCATTTTCAGGCCTTTGTACTTGAGCTGGTATTATACCACCAACTTTCCTGGGTCACTAGTTTGCAGATGGCAGAGTGTGGAAGTTCTCTGGCTCCATAATCATGTGAACTCATTTTCATAATCTCTCTCTCCTCTCTCTCTCTCTCCTAAGAGATGGGCCAGCACTGGAGTTTTGTTCCACAGGCTCTACCCTGGCTGCTCTCTCTATACAAACAGAAAAGCATACCTTCACTTTGACACAAGCTCAGAACAACAAGGCACCCCTAATCCCACCCATTCTAAAAGAATGCACTAAACTACATAACATTAAAATATTAAAAAAAAATAGCTGCATCTCCTCTGATTCCATAGGTTCTTTGAAAAATAACTCCCATTTTCTTCAGATTCTTGAACACGCTTGAATTTGTGCCTATTTAAGTTTGGAAGGGATCATCTCATCTTGTGAGAATCAGGTAAAATCTATAAACTTGCTCACCCTCAAATGATCACACAAAACTTCTGCATATACTAGTCCCCTTAGAGTGCACTCATGAGCATGATTTAAAACAGTGTCTCGGAGAGTCCTGTTTATCTAACAGAGACTGTGATTTTCAGATAATAGGGATACTGTCGTCATTCACATTCTTATTTTTCAACACTTCTTATTAGTTACCTGCTTTTAGAAGCAAGCAGTGTGCAATAAGACATAAGGAGACTAAAACCACATGATTTACCTTTCCACACAAAGTGTTTATTATGGCAAGACAAGTTCCAAATGCTATATACTATATATATATATATATATATATATGTGTGTGTGTGTGTGTATGTATATAAATACACAGTGCAAATATATGTCACATTTATGTGTAAAGCTATTAAATGCTTTATTAATATGCACAGCTGATATTGATAAATTATATATAAATCATATCTGTGTACTTCAGTAATATTATATTGCTGTATGTAGTTTTTTCTTGAAAAAGATCACTTCTATAACATTTTTTTGCAAATATGTCAAGTGCTTTGCCTTCTTTCATAAGGATGGAATAGTATTATTTTTTTCATAAACATGTCTGCTTTAATTTTCTTTATAGCAAATGGAAGCTGTCATGAATTATACAAAGTGAAGTGTAACTGACTAAATATGACCAATTCCTAATATTTACTTAAAATTTAACTTAACATATTTTTGGCGATATTAATTCAAATACTCCTTAATAAAATAGATATATGTCCTTTTGAAGAAAAATGATGGTAATTGCTTCTTTTGATTCATCATGACATTAGAGGAAAGGGACACTGTCAGTTAAATATGGTCCAGTCATATTACTGTTTTGTGCCAAGAAACATAACTATACATTCCGTCTCCATCATTTGCAGTATTGAATTACTTATTTTAAAAGTCTGTTTTCCGGTAGTGTGTTCTTCCACAGTCAATCTTAGATGAATTTTCTCTACTACAGTTTCACTCGCTTCTGCCACTCTCATCTGGCAGTGGTGCATCAGAGGTGCTCATCTGGGGACAGGAGCCAATGCTCCCCAAACCCTGCTGGGTGCAGACTGAGACCACCACTCACCCTACCACCACACTTTTCCACACCGTCACTCATACCTTGTTCTTAAGAATTTGAATTGTTCTTAAAGATTTAAATCTTTGGTAAAGAGCATCATTGCCATACTTTTATAAGTATAGAACTGTCAGCTAAACTGCAATTGACATGACATTGTATTCATGTTCTTTCCTGTCCCTTCCACTCTTGCAAGATTTATGTATGTAAAAACACAATGAAAGAATACATTTTTGTTGACTGTCTTGTCGAGCCAGGTATTGTGCCAGGCACTGAGGACGCATGATTGCCAAGAAACTGTCTTCTGAACACTTTTCTAAAGAAAAGGTGCAGGCAGGAATGAAAGTAAGTAGATAGGCAGGGAGGAAAAGACAGGAGGAGGAGGAAGCAATATTATTTGTTTATATTTAGTTGTTCACTTTTGTTGGTCCTCTGGTCCCAGATTTCGAACCTCTGTCCTTGTGATGTATTTGAACTGCATCCGATGGCCTTATCTAATAGGTCGCTGGGGCATGCTGTCTTCAGGATACTTGAAACCAAAAAGGAATGTGAGAGAACAAACTCAATCACAATATTAAAACATGAGTGGTCTAATTCATCTGCTTCTGTTGTGAGCAGAATTTACCTATATGTTAGTTTGATTTGTTGGTCAGAAATCCTCTTAAGAGGATTGCCAACTCTAAGTTCTATATAAATGGTGAGTAAACATAGGTAAATAAAAATCAGCAGTCTTAGAAACTGTGTGCTGTCAGTGTGGAGGAGAAAAAGACTACAATGGAATACAGGAAGGAGAGGAGGCTAGAAATGCAGTCAGAAGAAAAGAGAACCACAGAGTACTGATCTGACTTGTTTTGGCTTATATTTGGGGGAGTACTTTATTTTTTAAAGAAAAAGTGCAGGTAGGAATGAAGGCAAGCAGTCAGAAAGAAAGAGAAGGAAGGATTTTTATTTATTCCATTTAGTTTTCATCTTGGTTGTTGCCTCGAGCCTTTGGATGGGAACCTGGGTCCTTGGGATGTGTGTGAACTACACCCAGCCGGCAGCTATGAACCAAACCATCACACCACCAGTCATGCCAGGGAAATGCTATCATGAAGTTATAGAGATCGATTGCAAAGAGGACACAGAGTGAGAAACCATTAAAAAAGCTATGTAGAACTTCAGAGGAAAAAAATAATAAAGACAACTGTGGCATCTGGAAAATTTTATAGAAGCCTGAACTGCATAGTGCCTAGTTTTGTGTTTTATCTTTTTTATAGGAAAAAAAAATATGGATAACAACTTTTATGACCACTTTCCCACATACAAATTTTTTTTTTTTTAAGAAAAGGTGCAGATGGGAATGAAGGCAAGCAGAGGTAATAGGCAGGAAAAGAGAGGAGGAAGAAGTACTTGATTTAGTTGTATATTTTGGCTGTTCTCCCTGGCCCGGGGTGCAGTCCTGGGTCCTTGGGATGTATGTGGACTACACTTAGGCTGACCAAACCACTGCTCCACCAGGGCACACCCCCACACAATTTCTGCTAATGGTAAGGGGGTAATGTTCTGTTACTTGCCAAGTGAAGAATGAAAAATTCACTGCAAGTCCCCCAAAGTTGTTGTTGCTGGCTACTGCTGGTTGGTGTGCAGATCCCTATCTATTTAGAAATAGTTGCTCCTTTGTTTATAGATTGTGCAAGTGCCTGGACAAGGACTTTGGCCCAGCAAGGAATTATGGAAGTAAGACTAGGAAACCTGGGCGCATCTCATCCACCTACACAGACCTAACCAAAATGCAATGGGTGTGGGGTGGATCAGGACTTCCTTCAGTTGCTGAAGCATATGCAGTTCAGGAATGTATTTTCCTGTTCTGTCTGTAGTAGAATCAGGTAGAGCTTGGTTTCTAGGAGTCAACTCAATGTGAATGTTTGTGTCTTTGGGAGGCTGACTGAAAGCAGTGCTAACAACATCTAAGCATAGTTTGCTCTTTGCATTTAGCAGAAATTATATGCATGGACTCTAATCTACTCTGTTTCTAATATCCTTAGCAGAAGATGAAACAATTTTAAAGTAACAAAAACACCTTGTCTTAGGCTTCTAGGACACGTGCAGCTGTGCCCAGGGAATTCTGAGGGAAATATTGATCTTGAAAGAGTCCTGCTTCCATGTGCCCTTTGAACTACGGGCTGGAATTTGGAAAGAAGGAGATATAAAGTGGAATAAAGCACAGCTTTCTGCTCTCCTAGGGAGTCTGGAATTTCAGTGGAAAGACCTTCTAGGTTTGGTCGTTCTAAATGAAATTATCGTAGACAAAGTTACTTCAGGTTGGTTAAACAAAGTACAGAGGGAGTGTTTTAGACTGTTGCAGATCTAGTACTGAGTCAGATTCCCTGCCATTATAAAAGTCACAGATTAATAAAAATTAATGAAGTAATTAAGTGTAACATACATTTATTGAACATCTACTATATGTAAGGCACATATTAGCTGCTGCTTGAGATATGAAAATGATCAATGGCAATAATATTCAGGGCCCTAAAACTTGGAACCTAACTCTTTAGTTCAATTTAGTGGTCTCTTGTTCTCTGTCAGTCAGTCATACCATACCATCATTAAAGTCCTCCAACAAATGCAAAGTTGTTTTTTTTCTTTAATTCATTGCTCATGAACTCTCTGCTTTATAGATTCAGTACCTGAAGGTCATATTTTCAAGATTCATTTCAAAGAATAACCTCAGACTTAAAGTCCTTGCTGACCACTCTCAATCTAAAATCCATCTACCTCTTTTCTGGTCCCACTGTATCAAATGCTGTGGATTTGAGTCATAGAAACATTACATTCACAGTTAAGTATTATTTAGCCCCACTGCTGCCCCTGCATTATTTCCTTTCATCCTTACCAGAAAAAAAATCTACTTATTGAGGCTCTTTACTAAAATGAATTGTGTAAGCCTTAAAAGCACAAAGACCCTAAAAAATTTTTAAAGTTATGTTTACCTATTCCCCAGTTAAATCTAAAGAGACAAGTGGCTTGACTTCTCAGTCATCTCCATTCTGGTCTTATTTGTTGACATTTGGTTGGTGGCACCTATTAAAACATGTTTACTTCCACACTGCTAACACTGTAACACACCTACTTGTTTTCACACCTGTATCTTTATTAAGCTTCTTGAATACAGGATCCACATTTTTATTTATTTATTTTTTTTAAAGGAAAGGTACAGGCAGGAATGAAGACAAGGCAAGTAGGCATATAGGTAGGAAGAGAGATTGGTGGAAGAAGCACTTTATTTTTATTCAGCTGTTCACATTTGTCCCCCAGTCCAAGGTCTTGAACCTGGGACCTTGGGATGGACTGCTCCCAAGTGTACTAGACCACTAGGCCATCAGGGCATGTTCAGGACCCACATTTTTACCTACTTGACTTATGTGACACATCATCTATAATTGAATCAACAATAGTAATGATGATAATCATATAATCAGGAATTAGCTAAGTAGTTTATGAACATTTATTCAATGAATGCTCATATAACTGCCTGATAAAAATATTTATCTTTTTCCAGATGAGAAAACCTAGGCCTAGGCTGAATAATTTGCCAGACATTGATGTGCTTGAGACAGACTTAATTTATGTCTATTGTTCTCATCTACAGAGTCTCATTTTGAAAACACATTTATGGTCATCTTAGGCATAACTCGAATCCAAACCAGGGGCTCCATATCTCCTGATGGTCTGCTCTAAGAAATACTAAATACTCCGGAATTGCAGATTCTAAGAATGAATGGATAATATATGCTTTCTGCCTTACAGAAGCTTACAGTTGTAACAGAAGGGATGACTAATGACTTGTACATTAGGAAAAGAAAAATGCAAAATAAGTCTAGAAAAAATGACTTTTGTGATATATCATTTAATAGGAGGCATTTAATATAGAGATCATCTGAAATGGTGAGAACAACTTATCAAGGCAGACTCAAGAGGCAGAAAGAGAGCAGGACCCATTTAGAGAAACTACTTGTGAATCATTCAGTCCATGTGTTATGGGGAATCTCGAAATCTAGAAAAGAACTTTGGACCCAATTTAGTAGGCAAGAGGAGGGTAAGGAGTGTGATATAGTCAGAGCTTATACTGAGGACAATTAATCAGGTTGCAGTGTGTATGATGGTTTGGTGCACACAGTACACACAACAAAAGTTGGTTTAATGAAATACAGAAAATATAACTTTACAAATTCAGAATTTAAAAAAAATGAAGAATGCAGAATGATTTTCACGGAAGTTGATAAAACAGTAACATTAAGTTTCACAAATTCTTAGTAATTGTTATGCTGTATTATATATGTGTATATGTATATATATATAAATATATGCTTGCTAGAACAATTAATGGAAAAGTGGATGATTTTATAAACTAATCAAAATATGTTTGGGATAAATAGAGAACATTTCTGCTATTATTATTCCAGTGATAAATTAATATTTTGAGAAATGATCATGATAGAGTAGGGTAGTGAATCCTATTCAAATATGTTGAATCCTGTCAATTTTTTTCTTTATTGAAATGATTATATGATTTTTATCCTTCCTTTTGGATGTGGTATGTCATGTTATTGGTTTGCCTATATTGAATCATCACTGTAACTGTAATAAATCTCACTTGGTCATAGTATATAATTCTTTTATGTATTAATGAATTTGGTTTGATAAGATTTTATTGAAGATTTTTACATCTATGATCATCAGAGTTATTGGTTTATAGGTTTTGTGTGTGTGATATTTTTGTCTCCTTTGATATCAGGGTAATGATGACCTTACAAAATTAGTTAGGGAGCATTCCCTCCCCTTCCATTTCTTTCTCAAAGAAAAGAATAGATATTAAGTATTAGAACTCCTTTGAATATTTGGTAAAATTCGTTAGTGAAGTTGTCTGATCCTGGACTTTTGTTTTTTGGGAAACTTTTGCTCACTATTTTAATTTCCTTATTTATGATCTGTCTGTTCAGATTTTCTGCTTCTTCTTCATTAAATTTTAGAAGGGTGCGTTATTCTAAGAATTTATCCCTTTCTTCCAGATTGTTCAATTCGTTGGCATATAGATATTCATAGTAGACTCTTAATTTATTTTTTTGGGGGGTTTCTGATGTAAGTTCTCTTTATGATTTTATTTATTAAAACTTTCATGTTTCTTTGTCAATTTTATATTTTCAAAGAATAAGTCATTGATTTCACTTTTTGTCTCTTGTTTTTATTTTGTCTATTTCTACTCTTATTATTTCCTTCCTTCAACTGACTTGCTTACATTTGTTCTTCTTTTCAAATTCTTTTACATGTAAGATTAAATTGTTTGATTTTTTTCTAGTTTCTGCATATGAACCTATATTGCCATAAACTTCTCTTTTGGTATGATTTTTGCTCTATTCCATAGGTTCTAATAGCTCATATCTTCATTTTCATTTGTCTCCTGTTATTTTTATTTCTCATTGGTCCAATGGCTATTCTGTAGCATGCAATTTAGTCTCTACATATTTGAGACATTCCAGTTTTATTTTTGTGGTTGATTTCTATTTTCATACCATTATAATCATAAAGTATGCTTAATATGACTTCAGTCTTAACAATTTATTGAAATTTCATTTGAATCTAATATTCAGCTTATACTTGAAAATATCTCATGTACACATGAGAAGAAAGTGTATTCTGCTTTTGTTAGAATGTTCTGCATATGTCTGTTACATCTACCTGGTTTAAGATTATTGCTTTCTCTGACTGGATGATCTATTCATTAAGTGTGGTGTTAAAATTCTTTACCATTATTGTATTGTTCTCAAAGGCTCTCTTTCGGTCTGTTAATATTTTCTTTATATATGTGTTGCTCCTATGTTTGATGCATATTTGTTAACAAGTGTTATCTCTTGATGGATGATCCCTTTATTATTATATAATGTCTACCACTGGTTCTTGTTACTTTTTTAGCAGGAAGTCTGTTTTATCTGATGTAAGCATAGCTGTCTCTGACTTTTGTGGGCTCCATTTACTTGTAGTATTGTCTTTTACCCTTTTATTTTGAATCTATGTTTGTTTTTGGAGTTGTGTTCATTGAGACTATCACTGATGGATCCTACTGACAGTTCTAACTGTTTCTTATAGGTTAGCAATGGTGAAAAAGAAATCTTCAGAGGTACTGAAGAACATTAACCTATCCAGAAACCCATACTCTGTCAGAAAAATATCATAAAACTTTGAAGATATCGTGCACTGAGAGTTTTTCACTATAAGTCAGCAATGTCTGCAGAATGTTGCTGAGTTTTTATGTCTACAATGGTATGTCTACAATCTGAGCTTTGAAGGTACAAGATTGTCACTGGCACGGAGACATTATTTTTCACCAGGAGCAACAAAACCTAATGAACCTGTTCATCTGTGCTTTTAGTTTCACCTATAAATGTAAATACAGAAGGTACGTCTAATAACTTTCTGAGTGTTACAACAAATGCAGAGCCTGACTTTGCTGAAGAAGGAAAACATTGCCCATAGCTGAAGAATTCTCCAAAATGAAATTCAGCAAGTCCCTGGAAGGAGATAGTATGTTTGCCAAGGTCACATACTCTATAGGTGAAACATCCCTACTGAATTTAAGATCAAATCCCTGTGTGATAAGTTGGTAACCTCATGTAGATATAAAGATTTCTACTTTCAAAGTCACAATTTCCAAAGTCATGATAATAGATCTGAGATGTTTAATGGGTCCAGGACTCTATAATTTAGAGATCTTGATTTTAATAGAAAACTGGTTATACTAATCAAAGTCATAAAATTTTATCATTTATAAATATTTCACATATTTTATCTCAACTGGTCTTTTCAAACAAGTGAGTTAGTTTTCATCATTATAATAATCAGAGTCATCCACATTACAGAGATAAGAGGACTGAAGTTTGGGAAGATTAAGACATTTTGCAGGAAGTAATAGTTCAAATACAGTTCTTCATAGCAAATCTTTGTTATTTCCCCAAATACCATTCAACTTAAGGAAATCACAGAGTAGAAAATATATTAACATTTTTATTTGAAATCATAGACATTTTAACATCGTTTTCCTGGACTTTGGGAGAGTCCATGTGGCTGAAATGATGAGGATATAAAGGAAAAATAAGATACAAGGAAGTTGGGAGTTCATGGTGGGCCTTATGACCTCCCTCCATTCCCGTATGTTATCCTTTTTAGACAGTTTCCAAAGATATGAACTGGCTTCACCCTTTTGAAATTCCAGGAAGTACTGAAATGTTAGCTTTCCAAAAATGTCTTGACCCTACCTAGGTCCAAGAATGGGAAAAGAGATATAAAATGGCTAATACCACTCCATCCTACAAAAACTATCTTGCATGTAGTTCCTCTCTATTAATATAATGGTAATGGTTAATTTTTCATGCCAAGTTGGCTGGGTCACAGTTCCCTGATAACAGGTCCAACATTATTCTGTGAACAGACTGGCAAGGATTAAGCATCACAATTCTTCCAGGAGGCGCTTAGAGGTTCTTCAGGTCATTCTCACATTGGTTAGATTCATGGATGGAGGAGAGGTGACTGCAAACATGAAGAGGCTGTAAAATAATTGCTTCCTCACTATGAGTTATCATGGCCTCTCTCATCCCTAATACATACAAAGAGAGATATGGATGAAAATTAAGGATTCAGAAGAGAAAGCTTAAATTTCAAGTGCTTTTGCTGAGTAAACACCAACTTCGCAAAATAATAGAAAAAGTGTTTTGAAGAAAAATCCTTTGAAGAAAAAAGTCTCCAAGTGTGTTGGGAGTTATTTGGAAGAATGAAAGCCACAGCTATGTGAGCAATCCCTTGCAGCTTGTGTGGATAAGGGGAAGAGAACCCAAAACAACCCAACACTGTAATTACAAACTGATTTTTCTGTAACTCTGGTAAAGGTTTAATAAATGATTTTCTAACTCTTACTTTTGGAGTACTCGTTTGGGATTGTTCCTTATCATTTTTACAATCCTGAGTATTTTATCTTAAAAAAACAGTCTGTGTGTGTGTATATGTACACACACATATATATTTATATGTATTTTTTATTTTAAAGGAAAGGTGGAAACAGAGGCAGAATGTGTTACATCTTATTAAGATACTAATCAAATAGCTGTATAGACTTCCAGGTTATTCAAGCATTCCTCTCACTACACTCCATATTAGCATTGTCACAGATTACTTCCATTGTCATGACATCTGTAAACTAATGTTTAATGCAATATATGAGACTCTTCAGGACCCTAGAAAAGGGATAAAATGAAATATGACCTCTTAATGTGCTTCTTGGATTTTTGCCCATGAGTTCTGTACTAAATGCTGTCTTCTACAACTTACACACACAGCTTCCTCTAATTTAAATACAAACCTAGTCTGCGTGCCCATGGGGGAAGGAGTGGTGTGGGACGTGTCCCCGTGGAGTTGATTGGTTTTGCCTGTCTCACACAGCAAGAGATCTTGTATTACACATCTGAGGACTACTCTTGGCAATTAACAAACCTGTTTTACTTGCTGTCTGTATTTCCTGCTCAGGTTCTCTTCCTTTTCTTTGTGGACTGTGCCCAATGCTGTAATACAGCAGGGAAGAAGAAATAGGATTTTTGTACCCATGTTGGGTCGGGGGAAACATTAGTTCCACAGAATTGTCAAAACAAGACTGAGACTTTATCTCTGATGTTCACCAGGATTATACCTTACTCTTGGTTTGTCTTCTCTTTTGAATTTGAGATTGAATTTTCTTACTAATTTTATTCATAAAGAATTTAGTGATCTGAAAATACTAATGTAGGTGTATATAAAAGGTATTTATTTGGAAATAAAAAGATAAGGAATACACGCAGCTCTTTGAAAATCTGAGATAGAAGAAGATCAAATGTCTTACTTGGCATTTAATTTCTAGGTTTTAGATTCTGTGTTTAAATGGAATTTACTAGCATTTTTATAGTTAAAAGAATTCAAGAGACTATAGAATTTTAGTGCCAAATTTTTTTAGTTGTTAATCAGCCTCAGTTATTTTACAGCAAAACTGAGCTCCAGAGCAGACATATGATATACTAAAGGCAAACTGCAAAGGCCATTACTGAGTAAATATTTCCTAAAAATTAAGCCAGTGACATTTCCATTTCTTCAGAGTGATGGAATTGTTTGTTGGCTTTAGCAAAATGAGTTCAATCCATGTTTGCAAATCTTAACAGTAATTCAGTATGACTGCCTTCCCTCCGCACCCACAGCCCCAAATTTCTGGAACCAGGTCCTTGGGTATAAAGTAACCTGCACCTTAGCCACCTGCTGAGTCACAAGGGTGCACCATTCTCTCATTCTTACCCTTAGTGTCTGAGACTATCACAGCTTGTCAGCCTTGCTACAGGCTGTAACATGTTTCTCTTACTTGTAGAAATTGCTAGATAGTATCAAACCCATGTAGATAAGTTGATTGGCTTTTCATACTTTAATTACATCTGGTTAGCCAGAACACAACAGATTTACCGTAAGTTCACATGAAGCAAGTCTAACAAATACTGGATTTTTATTAGCCAAATTACGGCTCCTCTCTCAGCCATCTAATATATCTATGCAAGGAAATAGGAAATTTATCAAAAAGATGAAATCATTTTCAAATGGTCAGTTCAGATTAATTTGAAAATACCTTTTGAGTTCATTTAGTAAAAGTGAGTTAGAGAAATATGGCTAATGAAGAGGTATAGTAATATGTAAATCCCACTTTTTATTATTAAAATCTCTTCATCTGGTAAGTCTCTGACTGAAGGTCTGTTCACTCCCATCCTGTGTCCTATGCTAGGTGTTTGCTGGGCCAGTGACCTGAGGCAGTAGTTGGTGGCTGGAGACAGTTGCAGGGGTTTCCAGGACCCTCTGGCTACATAGTTTTCAAGGCAAGCTCTCAAGTCATCCTGGATTTTTTTGAGGATGAAGTGGCAGCAAGAGCCACTCAGACCTTTCAAGAGAAAACCTGATGCAATGAATGGTCACACCCCAGCTGTCTCAGCCACAAGAGCCACAGGGCAGTTCGTTTTTTAAAATGTTAATTATTAATATATTTATTTTTGTAATCACTTAAGTCTAGAAAGTTTTTTAAATTGTTTTATTAGTTCTTTGTTTACATTGCTGTCTGATTTTCAGGATATTGAATTCACATCTCCGTCTGTGTGCATTTCACACCACCCTGCCACCAGTGTTCGCGTGTCCTTTACCACTACTCAATTAACTCCATCATTCCCTCATCCCCTCCCCACTTCCAGACCCTCATGACCACTGACTTGTGTCCGTGAATGTCATAGAGATTTGCCTATTTCTTTATATTCCACATGAGCATAGTTGTGTTTGTACTTCTCTTTTCCTTTCTTTCTTATTCAATGAGAGATCTGTGTGTAGATGCTCCCTGCTGAGATGGCCAAGTTCTCAGCTCTGTTTCACTGGAGATGCTCCTGCCTGAACCTCCTCCTGCAGGCTCTCCTTTGTGACACCTACTGGCTCTCCTTGCCAGCTCCTGCTTCATTTTTCTTTCCTTTCACAGATGTTATTCCCAATAAATAACCTGCATTTCCAAATCCTTTCTGCTTCCTGGATGTCTCAAGTTGACACCATGGACTTACACTCCATGATAAATCACATTCTCCCTCATAGGTCAGTTGTCCTCATGGAACAGATTCTGAGGATCCTGTTTAAATTAGCACATTGGTCTCTTCCGCTCTCCACTGCTTTTGCTGATGGGTGAGCCGTGAAGCTAGAGGCAAATCATGTGTACTGGGACACGAATAAGACTGAGTCAGTCAGGGGCTTTAAGAATTTAAACAAGAAGCTACTGAAACTATGATCATAAGACATGCAAACTGGAGCTGTAACTTCATGGTTAGGAATGAGGTCAGAATTGGTGTCATGGCAACTTGAGACCTCAAAGAAAACAGCTAGGAGCAAAGAGAAGCTTAAGTCCTTGGAAAAGAAGAAAGCTTGCTGCAGAGGTGGAGAAATGAGCAAAGATGAAAAGCTACAGCATCACTGCCAGGGAGGACAGTCTGGTGGTTTCTTATAAAACACAAAGCAATCCTTTAGAAAATGAAATATACCATTACCAAGCAATTTGGCCATCAGCCTCCTTAGTATTTACCCAGGAGTTGAAAACTTATGTCTGAAACCCTGCATGCAATTGTTTATAGCAACTTTATTTAAAATTGCTAAAATTTGGATGCAACCAAGGTGTCCTACAGACAGCGAATGGGTAAATAAATTGTGGTACACTCAGACAATGGCATATCATTCAGCACTGAAAAGAAATGAGTTATCTATCAAGTCATGAAAGACATGGAGAAACCTTAAGTACGTATGGCTAAGTCCAAGAAACCAGTCTGAAAAGGCAGCATACTGTTAAGATTTCCAGCTAAATGCCATTTTAGAAAAGCATTATCTTGGCAGCAGCGATTGTATTTCAGATCTTTACAAAAAAAATCAATAACTCTTTGACTTAAAACTATTTCAGATATGTCAGATATGTCCATTTTTTTGACAGGTGAATTCCTTGTAGGAAAGCTGTGTTTCACTTTGCAATCCACCATACCCTAACACAGGGCGATAGTCTCTCTAATCCTGATTGATTGAGCCTTAGGATGTTGAAGCAGAAAAATACTGTAATGCTTCTGAGATCTTCCTCCTGCTCCTAAAGGATTTAAAATTTTTATTTGTTATGTCCTCATACAGTTTAAACTAGACACTATAAATATCAATATTAAAATGTATTTCATGCGAACATCAAATACTTTATTTTCATTGCCTTCCTGAATTTATGTCATTCTAATGAATTCAAAAGGAAAATAAATTAAGTCAACCAGAACATGTCATTTAAGAGATTCAAAATATTTTGGAGTATGTCTGAAATTATTCATCACCCAATTATTCACAAGTGTTTAAATCTCTAATCTATCAGTTAATACTTTAGAATACTGAAGTTTGGTTATGATCTTGAAATAAACTAGGTTTTTAAAATATACCAAATAAAAGTATTTTAATGATATTATTTGGGGAATATATTTGTTACTCTAAGGGCAAATACTATGAAATAATGTATTTAGTTTAGCCAAGATTTGTGTTCCCTATAATACTGTTTCAATGCTAATTTTTCACTCAGCTCCTCATGTTGATACTACCTTATAATACCTAGGAGGTGACACAGGCTTTAATTATTTCTTGGTCAGAATCAGGAAGCTCAAACTTTCCTCTTTGTCCTTTTGTATGTCCTTGTCTCATCTGATGAGCTGCTCTTCTCTTGCCAGAGACAAATTCCATGAGTCTCACCTGAAGACCCTGCCTCATACACCATCCACTCTTTTCTTCTTTTCAGATATGTTGTATTCTATCCATACAATGAAAACAAACAAACACAAAAACCTCTCCATTTTAGTTATATTCCTTTAAACAACTAGCGCACCCTCCCTTTTTCACCCACTCACGTTTACCACATTTTTGACATTAACAGCTTCTTTGTTTCTTGGAAAGCCTACTTTATTTCTAGCCCCTCTAAGTCTATGGCATCTGGAAGCACCAAGGCCTCACTGCTTCTCTCACTAGTGAGCTAGCTCTTGCCAAATGGTGGGCATGTTGTTGCTTTGGAGTCCTGTTACAGACGCTACCACTCCCTTAGGAACTAGGATTCTCACACACCATTCCTCAAATGGCTTTGCTGTTCTAACTTCTCCAAAGGCCTCTCTTTCCTCTTCTGAATCCAGTACTTCTAATTCCCCTTTGGTAGCCATCTTCCTAAAGCCCAAATGGGATTTGAGTCTTTCCCCGTCCAGAAGACTCCATGCCCTGCTTATACCTACCTGTTGCTTGTTGTTGATAAGTAAAACAACCCCCAGCCAGAAACTTGTCTCCCAGCCTGTACCTCATCATCACTGTACAACCCCCTTTCTCACACCCACAGTGGAATTGAATTCAACTACTTCCTGCTCACTGCTGGGGCTTCCCAATTGCCAAGTCTACAGCGACTTTTCCAACTTCCAACTAGGAGAGGCCCACTTACCCACTAGGAGAGGCCCATCAGAATCTTTCAGCACTTCAAAGACCAAATCCTTACTCATGTTTTGCTAGTTTAGAGCTTTTGTCTGAGACTCACAACATTCATTGATCCTACCCTTGGTTACCTTCCTTCCAAGATACAGGTTCTTTGAAGGTCAGTAGGTACTCTGGTGTGAAGGAGAGAACACTAAATCAGAAGAACTTAGGTTTAAATCCTGCTCCTCCTTTCTCTGTGGCCACAATTATTACCATCTTAAATCACCAATTTCCCCACATGGAAGACTGACATAGCACCACCCCCTCAAGAATGATGATAAAAATGACAAAAGAGCAAATGAAAAGCATCTGGTACCCAAATGTGTTTATAGATCTGATTTTCTTTCATATCAAACTCAAATTACTCCGTTTATTTGGAGCTGCCTGTAGTAATAAAAGTATGTCATATTTTTAAATTGTTCTTAGGACAAGTCATCGAATATAACAAGAGCACACATTTGAATATCTTACTTTTTAAAACAAATTTTCTTGAAGGAAGCAGAAAAAGAAAATAGCTGCTTTAATGACTCTTCCTTGAACTGAAGAGGGAGGAAGAGAGAGAGAAAGGAAGAAACAGAGAAAGAAGAGAGATGTGAGAAATAAAGGCAAGTTGGTGTGGAGTGACACAGGGAGTAGGGAGATTTCATGCTTTTTTATGAGAGAAGTGGATGGCTATCCAGCTGCAAACGCAGAAGTGCTTCCAAAACACCATGCTGTTAAAGCTCAGTTCTTTCAGACTTCAAAATACTACAAACACAGATTTGTCTGCAAATTAAATAATATTTCCCTTTGATTCCAACTGCTACTCCCCAACTTTCTGGGGAAAGTAACCCACTCTATAAATGAGTGTAAGTGAAGCTAAGTAACTGCTTGCTGGTTTTCTTAAAAAGTCTTGGCCAGGAATTGTGAAAGTTCTCTCTGAAGACCTGAGTTAGCAGTGACCAGCCATTGAGCATCTCAACTGAGCACTCTAGGGCTGTGAGGCAAACTGGGCCTTGGCTCTCTGCAGAAAAGAGTTATCCTAAATAACCACAGCAAAGGAAGCAGGGAGCTTCTATCCTGATCATACAAGTGAAGTTGGCTGGCTGCTGTCATTTTCTATGCCTCCCAGCGTGAAAATGGCAGCTATGAATGTGAGACAAACATTCCAGGCCTCGATTTCTACACAGTGTCAATGACTCTTAGATGCTGAAGAATCCTCCCCAAAGAAACCTGTATTGCTTTGCTTTTAATCTTCTGTAGAACTTGGCTTTGCATCATCATCCTAAGTAAATCTTCAAAAACATTAATCGCCAGTGACCTGCATCACTGTAACAGTCCTTCTTGGTGTTTTGGCAAAGTAGACCCCATGTCACTAGCTTAATTGATGGCAGGTTATTTTCTAGTTGTCAAATAATCTTTTCCTATTTAAGAGTTACAAATGAAAACATACCCTCATAAAGAAATTGAATCATTTGGAACATGAACAACGTAAGTTTTTATTTGAAAAACATTCTTTATTTAAGTAAAAATGGCAAATCAGCTCTTGTAGCTTCTTACTACTAATTCTAATTTGCACTCACAGTCACTTTTATTCATCATATTCAAAGATATTGCTACAGAAAACTATTTCACAAAGTAGAAAAATATATACAGCCTCTCCAATAGAAAGTTAATTAAAATGACACAGCCAGGCAATCTAAAGCTAAGATATGAAACAAGTGGACATTTATAAACACAAATAAATAAATATGTACAAAAGCATCTATGCCAAAGGACACAGAAAAGCTTTACAAGGAAAGTAATGGTGACAAGAATGGAAAATATCTCAGATTCCTGAAAAATACTAATACAATGTAGTTTAAAAAAAGAGGAAAAAGCAAACAAAAGAGTCTGAATTGATAATATTCTAAGTTAGAATAAACTAAAATTTGACGCCATTGTTAAATTGCCACAGCGCTGTTCTGAGGGGCAAAAGGAGGGTGAGAAACTGGTGCTTAAAACTGAGAGTAGAATTTGGCTCTGAGTCTTTCATTCATTTGCAAATGTTTCCATTCAACAGCTACTTTTTCATTTTCCTTTCCCTGGTTATTGACAATTTCTACAATGGTGCTGGCACTGCTGTCAAATATGAAAAAAAGTGTCAAGATTTGAATGACTATGCATAGATACAAAGCCATTTTCAAAGCTATATCTTACTCACTGTTCACTAAATAAGCATGTTGGGTAGAAATCTCACAGTAGAAAGCTAATTAAATTCTATCATCCCCTTCTAAGGCTTGGGAGAAAGTATATGAAGATTCAGTGACTATTTAAGATTATTTTTCATCTATATGTAACCTCTGCCAGACTAAGCAGCCTGAGGATAGATGCCTATAGAAAAGGATTTGGCTCTATGGTAGTGAATCTTAGTGACCTACAGATTTACTATCTTTTCCTACTACTTATACCCCTGCCCTATGAATGCCACCTTGAGTGATATTTGTGTGTTCATGATGGTGTTTCAGGCTGCTGCAAAACAGAACAGAATTAAAAACCACTTGGTTGGACCATCCACGTGAGTCTGGCAAATAGCTTCATGACTGAAAAATCAGCCAAAGCTGAGCAGTCCTTTGGTTGCTGCATAATCTGCAAACGCTGTCTCTGACTGGGAGCTACCTGCTGTCTGAGCAGAGGGGAAGGCCCCCAGGTGCTCAACTCTCTGTCTTGAAGCAGATAGGCTGCCAGAGTATCTCATTGTCTCATCACATTATGTTGCTCCCTCCCAGAATCTGATGCTTCTCAGATAACCCAGAGAAAACGTGATTGTACAGCAGGAACTGCGACTGACTTCTAAGGAACTGGATACAACATTTAAGAACAATTAAAATGTGACTCCTACACATTCACTAGCAAGTCTGACTCAGGATAATTTGAAAATGAGGTGCACTGCTTAATATTACACACAGCTTGTATGCAGTGTCCTGATCCATAAATAACATGCCATCTATCTTGCCAGACTGCTCTGGCTCTTATGATCAGACAACTTATGTACAAAGAGTTTTCTAACTAGCAATTATAGACCCACATGTTTATAAATTATTTTGATTATGATTATGACAAGTTACCCATGTGTCTCAGTTTATATGCTTTGGAACAAAACTCTTGAAAAAAAAAGGGAAGCAAGGGTTTTCATTTGTACAAATGACAACGTCTTAAGGTCTCAAAATCATGAACAGGACCATACAGTCTCAATGGCTTTAGCTCCTAACTAGGCATGTACACAAAATGTCTAGTGGAAACTCTCATTCCTCCCGTGAAACCATGGATTCAATGTAGAACAGAGGTGTAAGGAATCATTCTTAAACAAGCACAGGGAGGTCAAATGTTTGGTGTTAAATTACAATGAGTGATAATGCTTAGGCCTTGTGTCTTGAAATGAATAAGGTAGAGAGCAGAAATTTGCATGGCCTCACATTACCTAGGTCAACATTTGGGGAATTCTTTCCTTTGTATACATGTTATGGTCTTTAAGATGAACCATTTGTTATAATAAGAAAAGTGCATTTTAGTATTTGGGTCAGACCTTAAACATTCTTTAACTGGTTGAAATTTCATTGAAAAAGAGGAAACGTTACCACATTCATAGCAACTCGTGCTGACATGCTACTTGTGTGTGTAAAAATGGTGTGAATATTAATATGATTTAGATTGTTCAGAAAGATGATGCAGTGAATGGTATATCCACACTCAACTATTAAAAAAAATATGAGTGAGCTTCTCAACTAGAGCTCACCCTTAGCCCTAACTCTCCCGTGTCCTCTAACTTTAATGTGTGCCCCCTCACCCGTTCTAATTAATCTATTCAAAAAATTCATATGCCTCATTGTTACTGGGCTGTATTACTCCTCTATGGAAGGTATACACTAAAAAGATAGATTTTGAATTTCACAGACCTCCTTAACAAAACACATTCCACACATAGATGTCGTTACTGAAGGGAGAGAACATTTACATCTGCTGGTCTGCTGGTCCTAGTTTTCACTGCTTTCAAATCTTCACATTTCTGCAGATGAAGTCTTTCTTATGTTAAAGACATTAAAACTTTGTGCTGTGGCTGAAGGTGTCTGACATGATAATATTTTTGTAGAAGTTATCTGAATGAGCACTGCAATAACCCTTGACTTTATCAATGACCTGATGGACAGGTATGATTGATGTTTGTTCTCCATCCGTGTGGGTCAGTTTTGAAGAGGACTTGTCCATGGAAGTACTGTCTGCAAGAAATGATACAAGAAATTAGGCTGTAAGATACCGAAGCTGGTGACAAACCTATGTCACCACACTGGATTCCATTTTGCATAGTAAAGAAATACACAAAGGAAAGTTTCAGTTCTTTCTTAGGTTAGGTAAAAGGCAGCACTAAAATTTCATGTTTTTCATTTTCAAAGTATGTTTCTATGTATAAAATATTTTAATCTGCTTTCCAGTGATTTGTTGAGGTTTAAGAAATGTTCTCATGAATGGTATTTTCCAAAGACCCAATAAATAGAATGATCAGAAAATTGCTGCAAAAACATATGTGACAAAAGTTTCAAAGAAGAAGTGAAAAATTACATAATGAATGAATGAATTAAAATATGCTGAAATAATTACAGCAGAAATGATATGATGCCTAAGGAAATAATTATAGTAGAAATGATATGATGCCTAAGGTATAATTTCAAATATAGGGAGTGGAAAATAGCTAAGTGACTCTAAGTTGATGGGTACATGAGGATGCATTATACTGTCCTGTATCTTTTTACATATGTTTGACATAATTTTTCTTTTTGCCTTTCATTGAAGTGACATTGTTTCATAACATGTAGGTTTTAGGTGCAGAACTTTCTAATTCAACATCTATATATACTACAGTATAATTGCCACCAAAAATGTCTAGTTTCTGTCCTTCACTAGTTGACACTTTTCATAAAAGTTATAAAATTAAAGAATTTGAGAGAATAAAAGTAAATGAAAATAAACACAGAAGGCTACTTTGAACACATTACCATGATTTTTAACTTGTGAAATGACTGGAATACAGAAAAAAACATGCATCTTTTATTATTTTTAAATTGTAGAAATCAAAATGATCTTACCAGAAATATTTTTAAGAGTTTTTATTAACTGTGCTAGTCTAGCATGATGTTATTCTGGTCACAATAATATCAGAGCAATTGACAGTAGTAAAGAACTGTTAAATACATTTGTTTCTCAATATCATATATTTAAAAATTATTTCCTGAGACTCAAAAACTTTCTAAAATTGGCTCAGATGATGTTGTGAAACTCACTGACTCTATTACTTACAAATACATAGGGCTGTCTTCATGTACTCTATGAATATCTGTGTTTTTCCTCCTCTTCCAAACATATTTAGGAAGAAAAACACTACTTTAAAATTAGCAAGAGATTTCACACCAGTGAAGGAACAAATATGACCTTCTACTCCATTCTCTACTGTTATATCTTCTCTAGTCACCATGGAACACGTAAAAGCTCTATTTTGAAAAACCTCTATGACTCCAAAATGGGAATATTTACTCCTGGATTTTTATGACTGGAGTTAGATCCAATATGTTATATACCATTAAAAATCCACCAATAATTGATGAAAGTCATCATCATTATATCTGCTATCATTGGAAGTTGTACAAATTGTTCAATTTAATCTTGTATTGGACAGGGACTACTAAAATGAAGACTAAAATTTGAAATGGCATGCTCATTCCACACTAGAGAAAGAAAGAGAGGACAGATGGTCTGTAGATGGTCTACAGGAAGAATGGGTGGACTAAAGAACATCAGAATGATGATATTCAGGACTGGTGAGAAAATGACTCTGGTAGTCAAATATAAGGACCTCTCTCCAATTGTCTCTTAGCAAACTGATCAATTCTGTGCTTTCATTTAGTTCATATATTCACTAGCCATTGGTTTTCTGCTGGGGATGCTTTTACTGACATAAATCTCAATAATGAACAAGTTCTGATCGCTGTTTTTAGAAAACCACATTCAAAGAAACTTCAAGTATTTACTCATTCTGCTTCATCGACAACTTCTGGGGAATTTTGACAAGCTCCATTCCAAATATATGACCACATTTTCTGGATCTTCACAGTCTAATAAAGTAAAATTCAAACAAGGACAGCAGTACATGCCATTCCCAGTCTGTCAGGTGGATATTACATTATGAGCACTATAGATTTTGATTATAGCTGCACGTTTGAAAACCAGGGGCTAGGGAAATGAGCTATTACTTAACCTAAGCTGAAATTTCAAGCAGATAAAAACCTTCAAAAAGCAGGCTTGGAATTGACAATTTTTCCTTTATGACTTCTATGAATGTACCATGACATATCCAATAATTCATAAGAGCAGCTGGGAAGTAAAGAATTTGACTCTTCTATAACAAACATCTCAGCACAGCTTTATTATTATCATGTTTTGTTATTTTATTTGATGTATGACCTACTAACTCCAGAGCATGGTACATTTCCTAGAAGGAGCGGCTTGCAGACACCCCCATGCAGACAAAAGCCAGCAGAGCCAACGGCTATTTGAAATTTCAGAAATTCCAGCTCAATGCAGAAATGTCATTGTGCTAGCTGAGAAGTACTGTGAAGAATAAGCAATTTTGCTGATGCAGCAAGAGTCTTAGTTTAATTCATGCAAATATTCTCTTATTACCTTACAAAAAATTCATGCATTCAAAAAATTAAATAAAATTTACCTGAAAAGATCCACTTTTGCTGAAGGAATGCTCTTAGAAGACATTATCTATACCACAAACATATGAATTTCTAAATCAATTTCAAGAAATAAGCCAACTAGATATCCATGATGATATGCAGTGACTTTTTACATACTTCTAGTGACTAAGTATACCAGCAGTCTCACAGTGAACTGGCTAAGCAGCAGAAGGCTGTATCTGTATATCAGTTGACTGAAAACCAGAAATTATGTTATCATAGACATATTGTGTAGCTGACTATATCCTTATAAGTTGACAAGAACTCATTTAACCCCCAGGATTTTATTATGGGAAACAGAAAGACACTCATGCATTCTTTTTAAAATACATGTACACAGCATTTTGAAACAATACCTCCATTTGTACATTTCCTTTTTTGTTCTAGTTGTTTTCCTGTAACTTTAAAGTATAATACTTTATAATTCCAAATATTTCATTAAAACTTCCAAAGTGCTTCATTTTCCAAATTATCTACCTTATTACTTTCTCTCTTCTTTTAATAGTGACATTTCTTCAGGCTAGCTACTCCCAGCTGTGTTAAGAGGAAAACAGTTCAACTGGCCTAATTCTATTCATTCATAACTGAGTGATAATGCATTAACTATTTGCATTTTAGAAGAGGAGGTAAAATATCTAATTTTAAGGCTAATCAGGAAAAGTGAAAGCATCACTTGTAAATAAAAAGATATTTTTGTGTCAGGGAACAAGATATAATAATCTGTTTTAGACTGTATACCTGTTACCCATTTTCTTACGCAGGTATTCTCAAGTAGGGAAACACAGACCTCACAATCTTAGGCAAAATTGTTTGTGTATAAGATTTAAAGGCTGTTCCTTCTTCTGGAAAAGAGTCCATAGCTTACATTGATTCCCAAAAACTTTCTTGACAACAAGGAACTTTAAGACCTAGTGCCCTAAGCTGCTATAGGTTTTCAAATATTCCTTTAATTTTGGAATTAACAGTCTCAATACTCAAATGTTCCCCCTGCATGCACCTAGATAGCAGGCACTCCAGTGGCAAGGCCTGGATGGTGGTGTAAGTAGGGACACGTTGGTAGATTTTAATGTACAGAAGGGTCATTTGTCAATCAAGGGTTTATAATAGGAACATTTACAGAATTACACAACAAGCTTCCTATAGGCACAAAAGTCACATATGAATCTTTTTGGTGTGTGCCATTCCTCTCTGCCTATGTTTAATAGCTAAGTTGTTCAAAATTTAAAAAGTTGCTTCCATTATCTTTTAGAAGCATCTTCGATTAGGAAAGTACTAGGTGCCAAGTGTTGACTGATATTTACTTGAGGCTCCGTTAGTAGCTGAAAATAACAATTCTGCTATTTTTCTCTGAAATTATTGCTAAGAGTTACACCTTTTCACTTCACTTATTGGCTATCAAGTACTGTAAAACAGTCTTTACTTCCACATTGTCTTCAGGGTTGTTCATGCACATACTCAGTGTCAGAATGTGTGGTTTTTGCACATAACCTGCAGGCACAGAGGATGAACAAAGACATGGAGTGTCCCACCATCTTGTATCGTTCACAACTATAATGCTCTCTATTGCTTCATATTTGATTGGTTCAAAGAACAACTGTCAATAATACTTCCAATGGTTCAGAACTTAAGTCTTATATGTAATAGCCTGGATGGTGTTTCTTTCTATTCCATGCCAATTAACCAAGGCATTTCCTTACAATGCTGAAATAATTCGTTTGTTACATTTTTAAAATTAAAAAGCATATATTTTTCATCCAAATACCTTAAAATATTAAGAAAATTAAGCTTTGAATTAAATGGTTGCAATAATATTCAGTTAATAAAATTAAGGCTCTAACGATAGTTTCACTTGTAATATTCAAAAAAAGACAAAGATTCCCAAAGGCGCTAATAAGCTCTTTAAATCAATTTTGAGTTTCATAAATCTAACACAAGTACCCTACTGGGGACACTGTGAGCCATCAGTGTTCATTATCTGCCAGTTTCCTCCATGAGGACATGCTGTGAATTTTGCCAGAGCACACCTTTACCATGGGCAGAACCACTCACCAGTGTGGCTATTCCTTTTGAAGTAGGTGGTAGAGCTGGATTTAGATTTGGATGTAAGGTAGGTTGAATTGGAACCAATAGAACTGGAGGACAAAGATTTTCCCAGATTATCAGAACTCTTCTTGATGATATTGGTTGCAGTCTTACTCCAGTCTGAAAGAAATGACATCTCTCTATGAATCTGCTTTGCAGAGAATATTTTCTGCCCCAGAGAATCATCACAGCATTATTTAAAGCAACTTTTTTTCCCAAGCATTCGATGTAAATAATAAACTGGAGAAAAATAAAAGCTCCTTACTCTGACCCTGTGCATACACTGTTTAAAATCCTACTTTACAATCCCAAAGATGAGAAGTAACCACTAATAGTTAAAAAAAGAGTAGTACTTCTTTTCAGGTACTTTTCTATATTGAGAAGTATCTCTTTGCCTAATAATATAATTGAGGATTTCAGAAATGTGGAAAGGAGAGTACAGTATCATAGAACCTCTGGATAACTGAGTTGTTTAATTAGATATAAAACCCTAAGCAATTCATTTAATCAGTGTGGAATTCATGCTTCTCTTTTATGGAAAAGGGGGGTTGGGTCCAAAGTCCTCAGATCTCTTACAATCCTAATATGCTCTGGTCACCAGTAAGACTCCAACTAAGCATTTTCATATACTCCACCTTTACATCTAGCTACCACTGGGACTGGGGTGCTTCAACCATGGAAGACCAACTGACAACTGCTTCCACTATTAGATGAAAAACCAATTACCAACATGCCTCTTTACCTGAGTTGTCTGCTAACCGAAATCTACCACAGCAGAGATGCCGTCTCCACTGTTTCTGAACATTCTCCTTCATAGCACAGTGGAAGATAAATATAAACAAGCCTGGGAGAAAAGAAAACATAAACAGTTCATCCAACAGACACATTTTAAAGATGAATCTTAGAAAAGACATAGGTTCATTTTAGTTTCTTAAGTCATTTTTAAATTGAAATAATAATGGTTTATAATATTATATAAGATTAGGTGTACAGTCTTTTGACTCACCAACTATATAAACTATACTATGTTTGCCACTAGAATTAGTTTCCATTAATCATCATATAATTGACTCCTTTTTACTCAATTAGCCCACTCCCCACCTCCTTTCCTTAAATTCTGTTTTGTTCTTACAGTCTAAGAGCTTGTTTTGCTTGGTTCATTCGTTTGTTTCTTTATCTACCACAGGTGTGATTTCATATGGTGTCTGTCTTTCTTCATCTGACTTATCTCACTAAGCATAATACTCTCCAGTTATAACCATGTTGTTATAAATGGCAGGATTGCTTTTTTTATATGAATAGTATTCCATTATATATATGTGTGTGTGTATGTATAGATACCTGTCTCACATCTTCTGATAGGCACTTAGGACTTTTTTTTATATCTGAATCACTAAGAAACAAATATCGTAAGGAATCCTGAAGTGTGTAGCAGTTTTAATAATTTATAATAGAACACCAAAGATCAGATAAACTAGAATTATAGGGATCTGGTTCTGTCTTTGCTCTTTTCAGTATTCATATGGCTTAAACTAAAGATTAAGCTGAAATAGATAATATTCAATTTAAGAGGAATTTAATATTTCCTTTATAATCACATGAAAACATTTCACAAAATTTAGAAAAGAGAGACAATTGAAAGCATCCATAAGCTCATTATCTATTTTGGTTTGTGTATTCTGAGCAATTATGTAGACATATTATTACAAGTTTGTGTCACAGTAAAAGTGGTAATTTTTGCAGTCAAAGTTGGCCCCAAATCAGCGAATACATGCGATTCCACTTGGCCTGCTTCAGCTTCTCAACATTTTAATGCAGAAAGTGTGAAATAGTCTTCAGATTTATATTCACCCCTTATACCTATCAAAAATGAACTCTATCACTTGGTTTGAAAGTCAACCCTTAAAACTTTTCAAGGATTTCGATTCTGCATTTTATCCTCTTTGCCATCTCATCAATTTCTCCCTCATATGGAATTACCCTCATTACTTACAAGCATATTCTAGCAACCTTCTCTTAAAAGACAAGCAAGCAAAAAACCACAAAAATCCTTCTTTAACCCTCAATCTTCTTCCAGCTTCAACTTCTCATTTCCTTTCACAATAAAACTTTTTGAAATGGTCAACTCTTGCTGTCTCTATTTCTTTTCTTTTCAACTCAACACATTAGTAGGCATATTCCACAATGCCACCATGACTGCTCTTACAAAGTCACACCAATTTCCTTACTGCTAACTCAGTTTTCCATTCCTATTTTATTAGACCACTCAAGCACATGCCACACAATCAACAATTCCTCATTATTATTTTTTTATTGAAGTAATATTGGTTTAAAGCATTTCTTGATTTAGGTGTATGCAGCATTATAATTCAACATCTGTATATACCACATTTTGATCGCAGTCTACTTTCCATCCACCACTGCACAATTGTCTCATCCTCAAAACACATTCTTGACACTGTTTTCTCCTAGGCTCTTCCTTACTTGCTTCCTGGTCTCCTTAGTAGATTCTTCTGCTTTGCTTTTAAATGTTGACATGTCTGTGACACAGTCCTAGATTTTTTATCTTTTCTATGTTTACACTGTCTCCATCTCCCTGGGTACTAATCTTATCTAGTCACGTTGTACAAATACTGTATGATAACTCTTTATTTGTCCCCATTCCCTTCTCACCCCACTGCCACCAGGATTCCAACCTACTGCTTGCAGAACATTTTCATTTGGCTGTCTCTTGGCTTCACATCTCAAAACCCCTGATGAGATAAACAGAAGGTTCTTTTCATCATTATCTGCAAGCCACCATATCAAGCTCATTTTTGCCCCTAACCATTTTGAATGCTGTTTCTTCAGATTTTGTTCATTTTTTTCTGTCAGGTTCCTACCTACTATTTAGGTCTCAGTTGAACTGTTAACTCCTCAAAGATGACATCATCCAGTGTTTATTTAATTAACATTTTTTTTTTTTTTTATGTTTTAGTGTCTAGTCACACCCTTGCACATACCTATTTTTGTCATGGCACTGAACAGTCAGTACCTGATATTCTTAATATTGCTTATTTATTCATTTATTTGTTCTTGCTAAGAGACGATAAGCACCAAGTGCTGCAGGACATTTGTCTACTTAATGCTGTGCAGGCCAATTCCAGAACCATTCCAGGAACCAGGCAGGAACTCCATCAATGTTCGTTGAATGCATGAATAGTGACCATGATTAGCCACTCATCTAGTCTGAGTTAACTGATTTCATATGTGTATATTATAATGTGCTAATGTGTTTGTGCTTAGGGACTTAAAATAGGAATGAGTGGAAAATAAATCAACACAGCAAAATACATTTAAGGCAAAAGGTTTTGAAAAGCATGCAAATACCATTCAAAACAGAATATAAAGGAAAGTCATTCAGATAATGAAGGGTTTAAACTGAACTTGAAGAAAGTTGGGTAGGGAGGTAAGGAACTTTCCAAGAGAGGAAATATATTCAGACTATTAAGTAGGAGGCACTGTGTTTTAGGAATTGGAGTTCAAAGGTGAATAGGCAGACAATCTTAGCTTTCATGGGATGAAGAGTCTAGGATGGCATACAAATAAATACTAGTATAGTGCAGGGAAGGGGGACAGTGAACCTTATCTATTCATTTTGAATATGGAGCAGTTACTACAAAAATTATAAATTAAATTGCAATATGTCCCATTGGAAAAGTGAGAAAAAGTATGGTAAGTTCTCTCTTTTGATGTAGATAGCTAAATTTGCAAAAGGTCAAAAATTATGCTTGTATATTTTATTTTTTCTTAACTAAAAAATGTCGTCTCATTTTATTTCAGAGTAAATTACATTATCATGAACTATTAGAAAAGGAGTGTGCTGGGACTTTCTACAGGATGGGTCCTGACTTCGGCCCAGGCTTCTTCTCCTCTTGTTTGGGTTCCTGTGTGTGTCAGTGAGTGCAGTGCCTGATCCTCAGTAGGTACTCTGAACATTTCTACTGAAATTAGTGGCTGAAATGATGACCATTTTGATTTTCAGAGAAATGCCACTATGAAATTACTGCCTGCATTTTAGTCAATATTTCAATGAATAACTAGCCTATTAAAAAATTCCTGGAAAATTCCTAACACATTGATTTCTGAAAGGTATAAAAAGGCATTCAATGACCTCAGTAAAATAATATTTGCTATTAGAAATGTTATTTTATGAATAGTAGTACTATTACATCATTATATATTTATTTTAGTTAAATAAGTAAAATAGTATTTATTACTAATATTTATAATAATCAGTAAAGGAAATACATGAATTCTAGTGATCTAGTTCTTTGTGTCAAATTATATCCAATATGATAGGGAAGTTAAGATCTTTTTAAAACTCTAATAAATATGCATCAAATTTCAACTGATCAGAAAACAAATACACGAAGTCTGGGAGGCTCCTTTGCCATGCATGAGGGCCGAGGGAAGAAGCTGGTTGGGAAGGAAATGCTGGTCATATCTGCTTGCAGACTCGCAAGTCTCCAAGTAAGGGAGAGACTTTTTTCCACACTCAAACTCTCACAGTCAGGACCTGTGGGCTGATGCTCTTGTCTAGAGAGTAAGGAGTAGATACATTGAATTTAGACCTCATATTCATATTCTGATTGACTAAATTTGACTGCTTTTCAAAACCTTCCCACACCTACAGCCCCAATATCCCTAACTAGTTTGCTAATAGAGAAAATCCTTTTAATAAGTAAACATAGTCTCCATCACCAGTCTGTGAATAACCACAGTACACACATAATGTGGTTAACAGATCCTTTTACATTTTTAGTTGGTGGTGGCAGTTACAGAGGGAAGAGTGGAAGGCATGGATGCCTATATATAGCAAGGTCAATGTTCCTTATAAAGAAGACAGCTGTTTGAGAGGAGGAAGTGCTTTGTCTCAGGTTTCTTCATTTTTGTTAAAGGGGACAGAATTTGCATAATTTGTTATTGGTGGAATTTTTGTCCCACAGCTGAAAATATAGGTAAGCATGCATTCTTGAACAATTGAACAAAATCACATATCAGAGCTTTTCTTCCCAACATTGGTACAGAAATTACTCACTAGAGGACAAATGATATTTTTTTAGTTGACAAAAGAAGTTGAAAACTTCTGCCTGTTGCATCCTTTAACCTTTATTTATTTATATAAACATCATATACAGTGGAGAAAAAAACTTCAAAAGTTATGTCTGGTACTTTGAGTTCTTGGATTCACTTCTGTGCCCTTGCTGAATTACTAAGATGTGAATTATTTTGAAGATCTGAAATTCAGCAGAACCAGAGAGAGGAAAGTTAAAGGTAAGCTAAAACCAACTTAAGAAAACAATGCTTTGGATTGTACAGTACTGATTTAAATCACAATTATATAATATTAGGTGGCATTGCCTATTTTTAAGCAACCACAATTACCTATAAAGGCATATACATATACAGGCATACATTGTTTAAAAGATACTAGTATGCAAATGGAATTGAATTCAAAATTTGATATATTGATATATTGTCTCTAAAGTCATGACAGAGAGAAACCATTTAAATGTTCCATATCTCCCACTGTGAAGTTTTTATAGAAAAAAATAGATAATAGGCATCAAAAATTCAAATTCTTAGAAATATATTTAAAAAATCTAAGCTATGATGCAGTTTTTAGCCATGAGATATATTTCTATTTTAAATTAGAATTTTCATACTAGAATTATTTTACAATTTGTAGGAGGAACTAGCCTTTTCAACATGAACTTAAGTGAGTCTGGCAATAAATATACCAAAATTGTAGCAGAACAAAACCTCCTTTTTAGAGTTCAGTCACGGGAAATGTGGTAGGTATCCACATTTAAGACAGCACACACACCCAGTATGGAAAGAAATTCTAAACACTTCAGAAAGGAGCTGTAGAAAATGTAGCAAGACAGCCAAGGGCAGTTGGAGGCCAAACTGAGAAAATAGAGGCCTATTCTCTCCTAAATTTTAAAAGCTTTTTTTCCCCCATCTACTTCTAATAGATCTTGGTCACAGAAACAAAACTAAAATCACACATTTTAGGATTCTAGGTTAACATCTAACAGAATCTTTGATTTCTCATTCCCTTGTCTATTATGCCTTTGAGAATCTTCCTATCAGCCAAACTGTACCTTAAAAAGACTCTTCATACTCTCTGCAATATGTAGATATATACATATCTCCTATCTACCTTTTGGAAAGGCCATGACCAGGGACAAAGTTAATTTACTTTCACTCTTCAGATTACCTTCAGTTTTATTTAACTGACCAGCGAGTAGGGAACATTGGCATAAAAGTTTAAAGCTAAAAATGACTCTAAAGACTGAATTCAGAATTAAAGCTTTTACTTCATCTTGACAGGCCAGTTTTAGTTTCATGGAAGATTTTATGTCACAGAGCAGATATCATGTTGGCCCTTTTTTGGTGACACAACCTAAAAACCACCACTCTGATGAAATCATGTCAAAGCTCCTCAGCAATAGTTTCTTCAGCTTAATAACTGTCACAATTCTTTCTTTTACCCATGAAACCAGGTAACATACTAGGACAATAGATAAAACAGAAACTGAAGCATCCCTTAAATGAACAAACTGCCCATCCCACCCTCAACCCTGCCTGCCTTTTACCACATTTCACTAACCAGAGGTATCTATATTTAAAATCTTTTGACCAATAAGTGAATTCAAGATGGCTTAATTGTCAGTAAATTTGGCAGTTTTCTCAGTGAAAATGAATGCCACTTTCAACTGTGATGAAGGATGGGAGTTGCACAAGTGTGGGAAAGTGGGCATGGATACAGCCTGGAAGGAAAGCATAACAAACTCCACCTACTCAAATCCTCCCCGAGAGCAGTCCATCACAGGCCAAGGCTGGGTCAGCAACTCTAGTAAAGAAACGCCTAAGAGTGCTCTGAACTCGGTATGAAAAACATTCTAAGAAAAAAACCTCCTCAAGTAGTACATTCGTTTTTTGTTTATTTTTTAATCTAGTCCTTTCATCTACCTCAGAAATATCCAAGCAGTGTGTTTGGAAGAAAAAAAAAAAAGAAAGTAAGCCTTCTTCTTCTAAATACTGGCATTACAGACACTTTCAATTGTATGACCTTATATTTAATCTTGGTTTTTATAAGAGCTATTCAACTATTTATTTAGGGAAAAAACATATATTTAGCTTCAGTATTTTGGCTAAGAATTTGTCTCCCACAGAGAACTCACTCCCTTTGGTTGATTCTGGCAAAGATATGTGACTTTCCAGGGCAGATGTAAAATGAATATAGCCAAAGGGATGTCCTCGGATCATCAGCCTGATTATCCAAAGTTGACAAAACCTAATTGCCAAGAAATGGTTTTCCTTGGTTATGAAAATGAACGCTATCCAGTATTATTCAAGGTAGCATAAAATGTCATTCTTTTAATGCTCTAAAAGGTAACTTTCAAGAAGCGTGGGTGAGGGGGATCTAACCGAGGACCCTCTTTCCTACTAAGTTCTTTACCAACTAAATACTACTGATACTTTCAATAGGATAATCATTAACAAATTCTGACATACAGGCACACCCTGTAGGAGTGGCGGTTGGGGCTGCGGCTTCCTGCCAAGCGCAGTCCAATTACATTCCAGGAACTTGGGTGAGAATCCCTGGGCCAGGGAATACAGCTGTCATGAACAACTAAAATAAAAATAAAATGCTTCTTCCTCTCTCTTCCTGCTTGCCTCTTTCCTTTAAAAATAATTAAAAAATAACTGTAACAGCCTAAGTTAGCACTTTCTTACTGTGGATAATACAGATGCAAAAACATAACTAAGGGGAATATTTCAGATATAGATAGCTTCAGGGATGTGTGATGGAGTCAGACTGGGTAGTAATGAGTGAACAGTAACATAGGCCATTAGGCATCTGGAGTTTTGATGTTTAGGTCAAAGAGATTATATGCTGCAGATATTTGATTTTTGACAAAAATTGTCTAGATGACCACTCATCTGGATCTTGAGCTGGAGATCTTTAAGGTTTCCTGTTCTCTCTGAGAACTTCTTTCATACTATTAAGGTGCCTTTTTCAAAAGGAAAGGGTGAGAGGGCAAACTGAGTAAGAGGAATCAATTGAATATTGAAGAACAGAACTGGACCGGTAGTGGTAAATAATGCATTACACACAGATGTTGATTTATGACAATGCATAGCTTAAATCCCTCATGTTCCTTTAATACATTTTTTTTAAGGGAAATAACAGCTTGTCTGAAAATAAAAAATAAAATGATTTCTCTGTGCCAAGAAAAAGCCTTGCCAAAAGATGAGTAATTTATTTCCTTGCCATGTGTAAAGTTTCAGCCAATGTGGTATCATTACAGATGTTTGGGGTTTCAAGGTGGTTCGTCCCTATACCTTTGGGCCAATTCACTGTGGCTGCTACACATGTAATTATGACACAGCTTACCTGTCAGGGGGCCCCTAACTCAGAATTCAATTTAATTTTTTTAGTTTGCCAATAGGATTAAAATAATAATAATAAAAAATAAATTTTTCTAAGTTAATTTTGCTGAATAAGGGAAAGAGATTAAATGACTCTATTTATTAAACATATATTTGCTAAGTTTTTTTAAATGGAAATATGTATTTCCTTCCTAGAAACACTGAAATAAAAAAATAAAGAGCAACATTTTGTTGCTTCTCTGCTTATGCTTTATTTCTTAATTTTTTTTTTAATTTTCATATAGGCTAGATTATAAATATTACATTGTCAAATTCAATCTAATCTTGGAAAAACCATTAATTCTTCCCAGTATTTCTCCTCATCTACAAAACGCAGAAAGCACTCTCTCTTGGGTACCTACTTTCCATTCTTGTTACAAGAATTACATCAGATCAGAGATGTGTGAAAGTGCTTCGTAAACCGTAATGCACTATACATAATAAATTATTTCTGTTGCTCTGGGTATTTTCATGTTATCAAAATCATTCACAACAACCTTTATGTCTGAGTAGAGATTTGCAGAACCATATACGTTGCATTTTTTTTTTTTTTTTTAAGAGGAAGAAAGCAGGCAAGTGGGCAGGTAGGAAAGAAGGAAGAGAGAGGAAGAAGAAGCATTTTATATATATATATATATATATATATATATATATATATATACATATTTATATATAAAACATCATGATTTAGTTGTTCCCTTCAGTTCCAAATCACAAACTGGGTCATTGGATTTTATGCGGACTATGCTGTAGTAGCAGATTTAATGCCTGAGCCATTCGGGTGTGCCTGTATGTTGCATCTTAATATGCTGTCATATACACATACATAAAATGGGCAGGTTATGCCCAAGACAATAAATCAATTTAGCATCACATGCCTGTAAAGGAAAGTTGAAGACAAAATGCTTGGTATGGGGCTAGACTTTAGATCCTGATGAACTTGTTGAGAGAATTAAGCTTCCTTAGATGCTAGAGAAGTCTAATCTAACTGATACTGTCAAATACATTTGTACAACTGGTGAATTAATACACAGTCTGAAATACTGCTCATCATTGTAGAACCATCAGTGACATGCCAACACTGCATCTCAGAACAATAACTCAATCCTACAAGTGCATCAGTGTTGCCAAGAGAGAGAAATCCAAGAGGGTTCTGGCCAAGATCTCAACACAAGTGTACTGCTTTTTATTTCTTCACAATGAATTATCTCATAATTCTTGAAATATAGTGTGATGTTCACAGGCATGTGAATTATGATCTACCTTTGTCAAACATCTGTTCTCTTTTAAATAGCAATTGGCATACTGTACATTTTATAAAACATTAACTTTCTAATGCAATGATCTTCCAGTTTTATCTTGGGAAAGCAGCAAAGATAGAAAAAGTAGATAAGTAATTCCATCACTAAGAGAAGACATTTATCTTCTCATCTTAGAAGGAAAAAAATCAATAAAATGACTAATAAATAATTTAAGGGAAGTAGGTAAAATAAAGAGAACAAAGCTGTAGAAAATCAAAGAATACTAAACTTGGTTTTAGCCTTGATTCAATCCTGATTTCATTTGTTTATTTAAGTAGATTCAATTTTAGTTATAGCCACACAGATTAAAGTAATATTCAAGTATGCCTTTGACACAAATTTTGGCTGTTAAATTGCAGAGTTATAACTGTAAAAAAAAAAATGAAAACAATAGTATATATTAAAAATAAAAATAAAGCATATATGAAATTTTAATATGTAGGCTATTTCAAGTTATGTGATTATCCAAATAATTACATGTTTATGTATATGTACACACACATACTTATTTCTAAGAATAATGAAAGACAAAAAGTGAAATTTTAACATGTTTGAACCAAATTTTTGGAGATATAGACACATCAGAAAAGAAATCTGCTAGCAGAAGCCACTCCCCTGTTATGTACTGGCATCACTACAGACCTAGCTCGACCATGAGTTGCTCCTGTGACAAGTTCTCTTAACAGTACAGTGACCCGTGACTTTCATAATAAAGACCTGCTGATTTTTACATGCCCAAACTACAAGTTAAATCTGAGAAAATGAAAATTTGGTTGGCAAAGTTTTATTTTTCAGAATACTATTACATTCTAAATCATTGGTCATTGCTATGCCTTACAATGATAGACTTCAATTAACTATATATTAAAATATCAATAAGTCCTCTTATCTTAAGCAATCCAGAAAAATGAGTTTAATGACCAAATCAATGAGTGTTTTGTAGTAGCATACTTCTTAAATTTCTTGACTGTGCACATATTACCCAAAATTGAGATAGTGTTCCACCTTATCTTGCCCAGAGTATTACAAGAGCCTCCTATCACCTCTCCCTGTAGACATGATTAGGCTGTTCTAATTCCCTCTCCACCTATGTCCAGCTGCCTCTTTACAAAATGTACATCTGATTGTGTCATTCCGCAGGCCTAAAAGTTTTCAGACTTCCCACTGCTCTTACAAAGATCAAAATCCAGGGCCTTCTGGTCTAGCTCCTGTCTCTCTTCTGTGCAAAACTGATCGATATGTCAGTCTCCTCTTTCTCTGTTCTCAGGTCATTTGAACTTGCTTTTAATTCCTTAAGTAGACGTCATAACCACCAACTATAGCAAACTGCATGTGAAGTGCCCTCGACTGAGTTTTTTATCCCGTTCCCTCCTTTCACCCAGGTAATTCCTGTCTGACCCTTCAGATATCAGCTTATATATCATCTATTCAAGTGCTCTCAAAACCATCAGATGATATTTATATGGTCATATACCTGATTAATGTCAGTCTCCCTATGAGAATTTAAATTCCATGAGACAAAGGTCAGTATTTTCTGAAATAAAGGATATCAGAAAAAAGAATTTGACATAATGAAGCTGCTCAAGTACCAGATAAGTTCATTATACATTCAATTAATTGTCTGTCAAAATTCTACACACTTCCTTTTAAAAAAGCATATATTTTAGCAACAACCAAGTCTCTCTTGGAAGGTTCAGAAGATGACATAAGTAAGAATGGTTAAGTGACCTTTCGTAGAGTCCTGACAAGTTTCTATATAAATGCGACTAGTAAGCAATTATTGGTAGACTCGAGCTCTGTATCACTGTCTTTCAGCTAAATTCCCTTTTTAAGAGGTATTTTTAATATCATTGGATGTGTGAAAATCTGTTCTGAATTTATATAATTTGAATTAAGTCCTAAAAGTCAGTGATTTATGAACAACACTAACTTGATGATGGTTCACAACATTTTTCCCTCTTGACAAGAGACCAATGTTGGGAAAAATAAAACATCCCCATTCTCACTAATGGAAACAGAGCTGAACAGACAACTGTAGCTGCTGAAGGTTAATGAAACTGCCAGGAAATTCTAAAAGCAAAAACAAGCGTGGACTAGCAGATTAATGTGCCTTTCATATGCAATCCTGAATTATGAAACCAAAGGATTTCAAATGCTAATGGACATTTTGTCAATATTTATCTAAGCACTTTCATGTTCTGTATTATAGAAGAGATTAAACAGAGGAAAATTCACTTTATGCAGTTACATCCCATACAAATGAAGTATTCACATACTACCTTTCACTTCCCAACTTTTAGATACATATTTTCACATTTATAAAAGATAATGAGCTCTCCTATTTCCCCAGCTATGGGAGACTAAACCTGAATAAAGTTTACTGAACTAATTAAGGTGTATTTATGCAAGAAAAGTCTCAGATTGTATTAGCCCATCTTTAAGTCCCTCTTGTACTCCGTCAATTCATTTATTCATTTAATAAACAACTGTTGAGAACTTACTACATGACAAGATTTTTTTAAAGATGTTCATGAGCTAGTGAAAATCTAGGAGGAGAAACAAAGCAGATACAGACAATGCAAAGCAATACACTCTTGTACAGGTAAATCCAGACCTGTAGGGAGCATCTGCTTGGGCATCTCCTTAGGTGAGTAGCCCAAAGCTACTTTCCACCATGCTTTCTATCCAGCTCAGATTTATTCAGCTCCTTCTTTCCCCAAACCCTGCAAATACAGGGCCATTAACTTAGTTAGGTAATAAGTAGTGCTCTACTCAAAAAGTTCTAAACATTGTTACCTCATTCCTTTTGGAGTATGGGTCTCATGGTGTTCCCAAATATTGGGGAATTTCATCAGCAACACAGAATATACTTGGTATCATTTAAAAGTTATTTAATTAAATAAAAATCACTCATCTGCACTCACTCTTAAAAGTTAACTTGATCACAGATTACACAGGGGTATAAATTATGGACTCAGAAGCATGACATTAAGCTCCAAAGGAAACCTAACATTGCTGTACAAAGCAGGCCATTGGTAAATGCCTATTAGGTTGTTGGACTAATGACCATTTCTCATGAGAAAATGAATGCTTCTAAACTACAGTGATATTCTAAAGTTCAGGGAGCTATGGAATCAAAGTGACTTGAACAAACTAAAAATTCTTGTAGCCAAGAATGGAAAACTCAAGGAGAAGAGGTCCATGAAGAGCATCAACACTCAGCAAACTGGTGAAGGTGTAAGTTGGCTGTGAACCTCTCTCCTTTTTGTTTCTTGTTTAACATTCAAAACGTGTATAACCAATGAACATGACCTATGTTTGTATTTATTAGTATATCAAACTTGAATCCACAGATATAAGCACTATATAACCAGGAAGGTACAAGTAAACACATAGTACATTCAAATTTCTGTTGCAAAGTTCACATGTACAGGTATATGAGTTAGAAGCACATATTTAGATTATGGCCAAACTGTTTGTAAAATGCAGAAATGCAAAATTACATCTTGAATATATGAATAGCATACATACTTCAAAAAACAATGTTGCTTAACAAGATATATGACAGCTATAGTGTTCAAGTAATACCTAATGAGATCATAAGAAATTAACATTAGTCAAAAATGAACAGGAATATTTTTACATTTCACTGAAAACGTATTGACTACTGGAATAGGAAATGTAGCAGAAACTTAGAGGACTCTTAAAAAATCTAAAGCCAATTATGTATTACCTAAACAGCATGACATTGAACGAAAACTGCACTTGCACTTATTTTTTATTTTTATTGCTTAAACTTTTTTAGGACTTTATTGCAATAACTTTGTTTTACAAATCAAAATTAACTCATATGTGTAGGCTCCCAATATTGCATCTGCATTTAAACTGCCAATCTCATGCATCTTTTTAGACTTCCTGTTGGACACCTCTCTGCTTTATACTCATTTCCTCTTGCAACAATATTTATTTACTGAGCACCTACAATCTGCCAGGTACTATTTGAGGTGTTTGGGATACGTCACTGACAACAAACTCTGTATCTCATTACCTTTCCATTCAAGACCTTCTCCCCGAGCACCCTGGTTGGCATTTGGAGCAGAGATGCAGACACTTAGTATGGTGTCTGTCCCTAACTGAAGCTACCTGTAAATATGGCCAATTAGAAAGTGGAAATCATTCAGGTACCATTGATCTTACCTTGCAATGAATTGAAGATGGAGAAGAGGTACATGAAAGGGACATTCAAGGGTCCCCAGGCAAAGAAAGCAAAACCCCACGTCATGCCCAGCAGAAAGGTCAGGCTGACCACACTGCGCATGTTCCTGAGGACCTCTTCGCGCAGGGTCCGGTTGCTTCTCTTGCCGTTCCTCCCGCAGATCTGCACCATCACCACGATGAACATGGCAACGTTCAGAAGAAACATGACTCCAAAATACCCAGCACAGGTCACATAAAATACCACCGGATCTTTAATCCAACAGCTTCAAGAAGAAGAAATAAGAAATAAGAGAGGGAAAAAGAGAGAGGGATTGAGTGCCAGGTCCTGGTTTACTGAAGACGTCTTCTGGCTTAGTTTGGGTTTCTGCAGATTTCACAGCCAGGCCTTTCTCAAATACCTTTAGAGAGTCACTCATTTTCATGGACCTTTGGTTCTTCTTCCACGCTTACATCATTTTATACAGTCGTCATCTTATTATCTATTTATTTAAGTTAGTATTTAAGAAGAAAACAAGGTGACTTCTTGATTTCTGACTTGGCATGAAGACACTCTTGGGTGGCTCACACAAAACCATATCTAGCCCTTGTATGTGCCTGCACTCCAGAAAATGGAAAATTTAAGTACTATTTTCTCGGTCTCCTTTGTATTTAAGAGGTGGCTGTGTGAACACTGTTCTACAAAATAACATGGAGGCAGAGTTTGCTAAGAGAATTTTTGGAGAGCAAGTCTTGATAGACTAAACTGGTAAAGCCCTCATTCCTTCTACCAGCTTCAAACATGAGCGTGCACACTGGAATTGCAGTAATCATATTCCCAAGGGAAAAGCCAATAGTGTTGCTGGTCCTGACATTTTCAGTTATAAAGTCAGCAGTAGTTCTTGCCTATTTTCATGTTTCTTGTCACGTGAGGGGAGTGAATTCTTACTAAGACGCACAGGACAGTGAATTTTATTACCGAAGACAAATAATTCCTATTAATATAATTGATATAGTTTAGGCAAGACTATTATAGAACTGTTGTAATTTTTATATTGACACATTATGTTACAAAATAAAAGGCTAATGTGATTGCAACATCCCTATAAGATGAGAAAGAATGTATTGCATATTTAGAACGCTATATCAGAAAATAGATGATAGAACAGAATGATAAATCAGAAAATAGATAAAACTAATTTTAAAACTATACTACATATAAAGTATACAACAAATAAAGTTAACAAACACTATAATTTGCAGATGCCCCAGTGTCATATTAATATTACAGAAGTTCTTCAGTACCTCAAAACTGGGGTACATTGTTTAAGACAATTACATTCATCTTAAAATTCTAACATAAATCGTCATCATTTTGGGTTATGTCTTTCACACAAGAATATGGCCTCCACAATGGTAAAAAGCTGTCTTGAACATCTTTGAATCCTATATTCTGATTGCTAGAATACAGTCAATACTCAATTGACAGCCACTGAAGACATAACATTAAATAAAGTACTATAAGAATTAACTTTTTTCATTTTATAGGAAAGGTGCAGACAGGGATGAAGGCAAATAGGAAGATAGGAAGAGAGAGGAGAAAATACTTAATTTTATTTAGTTGTTCATCTTGGTATCTTGGTTGTTTTCTGCTTTTCACCCTCCATTCCCTAGGTCTTGAACCCTGGTCCTTGGGATGTATGTGGATTATGCTGTGGTGGACTCTTCCACTAGGCCACCAGGTCAACTAACATACTTTCAAAATTCATTTATTTAGAATGTATGCATTGACTTCTACATTTAATATATCCTATTATAAACATCCTACAAATGATTCTCTTTGTTCCTGTTGCTAATCTTTCTTTACATATGAAAATTCCCTTAAGAGTTCTGAAATGCCTGATCTGGATTTTTTACTGAGACGGCCAAAAGGGACTGGGCACATATTTGATACTGGTTGGATATACAAATGTTATCTTTCTATGAAATTTGCATAGAAATGTGCTATCACAGGTTTCCTCTCGAGTAAACTCTTCTTCATCAGTAAATCATTCAATAAACAAGTATTTATTGAATACCTCCTAGGTGCTAGATAAAATGAGAGAACTGACTGACACTGCTCAACAAAATAAAAATCTTAACCTTAATGAGCTCATTTCTGAAGGGAATTTTCCAAATTATTCAAGAACTTACTGATTTCTCCATTCTCTACATTATTGCGTGTAATACCCGTACTGGCAGTGAATCATTCACTGTGATAATGCTATTTAACTTTCGTGGAGACGTGTGTGTTTATGGAGGTGGGACTATTATGGAATCTGGTCGAATAGAATAGGTCTTCTGAGGTGAGAAGATAGCATCTCAGACTTCTGAATGCCCTCAATGTTAAGATGGAAAAGCAGCCCAAACAGTTCAAGGCATTCCGTGACTTCATCAGTAGTGTAGTAGAGGCCTTGGTCACGGTCTACTGAAGCACTTGAACCTTCCAAAGTAGGAGGCTCACTACTGCTGTGGACATTTATACTTAATTTTAGGAAACAATGATACATGTTCATCACAAATAAATTCTTTTTTTTTTTTACTTACAATTCATCACCTTGTTCTTTTCCATAACTTTCTTTTCCATAGACTTTGTTTTGGTTTTTGCTTGCTAGAACAACTGCTACAACTAAAGCAGGTAAACCTGTTGTAGAAAGATAAAAACAACTTCTAAGAAACATCTAGAATAGCTTTGTAAGACTGATAATGGCAAGGGGAAAAAAATAAAGAAAGGGAACAGTCCCTGTCATAGAATCAAAATCTGACAATTAGCGACTTGGTTGAAAACAACAGAATCCCTCCTTTGATGCGGAACATCCCATTCTGACTGGCAACAGTCAAAACTTACTCTTAAATGAGTGATTTATTTATTTCTAATTAACTATAGAACAGACATGACATCATAACATTTTGTAGGTTTAAGGTGTGCTCCACTGCAAATCAACATCTGTATCTTATCCACAAAGTTTACTTCCCTGTATAATTGGTCCCCTCCACTCAATTTCCTCACCTAGCTCCCCCTTCTTCTATGTAACCACTGATTTGATTTTATAGACAACAAGTCTATTTTTGCTTGATTTAGTTAGTTAATTTGCTTGCTTGGTTTTTCCATAGACCACCTATAAGTAAAAATATACTACGCTATAAACAACAGATATTTAAGGATTTTACTTGATTATCGGTATCCACTAGAGTCCAGAATCTAATTTATATTGACTCCCACATCAGATAATGTGGTTTTATGAATGATGCCTGTTAGTTAGAATTCAGATGTTAAGTCCATTACAGCTTAAATTACTCCTTTCTATGTAAAGTCTTTAGGAAAAATGGGGCTGGGGACGATTGTTAGGCTGGCCCAGGGACAAAAGCAGCAGTGGCCATGACCAGGAAAACGGCAGCCAAGCCCAGGAAAAAGGTGGATGACATCAGAATAAGGGATGCAACCCCCACACCTGGATTCCCAGGGCCAATCCCCAATCACGACGTAGGAAGCCCACGAAATTCCTTTGCTTAAAGAGCACGCTCCCCTTTGTTCAAGTGCGACTTGCCCAGCCCGCGACATCCCCAGCCCCATTCTGCGGACTTGGGAACCTCGCCCAGATGTGCAAACCCCAATAAAGCCCTGGCTATTCGACTTTTTGTCTAATTGACTTTTTCTCCTCGCGGAGCCCAGAAAAACCTTACAACGATGACACTGGAGATTTAAAATTTTTACAATCCTCTATTTTTTATAAAGACAATAAATATTTTCACATATATTTTAGGAAAATATTTTAGGGAAAGGCTACCACACCCTAATTCCCTGAAAGATGCTTTTATCGGCTCCTGAGATGGTGCTGAACACCTTGTCTCATATTTCGAAGAAAAACACTGGTGAGAAAGATCTAAGATGCCTGGTTGGATATGAAACCTAGATAAAGAAAGGAGCCTATTATAAGATTTCAAACAGGTAAACACAATCATTCAGGTCCACTTGAAGAATCATGTTAAGAAGCCGAAGGCAAATGTTCTGGCTGCTCACACACAAGCAAAACACTCCCTCGTTTCTGAGATATGGGCACGTGTCTTAGCGAGTAGAGCTAGGAGTCAGAGCTGATCTTTGTATTTAGAACTATCATGGAAATTTGCCACTGACTGCCTCTGCTTCATCAGACATGGGTGGGCTGGCTCTGGGGGCAGGAAATAAGTTTGTGGTGACTCAGGAGAGAGGACTTTTTTCTGTGCTTCTGAATTGAGTTTGGATCATTGAAATTTTTAAAAATGCCATTCTGAGGAAGGCCCTTCCTTAGGAAGTGTGTATCACATCATTCACAATTTTGAAGTTTCTTTTAGCAATGCTATTCTTTTGAAATAGGATCTTTTTATGAGAACCTTGCCATTTCCATAACAGTAAAAAAAAAAAAAAATTTAGGAGGCTTACCCCAGCCAATGATGCAGAATTTCAGTATATATCGGCGAATGTAAGTGTTAAATACTTTAACCAGAGCGATATACATGTGAATAGCTTCCAGCCCCATCCAGGTAAAGGTTGCTAGAAGGAAGAAATGCAGCAGGGCTGCAGCAGCTGTGCAAAGCCCACCCACGTGAAACGAGGTGATCCAGCCATCCAAGAGGAAGGTGAGGTTCAGGAAGAGCAGGGATGTACTCAGGTTCATCAGGATTTTGGAGGGATAATCCCTTCTCAATTTTCTTAAAAAGGAAAAAGGAAAGATCCATAAAAAATTAACACTGTAACTCTGTCTTGTAAGCTCAAGCAGTAAATTCAGTAGGTTGGGTAGTGCCATCTTTGCAACATGTCTCCACTGAGAGTGTGGCTAATGGTACTTATAGATATTTGGTAAAATACAAAAACCCTTTTAAAATTAATTTCACATAAAATTGTTTCTGATTAGAGCATTTTCAAGTGATTTAAACAGTTTGGCTTTTTTAAATATAGGAAAATTTTCAAAATGACATTTTTGATGAAGAAATATTTCCTGTTTTTTAGAAATTTCTTGATTTTTCATAAAGAACCTTGTCTAAAAAAAAAACATGGTTTCAAAACTTCTACAAGATTTGTGAACCAAATGCTTTCACCTTTTACAATATAAAAAGGGTTTAACACAGTTTTGAGTTCCTTAAATGCTAAAAATTTCCCATAAGTTTATATTCATTTTGTAAGTAGAAATACAATCACTATAAATTAAGATTCTGAAAAAGACAGCTGAGAAATTCAGGTTGCATGATACATCTTATGAGAAACTTGAACATTAAAACCCTACATGAATGATTCACCAAGTGCCCACATGTTTTAAAAAGCTGAAGGAATTTTCTTATTCACATTTTGAAGTTTGCACTTGCTTTGGCAGATAAATACTTACTCAAAAGCAACATATGTCAAAAGAGTTGCTGCTGAAAAAATAGCAGATATTCCACACCCAATATAGGTGATGAAGGTGAGAACTTTCGTGTTTCTTGAATCAATCTGTGAGGCAGTTCCTTGAAAGTCCTACACAAAGCAGAATGCAGCAGTAAGGATCTCTCTTTCCATGAGTGTTTTTATTAGAAAGTTCATTGCTAGCATCTAAGCAACTCGGTCTAAGGAATAAAACAATAGTGGCAATCAATGTTGAAATTCTCATTTTTGTACTTTCGTGGATCACTCCAGGAAACAAAATCGTAGCATTAGTGAGGGAGCTGTACATTGCTTTTGTTGTTGTTTTCTAACCAGTATCTTCTTACCCAAGCTTTTGGCACACCAGTAAACCTGAAATGCAAAACCACCGGTCCCTTAACAGAAAGTGCAAAGGAGGCAGCCGCCTTGCAATCAAGTCCATTCCTAAAGATTGCAGAGCTGGCGGTACAAGTACAAAAGGAGGACACCAAGGTTTATATGGCCAAGGCCTTGGGTGGGTCCTGGGATCTCTGCCAAAGGAGAGTCAAAGGCTGCTCTGGCACTGTGGCTGGTCAGCTCTGAGTGTGGAGCTAATAGTCCTAATTATTATCATTTCAAAGTCTGGCATGTATGGATGTACTTATTTTTCCCCACACAAAAGAAAACACTAAGAGTTTCTGGGTATAGTTTTTTGGTTCCTAAAACTGAGAGGGCACCATTTAAGTGGTAGGGGGTGCTGTGAAGTGGAAAGATGTAAACTATTTCCAGCATATTAATATGAAGCATTAATGTCACTATGCAGAGGGACACCTGCAACATCTGAGCCTGACAGGAAACCTTCTTCTTCCTTTAATGGGATGTAGAGTCTGAACACATCTTGAGTTAATACAAACCACTTGATTTTGACTGGAGAAGAAACGTACCTACATTAGACAGATGTTGAAAATGGAGGCTTTCTGAAGGAGGAACATATTCCAAAAGGACTAATCAACCTAAGCTTTTAGGTCTTAAAGTAGGAAAAAGCAAAATTAAAAAAAAAAAAAAACTTGTTAGGTAAAATTTGCACTCCGCATGTTAATTTTCTTTAATTTTTACCAAGTTGTCAATAAAATCTGCTACTCAAACAAAGACCACCAGTAAGTGGTGTTTGTATATGTGTGTGTATATGTGTGTATGAAATCAAGAAATAACACTCAGTTCCAGGCACACTCTTGTGGAGTAGAGGTTAAGTCAGCTGCCTCCTTGCAAGGGAGTGCAGTCCACACACATCCTAAGGAGTGGGATTTGAGTCCTAGGCCTGGGGGAACAGCCAATGTAAACAGCCAAATAAAAACAAAATAGAGTTAAGATGCTTCCTCCTCTTCTCTCTTCCTATCTTCCTGCCTATTCACCTTTATCCTTTATCCCTTCCTGCACCTCTTTTTTTTAGAAAAAACAAACAAACAAACAAACAAAAATCAATTCAGTTCTAGGTTTTACTGATGGCTAAGAAACAGGTAACTACCACTGTGACACCAAGAAATGCACAAAGTGGTTAAAATTAATAGATGTGGATGCTCAAGGTCAGAGAGGACTTATCTTCCTCTCTCAGTAACCCCTCAAAACATTGGAAGACATGGGTCTCCCACAGCACCTGGTAGAGAGTTCAAATCACTGTTAGGTACCTCAACTACCATTTTGGTTACTTTGGAATTTAATTAGGCCAGAGTAATGGTCTTGATGAATCTCCAAGTGACTTGTTATTACCTCTTGAAAAACCTCTAACTTTTATCTAGCTGAGGTTGTAGACAAGTTAAAGTCACAATCTGAAAGTCAAATTAAAAAAACACTATTCACTGATACCTGTTTAGAGACAATTCTCATGAATTTTTGTAATTTTATAGAATGAAGAATATGAAAATATTTATTCCTGTTATCAACATGAGAATGTGCTAATGTTAAAAATAAAATCCATTTTATTACAAAGAAATGTACAGGGGACATTAAATTATTCATGTTAGTAGATTAGAGGATATAATTATATGAGTTTGAGGCGTACTGTTTTAGCTTCTCATTTAATGAATGTGTCACAAGGTAATGTCAACTCAGAGAGTATCTTATGTAAGTGAATAGTTTGTAAATCAAGAAAGACTCTTAACAAAGCCTGGTTGTCTGGGAAAGCTGAAAGGATATGGGTATATTGCCAGAAAGGATAAAATTCAGGAAAGTTTTTCTTCCACTAGTTTATAATCCTGCAAATGCAGCCAGAGTAGAACAGGGAAGGATAGCACTAAAAAACTACATTTATCTCTATGCATGCAAAAGTTTAATCAGATGGAAATAATAAAGTGATCACATATTATAAATGCATAATAAACTTTAAACAATATATAAATAAATATCATTCAAAATAATGGGAAGCCAAACTATGGTTGCATATAAATCATCTCTGAATAGTGAATTGTGTAAGCATTACCTATTCATCTAATATTAGATTTACAATTCGCACGCTCATGCTCAAACCCATACACACGTAGAGCTAATATATTTAAATCCTCTATTTTTGAATGAGAAATTCTGCAAAATCAATGTTTTCTGTAAGAATGCCTGTTGTCACATCACTTCTGGAGATAAGACAACAGAAGGAAAAAAGGTTGTTTTCTAATTACTTAGGGTAAACACATAATAGTTTGTTCATTTTCATGCTCTGAGAGTAAAAGGAAAACATACTTCAAGAAAATTAGAAAGTCATTTTCTATAATTTATAACTTTTGAAATGACTTGCTCTTATGCCTCAGAGCATTTATCTACTGGATTGTCAGGAAAGTTACAACTTGCAGGGCTGCTACATGACAATGCCATTTACATAGGCCAAGTAGATTTCTGAGCCAAATACTACATCCCACCTCCTTGCTGCTTCCTTCCAGCCCCACAGGAAGTGGGTGTAAGGTTTAAGGGAGGGGATAAACATAACCTGATGTCCATGATCCTATTCTGAAAACTTGATTGCTTTAGCACATTACTCCCATTTCCAATTAAAAAACAAATGTAGTTTAAAACTGTAAAAACTTTGTTATGCTAATATATAGGTTATGTAGTTGCAAAATTCAAACTTATATACCATTGTAATTCAATGTTAGTTCAATAAAAAGTTAATTTTTTTAAAAAAAAGGGTGGCTTGATCCTTTTGTGGAAACTGCACAGAAATAAGGGCTGCTATCATCTGAGGTGTGACCTGGGTACCATGTAAGTGTCAGCAAATACACAAATGCATTAGACAGAAGGTGAAAGGCTAAGTGTATGGGTGAATTCAAACAAGTTGATGGATGTAGTATGGCTCTTGAAAATTTGGTAAAAAATATGATGACATCTAATTTTTGTTTAAAACTGGAAAGATGGGTTAATAAAATTAAAACAGAGAGGAAGGAAGGAAGGGAGGGAGAGAGGGAGGAAAAAAGGAAGGAAAGGAGAGGGGGAGGGAGGAAGGTAGGAAGGTAGGAAGGAAGGAAGGGAGGGAAGGAGGGAGGGAGGGAGGGAGTGACCGAGGGAGAAAGTCCTGCTGGCCTGAAAATGAGATAAATGACAGGCCATAATGACTCTATTCTAAGTCTCCAGTCTGCCAGACTTGGGTGCCATCTCCAGGAGGGAGATCTGTAGCCCTTTTGGATCACAACTGCATCACTTAGCACACTACCTGGTACAAAGCAACTTTCAATAACATATTATAAGAAAGAAAATTCTTGATAAAACTCTTCACTGTTCCTTTTCCTGTTAGAAAAAAAACCAACGTTTTCTTCATCTTTAACTTTCCTATGTCTCCCTCAGTTCCTGTCTGACTCTGTTTTCTTCTTAATTTAAGGGCCTCCTGGTGATTTTCTTATTTCTGGGAATATTCATCATTAGTGTTAATGCTACAGGGGGGACAAGCAGGATTCTTTTCTATAACTACTTCTGCATATTTTAAGAGATGAATTCTGCTAATTAGCTTCTTCTGGAAGAATTAAGATTCAGTGTAAAGATGAAAATGATCAGGAAATAATTCCTCAAACCCATAATCTAAAAAGGCCGACTCACAGAAAGCAGACCTTCCAAAAATTGTTTCATTTCAAAATGAGTTTAGAAATGTCTCCCCTACCATCAGAACTCCGAAGTGTGTGAGGTGGTTACACAGGCAGACCGTCTCGCTCGCTTCGGAATCACTTTGTGCAATGCATCCTGACGTGTTCCAAAACCCAGAACCTTCTGTAGGAAGAAATTAATAAGCAGCATGAAAAAAATAGTGGGTCAGTTCTTTCTCTTCAATGGATGATATCTTCCTTAGGGAAATACGCCTCAGTCTTTCTCGCTTTACAGTTTATCTGAAAAATAGATACTATTTTGTAAGCTGCCAACAGTGCGATCAATTTATATTTCTGGAGCCATAGAGTGTTAGGGCTGACTGGGCAGTTAGAGGTGATCCAGTCAATGTTCAACTGTTCTACTAAAGAACCTCCGGGGGCCTGCAGACATTTAATTCAAATTTAATTTCTAATCTATTTCCAAATCAAGTTTTATAGAAAGCATATCCCTTTTCAAACAAGCTATAGACTAATGAAATCTCCAGAGATGAACACATTTTGTTTTCCTGTGAGTCAATCTAGATTTTTGTGAAGACATGGGACACAGGTCTGCCTCCTTGAAACCTGCTGTTATGACAAAGCAGTCACACATAGTGACAATTTAGTATTAATCTTTTTAATACATAGATGACCTGACTTTTCCAATATGCTATAGAATAAAAGCAACTCATATATTTGAAGAAAATGTTAAGATGACAAGGCGATAACTTTTTTAACGATCTGTAAATCAGTGTCTTTTCAAAACCATGCAACTAGAAAGCAAACTACAATAACAAAGTACCTTCCAGCTATGATCAGGTGGGTGTGGGAGACCTTCAGACTAGAAGGCTCTGTCTGCTCTGGCAGTGATTGGACCGGCCACCAGAATCTCACTAGAGTAAGCAGAAGGAAGGGGCTCATATGCAACAGAGGAGGGAGGTTTCACCATTGTCCTTCCCTTCCAGAGCTCTCCACACCTTACACCTGGAGGTTTATGCCTTGATTCTGCTTTTTCTCTTGATTATCAAATATCATTTGGTCAGCAGTTGATTTCTTTCAAGAAACGAATAGTTTTCATTTACCATTATCAATAAGTTCTTGGAAACTTCAACTTAAATATAATAATTTACAACACAGATGATTTACAAATACAAATAATTTGCTTTTAAAAAAGCAGGTAGTTTCAGCGGCTGGGATTATTGTTGGTTTTTTCCCCCTCATCAATAGTATAATAAAATGGCATTATTTGAAGATCTGTTGAATATCCATTCATTGAATATCTGGGACTGCATGTATAGTTCTTTGGTACACTTTTCCCCATAATATGAGGTCTGGAAGCTGGACTTTAAATTGTATGTCTTATGTATATCAAATAATCTCAGAAATATCCTATTAAAGGAGATCAAGGGTATGTTGATGTTCACCCAAAAGTGGCAATACAAATGCATATTGTATTTTATAAATAACTGAAATCAGAGGTTATTTGATAAACAGGTCAAGTATGACTATTTCTTCTTGTAATGAACAAAAAGTTACAGAAACAAGAATTCACTTCCCCTGATACCTGAGCTAAATTTTGCAGCTTTTAGTTGACATCACACTTATATTGTGACTCATTCTGGTTTGGGGTGGAATGAAAGGAAACAGGGGTGCCTAACAATTTTTCAATTTCAGTTGTTATTAAGACAGCCCATATTTTAAAACTCACCATTTTTGTTCAGATCCCAGAAAGCACAGGTGGGATGAGGCACTGCCTATATCAACATAAGAATAAACATGTGAAATTGTGTTTAAAATAAAAAGAAAAATCAGATGATATGAATATGAGAAAAGAGCAGAAATGTTCAAGTTTTCAAAAAGAAATAGATCAACATTGGTCAAGCCAATATTACTGAAGAATGGCAGATAGTTCAGGGGGCTCTCCTCTCATAAAGAAGTCAGAAATCACCTATAACCTTATGAAGAATCTGGTCACCCATTTACCTGCAGGTTACCATATACGTCACATCATAAATTCAATTCTTAGCACTTAGCAAAACTCTTTTTCACTCTATTTTCAAAATTGTCCTTAATGCTTAGATGCATGCCCAAAAGAATGAAGGCAGGGACGCAAACATAAATCCATGTTCACAGTAGCATTAAAGAAACAACCAAAAGATGGAAGCAAGGTGTTCACTAACAGATGAATGGATTAAAAAAATGAGGGGGGTTGTATCTATGTATGCAACAAAATATCATCCAGACTTAACCAGGAAAGACATTCTAACACATGCTCAGGATGTGCATAATATTTTCAAGTTTGAAATAAAACAGTCACAAAAGGATAGATACTGTATGATTCCACTTTTATGAGATAAAGAGAGCAGTTAAATTCATGGAGCCAGAGAGTAGAATGGCGGTTTCCAGATGCTGGGGGAGGGCAAGTGGGGAATGGCTCTTCATGGCTACAGAGTTACAGCTGGGGAATATGAATTGCTTCTGGAGAGAGAGATGCGGTAACTGTTGCAGAGCAATGTGCATATGCTTACTGCCACAGAACTATACACTTAAAATGATTAAAATAGTACATTCTATGTTCTCTATATTCAACCATAATATAAAAATTCTTTATGGATGAAGGAGCTGAAACACAGAGGTCAAAGGGTAGAACAAGGAGGTCTTAGATGGCTGAGTGACAAACTAGGGCTCGTTCTTAGATGACATACTGCTAAGACTTAGTCCTCAGTTGTCTCACTTCCTACCTGCCTCCCTGCCTGCCTCCTGGTAGAGCATGACTAGAACCCTCCATCAACGGTGGGGGAACCTGTGGCCACCTGGGTCAAGAGGAACCCCTAAATGATTTTATCAAATTAACAGATGATGACAAGGCTACAGAAATGAAATAAACAAAGAAATAGTAACATTTGATAAGATTTTTAGATAGCTGCTAACATCTCAGAAAATAGGTCAACTCCTCACTTTCTCCTCTCCCATTCCAGTTGCAATAATCTTTGACTTTAAAATACAACTAAAATCTTTAATGGCAGGACTGGGCAACTGTATGTTTTAATTTATTTGAAATAATGTCATTTCTTAAAAACTGTGGTCTCTTTTCGATTATTGAGTCCACAATAAACTACTTCCCCCCGGGGTCACCATCTGCCTTGACTTTAATGCACTACCTGACTAGCTGTACTCCCCTTTTTTTGAAAATCAGCCCTTCTTTCCAGAAGAAGTACTGGTTAGTTCTTATCATGTTAAAAATTAAGGCTCCACAATTCTCTGAAATAATTTTCTCTTCTTCTCTGTCCCCTTGCTGTGTTAACATTTTCTTACCTGAGTTCTTATATGTTTGATTTTAATTCGAACAGGATCCTTTAGCCCCTGAACAGTAATGTTTCCAATGCTGCACGCCATCACATAACTCACTAAAGTTCCTTTCTTGGTTTCTACATCCTTTCAAAGAAAAACAAATTGTGTATTAGTCAGAAGTACACACTTTTATTTTATTTTGGGGCTCCAAAATAAGCAAACTGTCAGCACTTTTTACACTTAAGGACTTCAATTATAGAACATCCTGTTTATGATCTTAGAAATTGCTGGCTTTCCTGAAAGATCTTTGCTATTTCTCTCATTAGAAATAAGACACTGAGGGAGCATTCAGGGCGAATGTTGCAAGGCAATATTCAGAAAACTTCATTCTCAAGTGCTGTGACTGACGCCACCCAGTTATCACCTGAAACAATGCAAACCCATAAATAATACAAACACATAAAAGCTGTGAAGCTGTTATAGCATTTTTCTATCACAGAAAATAAATGAAGTTGTTTTCCTCTAGAGAAGTATGAAGGAACATGGTGTGAAAAAACAAACAAACAAACAAAAAACAATTTCTCTTTCACGCTTATGACAACAGCTTGATCTGTTCACTAATTTACATGAACGTACGACCACTGGAGTAAGCCCCACCCAGAATGTCTTCCTCCTCAGAATGCACACTTGCTGGCATCTGCAGCTTTCACCCCTAGGACCAGGCTGTCAGGAAATCAAAGCTGCCCTGCAAGGTCACCAGGACCAACCGTCTCTCCAGTGGGATCACCCACTTTCTTCCTTCCTTTGTGGTTCTTGTCCAACTTCCTGATTTTCTCTAGCACAGCTTCTAAGTCAGCTGGTTTGGAGTAACTGCAGGACCCCTTCAATGCCAAGTAATTCTCAGTGCCCAGAAAACAGCTTTTTGTTGTTTTTGTGTGGTTACTCTCAGTAAAGTTGATTATGGGATACCCAATATTTGTTTCAAGAAAACACTTGTATCTTAATATATGAGGGGAGGATCCTAAAAATTGTTTCATTCTGTTATCAATTTACTTTAAAAACAAAACATATGCTTACTAATAATAACTTTGATTAGGAGCTTCTGTGCTTGAAGGAGAAGAGAGTGTGGAGAAGGTAAGACTCAACTCTGAACTCTCCCAACATCTTCTACTAAGCTTAACTTCTCTGTGTGGATGCCTGCATTCATATGGGATATGTTCTGCGTTTCTGTATTGCTTTTTTTTTTCTTTTTCAGGAAGAGAAAGGAGGAAGAAGTTCTTTATTTATTTTTATTTAGTTGCTCACATCGGCTGTTTCACCCAGGCCCTGGGTCTTGAACCGAGGACCCAGAGATGCATGTGGGACTGCTCCCAGGGTGTACTAGGGCCACCAGGGTGCCCCCTCTGTATTGTTTTTAAAAGTGATATTCTTATAAGCTTCAAAGGGTTTTAACAAAGGTTTTGTGTATTTGTAGCTATTAAGCTCTTCAGACCAATGATATGTCATGACACCTTCAATCTACTCAGTTTCTGTGCAGCTTGTTCCCAAAACATTTGCTGATAAAATTCCCAAACTGCAGCATTAATTACTCTAAACGATTCCTAGTGATCCTTTTCTTACCTATAGCCTACTTTACCAGTACAGACATATACTGGCAGATCTATTAAAAACATTTCTATTGGCTTTGAGACTTGCTATTTTCTCTTACATAGATCACACTGTCTGATGTAGACAGATATCTTCAATTTAAAAGATAATTTTTATTTTTTAAGAAAGAGCTCAATAAAATGGATTTGTATGGGTTGTACTTTTAATGGCATGAAGAGGTCACCAGTGGCTGCTGGCAGTGTATTCTACTATCTGGAAATAATGCCAATAAAAATGATAATATGTGCTCAACACAATGGAACCCTACTCTGGGGATGTGTGATAGCCAAAGGTCATTTGAAATACTAATGAGAAATCTGATCAAAGCCAAGAATGCTGCTCATTATATGAACAGTGCTTCCTGCTGAATTTAAAAGAAAACAACAACCTCTTTCCTTTGGTGTATGATTTAACTTTGAAGGTCTAAATTGCTAGAGTGCATGAAATATTTAACAAAAGAATAAGTAGTAACTTCTTCACAAACTCCATTTTTAATTGTATCATGCAAGTTTAAAAATTAAATATTTGATTTATTTAAAATTTAAACACATTATGTTCATAAGCATAATAACCTGAATCTTTAAACAATTACATTTTTTTTTTTCACTTTTGAACATGCAGTAGGTTATTTTTCTACAACTCTTGATATACTTTCAAGGAGTTTGAATTTTTATTTTTCCTTTTGAGCAAAGAAATTCAATTTACAATTGGAAAGTAATGCAATAAACACTTACCTGGAAAAGTCCAGTTTTATTGAAGAAAGTAAACTGTGCTCTTTTAACTAACATAGAGTCTTCTTGACTTAAATTCTCCAGTAAATTTGGAGGCAAAATGACAGAAGCCAATGGATCCATTTGTCCACTTTGAAAATCCATCTGTCATACATAGATAGAATTAGTTGGGTAATTACAATGAAATTGTAAACACTTACTACACATGCTAAGGCAGGGGAGCAACTGTAATGATCAACTTAGCTGGAACTGGGCTTGTCTTTCCCTCCATTGTAGGCATGGACCTCCCGAGAGAATCTCATATAGGCAAAAATACTGATCTTGAGTTTTACAAATATGACAAATGAGAAAATGCACTGATTCTTAACTAAGGCAAATTGAGTAATATATAAATCAGTTAAACATTTTTAGTTTTAAGTATGAGGTTCACCCTTAACAGACTTTGAGGTTTTCTCAGAACACTTAGTGAAAAATAACTACAACAAAATGCTGGAGTGAATTTGTTTAATTCCTGAGAATTAGTATCTCCCCATAGAGGAAACAGCTGAAGTTTTATGAATACTCTTGGATGTCATTTTTCCTGAGTCTATAGATCTGGCCAAAGAATAGTTTCCTGTAAATGTACTTGGAATGGGATTGAGGCTGACCAAGTTTTTCGTGTCTAAAGTGTGAAAAGGAATTCCCCCAAGGAATCCTTAGATGAAAGCAGAGGCTGACCAAGTTTCACTTTTAAAGTGTGAAAAGGAATTCCCCCAAGGAACCCTTAGATGAAAGCAGAAAGTAGTTCTTCTTTACAACCAGTTTGATTTTATATCTTATCTTGGTTTATCTCCACAGATCAGAAGTACAGATACCACATGCGTGTCCTTCCATTTTAAGGACAAAAGTTCAATTATTTCATCTTCCCCCGGTGGCTAACACTGCTTGGTACACATAGGACCTTGGAAAGTATTTGTTGGGTGGCACTTAGACAGTCAGAAAGGTTCTTCATGAATCTGGGTCCAGCTTTTTGTCCAACTTCACTGTCACCTGTCTTTCCCGGTTTCTACATCATTGGTTCTCAGAGTATGAACCTCAGCCAAGACAATCAGCAGTACCTGGGAACTTGCTAAAATGCAAATTTGAGGATCTAGCCAGAACCTACTACACTAGAATCTCTGGGGATGGAATCCAGCAATGCTTTGACAAGTTCTCTGGCAGATAATAACACACCATTTGAGAATCACTGGCAAACAGAAACTGTAGTGCTTCTTCCCACCTTTGGGTCCTTAATGAAGCTCTTTCTTCTGATAGAAATGATCCCCACACCCCAGTCTCATCAGGATGGCCCAAACTCATGTTCTGATACTTAGCTCCACTATCATCTCTTGTAAAGGTAAGGCGGCCATCCCTATCATCTCAATTCTGAGAGTTCGTCTCCTCTACAGCGTATGTACATACCTTATGGTCACTGCCACTGCTAACCTTAGTCAACATTCAGATCTGTCTGCCATTCCTTGAACTGGTTTCTCCTTGAAGTGACAACCAGCAGGAGGTGAGAAAGCTTTTATTGTCTAATACAATTAAATCAATAGCTTTTTACCTGGAAATATGATTCATTATTGCTTGGAAGACCAATGCTAAAATTTGAAATTTCATTAGTTTCTGGGGACAAGGAAGATACTCCAAGAGCCAAATTCCGAGTTGTAATATTCACACGTGATGTGCTATTTAGGTCTATCTTGAAAGCCAATTCATCAATTGTTTTTAAAGCTCTAAAGAAATGACAAATAATTCCACGGTTAATACTATGATTTAAGCACTAGCACATACATGATTTGCTGCAGGGCAAAATGCAAAGGAAATACAATTGTCTTTGTTTCCTGATATGTACCCACAAATTTACCCCAAAGCACAACCACATCGATTAAAAGCCAGAATCATGCATCCTTAAGAGGCATATGTACTTTAGGGAAAAATCAACAAATCTACTGTTCACCTATCTTAGCTTTCCTTTCCTCTTATGAAACATATACTTTCAACTCTATAACTGAGCAATCATCAAAGGGAAAAATGTGGCAAAGGTGTTTTTGAACAGCAAGATTGTGAAAACTGTGAACTGTACTTTTGAACTGTAAAAATTGTAATTATTATGTAGGTAAAGTAATTTATAAAAATCATTTTAGCAAGTATGAAATTTTCACCATAGAGATCAGACTGAAAGAAAGGTGAAAGGAAGAAGCAATTAAAATTTTAATATCAATGCATACAATGAAACACTTGAATACAGACTCAATTCTGCAAAAGTAGGAACATTTTCCCAAGTTCTGGGCAATTTCATTTCAGAGCTACAACGATCATAGAACTGTGAGCACCCTGTGCCACAGTCCAGAGGATAGTGACTGACAGTGACTATGCTATGTCTAAAAGGTATGAGCTGAATGTCTGCTAAGTTTCTTCTTCGCAAGCAAAACGAAGTTTCCCAAATTCTTATCTGGGACAGTTAGCTCACCTATTGATTAGTCTTCTGAAGTTAACTGAATTAACTTCAGTTAACATTTTCCAGGTGGAAAATAAAATTTTAACCTTTTTTTCCCCAGGACTATTTATGTAATTGCTCAGTGATAATTCTAATCATTTTATAAATTATATTTCTCAAAAAATAAAAAAACAGAGGGATTCAAAGTTCACTTTACAAATAACTTTGGATCAAGGGGTCTTCTAAAGAGTTAACTTAGTAAATCTGGGCACCAAACATTCAGATATGTAAGAAATTACATAACAACACATTTATCCAATAAATTTTACACTCCAGAATGAAAAGGAAAAAAAAAAAAAAACTTACTCAGAAGAAGACTCAAGCAAGTCACTGTCTGGACTAGTTAAGATATTAGAAAATATGTTCATTAAAGTTGAGCCAAGTGTTATATCAATGTTTTCTTCATTATTCACTATCCTTTTGACCTGTTCTACAATGCTGCTGATATTGGCTGAATTTAAGGTCTGCCCATCACCGGTTAAATTTAAAATCTGATTGGCAACTTCATTTGCTTCCCCTGGGGAAAAAAAATAAAAGTAGAAGAAACAACATACAAAGTTTTACCTGTGGATTTTGAGCATTTTCAGGAATTTATAACATAGTTTGATATTTTAATTTGGAGCAATAAATCAATTTTCCTATGTGTACCCCTTGATCACAATCTTCCAGAGAAATTATATATCTTTACTCACATAGTCTCACTTTTCTCTTTAATAAGATATGGACTCTGCAAATTATATAAATAATGTTAAGGGATCAATATTCACATATGGCTCTAAAGAAATGCCCTAAGAATCACTCAATACCTATATATTTACTGTTTAAAAATGATAACAAAACTATACAACGTTGATGCAAATATCAATATATTTAAATCTATTGTCTTCTCTATTAATTTAGTAATTTTGTCTCCTGAATGGATAGAACATAAAGCAAATATGACAAAAAATTATCTTCTACCATAAATAAGTATACCAACCATTTTCTAGGATTTACTATTACTACAGTATCACATAGCAGTGGAAAGTCTGAGGAGGATGAGAACCATGAAGCAGGAAGTCATTTCACTTTGTCTCTGAGAAATGAAGGAAAATACCTCACTTACTGGAACAATTGGAGAGATCAGGAGGCCCCCAGTAGGCTGAAGATGTATTGACAGGGTCATAGTAACTATGAGACAGAAAAGATATGTCAAACTTTGGCATAAATGACAAACTAGCTAAGAACAGTCTAAATTTTCCCTTGGTATCTAGGCAAAGTTTCAAATGACAATAAAACTGTAATACACTGAAATTAAACTCATATTAAAAATTCTGAGAAAAATAAGGTGCATTCATCAGAAAGCAAAATACTAGCAACAGCCTGTGTCCTCACCAAGGACACATCAGGTTGCTAAGATTACAGGCATATTTGGTAGCATGAATCAAGTACTGCTTAAAAAGCTTTCCAGATAAAGCCTGATTTTGATTTCAAATGAATCTACTGAGCAGATTAGAATCCATATTCCACAGAAAAGAAAATACATAAATCAAGGAATTCTCCAAGGTCTCATGTCAGAAAGAGGTGAGCGCACATCTTAAACTGAGATCACTAAGTCTCCAAGCTACCTTTTCCTCCCTACCGTGTGTCAAACACAGCAGTAGGTACAAAATGTTTCCACTTGAGCAATTTCAGTCTCTGAATTTCTACAAGAGAATTCTAGTTGGGGGCCAGGTGGAAGATGGAGAACTGGATTTGACTTGCTCTTTGGTCATTGCTTTGCAAATGACCTGTCTTTGAAGAATCTGGTAAATAGTTAATAAAAATCCATACCCTACTTAGAGTTTCTATTAGCAGACTTCCCCACCCTGGGTTCCACCTTTATTCTCTCTTGGCTGCCTCTTCCCACTCCAGCAATACCTACTCCAAATAGTTCAAAAATTTTAGAATTCTAGATGCATATGCCAAAGCTGTGTGCTGGCTTGATCCTTCCAGATGCAAGGTGCATTCTTCTATAACCACCTTCTGGTTTCCAGATTTCCCCAGCTTTCTTTGGAGAACTCTAAACTAGCATATTGCTTGCATACTGCACCCAGAGAGTGTCTGATTTAAATATACACAAAGATGGCACCCTTCTTTCCAATCAGAATACAATGTGTGGGTTACTGTGCAGCATGCGAAACCTTGAAAGGTAGGTAATGTGAGCTTTGCTGGCAAGAGTCAATGAAAAAATATTACCATATCCGTGAAGCAAAAAAGCCTTTCTTCTCTAGACAAATTTGCTTCTGTTCAGAGGGGTGGATGACTGGCCAGTGATAGCCTTTGGGATCCTCGTCAGCAGGACATACACCTACGTGAAAATAAGAACCGTATGAGAAATAGTCATTGATATTTTGAAATCAGAGGTGCAAGATAGAGCAAAACAACAATGTTGGTAACTAGCTATCTATTTCATGTAACACTAAAACATCAGTTTTCTTTTATATCAGAATTAAAAAAAATAGAAATTAGGAGAAATGGTATCTTTTTTACACTTTAGGTATAAAAGCTACTATATCTTACAAAGTGATCAAATACAAAACACACTTAAGTATCAACATGAAACATCATTCCAAACTAAGTCATTAGCAGATGAAACTTAGTAGCAAATAAAATTAGCAAAAAATATTTGTTCAAAAAATAAACAGATAAAATGAAAGCAGTTGTGAAAAATTAAAACTGCAATTTGGTCTCTTTTTAATTTCCAAAGGGGAAAGCCTATAAAATAATGCACTATGAGTGTCATCATTGAGTTGTGAAAATAGTTTATGGAAAAACTCCCAGCTGCTCTGGAAACATTTTCTGCCTCGAAGCTTGCTGGAGGAAGGGCAAGAAGTTGCCTGGGAGCCAGCGCCACACTCCTCACACAGTTTCATCCTTAGATCCGCCCACCTCTTGTTTCAAACCTCTCTGGGCAAGTGTCATGCCATAAATGATTGAGATTTTATTCCTAAAGTTGAAGTCAATTCTGGTCAAGGTTATCTTGGCATTCTGTTCCTGTTCTTAGTATTTTCATAATGTGAAATAAACTAGAGTACGAACTCTCATCTGTCCCTCTCATTCACAGGTATCGAGTTGATATCTTTTATGCTAACCATGTCACCTCTCCCTCACAATTTCACCAATATGAAGAGTGTCAGCATCAGAAAAAAATAGCATTCAACAGGCAAACAACACACAAAGGAAAAACATTTTGTTTTTTTCCCCCATGAAACCCGAATGTATAGTTATATAAAATATTGAAGATAAAAGATTAAAGGCACTTACCTAGTTGCCTCACATTCACAGTATACAGTCGCAAGCCCGCATCGAGGGATTCATTATTTTTTAAGAGTCTCTGCTGAATGGTTTTTCCTTCTAAACTGGAGTTGTTCGTAGCATTATAAACTAGAAGGGCCCAAATCATCAACCTAAGAAAACATTTAGGATAATATTGTTGTTGGAGTTGCAGAATGGTAGTCTGTTCTTTTGTGGGACAAACAGAACATCTGGTAGTGAAAGGGGTGACCATAAAGTTGAGACTAAAGAAATATGCCAAGTAACTCAAAGAGTTTTGTTGATGCATAGATTACAATGTTAAAAATATCTCAATATGACTCAATTAACAGGATATTTCATGTATACGAATTCTATCACAGCATATCATATCACCCCATATATTTTGAGAAATATTTTAATCAGTATTTTATAATACAGATGAAAGAAAAGGCCATACATATGGTTAATTCTACATTTTTACAGCAAAAATTAATTTGGAAAAGTTAAATTTCAACTAATCTGACTGAAAAGATGGTTTGGCTTTTGAAATTCTTTAAGAGCATTATTGTTTACAAACATGTTATAATTTCTCCAGAATTGTAAATGATTTTCTTCCATGAATTATTTGTAAGTACTTCATAGACTAAAAAGTTACAAAATAATTAAAATATACTAGGTGATTGGCCAACATATTACTGAAAAAATTTATAAATGACCTTGAGTGTTTAAGAGATAATCTCTCTGGGAAGCAGAGATGAATCCTAAAAGTCTCACCAAAATATTTTATTCTGTAATTTGAGATAAGAACATTTTCTGTTCAACTGTTATCATGAATATAGTCAATATAGAAATCAAAACTATTAATCTATCATTGAGACAAAGTAAATGATGATATTTTTTCAAGTAAAGGAAAAACATTTCCTTTATATGTGAATGCTCTGGGGTTATAACAAAACTATCATAGTCTTCAAATTCTGAGGAGAAATAAACATTATGACTTAAGGCATTATATCATGAATATTAGTATCGACATGCCAAAGTCAATTGAGAGGCAGTATCATATTTTATTTACAAAATTCTGTATCAGTAAAAATGAAATAGGGAATCACTATATTTGTGGTTATAATGAAAAAGAAGTGAAATACTTGCTATTCAAGATTAGGTGAAATTAAATAATATCTCTATTTATCCCTAAATATCTTGCAAATTTCAAGGACAAAGTGATCAATTGTTCTCAGAATTTATTCTGCAAATCCATTTAGCTCTACAATGATGTGCTCAATGTTCATACATAAGCCAAATTTTAGGATGAAATACAATGGCAAACCGTGATTCCTTAATACTTTTTAAAATGGTCATGAAGAAGTATATATCAATTAAATTATTGTTGGAAGATAAACTTTGCTGCTCCAGTTACTGAGAATTTATAGTTAGGAATGTATCATTTTACCTCTTGTCTACTGAGAAATAATTAGCACACTAATGTGCTTGATATTAAATACCCAAATTCCACAATTCAAGAATGACTAAGTCTTATCTGTGTTGCTTTCTTTTCTCATCCTGAAAATTGAAACTATTTTATTGTTCTCCAAAGTCAAGTTCTATCTGTTGGTATCATCACTCATTATTTAACTAAACCAGACTCTATGGCTTGCTTTCCTCTCTGTCTAGGTGATGGGGATGATAGCATTATCTGAAGCTATAGCTTGTGTTGTGTTACAATTGAATAAAAAGGAAAAGTTAAAAAAAAAAGATGAAGTGTAATACTAGATTGGGTTTTGAGAAAAACTGTGAGACTACAAAGGTTCAACAGTATACATAAGAGCAGTGAAGAGTAGAAAAAAGGAGGAGGAGAAAGGACAGAATAAATTTTAGAACAATGCCAAGAGTCCATACCAATGAAAATGAAATGTGTGGATTTTCCCAGATACATTGTCTTAGTTCATTTTCCTTATAATTCCTTAAAATTTATAAAGCTACTCATTGGGTTGACAGACAGAAAACTGAGATTCCATAAATTCAAAAGTTTTTCTAGCAAGAGTTTCTGAGATGCTGACATACATTAATGATGGCTGATTTTAGAATTGCCCAGTAAGTAAGCAGTCACAGTAGTAGTCAAAAATGGGAAAGCTGATTATCTGAAGAGGGTGTTAAGTGGTGATACTCCAATTTAGGGCGGTCCCTATTGCTGCAATAAGTGTTCAGCAAAGGGCTGTTCGAGATACTACTGGACTCGTCACTCCAGGCTCAATATGATCTAGCAACAAGGACTGGAGAATAAATTCTTTATCTAATAATGGAGAACAGTTCTATTACCATCAAGAATGTAATATTAAAATATATTATTCTAGTGTAAAAAGGAACAATATTAGAAAATAAAATCAACTTTCCTTACTAATCATATAGTACCATCCAGTCTGCTGAATATATTAACAAATGGTTCAGATTTTTTTTTATAATATTTATTTTTCTACTGTTGAATAGAAAAGGAAAAAATAAGAAAAAAATTCTCTGGTAAATTCTCATATGTAATATAAGTTTTATCTTTTCCCAGTATAAACATATTACCTGAAAAGGAATACTATATTCCATCACTATGGTTGTAAATCAATAATGTCAGTTCAGTGCATTGAAACTGACTAAGATTTATGTAAACTTTGCTTTTCAATTAATTTTTTCTATTCTATTGAGTTGCAATATACATCCTTAATAAAACTAAATTGATTATGTTAGAAGTTCAGATTGTTTTTCATTACACGGCTATAAAGAGCTGTTGTTCATAGGACAGGTGGTAGACATAGCTATTAATTTATCTGCATGCTGAAGTCATGATTTTGACATACATTTTAAAATGGGAACATCAGAAAATTAGCTGATGGTTTGAATACTCAAACTATTTTGACACCTCTACCCATGTTCTTAGATGCTAGTGTACATAATTATTTTACTTAAAGTAATAACTTTCTTTGTCTTTAAAGGTCTGAAACTTCAAATAAAAGGTAACTGGTTTTTATGGGAGTACTAAAAATAATTAATCACCACTTAAAATATCCAACTTCTGAATTATTATCCAATTTATATTTCTACCCAGTTTACTGTACTTTCAACTAAAAGAAAAAAACAGTGCATTAGTACTAAAGAAATAGTTTAAATGCGCTATTTGCTTGAAATGTTTCTCTGCTATTTCATTATTTACATTTCTCTACCGGACAGTCAAAACAGAGTAGGAGAAAGGGAGTAATTTTCTGGTAGACTTTGTCATTGTTACCTTTGATCACTCACAATGCTTCTCTTGACTTTAATCTTGTCCTCTCCTGTGCTCAGGTGAAAACTAAAAATACAAATGTGCATATTCATGATTAACGTCATCTGTCTCATCTACAATAACAAAATTTGAGGAGGTGAAAGAGACAGAAAGCACTATTCCCAAATGTGTGTCCTGAGGGTTTAGTTACTTCATTTGCCTGGAATAAAATGGCTCAATGGTCAAATAAGCTCAGCAACTGTGTGCCCTTGCTCTCTTCAAGATTCACAATGCATATCAGTACAATGAAGAATCCGAGATACCTGATATATAGAAACCTATCTCAGTTTGCGTAATAATGTACCTCCTGAACTAATGTGACCATTTGATCCCTTTCCCTATGTTATTACAACTCTTGGGTTCACAAAATACATTTTGTAAGAGTTCATAAAATATATATTAGAAAACTAAATATAAACTTGCAAAACAAGGTGCTGAGAAGACTGTGTGGACAATACTACTTGTTAGGGACTTAGTGGTATGTTTAATAAAAGAATAACAAAAGATAATTTTGAAACTATCAGACTATAATTATCTTGTAGAAAAATGGTCTCTAACTTAGGGTGTATGCAACCCAGAAGTGCCCTTGATGATCATGAGAAGAGTCTAAGAGAAATTCAATTACATTTTTAATTTTTCTTTTATTTTGTGATACATTATAACATAAAACATATTAAGTAATATATACACATACAATTTATTTTAAATCACAAATATACTTAGAGAGTATGATAAAAAGAAAAAATCGATTTGGATCCACAATCAAACATTTTTTAAATCTGCAAAATAGAAGTTTTTGCAATGACATAATAGAAGTTTTTTAGAAAGATTGTGACTATGGTACCATACGAGGATGTGTGTACTTTTAGGTATGTGTATAGGCATAATCAGAGAGAAAGACAGTAACATTAGATTAGAGGACAATTTTTATTTCTCTAAAAGTTCATTCTGCCATTTACCTGATATTAACCACATAAACAGTGTAGTTCCAATTTTGGAAGGTTGAATTGAGCTAAAAAAAAAAAAAAAAAGCAATGGAAAAGGGTGAGTTTTAGTAATATTTTTCAAAAAGGTCTGAATCAAGTTTCTTCCCTCCCCAAAGATAAACTGTTACTGTAATAAGATCCTGGGAAAATCCCAGAGAGCTGAAGGAGTGAAAGAAAGATAAAGATAAAAGTTACTCAACTACCTTGCGCCAAGAATTCTACAAAAACTGTTTCTTTCAATCTCACAACTAAAGAGGTAGGTATTATCTGTCCCTGACTTCATATAGGAAGAAACTGAGCCTCAGAGAGATGAAATATATCGTCTAAGGTCACCTAACTAAGAAGTTGCAAATCCCAGACTGGAACGCAAGGGTGTTCATCTGGAAAGTTTTTATTTTCTTTACTAGGCTGTACAATAAAGGGCCTTTTTATCATGGGCCTTCAAATTAACTTTAATACTGAGAACTTAGCTGACAGAGGGAAGATCAGTCCAATAAACATCTTCCATGTTCTTCATTTGACAAACACCCATGTGCAATATAGCACCTGTTTTTCTATATAATTATCATCCTATTCAAATATTATTTGTAAGAAAAATTATAAATTAACAACATAAATCTTTTAAAAATTATCAAAAAATAAGTTCAGCATTATTGAGAATAATGTTATATATGATTATATCTAACAATGTTTATGGGTCTCAGCACCAGATTTTTAAATGAAGCAGATGAACACTTTCAAATGACATCCTTTCATGATACATTAGCCAACAGAATCACAAAATTGGATTGCTTTACTGACACAAAATTCTTATTTATTTATCACCTCCAGAGGATGTTTTAGGCCTTGCTTCAGACACATTTAACCTTCTTTGTAGGCATTTCCCAAATTGAATGTAAATTCTAGGAAATTCTGGCAAAAAGTTTGAAATTATTTAATAATTATAAAGACTACTACTATTAATCAGCAACGTCATTATATTTTCTATCATCAAGTATCTGCTTTGATATCTTGCATCTTAAATTAAGTATCCAGTGAAGTTTGGCTTCAGATGAAAATGATACTATCTTGAAAATATGCATGAAATAAATATAAATGTAAAATTATACTTATCTAAAGCACACTCTCCAATGAATGCTAATTTTCAGAATTAGTAACATTAGAAGTAGTTTGAACTTGAGAATGAAAATAAAGAAATTTATCTTTTGAAAACATCCTGACTTTATGAAAACAAAAAGAACAATGCCAATAGAAAATTATATTCAAGTATATACTTTCTGTAAAGCCTGTTCTCCATTTAGAAATTAAATAGATCTTCTAGTGATTGAATTTCTTAATAATATGTCAATCCAAAAAGTCAACATTAGTACTATTTTTGACTTCTATTACAGAATTTTACTTTTCTCCCTAATTTCCTAATGGTTATTAATTGCATACACTTTGTGTGTGTCTCAACTGTATGATGAACTGTTTTAGAGAGTGTTTCCTTTAAAAATAAAAATGTTTTTCTCATTATTCATATAATTCTTCAAATTATACGTGCATATATATAATTATTTTCATCACTACCTCCCACCTATGTTTTAACTTACTCTTGCTACCAATGAGACATCTATTAGATTATCTACTACAGACTAAAATTCATTTTTTTCTTACTTCAGAATGTATATCAAATGACTTGTTTACAAAAACTGACTGAACTGTAATAGCATTAGATATAAAAAGAAATATAAATTTCCATACCATGCTGCAGGTATACAACTGAAAAATAGAAACTTATTAAAAATAAATTTTTTGAGAATGTCATGGTGGAAAAAATTAAAAATCCATATTGAATTTATAAGAAAAATTCAAAAATAAAATGCTAAAATTTTTATTGGAAATTACTATATCAGTAATAGAATATTGGTTATTTTATAACCTAAATATTTATCCAGAAGACTTGATAAGGAAACAATTAGTCACATAATGGAATACTACGCATTTAAAAAAAAATAAGGAAAATTTCTCTTTGTAAATATTGCAAATATAGCAATAACAAAAGTAAGGTACAGTGTAGCTTGATGTATAAATATGATATTATAAAAAATGAGAATCTATTATCTTAATTTTCTTTTTATATACAAAGAACTTCTGGGGGAAAAAACACAAAACAATAATTAACAGTGATTTCTAAACAGATGGATCAATCTCCAGCAGACAGGCTACAGAGAGGGGTGGAAGATTTTCGTGGCATATATTTTACGCATTTTGGTGTTTGAATCAAACATTAAAAAAATTAAAAAATAAGAAAAAAATTTAAGTGTGTCAAAATACATGGATATAATAGTAAGCAGATATTTACCAAATGCATTTCCATTTGTGTATTACTTTTTTTTAGACATTGATAATTAGACGTAGTGCCTTTTCTTTTGTTCAAAACAATCTTTCTGCATAAGCATCATACCTCACGTATACATCTATTCATATTTTTGTAATGAACAACATCTGTTTCAGTATCTGAGGAATCAGTCACTCAAACAGCACCTTTTCCAAAATTTCAGAGGTTAAAGGTTTAACACCACAAAAGAAACTAAAAGTTCACTTACCCATTCTGCCACCTTACTCTGTACTTTTACCTCAGGGTGATGAAGGATGTTTTGAATCACTAAGGAAATTCTATAGATAATTCCATCTGTTCATTAGAAATAGGATTTAGTCTATTAATTATATTACAGCCATACATTTATCAGTTTAAATTTACAACCACATAACTTCATATAATTTAAAAGAAACACCTTCAATATAGATACTGAAAGTTTTTGAGATAGTTTTCCTTTACACCCTTCAACCTTTGCAACTTGATTAAAAGTTAAGCTTATTCTCTTAAACTATCACCTGTGTTCAAGTTTCTAAGAAATTCCTGCTATCTATTGTCCATAGAGGTCATTTTTTCATGTATAATTTGACTTCTTATAACAAGAAATTATTCTTTTGTGCATTATGAAGAATGATAAAGAGTTTTGAATATTAACATTTGATTGAGATGATGGGTAGGAATTAATTTGAAAAAGAAACGGCTTGCATATATTTATCCTCAGCTCCTTAGTCTCTCTTTTCTTTCCCTCCCCAAGGAAGTATTTACTTTTATTAAGATACAGTGCTGAACTGTACCAGATCTTTCATCAAGATCTCATAAATATAGTCACTTACAACCAAGTGGAGGGGGGAAAAGAAGAGAATTTTAATTAGAATAATTTGCTTTATTTAAAATAAATTGATGTAAAAAGACAGTTCTTTTTTTTCTTTTGGAGCAATATTTAAAGTTGTCTGTTTTTGTTTTTGTTTTTTTTTTTAACTGAAATTCAACGTCCCCTGACAGAGTTTCCTAAATCTCTCTTAGATGTGTGTTGTCAGTAGTATAGGGCACCTTACTGAAAGTAGCTAATGAGAAAAATACCCTTTTAAAATATGGCAAGTTATATACAGAAAAAAAAAAAAATTGCATCTCCATTATTGTTATCATCTTTATTTATGTTTCGCTGTCTTAAATTAAATATGCACAGAAATTATCTAATTAAAAAGAACGGAAAGGAGATTTAATAAAAATTTGGCAGAGACAGTAGAAAAAACAACAGCTATGATTCTGGGAACTCCCAAATCTACTAAAATGCAAATTCTAGTCATATGACCATAGGAATGTTTTTCCAAGATAGAGGTCAGAATCTCACACAAAGAACAAATAATCACCACTCTAGGGTATAATAATATAAATAAATGGTCCAAGGACAAGGGAGTTTAGTTTATATAGACTAGGTTTTTCAGCTTCTAAAACTCTTCAGGTACTTTAATGATCTTGATTCTGCCTTCCTTAAAAATATTCTGGGTGAAAAAATATTTAAGAGGAGTATATTTAAAACAAATGATAGTTCAGTGTTTTATAAAAACAAAATTTTTACAAGGAAGAGCTCACCAGATTGAATCATGGAATGACTGAGAGGACTTCAAGCTGCAGAGACCCAAGTCTATGTTTATTTCAGGGTAATAGGTGTCAGAGCCAGTTCACTGGCTCATTCACTGGTGTCAGAGTAACCGGAAAGCCACCACCACTAGGTGGTGACCTACAGCCTGCGTTTGTTAAAACAGTCGTATTCTCTCAGGAAAATACTGCCAAATACTAAAAACCTATTTACTGACATTTCTGAAATGTTATGGAAGCATCCAAAGGTTTAAGAAATTTTCCTTTAAATGTTAAATAGTTCCTGCCTCCATTTTTTTTCAGTTCCCTGTTTTTATAAATGAGGTAGATATCTACTATCAGAGACAGCCTAAATCAATGCATAAAAATAGTAATGTTCTTAGTTATATTGTTTATAGTAAATAAAATATTAAATATACCAAACAACCTAGCATATTGTTATAGATTCTCTTGTATTCAGAATCATTTTCAAGCAGTTTCTCTTCAAAAGTCACTATCTTAAGCAGAGTCTATTTGTTATACTTATTTAAATTTTTTGGATCATGGAGTCAACAAGTAATCATAAGAAATGTCCAAGAGTGAATTGGAAAAGCAAAATAAATGTGGACTGAAAGGTTAGTGAGAAAGTTTTTGGACTGCAGTAGAATAATTGGGGTAAGTGTTTCCACTGAAGAAAACATACAGTTACGACACCCTGATGCAGGCTTTCCCATGTCACTCTAACAATCAAGTACTCTTCTATTGTAAATAGAACAACCTGTATGGTATCTCAATAGAAAATCTATTCGCAAATCTTCATACATTCCACCGTCTTAAAAAGATGTATGTACTGTCCTAATAATGATATGCAGGCTAAATCAATTCATGATAGAAATTTCTTAAATAAAACCTATTTCAGAGCAGATACATTTTCAATTAGGCAACTCTTTCAGTCAAGCAGAATGCCAGATGCGGAATATTCCTGTCTGCATGCCTTTCTTCAATTAATCTTTATATGCAATATATAATATATCTTGTCTATATATAACATATCTGGTCTATATATAATGTATCTATCTACCTATCTATCTATCTATAATTTATCTTGTCTTCTAGCACCCTTTTTAGAGTTCCTTGGAAGACACAGAAATGCTCTGCATGGAGACAAAACATAGGTTTGAATAAAGATTTTAAAACGTATGTGTGAAAAGATAAATGTTAACATATAACCACATTTTATTTCAGATTCCAGATTACTTCTTTAACCTGATGATGAAGCAATTACAATGACAGTGGCATTTACAATACGACTGGAGGCCTGTTCACTCAATAAAATACCTGGCTCAGAAAACCAGTTAGTTCCTGACTTGAGTTGCTTGGGCTGATTTTACAGAAGTGTAACATTCAGTAGCACGAGGGTGCTATTCACTCAAAACAAGATATGACTTGGAACAGAATTAACAATTGGTCCAAGTGCTTTTCTTGGACATGTGATGGAAAGAGTAGACAGTTATTCTGTGGGAATACCCAGATTATCCATTACATCCTGAAATACCTGTTTGTGGAAAGCAGCTTAAAAGATATGATTTTCTTACTATATAATCTAAGGTATCTTATAAAAGTCCTATCAAAACAACGTGACACAGGAAAAATAGGAATATTTCACTAAAGTCAGGAACTTACATTTCTTTGACACTGAAGTAATATATCTGCTCCTCAAACACTCTGAATCCCTCTCTGCTCCCGGCACCAGCATATTGTTACTGGTATATTCAGTAAAACTCTTTGACAGGCCAGAGTTTAAAGGACTGGATAAGGTAGATAACAGATTTGACAGCAGCGCCTATCTTTCTTTCAGTGAACAAAACAGGATTCTCTAACATATCAGACCCAAAGCCTGAGAATGTTAATTATATCAATTTCTCAATTAATAAGAAAAGTGTCTTTAACAGTATCTGAAACTGCTAACGATGTGAATAATCTGAGATATACACATGATATCAAATCCATTTATTCACAAGGTGAACAAGCAATTCTCTTTCCAATTATTTCAAATTTGACTGCATCCAAGAAAAAATATTAATTAAATTATGTTCCATCTCTAACTCTGCTATTTCTCCCTTTTTAAAAGGATTAATAAAGCCTTTAGGCACTAAGGAAGGCAAGAAGATATAGGGAGAATTTAATAAAATTGTTTTCCTTATATTTATGCTCACTTTTCCCTTCTAGTTTAAAACATGTAGTACTGGCTTCATTGTGCAATAATGAAATCAGTCTTCCAGTATAAATAAATATGTTTAATTAAAAATGTGAGTCCATTTGGGGGACAGAAACAAGTAAGGAGTCCAGGCAGGTTAAAGATATGGTTAAACTGTTCAGATAGTATCCACATTTTAGTGCATAAATTAGAAATATTTTCTACCCCATGATGACTTTTGAATATTTTTAAACATTTTTAAATACTAGAATTATATTTTTATCAAGAATCATCTGAATAGTTTTTGTTGCTGTTGTTGAATGTGGTCAAGTCAAACCATTTAAACAGATTCTAACATTCGCTTGCTTTGTTGACACCCCAGGAAGGTTATGACGCAGAGAGAGATGGATTGAACAAGGCTCTCTTCAAGAATGTCAGAAGTGACATGATTGAGTGAATGCAGTTCCACGGCACCAAGTCAAGGACTCTGAAGCATCATATAAACGTTCTTAGGCAGTAAAGGATGTGCCAGTCCTGGAGGGAGAATGCCACAGAGGCCCTTTGTATGCTCATACAAAGGGTAGAATACTTGGTTCGAATTATAATATTCCCATCTACTGGCTGAGGCCCATGTGAACATGCACTAGGACCTTCAGCTGCTGTTGCTTTCTTGAGGGTTGCTGGAATTTCTATTCCTTCATAAATCTCCCTGGTGTAACTACCAGAATAACCATAAACACTTTCCTGAATCAGTCTTTATTAGCCTAATGAAATTTTATCGATGTTTCATGTAAAATATTCCATACTTCCAATTTAAATGCCTTTACAGAGGAAGTTGATGTAACCCTTAAAACCAAAAGAAAAAAATTAACTTTAAGGGTTTCTTTTTTCTGAATTTTGGGGCTCTGGTGATATATTACAGATGCTTGGCTTCACAAGTTAAATGACTGGAGTTGAGAAAATTCTTTTGTTTCTAATAACTCATATTTGAGAACATTATTGCACTTTTAGGGTGTGATCACCTAATTGGAATTTCTCTTTATTAGAAGAAACTGAAATTACCACCTCCGAGTTATCAAAAGGCTATCCATGTATGTGATCTACAGAAGCAGCAGATTAAATATTAATTTACCTGTCCCTTCTTCTGTTCATATCCTAACTAAATGCAATATATGAAAATTACATATTAGTATATATAGAAAAGTATATATGGTGAAAACAGTAAAAAGTCTTGGAAGTTACTTGAAGTTTTATCAGCCAAAAATTGATTTATGGTTTAGTTGATATACCATCATCTTCTATCATTGCTTAACAAATTTGAATAGAACCAATATATAAACTATATAAATTGACTCAAATATCAGAAATGTCTGAACACAAGTTTGACCTCAGTAAGATATCTCATTTTTAAAATTATAAAGTCCTTTAAAGTCTAGTTTTCTAAAGAAATAACCTGATAAAAACACCATGAATAATTTCTTTTCTCAGTTCTTTAGTACAGGCAACTTAATTTCTTTTAATTAAAAGCTTTTCTCTGAAAGAAATTTTAATGAAATTGCAAAAAGCAGTACTGGAAATGTACTTATTCAGCTCTCTATTGAAATCTGGAAAGCAAGAGAATCAAGTGATATTTATTTTGTGAGTTAGGCACATGAAGTCTGATTCCAATAACAGATTTTGTTAGAACAGTAACAATTTCCCACCATTAAAATACAATTTTTCAAACATGCAGTTACAATGTAAGTAAGTTATAGAGATGTAATACACAGACTAGTAACTGTAGTTAATAATATCTCATCCTATAGTTGAGTTGTAAGTTGCTAAGAGAACAGATTTTAAAAGTTCTCATCATAAAAAATGTATAACTATGTATGGTGATGAATATTAACTAGACAAAATATTGTGATCATTTCACAATGTATACAATACGGAATCGTATGTCATACATCTGAAATTAATATAATGTTGTATGTCAAAAAATTAAATTCTGACCATGTCCCCACCAAAAACAAATACATTTTTTCATCGCATCACACATTCTACAAATATAAAAGGTAATGATTTCTTACCATTCCTTTGTTTATCGATTCTATTAGTAACAAGCAGGTTAGTGGTGACAATGGGTGGTGTAGTACTAGGAAAGTTTACAGTAGCTGGTAATAAAGATGAGAAAGATGAGCTTTTGAAAAGAGCGCATGGCAGTTAACATGGATGAGGCATCATTAATGAATGAATGAAAATAAACAAGTAAGGAATGGAAGTCATTTTTTTGCCATTAAATACAACAAGGTTATCATGCACAAAATGAAGCAATGTTTTCTATGGCACATTAAGAATCAGTTCCATTGGCCTTTGGCACCACTGTGCACAAGAGTCCAGAACTGGCACAAAATAACAGAAAAGAGAACATTCAGATTCCAGATCTCAATCTTCCATAAAGGGCTGATGATGGCACAGTGACTTACCAAATTTTCAGTATTATTTTCCTAAATTTATAAAAATTAAATTCTAGAAAAGGCAGTCTGTACAGCACCTATCAGATTGAAAATGACCTAAACTAAGTTTCTGATACAATGAGACTAAAGAAAAAAATCCCAGAAGAAAATGTATTTCTTTTTGAGAAGATAAATGCAAAGAAAAACAAGGGAATGAACTGTACAGATGAAGTGAATTATTCAAAGAGCCCCACAACTTTACTAAACAGTGCTGATTTCAGAAGGGCAAGCCTTACAGGGGAGACATTTTCAAAGGATTATGTCATAGCTATGCTTCTGATAATATTAAAATTCTCAAAGATTAGGCCCTATGTAATGCTTCGATAAGTTTCTTTCTTAAGTCTTCTGGAAAAATTATATTAGTAAAATACACATAATTTTCCTTTAGTTTATTTTAGGAATACATTTATATTAGATGTACATTCATCTATAGAGTGATTATTTGGGAGTATATACATTTTACTTATTTAAATTTAAGACATTTAAGCAATTATGCAGAGATCTATCTTCTAAAGACTACAAAAAATATTGAATTCCTTGATTGAAAATATGCATACTTAGTACAAGATTTTTTTCAGTCTAAAGTAATAATATAAAACTTCAGAATAGGGATTCCTTTTTGAAATCTTTATTTTCTTAATTATGAACAATCCGAATTTATAACTGATATGTACAAAATATATCAATGAACACGAAAGTGCTTACTGGTCATTTGGCACACAGAAGGAATATTGCTCGGCATTTAGTATTTGATGCAAAGAATTATTACAATAAATATCTCAGATTAAAAGAAAAGAATTTAAAAACCTTCAGATCTTGAACTAATTAAGAAAAAGTAAGATTTTTACTATTTCATCTAACTATTTTAAATAGTTAATTCATGGAAGAAAGTAACATCAAAATTTCATTTTCACAGGTATTCACTGATAAAAATATTAAGAAACAATATCTCAGAACGGTAATACTTTCATGCTGGAAACAGATAAAAGAACTCAAGTTTTGATTCATTTAGTCTCACACTTCTAATTCTGTCACTTTCATGCTATTATCCTCTTGTAGAGATCTAACTTTTATAAAAGGCACAGTCATGATTCTTAATGCTGTACACAGAGCGTACTACTTCATTGATAAGTATTTAATAGATGAATGAATGGAAATGCCATGCTAATTAGTCAGATCAATGACAACGCAAAATATTTATATTATTATTTTAAACTTATGTAGTTTGAGTTATATTATTTAACATGCAACTACTTAGTATATAATGTATAACTGAACCATAATAAGGCATTATGCATTAAAATAATCAAGAAAATTACATTAATATTAGTTCAGCATGACTATTTTTATCATATTATTTAAGTTATAGTGCACAGCAAAAATTGCCTCTGGCCTTCTCTTAAGTTTAATTGAATATTCAAGTTAATGTCTTCCATTTTTAAACATGAATACTTCTTCAAAATACTGTATTTATATAGGATCTTTGAAATATTCTGGAGAAAAAAAATGGAGGGAACATGAAATCAAGCCTTGTTTAACAGCATATAACCATTCATGTTTTAAAAACAGAAAATCTCCTGTGTTACTAGTTTCTGGCTTTTCAAGTGAAAATTAAGATATAAATCAAAACAATGACAACTACATTAACCAAAACAGCAAGTAGGAAACAGAGAGACTCCACAGTCCGCTGGCTCCCTACCTTGGCAGAGGGTCCCCAAATCTGTACAGTTGGCTAGTTCTGCAGCCGGAAGTGGGACCAGGTAGGAACCTTAATCAACACAGAGCGTTAGACAAGTTTGATTTAATATTTATTGATATTAACCAGACAATAAAATTCATGAATCATGAGGTAGGTGTAAAAGGCACAGTTCTAGAAGACTTCAGTAATGTTCCCACATTAAGAAAGTCTCTTAAAGATCTTTTTGTCTTTACTCCAGAAAATATGAAGCCAAGTTATTAATATTTCCCTCAAAATCCTAATTTATGACATCCACACATGGAAGAAAAAAGGTACTGTTGCTCCTGAAAGTGTGTGGGAAAAGTTCAGGGCCTTTGGTTCTAAGGGAAATTTATTCCAATAAAATCATACAAACATCAAAATAAGTATTAAAAGTGAACTTGGATATTAATAATATTCATAAAGTACATATAGTGAGTTCATGGATACTAGTCTATGATATTTGTAATTTCAGCAATGTTTCTGTGACTTTAAGTTGGTTTGTATTTTTTATTTCAAGCTTTTACTGACTCATCCTCAGGAGGAAACAGTTTTGAGCTGATTTCTTAGAAGTGGTGGACTTTCTCTATTGTAGTAAATCTCCCTCTGACAATTAGCAGGCTTTTACCAATGGGATGAGGGAAAAATGGACTAAACTTTTAAGAAAACATACTTCACTATAAATAAATGACGAATAAATTTTCAGACAGATTAACATATACGAACATAAATAAACAGATGTAATTTTCAAAGGACATTTCTATAATAGTGATTGCACTGTAATGCTTAAACATTTCTAAACTTTTCTGTGGCAACAGTAAGTACTTGAAGGCAGAGTAGGTACATGAGCTAACTAGCCATGTCCAATTAGGTAAATTTTGTACATACACAGAAAGCAACCCAATGGTTTAAAAGCATCTTAAGAGTTAGGATATCTTTATTCTTGGTATCAGGCACCTGATCTAAAGAAGAAATCATGTTACTTCCATATTATCAAACTCTATCAGCAGGTTTGTGATGTTAAGTGGCAAGAAGTCCTCATCACAGACCTTTACATAGTCATTCAGTACACACTTACTCACTGAATAGTGTGCAAGGCACAGAAGGTAGAATAATGTTGCTGTTCTCAGAAAGGCATGAATGGGAGATGGAATCATAGTTCTTAGAATGCCAAGTGAAGTGCTACCTGTTCCAAAGAAGGACATGACCAGTACACCTTGGTGAGAAGCAGGGACAGGACATTTGTAACAATGAGACTTGTAAGCAATGTGAAGGGTCAATACTTTAGGAGATGAGAGACTAGAGAAAAGTAGTACTGGCAGATAAAATTTTACAGAAACACCTATCAAGAAGGCAGTGAAAAGATCTGGGAACTCAGGTGATAAAGTATTACTGGAATAGGGCATTTGTAGAAAATTAGTAGGTAGAATCAGCTATATGGATGGTGGCTTTAGAGAATTCAAGTAACGAAATTCCATGAAGGATATGGCCCTATTAAGTATACTAGGTAGGTAAAGAATGATAGAGACTGAGAACTCTGCATTGGAGTTTTCAACAGAGGCTCTACCAAAATTAGCTTCTGTCTCATGGAAACAAACTCTGGAGGGCGAATCTTTGGAGGAGGAATGATGCAAAAGAGGAAGCTTGTCTCTGAAAGGAAGTGGAGATAAGAGTGAGGGTGCTAAATATGTAAAACTTAGACACGTGTACTAAGGAAAGAAGCACTTGAGGAAGCAGAAGTTAAGGCTGGTTTCAGAGAGAACAAGGGTAAAACTTTTATCTTGAATGTTTTCTGCCCATTATTTTTAATCATCCCATTTAACTTACACCTCCTTTAAAGGATTTTACTTATTTGGGTATGTATGCTTTAGTAAGAAATTTCTGAACATTAAAAAGCACTTAAACCTCAAAAATGAGTGAGGAAATCTCAGCTGTGCAAGAGAGATCCTTGGATGGAATTCCAGTGCACCCAAATGGCACACAGTGCTAGCAGTCAAAACCTCCCAAGGTCATTTCTGGCACAGACACAATATCTTTGGAAGGCAAAAGGAGATAAGGGAATAGTGTTGTGGAAAAGAAATTTGTAGACTAACTACATTTCCACCGCAGTATATGAAAGAGCTTAGAGGCCAGGATAAGGAAAGAAAATCAGAAGGGTGATGGTTTAGAATAAGAGGTTTAACACTTGAATATTTCATCAGTTTCATTACATGGTAATAAGTACAAATTTCAATATGTGATTTCCTTGTCACCTGAAACCATAACACTTACTTTTCCATATTTAAATGATGCTATTTCTTCTTGGGTACTTTTAGTTTAGCAAATTGATGCTTCTTTAAAATATGCAATCAACATTATTTTATGATGACAATATAGTAACAGAAATTAAGTTTGAAGTTTGTTTTGGTGAAATATGATGTCACTAAAAGTGACAAATTTAATTGTAAGGAAATTATATAATAAATGAAATCTTACATTAGAAACACACCAAATTATATAAGCAGATACATGAAATATCAAAAGTGAATATTATCTTTGTATTTCTACCAGTTTCATTTTCAGCATATCTGCATAAAAGGTGAAATCAATTTTCCTAGGTGGATAGACTTATAAATGAGGAGTTTGTTAACGAAGAAGAAATGATCTTCTCTCCTGTATGACAATTTATCAGGAATTATTTTATAATGTAATCAATGTATGTTTGCTGATTTTTGTGACTGTCACAGCCATATTTAAAGGTATTTTCTTAGTAGTAACTGTAAAATTTAGAGTCAAAATTTCTTGAAAAAATGTAATCAATGAAAATGAGCAATTCATGAACAGCTATAAAACTATGCATCTTCCACGCTATTGTTCTTCCAAAATCTTGCTACTGAAAGAAGTCACTATTTATACAACTTGTGGAAAAATAGATAAATGTGTAGCTAACAACTTATCTCATACCCTACTTAGTGACAACCCAAATAACAGTAGACAGCTCTTAACCCTTACAGTGAGTTGTTGCAATAGGGGAAAATCATTATTTTCAATTCCCTCTTCTTTGCAGTTGTAACTTATATTTTATAATTTTTAAATAACAAGTATATTTAAACTAAAACTATTTCTAGAAGCCATTTATACACATAACAAGTCTGGGCTTCTTCAAAGAACAAAGCTCTTTGCAAAGATAAAATGATTCAATCTTAATTTTATTACTTATAAAAGAATTCAGTAACCTGAAAATGCCACATGCCATAATTTGTTAGGAATGAAAGGAAGAAGCAAAGAGTAAATCAGAATCTTATGGCAGAACAGTCACCATTGAAAATGAAAGGTTAGGATCCAAGAGCTGATGAAGCCTTCGTAATTGCAGACAAATTTCTAAAGATGAAAGTAAAAGTTTTCACAAATCCAAATATCTTGAAAAGAATAACAACAAAGTTGGGCACTTGTGAATTGTGTCTTATCTCTACCTCCACAGAGGCTAATAAATGGAAGTGCTTAATAAATGCTTGTTAAATAAATGTAATTTGTTTGAACTTAGGCTATTCATTGAGTTATACTGTGCCACTCCTCCGGAAAGAGCAATCATCAGTGAACTAAATAAAACTGGTATAGAAGGTACTCTCTGTTTTTTGTGAAAACTGATGGACATTAGCTAGCATCTAACCTTGAATTGTAGCATAGACAAGTGTTCGCGCCTCTGATTAAAGACAGTTGCTTATCCACGGGGATCACAGAACAGAGTATGTTTAATAAAACTGTTCTAATAAAAAGAGTGATACTATGAAATGACAAAGAATTGTGGCTAAATAAAGCATGTCTTTCTGGAAGATTAAACATGATTTAAAAAAAAAAAAAACCTTGCTGAAATTTTCTTATATTCCCTAACTGTGCTTAGACTAGCATAAGAATACAAGTCTGTTTCTGAGACTGCTGAAACATTCAATTGATTTAATTATCAAATATTGAATAGCAATATTTAATATTTGAAAAAAGTGACAGGATGTTTTCACTTAAATGTAGTCATTCTGTTTTACAATCTTATTTTCATATTAAAATGTATTTGGCCATTATTTAGAAATTCTATTCATTTTCTATCATAAGTTAATTCTGGACTGAAAGCTCATACTTAACAGATATTGTCAGGTCAATGGAATGTCAAGCATGAAATTCTATTTTCCTGTTGGTTACTGTACTGATCATTAGTTTTTTAGACATTACTATTACCATAAACACAAATCACAATCTTACGGAAAAGAGGAAAAGTTAAAATATTAATAGAGCAATTTTTTTTTTACTGAAATTTTGCTTTGCTAATGAGACTAGATATAATCTCTGTACAGGTATTTCATGTCGGTTAATAAGTGACTTTGGGTTATTCAACTCCCAAGGCTGATAATTAAGCAACAAGAAACTCCCTCTCCCATTAATACTCCTAAAGTACAATTTAAGATAGCTGAATCTACAGAATAGGGATGTTTACCACCATCATGGAATTTCAAGAAGACTGCAGTGGAAGTTAAAGGAATTCAAATACACTGCCTCTCTATATATGTGCTACTCCTCTGAAATTATTTTGAAAATACAGAGATGACAAAGTTCCACGAATATCTGATACATTCCAGTAATCATAAGGCTGGGAAAAGCAGTCTTAAAGGCAGCAATAAAGAAAATATGAAGTCTCCCAGATAGAACCCTGGGCAAAGGGACAGGGGACATGCATTTTAGCCCACCGATTGCCTTGTCCAGTTATTATTTCCAAGCCTCAATTTCCTGTGTCAAATGAAGGGAGTAACCTTCATTGGGATTCCCAAACAGAAATGCCTACCTGGGCCAAAAGGCAATCTAAAGATGGAAAGGGGAGTGCTGTGGGAAGACATGGGGATGGAAAGGACTGAGGAGAACAAGACAGTCCTTTTATGAGGAGCTGCCACCAGTTAGTTGTGTTGGCCAGGTCAAAACACTAGCCTAATGTTAGTTTTTAGTGTGTGAGAGAATCCCCAAATTCACTTTTGTGTGAAATGTTTTAAAGCTGGAAATAAACCATCATTTAAAGCACTGTTGTGGAATAAATATACATAAAGGAATACAAATAAGGGTTTGTGTTTACAGGTTGAACTAGTCTATGCGTAGCTGGTTGGTTATCAGATTTTGCCTGTCATTTCAGTATCATCCAAAGCGAGTGCTTCAGAAAAGTGGAACTTCTGATTCTTTGAACTAGTTTTAGGGGTTGGCAGATTTTTCTCTTAAAGGGTCAGACAGTGAATATATTAGGATGGGAGGCCACATTGTCTATCAGCCAACCCTGCTAATGAACACAGAAGCAGCCATGAACAATACAAAAACTGATGGGCATGGCTGTACTCCAATAAAACTTTATTTATAAAAAACAGGTGGTCAGCCAAGGCTAACCCATGGTCAAGCGAAAGTATGCTTAAAATACTTAAAATAGTACCTAGTACGTAATATATATTCAATTTAAGGATAATTATTAAGTATATTAGCAATTATTAGTATGTGTAGTAAAATTCTGTTTCTTTGGTTGCCTTATCCCCAAATACTGCTTCATTGAAGGCAAATGTTAAATGGTCTATATTATAGGTTTTTAATAATGGCCAAGAATATGGTGAAAATAGGTCCCTAAAGGTCATTGCTATGAATGTAGGAAGTGCACCTCTTGCTGCTGGTCATCATACACCAATATAAATACTTGATCTTAATTTCCTCACTGAGACTTCTCAGGATCCCTGAAGGTTCTTCATAGCTAATCTCAGACTACGAGGATGCTGGGAAACACCATGTGCTCTTAGAAAGTTCTACAGTTTTCTTCTGGAATGGGGTTGTGGTTTATCCTTTTCCCAACAACCCAGATGAAATATCTCTCAAATGGTATCACTTAATAGACTCCCATCATGTGGAGAAATGGCATGGACCACTCAGGAAGATGGGGAAGAAGAGTTCCCCAGGCCAGAAGAGAAAACACAGGTCAGGAAAACTGGCCAGGTGACCTCAGGTCCTCACAATAGGTCCTGTTTTATTCAAAGTATTGGGAACAAATTTCTGGTAGAATTTCCTCCAAAATCACATACTCCCCTTCTCCTGCCCTCCTTTCTTCCCTCCTTTATTGAGAGCTGGCTCTGTGACTAAAAAGGATATATTATCAACATCTTAGATTTAGCCATGTAACATTCAAAACCGACATTAAACTTCTACTTTTTGTATCTGAATCCATCCTAGAATAATGTAAGGACTTCCTTAATTAACTTATGTACATGGAGAATATTTGCTAAGTCTATTTTGAATGTAATTATTGTTACATGGAATTATTTCCCTAAATGTATTTTATTCAGCTACTTCCACTAGTATTGCATTTAAAGTTCTTAAGGAATAACCAAAAAGAGAAGACAATTAGAAACAAACTACCAATGCTTGCTTTCAAACAAATTTTTTAAAGGTTTAAAAAACTGATAATTCCTGATTATCAAGATTTTTTTCATAAAGTGAGCAGTTTTGATATTCATTAAGTTGAGTAGATATCATTCTTTTAGGTGGGGGTTGTTTAAATAATGTAACAGAAATGTCATTCTATTAATGAGAGCAGCTTTTTATGTAGCATTTCTGATTAAAAAGACTTACTTGTCTCTTTTGTTTCAGTCTTGGTGTTAACACACTTGAGACATCATAATTATAATTGTTGTAATGTTAGTGAGGAATAATGCAGCGTTTTATACCATAGTTAAAACTTTAAAATAGTAGGAACAAAAGCATGACTTGCAAACACATATAGACATCTATGAACATATTATTTATGTACCTATACATGTATTTGCTTATTTTCTTGTTGACAAACACATTCTAAGAGCCATAATTAAAAAACAAAGAGTGACTATGCCACAGACTTACCACAGCTAAGGTTGCTTTCAGCTTTTAGAGCTAGGGTTGGGATATTCCAAAAATCATTTTGCCAGTCAACCACATTCCCTTTTACATTACAGCTGAGGTTGGAGAGGATTTTGGAATTCATGGTAAAATTCCAAAGTCGAAAGTTATAAATGTCCCCTTTTAGAGAAGCAATTTCATTTTGATTGGAGCCCAACAACAATCTCCCATTCCCAGGAATAACTTTGCTAATGGTAGAATCGCATGGAACTGCTTCATAGTTTCTTTTGAAATTTACACCAACAAAGCCCAGAGAATTATTCCAAACGATGCAGAGCTGCTCAAAGCTTTCTGTGAAAATGTCTTCTTTATCCTTTACAGGTAACACACTGTTTAGTAAGCATTTTGAGCCAGAAATAGATAGAAAGTAGTCATTCTTGGTCTTTCCAAAACTGAGTACTTGTGTGAAGGATGCATTTGAGTAGGAGAAAGCTATCCAGTCATTGTCTTCCTTGCCAATTTTGGTTGCTTCAAAGCAAAGTGTGAAAGCATTGAGCTCTGGAATAGAGACACCTTTTGCAATAGATACCTGGTAAGCATCTAGCGTCTGAGGTAAAATGACCTTTTGATTCCTTAAGGACACAGCAACTAGGACAAAACATAAAAGACAAAATATGTTAACTTTAGATGTGTACTAATGAGATATAAAACATCACCGATCTATACTAATGAGCCGTTACCCACCTAATGCCCCACTAACCCCCTTTCTCTGTATATCTACTCTCTATATCACCAACCCATTATGTTAGAATAATATAATACATATGATATTGTTGTTATACATAGTTGTATTATAATTATTTATAATAATAATATACTAGGTACAATATATATTATAATAGAATAATAATATAGAACTGCACCATTTTAAGCCTAATCATGGTTGGATCTCACACCTATATCTTTGAGTTAACAGCCAGCCACACTGATAATAAGTTGTCTTTATTTACATTCCTGAACTGGGAGAGGGGGAGAAATGAAATTCCAACATAATTATGGAAACTACCAGTTTCAGGAAAGCTCCCATTTGGACAGTAGGATTTTCAAAACTATTATTTTTTAAATAATTTCTAAACATATTAGCTAACTGTTGTATTTTTAATTATCAATTGCCTTTCACTCTTCCTATACATTCTTATGCCACCCTCTCACTTTAAGACATCCCATGTATCCAACCTAATTTCCCCATCACCAGACTATTTTAGGAACAAAGGAAAAAATTCCATTGTGGAGGAAAAGTCTAGTTAAAAACAAACAAAAATGGAATTTTAAGCTTTTTCTTTTATATCCAGTCATTAAACTAGTTTTTGAGGTTCAGCAAAGGGCAGTAGTAAAAAGGGCAGAGTTTGGAGTTTCCTATCACAGCAACTTAGCATCCTATGACCTTGGGCATCCATTCGTCTCTTTCTACCATAGTCCGCTCATCTATAAAATGAAAGACACTGGCAACCTATTGTATGAGTGGCCAAAAAGAAAGAAGTTGAAACCTGCAAAGCACTAAAGCAGTGTCTGTGTTATTGTCACTATATAGGTATTACTGATTACCCATTAGAGTATTATTATTATAGGCGTGAATGTATTTTAATACACACCAAAAATGAGTCCGTGGTAAAAACATCACTTTAATATAAATATTCCACTGAAAAAAGCCATGATAGAATTTAATAGAATCACAGATTCTGATTTATCTGTAAAATTAAAGCAGTTTACAGGTCTATTTGCCTAACGGGATACTTAGGCAACACGAATCCAGCGGGCTGTATGCATTGTTAAAGACGAGTTAGACAGAAATGTGTCCATCAACATTGCATTAGTGGTTATGACCGGGTGTAGATGCAAAGGCAATTATAATTTGCTTATTTTTTCATTTTCAAATTGTACATAATATTTCATAATTTTTAAAACATTGGTGTGCTTCAGTTAACTACAGAGACCTAATGGCATTACAAACAGTAAATAACTCTGCTGCCAAAACCACAATTTCTAACAACCAGGGTCAGTCACTTATCATAATGTTGCCTTTCATTGTTTTTTTTTAATACATGACTTCTACCTAAGTAAAGTTCAGCAGAAAAAAATGTATAACTAAAATCTCATAATCCTGAAGCGTGAAATTTCCTCAAGATAAGTTTAAAGAGAATGAAATTATTTCAATGCTATGCTATGCTAAGATGTGAGAAATACATTTGATAAAATCATATTTTATTTCCTTCAAATGGTCATTTTCTAAGAGCTTTCCTCAGCTATGTTGCTTATAAGCTTAAGTTATAAATAGCTTTTTTATTTTAATTTATATGCTAATCTTCTATGTTTGTTTCTTAGCATAGTTCCTTAAAAGGGCAACATCTTAAAAGCCTAAAATAAAATGTTTTCTAAATCAGAATGTTTTAAATGTTCAGTGGAGAGAAATACAAATTATAATTATTGGCTGTGAAATAGCTACAGAAACTTCCAAACCATATTTAAATGTTCTGTGTATAAAAACATAAAAGAATTCACTCTATTCTAACCAGACTTTGGATTTGGTTACTATACTCTGCTAATGAGAATGCTCAGGGATTCTTGCCCTTAAATTCTAATCCTAATCATCCACATTCACATAGAAGAGCATAACTCTGCCTTCCGGTCCTTGTGTTTACTACAGAACATGTTAAATGAAAGCAGAAGGTTGGCGCTGCCTTGGGTTTACATACCTCGGATATAGCTGGCACTGAAACCTTTCTTCTGGATGCTGAAGTCACTTGAAAAGGACACATGCATCTCATTCGCACTTGAATTAAATGATATGCCTTTGGCAGTTGCTCCACAATATTTAGTCTGGCTCTCTCCATTATCAAGGGCTAATGAGTCATAAATGCAATTGGGAGCCTCTTCAATGTCGAAGTCATTAAACGTTATCTGAATGATGTAGCCGGTGGGGGCTCGGAGCGTCCACATGCAAGCTTGGCTGTTAGGGTAGTCGTTAGGGTAACATGGGGAAGTGAAGGTCCCAGAAGGGCTGGAGAGCACAGCCCTGCAGTTGGCACATCCCAGCACTGCCGGCCAGACAAAAAAGAGACAGACAGAAAGGCTGAATTCAGACACATACAATAAACCTAGAATACTGCACACTGGGGACAAAGCGTAAGCATTTTTAATCACAAACATTAAAAGGAAATTAAACCATCCCAACAAAATAAGGAAAATGAATAGAAGACACCCAACGTACAAAATATGCAACATTTTAGAGCAATGATTCTTAAATTTGGTGTAGGGTGGGTCATATACTCTGAGAATCTGATAAAAGGTATGAAAACTCTCTAGAGGTAGATGCACAGGGCCACTACACTTGGCACACAATTTTAAGAAGCACATGAGGCCTCAGGAGGTAATCACAGATTTCACAAGGGTTTAAGGGTTAAGAATCTCTTGAGAGTAACTGAACTGAAGTTGGAGAGAATTATAGAAATACGAAGGTAGAACTCAACATTACAAACCAAATATATATACGTATGTACACATATATATACACAATACACATACATATATATATACGCATATGTAAGAGAGAGACACACACATTCGTAGGAAATAAGGATTTAAATAGAAAAGATATCAATACAAAAACTAAACAGATTGTATTTTTCTAAAATTCAGATAAACAGCATCACCTCACATGTGTGAACTATTTATAGCTTTGAAAGTACTCTCACTACCCCATTTGTTTATATTGTTAGTGATTATATACTTGCATTCTCATTTCATTTACTTGTGCATTCAGTAAATATTTATTGTCTGTTACATGGCATATGTTATATGCCATAAATAGAATATAATAAAATAGACAGTCTTTGAATGATTGGTACAGTTCAGTTTTAAACCCATAAATAATGATAAAATGTAATGACAGATGGCAACAACCTAAGATGAAAAGTAAAGAAATCAGTTATTTTTCAATTATAATTTATCCACAGCCTAGCCACTAGCTGAACCAGAAACAAGAAACAAAAGTCTACTATCTTCCTATCTAGTGATGTTACTGTAACTAATATTCATGCTGCTTTGAAACATCTGTACCAATTCAGGCAGTAATCTCACATCCAACATTCTGAACTTAAAAGCTGCCATAAAAGTAACACATACTCTTTCAAACAACAAAATACTTTAATTATATAAACAGAAATCACTAAATTTATTGTGTTCCTCCCTCTTTTACTCAGTTGAGTACAATGAATACGTAGTGACTTCTTGATCATGGTAGTTACTACATATATTACTGACTGATTCAAGCATTCATTAGATATGCCAGGCTGCTTGAGTGAGTCTTTCTTTTTATCTTTTTCCTGTGGCCACCTTGTATTATGCATTGCTTCGCCATGCCCACTTCGGCTTCCATCCATTTTTTCTAACTTGCCTTACCTGCTTTTTGTTCTGACGTCTCCAAAAACTTTTACAGGGTCAAGAAAGAGACAAGGGAAAATAATTTATTATCATCAAGTGATCACCACACTTTCTGTTATCCATCTTGGGAACACCACGTTCCTTTCCTTGTTAAACAAGATGTGCTACTTCCTCTTGTGAGATTCTTGGCTTGTTGTTTATCCTTTCCCAGTAGTCACTAAATCTCAACAAGCAGTGGGTGTGTACTATCTCGTTCACCATCCTCTTACTCATCAAGATCTCACAGCATCTCTGGCACTAGGAAACTTTCCATAAAAAAATAAATTTATGAACAAATAAACGAGTAGCTTGAATGAATGGAAATATTTCCAAATTAAAAAAATGAGTAAGTAAGGTAACTGAAACTAAGCCAAGCAAAGTCTAAGTCCAAAAAAATAGATGTGTGTGAATTATAGTTGAATGTGGGGGGTGGGTCTGGGTCTCTTCTAATTTCACTCACTGGATGGGCTTGCATTGAATGGGTTTGCTGACATGTCTGGTTTCCTGCTACTATACCTTGGGCTCAGGAGAGACAAAGCAAGCCTAGCTAGTTTACAATAATGCATCCAATAACAGACACTGAAAATTAAACAAGAAAAATAGAAGGAAAGTCAGATACAATCTCTGTGTCATTCCAACATTCATGCAACTACCATCATTTTCTCAAAATGAGATAGAATTCTCTATATCCAAATGCATGTAATGTTCATGATTTCCTCCATTTTACTATATTATTTTTGCCATATTCTTCCCTCAAAAGCTGAATGAAAGGTACAGGAAAATTCAACATAACAGTAATCTACAATAAATTATCTGTGTCTTGGTTTCACTACTTCTACATCTAGTGATCCGAACAGCACCTACCTCCCAGGGTTATCGAGAAGATCAGATAGGTTAACACTGGAAAGTCGTGGGAACTGTACCACACAGTTAGCACTGTTCAAGTGTTGGCTCTTTTAATCATTTCTATAATATAGTAATCTATGCATTAGTAGTATTTTTTAATGAAAAAGTGAAAGCAGGAATGAAGGCAAGTAATCAGCAGGCAGGAAGAGAAAGGAGGAGAAGCATCTTTATGTTATTTTTATTTACTTGTTCACACTGGTTAATTACCCCTGGAACTGGGACTTGAACCCAGGGGTATGTGGCTTCCTCCTTTGGAGGTTACTGACCTAACCACTGCTCCAGCACAGCATGCTGGCATTAGTAATTTGAGAGGAAAATTTCCACCTCAGTAGAATCCCTTTTTTCCTTCAGCCCTCATTGGAATAGAAAAAAAAGAAGAGAAGACACCCATAATATTCATTTGAAAAATATGTAAAGCATTCTTCTACATGATTCTCATCTGCAAAAGCTAGATGACATTTAGAAAGAGTGCTATTAAATAGTAATTATCTTAACTGGATGAAATGTCAATTAAATCAGGCACAGTATCATCCTGTTCTTTATATTTATAGATCACAGTAAAGGGTTTTTATATATATTATCTCATTTGACATCCTAGCAACCGTGGGAATTCGTATCACCTCCATCTTCAGGCAAAACATATGAGGTTAATGTATATTATATAGCTTCTCCAAAGTTACAAATCTAATTGACTGCAGAACCAGATGCAAACCAACTCTTCTGAATGTAAGTCTATATGTTTTTTTTTTCCTAGAAAAAAGAAGTGAAATTTAAAAGATGTTAAAGACAGAGCAAAGTGGTAAGCTCAAGCACTATTTTAAGAGAGAACATTTTAAAACAGACAATTTCTTAAACATAGTGCAATCACACTAAAATTAATATAATTTAGAAACTAATTTTACAATATTTTAATAAAGCATAGTAGAGGATACAAAATATAATACTTCAAATTTGCTTTTTTGGAGCAATCAAATGTCATTACTAAGTGATTCCTACACTCTGAGATAATTCATTAATAAGCTAATTTGTTCTCTCTTAAAGGTAGGGTTACTTAGGAAGATGGTTACTTATATAGTTACTCAATGAGACCTTGCTAAACCCAGAGTTATCTTTTAAAAGTTACCCAGTCAACATCTGGCTCAAGATGTCCTCAAAAACAGATATAGTAATACGCATACCTATAATTTATAAAAGCAAAGTTTCCAGGTAATCTAAACAAACAAGAAATCAAATTTCACTCTACACTCGCCTGTGCTTGAAAATGTTTAGCAATAGTTCATTCTTGCATAAACTTTATCATTAAAAGAAATTCAATCTAAAATGAAAAATCTTCCAGGTAAGCCATGCCAAAGTCTATTTCAATTTATAAACATTTAGATGTAAATGCAATGACCATTATATTATTGTTTTTTTTTTCTTCTCCTTACTTTGTTATCTCAGATATTTAATCCAACCTTGTTGCAAGTGCTTTCCTATAAGACAGATTTTACATTCTTTAAGATCTCTCAAAAGCAGGAGTTTTAGAACCCAAGAGACAATTCAAAGGAGATAAATTTAGCCACTTTACATAAAGATCTGGAGACAGAATAATGGTTTTTACTATACTATGTTAAATGATGAACAAATGAAGGCTTTTAAATCAAATCTTACTTTTTACTTGAATGTCTGCTAATTTGTCACTAAAGAATTTGTTGGAAAACCTGGCTAGTGAAAATCATCTCCAGAAATTTAGCTTAAGGTACCTGTTCAGTTTTCAACTACTCAAAATCATTGTTTGAATATTCTGTGTGAATATATTCAGTTCTACTAAATGCAAAACTCTTTAGTTGCTTCAAAGGGTTTAAAACATTAAGTAACCTTGGTGGTTTCTAAAGAATAAATCTAATGGTAGAACATGAGTGTCGATGGCCCGTTTAATGCCTAAAGTCTTACAAAGTCAGGACAGACAAACACCTTCCTCCAGATCAAGTAACATACTGGCAAATACTACATGATTGAAATATAAAAGACAATACTTTAGGAGCTGACATGTATTAAATGACTGATAATATACAGAGTTGAATACTTAAAGTAAGTAATTTGAAGCAATTTCAAGCCTCAATGCAGATTTTTTTCAGGATAGCAAGGAATCTGAAGACAATCTGGCTGTGACATCTTCAGTTCTGTTAACATGACAGGGTTGGACAATGTCCCCATGGCTCCATCACTGCATCTTTTCAATCTCAGCACTCAAAATCTCAGCACATGGATGTAGCAGAGGCTCACTCTTAAGCCAGGTCAGATGGGTCATTCCAATCTCCTGCAAGAACTTCCAAAAACCAAGCAAGGACAGCAGTTTGCTCCCAAACTCCTCCTAAAACACGTTTTCCCAGAGTTAACCTGAAAATTGTTTGACTTACCTCTGCAATATTTCAACCTCTAAATGTTCCTTTGAAGCATCATAAACATGAAGCCACCGCAGTGACTTAATATGAACTAAAAAGGTGCCACTTAAGTTGAATCAGTTCAATTAAGTTTGAAATAGCTAGAAAACTAACCAATGTTGAACTGAAGGTTTCTCAATGAAGCACCATTACACTTGACAAATTTTTAATCTCAAAAAGTATTCACATGTACCACATCCACAAACACATACTTAAAACTGAGTCCCTGTGTCCATAATCACCTTGGCATGAGAACATTCCCTACTTGAATCAAAAGGTAATTCTGAAGATCCAAACAAGTGAGATGTTATAAATCCTTCTAGTCAGCTTGTGTAGATATGTAACTGTTGTAAGAGGATTAGACCCACAAGGACACATGGATGCATCTGCACATACACTCATGCATTTTTGTGGGAAACTGTCTCTTAATCAGTAGTCGAGTCTTTCTCTGTCAAAAAAAATCTAAACAAACTGAAAAATGTGAAATAACCTAAGCTGCATGATGTGTCACCTAATCTGCCTTATGGTTGATACAATCAAGTCTCTTATCCCCTTTCAAAATCCTGAACTGCAAACCCCACCGCTGTATAAATCCAGCCATAAACCTTGCTCTCCACTCTACACATTTCTGCGCACTATTAAAAAGAATTCACAAAATCAGGCAGATTAATTATATTAGAGACCTCCAATTTGATCTCATTCACCTGCTGCAATATTTGATGCTTCTGAACATTCCTTAATTCTTTAGCTCCTACCTTCTCCTTTTTCACTCTGCACTCTCTCAACTCCCCTCATTCCCACACGTGTGAGAGCACGTACGAACATATATGTGCACACACACACACACACACACACGCACACACCCTACTTCCTGCTTGCCCTGGTAATCCTTGGTATTCCAAGTACGGTCCACAGAACAAGGGCAGCGGCAGTACTGGGTGCTGGTTATATATGTGGAATCACCTGGAGCTGCTAAACACAATTTGTATGTTAACCAGATTCTCCAGTGACTCACACACACATTCAAATCTGAGAAGTGCTGCTGGAAAGAACAACATACTTTGGAAGTTCTTCACAATCTCGCCGAGTACACCTCCTCCCAGAAGGAGGCCTTCCCACATTTCTTGCTGTTATATTTGTACTACAACCCCAGGGGAGAACCTGACCTGCAGGCCCACATCCTGCACTTGGCTACTTGGTCAGATTCTTTCTCTGAGAATTTGATGTGAGAGAGACAGAAAATGTATTCAGAGAATTACGAACAGGATGAAGAAGTTATGTAAAATCCAAGGTAACAGCTACCCTAGCCACTTGCAAACAACAGACATGAAGGGCACACAGAGAAAGAGAGAGAGAATGCAGAGAACAGAAAGATGAGAGAAAACTGTCTTACAGATGTCCCTTGGCCAGTAATGAGAGAAGCAGTTCTTTGTGACTTGTTCTTGGATTCTGTGACAGGAACTCTTCTGATACCAACCATCCCACTTCTTCACTGGACCCAGCTTTAGTGAATTTCGGTTTCTTACAACCAGGTGCACCTCAAGCCAATAGTTTATGGGACCCCTCTCTCCTGAGTTCTCTGTATACTCATTCTCTCTGGGTGATCACATCGGAACACAGGTTTTTATCATGTCCAAATGCTAGTGGCATGCATACTCTCTTGGGCACCACACACACACTTGTGAGTGTCTACTCAACATCTCCAGTTGGATATACCATGCATTCCTCAATCCAAACCCTGTTCCTCAAATAATTTGCTTTTATTTACTTTATAAGTTTTCATAGTAAAAGAATCATCCATGCTAGGACTCCAAATATCCCTTCTCTTGCTTCTCCTGTATCATTTCAAATAGTTTGTCAACAGCCACGGCTTTTATTTTATTCAAGGCTATGTATCTCCCCACCTCATTCTCATAGGTGCTTAGTTTTAATTATCGTCTTTTCTCTTTTCAAAAAAAAGCTCAGTAATTCGTCTCCTTGTCAACAGGCTTGTCACTTCCAACTCAACCACCACATCATTGTAAGAAACATCTATGAAAATCACATGTAAGTTTAAAAATGTGTTTCTGTAACTGAATATCTTCTTTGAGATCCAACAAGACAAGCGTCTTTGAATATACATATAGCACCCCACATCTGCCCTGTTCACAGTTTCTAACTCATCACTTACTACCCAAATGGGCTTTCAGTCAATAAATACTTAGAAAGTATCAACGTTCCTGGCACTGTGCTGGGCACTGGGAATATAGTCATGGACAGATATAATCCCCGACTTTATGAAATGTACAGATTCTTGCAAAGACAGATAAGTATATAAAGATAACACAATGTGAAAATTTCTCTGATGAGCAGGTAAATGAGTGCAATCATCTAGGTTTCAATTTCTTAGAAACAATGCAATTGCCAACAGATGAGAAAAACAGAGACCTAAATAAGTAGCATGGAAGTGGGCCAAGTAAAGAGGGGAGGCAGAGGGAAAAAACAGAAGAGTGTTCTGAACAGTACGGTCAGCAGATACAGGCTTTTACAAGAGAGACAGCATGGATTGTTGACCTAACTTAAGAATTTAATTTAGCTGAAGTCTAGTGTGCAAAGTGGGAAGAAATAAAGATAAAGATGGTAAGGGAGGCAAAGACTGGATTTTGTGGGATTTCATCATCCACATTACAAAAGAAAATGAAAAAGTATAATAAAAAGCAGTGAGAAAATTTTTAAAAAGGTTTTAATCATGGAAAAGTAAAATCAATTCAGGGTTTAGTGAAGATTTCTTTTTAAACCTCACCCTTTCAGACACACACAATATAAATATACCAATGAACAAAGACCCCGGGAAGAAATCACAAAGGACTTGACTGATGATAAGAACAAAGACAAAAGACAGCAAGTTACTCACTTGACAGCTTGTTTGTGGAAAAACAGCAGTCATAGTTGAAGATGAATTCTACCAGGACTCACTGAAGCAGAGTCCAGCTGTTGATGAGTAAGATATATAAGTGACAAAGTGGCCTGTCTAGTGTTCATGGAGGATTCGTCTTTGAGTCTAAGTATATTATTACCCCTAAAGAAAGAATAAGGAAACTAGAAAAAACAAACACTCAATGTTAATTTCACTTGAAAATGTCAGAGAAAACCTTTCCATATGGATTTTCTAGGAAGTGCTACAGAGTAGAACTGGTTTATGTTGGCATTAACCAAAAAAAATATATTGCTAAACATTAGCAATGTTAGTGGAGGATGTCTTAGTCTAATAAAAACTAATTATCATTCTAATGCTCATGAAAGCAATGATGTGATTACTGAATAAACAGGCATTTCTAACTTCCTAAGCATATGAACACAGCTAATGAGATACCTATATGAAGTCTCACAACTGTACTAGACTTGTAGTAAGATGCTCAAATAATAACAATTTCATTTATTATGACTAATAATGGCAGAACATGTTAGCTACATATCAGCTTGTTCATTCAATTTTTGAGCCCTATTACCATTCATTTTCAGTTTTCTTGTAGATGTCTTTACATATGGTTACCAGAGAGTGGTCAGAGAAGGAGTAGGAGTAAAACAAATTTTAAAAGTCACTGAAGGTTATTCCTTCCAATTTATTCCATGTTGTGTGGTGCAGGTGAAGAACCTGAAATTAATAGTTAGAACAAATTTTGGTTTTCTAAACCTGCCCTCCCAATAAATTGGGAGAATATCAACTGGGAAGGAGATGGCAGGAGTAGGGTAAGTTTGCCTCTTAGCTCAAATTTTCCAAATAAGCCTTTAATTTGAATGCATTAAATAAAACCCAGGTTTGTCAACATAAATGGAAGTAATTTAAATAGTCAAGGTTTGGAGCAAAGCCAATTATAGAAGCAACTGACATCAATTTGCCACTTTATGAGATTTTTAATAATTTTACTGAAGAAACATTGCATTATAACATTATATAGATTTAAGGTACATTAACTATAAGCCAACTTCTGTATATAATGCATTAAATTCACCACCATCAGCTCAATTCTATTCTTCACCCTTTTATCCAATTGCCAAAACTCTCCCCCCTTTCCTTCTGGTAACCACTAATTTGGTCTTATAGACTAAAAGTCTTATTTTTTGTTTGATTTGGTTCATTTCTTTGAAGCAAAAAGAATATTTTTATGCAAATATCTTACTAATAACAAAAGACTAGTGTAAAAATTCCAGAAAATAGATTTTTAAAATAAAAATGTTTCTTAAGTTATACTTTCCATTTTATACAAAAAGAGTTTGTTTAAACTTAAGCTAATTCATCACTAGAAGTACTTTTCAAAATATTTATACAATGTCAGCTTTGCACAGAGATCTCAAATACATTAGAGGAGTGCACAAGAGAGGGAGAAAGGAAAAGCAGATTATCTTGAGTTTTTCAGAAAATTTTGAAATTGAACTTTAAAAAGATCTATTCCAACTGAGAGGAATTTTAGTGAGTTCTGGTATTGGCTCCTCCATGAACAAACCATGTGACTATGAACTAGTCACTAGTCACTGAGGTCTAGATTTCTAAAATCACAGCGTGAGATAGTTTCAGGTCCTCACACTCAATCGACCTGCAGCTCCTCCCTTTCCTAGGAAGAAGCTTCCAAGAGAATCATTAAGCTATCTCAAATTTCCCTCAGGAAAAGTGTATATTTATGTATCATTCACAAGATTTTAAGACAAGAGTGTCTTTTTGAGTGTTTATGAGTCTCAGAATGTTTGTGTTCATTTGTCCACTTTGGAGCCATAAGTCAGCCAATACAGGTTGAATGCTAATGGTCAGCAAACATCCTGGCTTCTGGGATACATTCCTACTGCTCAAGAAAATTTCCACATCTTGCTAACAGTACTTATTGTGCTATTTTGAATATTGCTGGCTTAGAATTATAGAGCAAACTGTGACAGATTGTGAAGATTTAGAGTGTGGTTACCTCAAGGAAAAAAGTCACCTCCTTTCTACTTAGTATAGCTGTCTTAGTGTGTTCTTCATGCCTACTAGCTTACTTTACAGAAAAAATAAATAGTTTATTGCTTTTATAAAGTTAACAGACCTAATTGAAAAAGCAAGACTGAAGTTTAGTTTGCCACCCCATTGCCAAAATGTTTATCTAACTTTAAATTGCACTGGGTTGGGGGGTGGAGGTGGGGCTGCTGATGTGTGGAGCCTCTGCAGGTTGTCTTCTGGTAGGCCACTCAACTCTGCTTCTGCACTGTTTCACCTCTGCCCCAGGGATTCTCCACATCAGTCACAAGTCTACAGCAGAACCACGCTTGAAAAAGCTCATGAAGTTCACCAAACTCTATAATTATGTTTCCAGGACAGTATAAAAGTTTTCTTGCTGTCCTTCCTCAGCCAGTTATATTTTTAAACTCAGAAAAATGGGAAAGAGACTTGTTATAGGTTGGTGAGTAAGGTCACACCTGCAGGCAGGCCAGAGAGAAGGCCAAACCACCAGAAGTGGGTGAGGTAGGTGGTCTCCAGAGCAAACAGTGCAGCATGCTTCCAACTGGAGGCTCAGACCTAAGAACAGAGATTTGTTAGTGTCGGAGAGGTCCACATGGGGGCAAACCTGCCATGAATGGTGTTTAGGAGTTCTTGACCTAATGCTTCACTCACTAATGGAGGTGGGGGTGAACAATCATTCAAAATGTCTGTAAAAATGCTTCTGTGCCCTTGATTGCTACTTAGTTTGGCAGTGTTGTTTACAAAGAGTATTTTAACATACAGAATCATTTCATGATTCCATTTGGGACATCAAGTAAGAATCTTTTGTAGGGTATAATCTAAGCCTGTTACTCTGAAATAATAGGTACACTATTATCTGGGTTCAGCACAAACTATAATTCATAGCTTAGTTGCCAAACTCTTCACCCAATTCACAATGACGAACAGGCAGACTGAGTCCTGGTGACACTGAAATTACATGAGGATGTTTACAGTACAGGAAAACAATAGCAATTTGGGTTCCAACATAAAAATGGAACTTTAGATACATATATATCATTTTCCTAGATACGGGTATTTGATGGGAAGTTGTTTGCCAATTTGATATCAAATTTCAATTTCTGTAAAAGAAGGTATAGGCATTTGGATTCTTCAATAATGAATGAAACAGGAAATATTTGGGTAGCATATCTTTCTGAAAGTTATTCACTAAGATAATTTAAGCTCTACTCAAGGAAATTAAATTTATTTTTGTCTCCCCCAGCATAATCAGCTGTTTTAAGAGAAGACTAACTGTTCTAAATGGAAGGACTGTCCACCTCATTATGCAAAATGGGCCCCAAAGCAAAATTAATTGAAATTGCAATAAAATTGAAAATTTGTTTGTAAGGTGATGTTAATTGTTTATATTATAAGATTTTGCCTGGAAAATAGTTTTTTAAATTACCAAAAACATTTTTTCTAATAAAGTCTTTGTATAGATATTATTTTATAGATATTATTATGCTGTTTTAAAAATTTATATTGAATAAAATTAAGTCATGCTTCAAAAGCAAGCAATTCAGATGACATTCTTTGGCTACTTGGTGTTATAACAAGTATCATCAATAAGAAAAAGTTGTTTCATGCTAACCTTAAAATGCAGGCCAACATTCTTAGCCAAAATATAAGAGAATTTCGAGGTGACTGTATGTAAGAAAACATACAGCTGACAGACTGAGGGTCATTTTGATCACTACTTACTCAGACATAGCAAAGGGCCTTTTCAGAGAGGAATGTGAGAAAAGCAAAACCTTAAAGGATAATCTCTTGTCCTTTGTTTATTGTGTTTAAATATCTGCACCTATAAATTTTAGCACCTATAGCTCACAGAAGCTCTTTTAGACACAAGTCTAACTTTCTGTTTGAACTGGCTTCTGAGCTGTTCTCATGCCAACATCTTTACAGCTGCTCTCAGTATGTAAACCCTACATATACTTGACTGGAAATAGCACATTGCCTGGTTGGAACTTTTTGCACAGTGTTTCAGTGAAAGGCTCTACTGTCCTCTAAAGCATATTATTCAAAAGATTTGGGCTGTTGAAGCAAAAGACAAAGGCAGCACTATATCCTGTCTAGTTCTATCAATTTGCTTCATGACATCATTTTAGGTACTGTCTTTCAATTTAGTATGATTTCTTACATGGTTTGTCACGCTGTAGAATCCACGTAAAAAGATGTACCTCTACCTCCTAGGACATACACTTTTCAAAAAAATTAAAAAAATAAGGAATTTATCAAGTTAGAAAATCTTATAAGAATAATTTTCTTATCAAAACCATTAATGATAGCTATTATTAATGAAAAGACTATATCAAATTATACTCCACTTGGTAGAAAAGCATCTAAGCAATATCAATGTGGTCATCATTTTGCTGTCTTTGGTGGGAAATAAGTAAATAAAAAAATAATGGTAATGCTTAGGTGATCTGATTTTAGGGAATTTTAGGGGAAGGATGATAGGAAACATTCCTACACTAAGAATGTCTTCATGTCCGTCATGATGGAATCATTGCAAGACTAGTAACATCTTGCTACATACAATTGGAATAGCATCATGGCAGATCAAATGATCATGTTTTCCTCTCTAGCTCCTTTGGGTTAACTGGTAATGAGGGAAAAAAAGAAGTAAAATAAAACACATTTGGACATTGATCTGATGGGAGCCCTTTGTTGTTTTCTTCCTCTTTAATTCTTTGGATTATAGTCAATAAAAATGGAAACAGAGAGGAAAAAAACACCATGCAAATATCTCTAATATGACCCACTTATCTTGAGTTCATACCGTGTCATTGTGTAATGCCAGTACACAAAGTTACAGATTTCCTTCAAACCACTAGAGAAAGACTTGGGGCGGGGAGGGGAGGAGATCTGAAATTCTTGTGGTACACCCTCTGAAACTGAGGACTATTTTCTTTGGCACTGTCCATAGAATTTTATATATTTGCTTTCCTTATTAGGTTTTATTCTCTCAATTAAATACCACCAATACATGAGGTGAAAAAAAGATAATAAAGAACAAAACTGGGTGAACTTCTGTATTACATACATAATGTTTTGCCTTCTGAATGTATTTATTATTTTCATGTAGACAATTTCCTTGAGGTCAGGCAGCATGTTTACTTAATTCACTTCTAAATCTTCAGTGCCCAATGTCACACAAGACAAAGATCCACCACCCAAGTACTAAGAATTAAGGAATAAAAGACATGCACGCTGTGTGTGTATATTAAAAAAAAACATAGTACTAACATACATATTTACCTATATATTTAAATATGCAAGATAATTTTTAAAAACCAGGATTTTTATATAGTAGAAGGACATCAGGTACTTTTGTTTTCCTCTTGCTGGTGATGATAAAAGTGAAACTGAATTCCTTTAACAGAATCTAACTTTCAGGCTGACATTTTATTTGATTTCAGATAATAACCTGCCTCATTCTAGTGAATCCATACTTACTTAGTATGTACCGCATATAAGGTACACATTATAAGTACTAAAGAGGAAAGTTATTTACTTTGAAGCAGACAAAACCCACATCAGTGCCATAAACTCCCCAATTTAGAAGGGTTGCCATACTTACATACTACACTATACCTGACATCACACACTGTTTCATCTTGAGTCACCTGGATCTTTATCATTACTAACATTCAGTAGGATATATTACTGCTTGTAGAAGTTTAGTTCACCTACTTCATGCCCTTATTTTACAAATGTGGAAAGAAAGTCCTAAGGATACCCATTGACTTGCCCTAGAGGACTTTAGGAACTAAAATCAAAATGAAAATTATTTTTGCTACCCAATTATGGTCAATGCAAACATATTCTAATTTTATACTATATTTAAAATATAGAAAATAAATTACAGAGAATCTAAAGTGTTTCAAGCTATGTACTATTATATTTCCTTATCTAAATTAAATTCTAAATAACAGCATTATCACCATGTTATTGATGAGAAAACTGAGATTTCTACATATAATTGTAATGCATTACTTTTCTTGAATAATATTCTCTGTATATTTCTGAAAGCAAGGTTTCATATCTAACCTTCTAGTTAGCATTCTATGCTAAATCGATTTCTAGTGGTAGTAATATTGATGGTCCCAGTATTAATAATGACACTTAATTTAATCTTCAAATTTCACGCCCCCACAAAAAAAAAAAAAAGTCAAAGGATTTTAAGGAAACTTAGCATAGGAAATCCATTCCACCATGTCTCTGACCCTAAGAAGCAGCAGCAGCAAAAGAACATGAGCTTTGGTGTCAAGGATATTTGTCATTTGTGTGTGGTCTTGGGCAAGTTATTCAACTTCTCGAAAACTGTGAAGAAAGGTCACCAGTTCTTTTTTTGTTATTACTTCATGGATTAGCAAAACGCTATCTAAAGGGCTTTATACTATGACTGACTTAGAGTAGTCATCTGTTATTGGTTGTATGATGGATACGGTGGAACACTGGGAAGATCCCCTCAGGACTGTACTCATTCTCTCAGATGCTGAGACTTGCTGGTCACTGACAGCTCACAGTTAAGTCTCCTATAGAAGACAGCCACTCAGATAAAGAAGGACACTTTACCCAAAGTAATGCCCCCTTCCCAGGGTGGTCCCTATCTTGTGACTGATCATAGTAAGGATACAAGACCCAGTCCTCTGCCCCCATTTAAGAACTCTGAAGGGCATCTCAGCTCCAGAGCTGTCTGTAGATTTACTAAAACCACTGTGGGAACTGTGTTACCATCCAATTTCTCTGCCCTATTCTCACTTTATTTTCTCCCATGGGTGTTAGTTGAAGAGCACTCCCTGACACACCTCCATATGCAAATCTTCATCTCAGAGTTTGAGTCACAAGAAACCTGACCTGTAATATCTGGCCATCACATTGTCTTAACATTTGAATGAAACAATAGACACTTAAGATGCTCAAGTAAAGAAATCACCATTCGAACTGCAATGATGTAATAGGAAAAATATTGACGTGAGTTTGAAAATCTGCAAGTTTAGTTTCAGTCACAACCTTGATGTTGGGTCATTTATTTAATATCTTAGCTTTAAGGACTTAAAATGTTTATTTTGCATTATAACTTTGTTAAAAAGTTTAAGTTCCTCATCTTAGGTCTCTCTTTAGACCTTGGTATTTCTACCATGGCCAAGAAAAAATACCAGCATTGAAAAATACATATTTTCATCAAATCCCAATCAATTCGCAGACCCAGAATTCAAAAATTGCAATGTTTTTACAGATTTGGAATGTAGTCTTTTCCAAATTAATCTAACCAAGTGGGAATTCAGTAAATAATTCACTGTGGAATACTAATCAAAGTTTATGGTCAATGAATGAAATTTTCTATATTACTAATAAAATTTAAAGTAATTTTAGGAAACTAGTTCCTTTTATTTTCTTTGAATTTTAAATGCCAAAAAGGAAAACTTTAAGTTCAAATATTGCTTTGCTCATAACCCATAAAATTTTTGCAGCACAGAGTGGAAGGTATGTGTCACTGAAATTCACTTTATATTCACACTCAAGGAGCAGATGCTTTCATATATTTTTATTTTAATGATTTATTTTATTTTCATGATATTAGGAATGAATGGAGGAGGGGTACTTTTAAATAATATGGGGAATTAAAACATAATATTTTCTTATTATTCTATTTTTACCAATCCAAAGATACACATTGCTTCCGTTGGAAAAATAATCTATCTCCAGCCTATATCTAAATTTGCCTCTTCTATTTGATCTTTAAACATTTGACGTGGAGTTCAATTATAAGAAAGCTCAGTTGATCAAAGTTGAATTCTCACACTCCCTTTGATGTATCCTCTAGAGAGCTTAACGAACACTATTTTAAAAATATACTGTACTAGAACATTAACCTATCACTCATGTTTGTTTTTTAATGAATTTCTGGTAAGCGGGTGGTGTGATGATTCTCAAAACCTTAATTCCACCACTCCATTACCACGTAGCTAATGGGTTCAGAAAAATCCAACCACAAAAAACATAATCACAGTAGTTCTCTGTAAAGAGGTACCTGAAACCTCATTGATTACGACACTTAAAATGTTCCCTCTGAAGGTCAAATTCAAAACATATTTATGAAAAATAAACCTTTATGTTTAGATTTTAAATCTGTTGGCCAGAAAAAACATGGTAGTTTGGTCCGGAATACAGAATTAAAAAAAAAACAAAAAAAAAAAAACCAACAACATAGGAGTCCAAGAGACTATTTAGCTACTTTATTCAAATAAAATCTCTTTGTCAGTACTTGGGAGTTATGATGATGAGAGCCCCCATGAATTTTGAAATAAAATTGTTCTTAAAGTGTAAAATTTTACCTCTTTGGCACTGATATCCACAAACATAGTCATCTTATTAAAGAGATTCTTGTTTTTTTCTGAAAAGGGTAAGACTTGAGTGTTATCAGAATGAAATCCAGTGAGCATGATAGAAACAAAAAGTAAGAATACAACTCAGAAAAAAAAAAAAATCCTAAAATTGGCTCAGTGTCCTTGTGCCGCTGATAAGATCAAGCTTCACATGAGATGAATAGACAAGACTCATTTAGATTGATAGTGTTAAAAACTGGATTCATCGCAATCTTCTAATTCATTCTCAGACCATATCTAGTGTCTTACTCGGGTGGATCATCTACTCTTCTGGCTCCTCACATAGACATTACCCATTATATATCAACACACTGGATAATTCAAATTTTTTTTTCAGGTAGAATGATATCCCCATAAGAGCAGTATTAACGGCATTAATATTAAAATATTTAATAACCCATAACAATAAGGACTTGGACTCAAACCAAACAAAGTAGATGTTGGATAGAAGAGAACCATTAAACACAACTGAGCATCAGTTCTGACTTGGAGATTTCTGTACTTCCTTTTATTAATAAATAAACTTTCAATTACTTGTTTAGACTTAAGGTCCATGAGCACAGGGACTGTATTATTTACCACTGCATTTCTAAAGCTTCATATAATTCCTAGTCCTGAGAACAAATGAATGAATGAAGAATGAACAAGAGAACAAGTAAATAATTTGTATTAGCTTGGATGAATCTACCTGTAGAGATGGATTCCCTTTTATGGTTGGTTCAAAATCAAATTTCTGAGCCTCCAAGACTGATTGCTAGATCAATTCACCAAGATGAGCAAGTAGTCTTCAATGAGGCCTCTTGAAGAGCAATTGTATCAGACTTCTTATAGACAGCCCATATCCCAGCCCAGTTCTGTAAACATCATGGAGATTTTACACAATTGAACTTACAGTAAGATTATTGACATAAGAAGCAGACTTGAAACAATCTCTAAGAACACAACTTTCAAAATCAAAGGGTTTTACATTTGGATTTTCCTAAAAACTTTACCTTCTTCATTTTCTCAACACAAATCCAAGATATAACAGCCAATTTAATGGATTAATATAAGGAGCCAATTCTGTTGCAAATTAAAGTCTAATAGTTAAAATTTGATTACTGAAACCATCACTTTAATCATATAAAAAAACTTCCCTTTTCAATTTGTTTTGCTCTAGCCCAGACATTTAACCATGTTTCCACTGGGAAAATGTATTTATAGTTGATAAAATTATTTGATCATAAACTTACATGAAACATAAACCATCATAGAGGGCATAGTCAGAACATGCTGTTGGAGAGGTTCCCTAATATTTATGACATTCTGTTTCCTCCTTTTCTGCATGTCAAAAACACCCACTAAAAATGCATGCATTTAACTCACAAGTAAACCAGAAAGACTAGAATTTGAGCAGTTGATCAGGATTGAAAATTATTTCTAACCAAAAAAGGCTTTATATAGTGTTTAATTTTATATTTACGAACCACTGTTTTGTTCAGCATTTTCATTACATTTGCAATGTTTACAATGAGTACAAAAGAGTTAACTATGACTGCCAAGAACACTGATATTTTTTCAAGTTACATATGCTTTTCCCAAGGCTAGTTCCCAATTAAAAACCTAAAGATTAGAGATCATATTTTTATATCAAATTCTTTTAACATGTCAATGAATCTCCATCATTTCTTTTCTCCTTTCCTAATCTGTAGAAACTTTTGAGTCACACAAAGCTTTAAAAATCTGAAACGAATATTCCTAAAGACTTCTTTGACTTTCATAAATGGCATACTTTTGAATGACTCATAATTCTCACCTTGACTTGGGTCAGTTTGATTCTCGGGTCCCTGATCCGCTGTCCCACTCTCTGCTTTGTCCTGGCCTTAAGCAGCCATTTGAAATGAGAATAAAATCATTCTTATCTTAATATCCTCACCTAAAAAGATTTTCAAATAGTCCTGCATTATCAAGCTATTCTATCACTTTATCACAAAGACAATTTGACAACTACAATACCAGACTCATATTGAATATGAAATGATAGGTATATTAAAAGAAGGGTATACTGTGTGTATCTTCTCTATGTATTCTTTAATCTTACTTACCAATTATTGTTTATAATAGAATGAAAACAGAGGCCTTTTATTTACAGTTTTAAGGCACCCCAATAATTTTTCAGAAGCTTTTGGAGGAGGTATCACCACTTAATATACCACAAAATATCAAAGGTCTAAAGAAAACATCATTTAACTAGTTAATTGCAAATGTTAATAGTCTAGCTTTGAAAACTCCCTTCCCTTAAGGGAGCTCCTTTGAATATTCTTCCACATTTTTTCTTTAAAATATGTGTTTAACTAAATGCAAGTTAATTTTAAAAGCATTCAAAGATAAAAAGATGTTATATCTTTTAAGACTGGATATTTTGTATGTACTTAGACATGATCTTTCTTGGAAAGCTCTGATAGGTTAACTCATAAAATATTCAGAATGTATTAATGAAAGATTCCAAATATCCTTTTACTACATAGTTACAAAGAAAAACTTGTTTATACTTATCTTTGCATTGTTAGATGTGTTTTTCTCAAGTATGTATTTCTTTTACAGTTTTGAGCTCATGTCATATTTTTCTTATCACTAATACTTTGGACACAAAACAATCAGTGACACCATCTAGAAGCTTTTCCATTCACATTTCAAAGAGCAATAAATCCAGAATTATAAATCATGTACTAGCATGCTAGCTAGATCTTTCTGATTTCTCTATGAAAACATTTTCTCTTCCAACCAAAATAAAAGAAAAAATTAATCCAGTAGGAACTGCAGCTATTGTTCAGCAAAGATATTTTTGATAGATTTCATTTAGTATTTAGATAAACCTTAGAAACAGGAATTCCGTGCTGTAAATTTCAAGTATGAGTGAAGCATACCAAATAAAATACTCTGGCACATTATACATCACAATGTTTCCATTCAGGAGAATATAAAGTGAGAATTTTTCTTTCTGATTTTTTTTCTTTTTCTAGATAACACCAAAAGTTTTCATTTTTTTAGTATATTAAATAAGTTAGTAAATGGCAATTTTTTTTGTCTTTGAATTTGGTTAATCTAAAAGTTTTGAACAATTAAATATTGTCATACTTGGAAAGAGTATCTCCAAATTGGTTGGTTCTTGCTCTTTTCTTCAAGGATAATTAAAATATCAAAATTATTTTTATATTGTCCAAATTTTAAAATTCATAATTAAGAATCTATCATTATACGCTCTCAGGATGGATCTGTACTTATATCTAATAAAACAGCTATCCGTGAAAATTTTCTTTTTACCTTTCATAGAATAATCATGAAGGAAAAATCATAATTTAAAAATAGTAAATAAAGACCCTGAGTCAAAGATATGATGCCCCTCCACTTTTATTGAAAGACATAAATATAATTTGTTTTTATGAATGCTATTACTAAAAGCAGAATTTGTGATTCATTTGTTTAAAGATGGTTCACTATCTCAGGATTTTAAAAAGATAGTAGGTAATTTTATCAAATTACTATCAAATTCTCTTTTCCTCAATGATCAAGCAAGTTTTAAAGTTCCTCACAAATATGAAGAGTACATAGGCACTTATTTTGGTATCATTAAAATATAGGAAAAGCAGGAAATGAATTTTAAATAATTATCAAAACATATATCTCATTTTGCAGATAATGAAGAGACTCTATCTGTAGGCAAATACTTCTTTCACATGCTTTCATATAAAGGGTTCATGCTGATACATATACACAAGTAGTGTACGTGAGAAAATCTGTAGCTGGGACTTCATTTGTATTCCAAACAGAAATTTTACTCATCTAAATATGTTAAAAAAATAACTCAGATTGGATCTTGCCTGTTATCTTTCCTCTTCCAAATAGCTAAATGCATATTTTTGGGGAGAGATGATAACTTATGCCAGATGAATATGAATAAAACTAATGTCATTCATCTTTCTACTATGTGATTGACTTTATTAAGGAATTTGTATCATTTTCAATTGCTTATAAGGTTAGTAAACTGACAGAAAAAAATTCATAGAAAGCAATATGAAGACCACCAATATCAGTTTTATAGCTTACAATTTTGATCTTGGTAAAAAGCAAATGAAACAACCAGTTAATCATTAAAATATCTGTATGTTTTCTTTAGATGGTAATGTTTCAGTAAGAATGCTCAGGAAATGGGGGGTTTCATAATAAATATTTTCAAGTTAATGGTAGGGCTTGTTTCTCCTAAAATTCTTTTAAAAAATATACTGTGTGTCATGGAACATTAAAAAACATTTGAGTTTTCCTTGATTATTCAGAATATTATAATGACTCATTTTAATAATAAATATAACTGTACTGCAATATAAATAGAGATTAAGAAAGTATTGTGAAAATAGATCTCCTCTGGAATTTGATTTTTGGAATAAATCCCTGAGATAAACTTAGTTTCCTAGTGCTTTTTCCTTTCAACAATTTTCTCTGGCCTCTGGAGAATTTTTTTCCACTCAGTTATATTTTGCCTCTTTACCACTAGCTAATCTCTCCAGAACTCCCACTGCCCTGCTTCCCTTTCACCCCATGTTATTCCTTTTACACGCAGGTACTTATAGTGGCAGGCTCTCATAATCGCTTGAGTCACAAAACGCTGGAACTATGGGCATCTTAAGGGGCAAACCGAATCCAAAAAGTGTTTTCTATTTCTATGCAAAATAGGCATTTGGTTTGAGTCCAGATTCCACTTTCTGTTTTTTATTTTACTGAAGGAACAGCGCATCATAACATAATACAGGTTTCAGGTGTTCATCATCATACACTGACATCTGTGTATAATACTTTAAGTTCACCAACAGTCCAAGTTTATTCTTCGTCACATTACTGACTCCTTTTACTTGGTTGACGCACCTCCCTCCACCTCCCTTCTGTTAACCATCATTTTGACTCTATTGACTAAAAGTCAATTTCCATTTTTGACATTTCACAAAACAAAGCAGTTTTCAGGGTGGTCAGTTTTTTTTTTTTTTAAACAGCATTAATTTTTTAAATACTCATAGAATTATAAAACTTTGTTACAATATAATTCGAGAGCATATAGTTCATTTTAAACTTTAGAAGAGGAGGAGGAGGAGGGCATGGAAAGAGGGGAGGGAGGGCAACTTGTCTAAGGCATAGTCTGGTAGAATACTGCTCTCCAGAAAGCTCTCCACTCACATGTTCAAGAAAGCAAAACACAGATTTTCCATTAAGATACACTAAGTTCTTATAATATGCTAGATAGCCCAATGAAGCAAAAGCTATTAATAAGCCTCTTAATGCTTAACAAAACCAAAACTTGAAGTGAAGTGTCAGGTCACAAAATTTACAAGTGGAGGAACCAGGATTCAAACTCAGAGTACACTCCAGTGCCTCCTGCCACCCTAAAACACTATTATTTATTACCTTCAAATACAGAAGTCAGTTTTTAGTGTCATTTTCCATTTTGAAAACCTTTTATTCTCAAGATCCATGAGCAAGAAGCTGATTATCAACATTTCTCTGCATTCCTAATGTTTAAGGCATCTTTCCACAATGACTTCCTAAATCATTTCCAATCACTACATTTGACGAGACTACTATTTTCTGTACAGGTTAAAAAAGTTAAACAAGCGCTAACTCAGTCGACGCAGCCTTGACATCCAAGAAGATAAGAAAAAATGAAGCAGCAGAGCAGCATTGACTTAAATCCCTTAATTTAACAAGAAAAAAAAATTATGAGTATCCTTATTAAAATGATGGTAATAGAAGCATATACTATAAAAACTTACAAATAAAGCTTAAAAAAATACCCACTTTTGATGCTCAGCAACTTTACTGATTAAGAGTGAAAGATTCCTGATTCTACTGAGAACTGAGAAGGGTGTTTTCCTTTCTCCAGTAAAGTCTACAACTCAGGGCCTAGGAATTAAGGAGTCAAGAAAGAAAGGAAACCTCTTTACTCCTCTACTTATTCTTTTTGTTTTTGTTTTTAAAGGAAAGCTGAAGGTAGGAATGAAGGCAAGCAGGCAGGCAGACAGGAAGAGAGCAGAAGAACCATATTTTCATTTTTATTTTATATTCTCTTCCAGGGACCTGGCACTCGAACCCAGGGGTATGTGGTCTGTGCTTCTTTGGAGGTGACTGACCTAACCGCGACTCCACCAGGGCACACCATTCCTTCACTCAACTTGTAAGGATCTAGTCTTAGAATTTTTTCTTAGCACATATGATTTTTTATTTCACACAAAATATGCATAAGCATTTATGATTATATGCTCTGGAAACATATCTATATGAACACATTTTAATTCATAAAGATAACCTTACTCTCACAATAAACTCCAATAGTGAGTTGAATACATACAGTGGGAATTAAATAAATCCAGAAGTGTTCACAAACAAGAGAAATTTTACACAACAGATGAGCAATCAATACTTGGTAATGTACACATTGCTCTAGATGAACATTACTTCTTGTAATACATCTGCATCTCATGTTGTTTTCCTTGCAAAAACACTTGCAGCCGTTGTTGGGACGTCATCACAACAACACTTGTTGATCTAACTCCTACTCCTAATGGTCCTTTTTCCACAGATGGGTAGTTCCAGAGAAACAGCCTGGTCACTCTGCACATGTAAGCTACTGTTAAAATGCCATCTTTATCATTATGAGACAAGAAGAAATAAACATTATTAAACCAGGGTGATTTAGCACCACCTATGTCATATCTAATATCTGAAAGCTTTTTCTGTCTATAGATCAGAAGCTAGCATTTCAAATGCCAGTCACACCTGCAGACCACACGCATCAGTAACAATGCAACACAGAAGGGAATACTTACCCTATTATGCTGAAGAGCAATACACTAAAATAAAAGAAAAAAAATCACCTGGCTTCTACAGTTTCAGTGATGTCAGGCAATCCAGAAACAATTATTTGGCATTAAACAGAGTTGTACTGAAGAGATTAAGTAGGTAATTTCATAGCGTTTTTTATTTTGTACTTCTAGTAAGGCACATAATAATCCTTAAAGTGAAAACATTCTAGGAGCCTGGATTATCTTAAAGAAAGCTTGCTCAAGATTGCCAGGTATGACAGAGCACTACGCAAACCTGGCCCTTGGTATCACAAAAGGATTGCTTTTTTTTTTTTAGCATAAGACAACATCAGTAATAGCACAGAATGACACATCTGAGTACTCAAGCAAAGAAACAGAAAAAGCAGCAGCTAAAATCTGTATCACTGCTCATTCCTGGCACTGCAGAGGGAAAGGAGGGGTTCTAATTTTAATTTTAGTGTGGCTTCTAGAAAGCTCTGAGATCAACCCTGACATAACCATGCTTGACAGCTCCTAAGTCAAATCCTTAGTTTCAGTACCTCGTGCCAATTTTTACTGTTTGCTGGTCTCCAGCAAAGTTCTTTGAAGGCATTAACCTGGTCGTAATGTCTCTGATGCCCGGGGCTGGTTTATAGAAGAGAGGGATTCTCCACCTGGCTCTTCCTTGGAGGAGTGCTAAGTTATCTACGAACCTCCAGTAAAAGGCTGTGAGAGCTTGTGCAGAGTTAGTCACCTTCTCAACAGGGTCCCAGATACAAAACTGAGGCCCACTACTCATGAACATACAATTTTAAATTAATATCTGAGATTCAGACAGCAATTGACCAAGACAGGTGACAAATTAATAACTGTCCTGGTGTGAAGATTTAAGAACAGAGATCAAATTCTTAAATTAATTTAGAGTTAATACAATGTCAGCCACATTCAACAGGAGGCAGAGTGTGATTGCATCGAGAGTGGGGGAGGAAATTTCATAAATTTCTGTAACAATTAATTAGCCACTGAGAGAGAAGTTCATGTGTATTTGTGTAGCCTCCAAGTTTATATGTGTAGGGGGGGTGTAGTGGGGAGGATGGATAACAGATGTTACTATTTGAACTAGAAAATAAAATTTAAATCTTTCAATTACTAGCAGATTACATTAATATACTTAAATTCTTTCTTCATAATGTTTGTTCATTTTAAATATAAGACGTACATTTAAATTCAGTATCAGACATGATATAAAGTAATTTGATAGGTCTCCCTCGAGGTCGTGGGGAAATGCAGTAGAATGGCTTCTTCATTTGGTAGCCAGCTACCGCAAAAATGGTGGATAAAGTCAGGCTGAGCATGCCCAGTTATGGCTTTCACAAATTACCAATCGTTTAAGTGCCACCAGGGATAAAGTAAGCCTGGAGCTCCCTGTCACAAAGAGAAACGATCAAAGGAAAAGAGATGTTTCTCCCTAACATACATCATTGTCGGTTTTCTGTTGTGTTTTGATTTTATTGCTTGAGGAATATTGCAGCATTCATGAAAACAGTCCACATAAGACTAAAATAGAACCACAGTTTATTTTAACTATAACTTTCAAAGCATAAAATTCTTCTTCAACTCTGAAGCCATTTGAATACTTCTAGTAGACAAAAACTCTCTTCACCCTAAGAGCTGTGAATTCTTTTTGGTAACAGTCCCAAACTCACAAAGAACACCAGATCACAAGAAATTCCTAAAGACACATCATATAATAAAACACCAATATACTATCTTAAAGAATGCATATGGAAAGAAATTTTGAATGAAACTTGAATAGAACGGTCTCTAACATGTCTTCAAAAAGAAAGAAAACATGCCTGTCTTAGAGGCACCCTGTGGTGGAAGGGACACTGCACTGTCACACAGACCTGGCACTAGCCTGCGCCCTGGTCTTAACCTAATTTTTAGATTTTTTTAAAATTTATTTTATTTTTCTGTAACTTTTTCTACACACGAAAATAAACTCATTTGTGTAGGTTCCCCTTTCCTCAGATATGTATCAATGCAGCTGCCTACCACCAAATCACAAAGTGTTCTTCACCACTGCCTTGTGGGCTCTGCATCACTTTTCCTCAACCCCATCCTATTCTCTACTGGTAACATCAGTTCTACTGGCAAGTGTCTAAGGGTGGGTTTTATTTCATCTGTTCTTTTGTTTTGTCTATTCACATTCCATCTATGAGTGAGGTGATCTGGTATCTATCTTTCTTCTTTTGACTTATTTCACTTAGCATAATCCCCTCTAGTTCCATCCATGTTGATTCGAATGACATGATTTCATCTTTTCTAAGGGCGGTGCAGTATTCCATTGTATATAGGTACCACATCTTCTTCATCCATTCATGTGACATTGGTAGTTTCCAGCAAATAGGACTGCAATAAACATGGGGGTGCATAAATCTCTGTGAATGATTGTTTTGGGATCATTTGGGTAAGAACCCAGAAGTGGGATGGTGGGATCATATGAAACTTTTATCTTTAACATTTTGAGGAGTCTCCATACTGTTTTCCATAGGGGTTGCACCAATTTGCACAACGGTGTAAAAGTGTTCCCTTTTCTTCACATCATTGCCAACATTTGTTGTTTAAAGATTTTTGGATAACATCTAGTCTCTCAGGTGTAAGGTGGTATTTCATTGTTTTGATCTGCATTTCCCAGATGGCCAGCAGGTAGGAATGTATTTGCAAGTGCCTGTCAAACAGGTTTTTTTTTTTTTTTTTTCTTACTTCCCATCAGAGGACCCTTGACCACATTTCCTTGAATTTTTGTACTTTCTCAGTTTCCAATAAATACTCTCCCTTGGTTTTTCTCCTTATTCTTTAAGTATTCTTTGGTTACTGCCTTCTCCGATTATTTTTCCTTTTCATTCCCTGTATTTCTTCTTCCTCAAAGTTCAGCTCAGAAGTCTCTCTTCTTTTCTCCTGATGTTTCTCCCTTTGAAATTTCATCAGATTTAATTATTTCAGTCCCATTACCTATATAAATAACTCCTAAACCTGTGTCTCTATCACTGTCCTCTGTCCCATGAACCAATTCTGCATAATGGCCTTTAGATTGACAAGAATATCTGTTTTCACACCTAGATCCTTTAGAATCTTTTCTCCCCATGGGTTTTTCATTACATTGAAAGCAAGCTATTCTCCCAGGAGCTGAAGTCTCCCTTACATCTGTGTGGCCTTCAATCTGTCTCACCGAGACTTCTTAATCCTTCCTTTCCAATCTTTTTCTCTTAAGCCTTCTTTACCAACACAACCAAATACTGGTGAAACAAAGGTCATATCATGTCCATCACCATTTAAAAAACAAAAAGGCCTTCAACAGAAATCAGGTGTTCACCAAAGGCCAAACATATGAACCTGAAATGCCTGACACTATTGCTGACATTTTTCCTCAATCCTGTTCCACCATCAGCTATGCTAAAGGAAAATGTCTGTCGGTGCCAGTTCACACGTGCTTTTGCGTACCCTGTGTAAGCTCTCCCTTTTGTTGAAATAATACAAATTGCATCCAATAAATACTTTCCTAGATGTGTTTGTGTCCATTACAAATCAATTTTATTCATGCTATGAAGATTAATAGTTACGGCCTTTATACAATATGACTTCCAAAAGAATTTCATAATCTGGTTATTTCCCCTAACATATATTATGTTCAATTTCATTTAATTACTTCTTATTGAAAGGACAGTCACAATAAATCTTGTCTCATAAGCTTAAGTCCCTCCCTGTACATATTAAAGGATATTTATCAAAAATAGTAAAACTTTGACTATGGAAGAGAAATAAGGTATAACCCCCCCAAAAAAAAAATAACGGAATCAAAAAATCTTGGCAAGGAAGCTTCAGGTTCATCTGATTCCAACTGTGACCCATTGCTGATACCCCAGATAGCACGCCTGCCAAACAATGTTCTGTCTGCTGCCTGACTCTCTAGTGAGAGGAAGCTCATTACTTTGGGGAATAGGACATTCCATTGTCAGCAGCTCTTATTGTTAGAAAGTTCTTCCTTACTCTGGGCCAAGACATACTTCCTGGTAGATTTCCTCATTACTACTCCCAGTTCTAGCACTACAAACACTTGAGCATCTGTTATTTCTGAAAAGTTAAGTAATAATATTTCTATAATCTGTTGATGTTTGTTAATCCACAGCATTGTTATGGGACAAAGGATGGATGCGCTCACTGTTTACCTTTGTGATATATGTCTACTCTATCTGGTAACTAGCCATCCTGCCTTTCCCTACTTTATTGCTCTCTTCCTCTAGCTAAATTCACTGTACTGATACCCTGCTTCTTACATGAAATGTTATTTCCAGCTTCCCCACTAGAATATTACTTCTATTTTTTAATCTTGGAATTTCACATTTCCTCTAATTTCTAGAATTTTTAGAACTGTAAGTTGTGCTGCATAGTTTGGGGCTCACTTCAGAAACATTTTAAAATTACTATAGAACAGCTTATCTTACCCATTCTTGCAAGTTACTAGAAAATCCACTTACCTCGCCCCAGTCAACAATATGATATCATTAATTGGTAGCAATTTACAACAACTGGACTTCAACAAACAGCATTAGCTTATGAAATAGTGTCCCCCAGAAAAGAATTATTCACCAAAACCTACTTGAATTAAGAGAAATGACACCCCTCCTGGCTATCAGAGAAATCAAAACAACAATGTGATTCCGCCTTACACCTGAGAGACTGGTTATTATCTAAAAGTTTGGAAACAACAGATGCTGGCAAGAATGTGGAGAAAAGGGAACACTTTTACACTGTTAGTGAGAGTGCAAATTGGTGCAACCCCTATGGAGAACAGTTTGGAGATTCCTCAAAAAGTTGAAGATGGAAGTCTCATATGATGCCATCATCCCACTTCTGGGTACTTACCCAAATGACCCCCAAACAATCAATCACAGAGATGTAAGCACTCCCATGTTTACTGCAGCCCTATTTACAATAGCTAAGAACTGGAAACTACCTAAGTGACCAATGTCAGACGAAAGGATAAAGAAGACACAGTACACATAGACAATGGAGTACTACACAACCCTTAGAAAAGATGAAATCATGTCATTTGAATTAACAGGGATGGATCTAGAAAGGATTATACTTTAAGTGAAATAATTCGAGAGAAGAAAGATATCAGATGACCTCACGTATAGGTGGAACATGAATAGACAAAACAAAGGAACAGATGAAACAAAATCTATCCTTGGACACTTGCCAACAGAACTGAAGTTACCGATATGCAATTAGATGGCGGGGTGGGGAGCATCTTGGGGCAGAGGGCAAGTGGTAGCAGAGCCCAATGGACAGTGGTGAAGGACACTTGGTGATTAGGTGGCGGACAGGGTGTGTTGACATATATCTGAGGAATGGGAAACTGCACATATGGAGAACCTATACATATGAGTTTATTTTAATGTGTAGCAAAAGTTACTACAATGAAAAATGAAAAAAAGAAATTAAATAGGAAAAAAAGGAGAAATGATAATGTGACCAGGATATATAACTAAAGAGAGAGGCGTGAATTTAAACCTCTAAGTTCTAATATGATGGGCAAATCAATTAACTTCTCTGCAACTCAATTTCCTTATCCCTAAATGATAATAAACAACAATGTACCAGAGACATCTATCATATTACTTTAACCTCATCAAAGTATGTGTGTGTGTTCATGTGTGAGTGTGTGTGTGCGTGACATAGGCATTTTTAATCCACTCCTCAAAAGACCAGAATATTTAGTATTTTTTCCAAGTTCTCTGAGCCTCAAGCTTACAGGTGTAAAGGTGAGTTAATACTTCTAGATGACTTCACTCCAGCAGCCACTCTTAAGTATATCCCATACTAAAATGAGGAAGAACAACTCACTGATACTCAGTCTATCACATTTTTTGATTCTAATGACATATTCAAACACTTGAGGAAAAGTAAAATAGTTTTTAAGGGATATAACCCCGAAAATAAGTAAGCTTGATGAATTAAAGCAAATGAGTCAATACACAGCTTTCTTCTTCTTATCACGTGGGCCTCCCATTCTGACCATAGTGGTTCCCGGATGGGTTTGATCACTGAAACATTGATTAATTAACAAATTTAAGCAAGAAAATAATTTAATGTTGTTTCAGTCAAGTCTTGTATTATATGGTCTGTTGGCTCTGACATTTGAGGTAAACAACACGATCATACTTTCCCAATATCATCAGCATTTGGTTGACAGATGTCTGGGACCATTTCTACTCTCTGGCTTTTGAAAGAGTTCAGTCACCTCTGAGTTGGTAAGGTACGGTACAGGCTATTTTTGTGCATGGCAGATTTCCTAGTGTAGCTAGGCTAGACCGATAACTAGACGACACACTGGTGCTGTCATATGCTTGACTTTCTCGCCATCTGGCCAGAAGCCTTTCCCAGGAAGTTTCCAGAACACCTATTGTCCTATTCCTCTTGCCATGATCTTTCAGTCCACATATGGCTCGTTCTTGTTCTCTGGAGTTGGGGAGAAAGGTCTTAAGGGTATTCTCACTAGTTCACAAAGAATTATTTACAGAAGAGGAAGATCTGGATAAAACCCCAAAGACAAAACAGATGTATATAAAATAAACACAATATATCTTTTATCTCTCTTGCAAAAGCATCATTCTGGGCTTGGTAAATAATTTTTTACGTCCACACAACATCCATGCTTCACAGCAAGATTTATAAAGAAAGGAAATAATTTCCTAGAGAAACTGCCTTGGAATGAGGTGGCTCATTATCTAAGCCAGCAGAATGTCAACTCTGCTTAACCCAGACTTCCTTTACAAATGAGGCAAAAAAATCCTGGTTAAAAACATTCTAGAGAACAGAGAAAGGTCATCAAACCAATAATTTACATAATACACTTTTATTAAAAACAAAAACTTTCCATTTCTACAGAATACCATCTAATACATGTGTTTAAAATTGTTTGTGAATTGAATTAGAAGAGATTATTGAATTAGAAGAGATTATAGTATTCTAGAACATGCTACCTTCTCTTCACTATGCTAGCATGTAGTGCCTCTCTGTTGTAAGAGCTCTGTATCCAAATCTTTCGAGAGGACAAGAACCTATAACATACTATAAAATCATGTTAACATAGTCAACAATGGGTAACAAACATATGAAAAAGAAATTTGTGCATATCTGGGTTTATATATTCTCTCTCTTTTTTTCTGGAATATGAATGACATGTAGTTTAGATTTGACCATATATTACTCTAAAGATTTAAAGATCTTGATTCAAAAGCTCTTGTTAACACAAGATGTTGAAACTGTCCTGAATTGTATAAATGCAGCTAACTTTTTTGAGATAACAACATTTCTTCACATCTCATTAAAGATAGCCTAATCTACTAGGAGAAAAAAGCAATATAAAAACATGGCAAATTCCATAAACTGTGAATTAAGTTAATGTGTTAATGGGGAGGGGGGTGAGGGAAGCAGTGACACATAATTTCCCAGTTAGTCATGAATACAGTAAGAAACCAAAAGGAACAATTTAAAAAGAGAGAAAGCAGAGAGGACTAGTTTTCCTCAGTTCTTCTGTTCCATTAGCCCTGCCAGTAATGATCAATATTGTTACTTTAAACATATTTTTGATAGACTCATGGAGATCTATAGTTTGTAAGTAATCAGTGAATTTCATGACCATTTTCATCATTCATCAAGGAAAATAAAATAGGTCAAGTTAATGACATTTCTAAAAAGTGCTCTTTTAGCGTCCTTTGCAGAGGGTCATAACATTGTTGGATTCCCATTGCATTTTCGTCATACTGTATGATGATTATACCGGCAAACACAGAACAGAAGAATCTCTTTTCATTTCTGACTCTGCAAAAGATGAGATCACAGAAAGCCTCACACAAAGCCCATGGGCTGCAGGACATGTTTCACTGAGTCTACAGAGACACAGCCCTTTTCACTCTGGCTTTTCTTTGAACTACATACTTTAAAGGAGTCATAAGATACAAGGGGTGGGGGGTTGAGGAGGCAGTGACAGAAGAAAAGGAAGAGGCAGTGTATCCTCTGACAACTAGAGGCATGGGGATGGCAAAAAGTTAGTAGGGACATGCTAAAAACTTAAGGACAACTGAAAAACACTAGTTTTGATTTTTAAACCGTTCTTTTCCTGCTACAGTCTGCTGTATATCCATGTCACTCAGTCATTTGTGATCTCAACTCCCAACCATACTGGGCCTCTCCAGGCACCATCAGATGGTGAGGTGACTTCTAAGCAAAATCAAGTTTTACTTCTGAGTAAAGCAGTTGTTCAAGCCCAGATACATAAATGTAGTTAAAAAAATAACCAAACCCCTTTTTGGAAACAATTCTAGAATTGTCTGCATAGGCAAGAATTCTATGCTTTAAAAATACTGTACTGTGTTCCTCTCATGCATAATAAAATGAAAACTGATTTTTCAAGATAGAAAGGGCATGTTTTTATACTTTAGTAATGAAAATGGAAAAAGTATGTTATAAATTCCTCCTCCTCAAAACCCCAAAGTAATGACCAGTAGGAAAGAAAAGCATATAAAAGATTTTCAACTTGCAGCCCATTGAATGGATTCAATACAAAGTTATAGTAGAGCAAGTTTATTTCCTTCTCAAGCATTTTGCTTTCTTTTCCTGAAAGGAAAGGAAAAAAATCAAAACTCTAATACATCATCTGTTTCTTGATTCTGAACAGAGTATAGAAAACTCTGAATCCCAAAATGGATCTGGTGCCCTAGCATATGACAGAGGGTTCAGGGAAGCCCTTTGCTCAATATGGTTTTCATAATTAATAATGATATTACCGTATCTGCGCCCACATTTTCCGGCTTGCATAAGCCCCTTCTAACAAGAATACCATTAAGAAAAAATATGTTTTCCCCACCTAGCTCTTAACCTCTCTCCTCCTCTGTTTCTCTGCTTTAAGAAATAAAAATTATACTAGCAAATACCAAAATTTCTTCCACCAAAACTTTTCTTTTCCTTGCCAGAACTAGTAAAGACAAATACAAGAGTAAACAGCTGCTGGCTGTGGGGTGCAGTGAAAAGTGAGTTCCACAGCAGTACACGCATTTAACCTTCACACAGATGCCTTCCCCACCATCTGTCTTCTTTCCAGCCTTTTCCTCTTCCTGGAGGCGGACAGCTGACTATCATTTGTGGGAGAAATAAGGACTCTTAAGAAGTAAACTGGGAATGTCTTAGCTACCTAGTGGTAAGAGCCATGTTTAAATGAAAAAGAAATCTTCAATGCCAGAGCAACTTTCCATCACTTAGAGAAGCCTTTCATTCACCTTTCTTTCACCTCTGAGTAGATCATGACAGCAGATCCTAAGTGACAGCAGCCTTTTATACAAATAAGGATTATTCAAATGAATGGAGGAAAGGCTGAAAGTTGCAGACTGAAATCACTTTGTTAAAATTTTCTTTTAGTAAGAATCATAACAGTCTCATGGATTAGCAGAAGTAGATACCAGAAGGCCTAGGAAAGTCTTGTAAATAGGTTGTTTCCTGGAAAGTTCATTTTTAATATCCTTGATTGAAACAAAGTACACACACACACACACACACACACACACACACACACACACACGCACATATACCTTTTTTTAATTTCTTTTCAAAAGAAAAGGTAAGGAGGAATGAAGGTGAGTAGAAAGGCAGGCAGGAAGAAAGAGGAGGATGAAGCACTTATTTATTTAATTAAGTTGCTCACTTGTCTGTTCTCTCCTCTTATTCCCACAACCAGATTGTGAACTAGAATCCTTGGTAGGTATGTGTCTTGTGCCAGACGGAGGCACAGATTTAACTGCTAAGCCACCAAGGTATGTCAAAACAAAGTATTATTTTTTAAAAAATATTTACTTGGTGAGTAGTTATTCACTGTACAAATCACCATGCTGAATAATAATAATCAGAGCTGAAATTTCAGTGGGGTTTTCCAAAGTGTCAGATTCTGCTAAATACATCTCATGAATTCCCTTATTTAACAGTCATAACAACCCTAGGGAGGAGGAATTATGATGAACTCACAAAGTCACTTCTCCTGAGAACACAAACTTCTAAGTAGCATAACCAGTATTCCCTCTCATCATCTGTCTTCAGAGCACAGGTACTAGGCGATCACACTCTACTCAGTCAACCAAGGTGAGAGAAGCAGACATGAATAAAAACAATATTGGATGTTCCAGGAAAAAAAACAAAACAAGAACGACACTCTAATTAACCAGAAGTGCAGTCAGTAAGAGTTTAAAGTAGTGGTTCTCCACCTTTTGCTTGCACTGGAATCACCTAGAGGACTTGTTAAAACTTACCTACCTCCAGAGATTTTAAGTCAGTAAGGCAAGGTTGGGTCTTTTCTACAAATTTCCCAGGTTGAGACTCTGGGCCCCAGGACCAGATTACATACTAAGAACTATTAGTATAATCCATCATTCTGGTGATAATTTTAACTGAAACATAATGGGAAAAATTTTGTTGAATATAATCCCTGAATAAAAATCAAGCATAAAATAGATACCCTGACTTCTGATTATAGAGACGAAGTGAATTTAATTAGAGAAGATATGTGATGGTATATGGACCTTCACTCCCTCTGCTGCCTAGGTATCTGCGGGTTCCTCAGCAGTCACCTCTACTATAATGGAATGGAGGTGTAACAGGAGCGAAAAACGTCATTCTGGTTCTTACCCTACATCTCTGCCTGTCACTGTTCGTAAATTCAATCTCCTCATCTACAGCACAGGAATAATAATTCCTTACTGTTTTTACTTACTGATAAAGTAACGGAATAAAAATACTTTTATATACCAAAAAACAAGTGCAACATGAAACAGTATTCTCGTTTTATTTTTTCTCTAGAGAAAATTAAATTATCTATCATTTTATGATTGATCATTACAATGAGTCATAATTAGAGTATACTTTAACTCAAAAATTTCCCAAAGAGTTAGAGAAGACAATGGAAGAGAACTCAGTAGGATAATTGCTAAAGTTTCCCCTTTATAAAAATAACTGATTTCTGAATTATAAAATAAACAGAAACTGGTTGCACAATCATCTTAAGGAGAAGGAACAGAAACAGAAGGATAAGTGATGGGTAAGAAGCCTTCACATTAATTACCAGGTATGGTGAGAGAGTTCTGGTATTACAAATAATCCAAAAAAAGTAACAGATATTTCCTACAAACATCTAATAGGTTACTGAACTGGGTAAGTGTTCAGTTTTTTAAGTCAATTATATATCTACATCAATAAAATCTGTTTTTTAGTATCACTGATTTTCAGAGTATTAAGAAATATTTCCTAATATTAAAGGTAAACTCCAACTACTCAATGTGAATTAGGGGATTTTCAAGTTTTTATAGAAAGTTACTGCTATGGTATTTCCAATTCTTTCTAGTCATCAAAGAAAAAAAGAAAATCAAATTCCTCTTTTTCTCTTCTTGCCTGTCAGTATTTTAGCTGAAGCTATGGTTCTTTGCCTCACCCTCTATTTCATGGGATCTTAAAAACAAAGACATTTTAAAAGAAATCATAATATCCCAATGGTTGTTGTAGTATATCTGAAAACAATTTAATTAAGACAGTATAGATACCCAAAGTTTAAAATCAGATAGCATATTTGCCTCTCATAATTAGACCAAGATGAGAAATTATACTTGCACAATACCCATGATTTGTCCCTGAATCATTAAATAATGGACTAAGATTTTTCTGGATGCTATCAGTTTCTGAAAGAATGATCTATGTCAATCTGCAATTGGTTTTTAAAATGAAAAAAAAATTAAATGAAAAGCAAATCCATAAGTCTACAGAAAGCATTCATATCCAACTGATCACACACACACACACACACACACACACACACACCCCCCTCCAACACACACATACATAATCCCCTAACACTCACACATCTGATGGCCCTTTCCACAGATGCTTCTGTGATCACTTCAGCCAAGAGGTCTGTCTCCACCTCATAAATGAGTTTTGATAACAGATGATCTCAGTCTCATAGAATGAGTTTGTCCCTGCACCATTAATTTAAAAGAACAGCAAACAAGGGGTACATAAGAACAAAACAAATCTGTTCTAGAAAAGGAGTCAGCACTCGGCGTGACACTCATCTTGAACCACATTCAAGACCAAAAAGAAAAAAAGAAGCTGAGAGTCTGAAAAGTTATGATAATATTGCATATTATAAATAATTAGGCCTGATTAACACAAGCCAATTAGCTTTGTAAAATTCTAGTTAATTTTTAATTCACACTTAATTGTATACGGGGGTTTTAAAAATTCACAAATTTTGCAGCAATGTAGGGAAAAGCAAACATTTGCTTATTAAGAGTAACTTTTCTTGTCAGGAAGGGATACAAAGCAATAAAAATGATTCGTTCTGAACGTGTTTTGATGTATACTGCTTTAAGCCAGCCTGTATTATTGCTCCAGAAAAAAACTTGTTTCAAATCAAGTAGATTTTGAAGACACATTTTGAAAAAAATAAAGTTATTATCCTTAATTCTCGCTCTGATTTTAATATTTTCATACTTCCAATTATTTGCACTTCTGCATATTTTACAAACATGCTACACCTAATATTTAATATCGATATTTTATTTATTATAATACACAAACCTTGTGTTTCTACAATGTAATCATAGTCATTTTGTCATAATTAATAAAACCATTTTGTATTAATTTAGGAATTTTAAGTGTTTACCATAAATTGCATAAAACAAGCACTTTCAAGTTTGATGCCTTTGTTTCTATTAAATTATTCTCTAAAAAATCTGCCAGTAATTAATCAAAAGCTTCAATATCATCTCCCTGAAAGAATTCAGCATGAACTAATTTTAGAAATCAAAAGTCTGCATTTAATTTCAATATAATAATCTACTAATCATGAGATAAATCCTTTTTAATTTATACTCTTTCAAATGAGAAGTCTATCAGATAAATTGTTAACTGTTTAAAGCATTGATTAGATCATGCTTTTAAATAATTCCTAGTTAGGATAATTCAATTTTATTGAAAGAATAGGTAGGGCATAGATAGAGTGAATTTTGAAATACTTGGTCTCAAAAAAGTAAAAAAAAACAAGTTCAAAGGGTACAAATTCCTTATAGCATAAAAAATAAATTCCTAATCGGTTGTTTGGATTTTAGGATTCTTTTTCCCATGGAAATAATGTTATAAAATTCAGTTAAAATCTAGGCCAACTCATAATGTAGCTAAAACAAAATTAACAGCAGCCCAAAATCTCAAATCCACCTAATACTCTAATACTTTAGAACTTCAGTCAAAGATTCTGCTAAGCTCTGAGTGTCCCATGTAAGGAATAAGAAGATAGATTTATGTGGCGGCTTGCACACTGCTCTTCCCCTGTGGGAAAGAGAAGGAAAGTAGGTTACAGCAGGGAAAGTGCTGAGAACATAAAGTTGCCACAAGGATAATTCAGTCAAGATTAGGATAGGAAGAGGTAAACTTCATGAGATTGGCCTGCTTGACATATTGTTTTACTGAATTCCGAGTTCTAATCTTGTCAACTTCTTGAGAAGTTTTTCATAGGTGCTAAGAATAGTGTATGTACATCAATAGAGCCAATATGCAGGAAATGCTGAATGAGTCAGCAGGGTTTGTAGCACTTTGAATAACTCAAATAAATCCTTTCTAGTATGATAACTAAAATGCATGCTGGTGCCTTGGTCTACCTTTTCACAATCTAGCTTCTAGGCCCTTCCCATGAAGCCTGTAGAGGAAATGGAAAAGATAAATGTTTCCCTTTAATGAATGTTTTAATTAATTATTACTTCTGTACCTAAACTGATTTGGTTTTATACAGAATACAAAAATAAAGTTTCCATGACCCCTATCTTTTAGGCACTGATAATTATTAATGAATAAAATATAAAAATGTTAATAATTGCTAACAATATGGCAGCAAAATATAGACTAAGCATAAATCATTATAGAACTCTATAAGAGAGACAGAAAAAAAGGGGAGATTTAGAAAATACTCTCCTGTTCCCCCCTTCTACCTTTGAAATATCTGTCCAACAGGAGGTTAATGGGCAAAAATTCCCCTTCTTACTGACCTCATTTTAAATGCTTATATCTTAAGATGGGGAAGTACTTTATAAGGTAGCAGCAAAGGAGGAGAAAGGAATTTTAGGTTCAGGAGATGGTATAAAGAAAGAGTTGGAGGTAGGAGAGTACATGGAATGTCAGAGAAAAATACTTAATTCAACAACCTAAAGCTCTTCAAGGTTCCTAAGCAAATTTCACTTGAAGAAATGTTCATATGAATGTGCTTTGTTACTAAGTTAGAGAGAAAGAAGGAGACAACAGCATCTATTTTTTCAAAAGTTGAGGCACTGAAATAAAGAGCATTCCCAAAACAAAACAGCACAGGGATATAAGAGATGCTCTCAGATTTAGCATTGGGTTACATCTCAGCGAGGAGTTACTAAAGAGTCAAAGATACCTCTAAGATTTTGATTCTGGAAGGAAGAAAAATGACAGTGTTAGTGGCACTGCTGCCGAGACGCTCTCCTAACATGCTCTTCATGGATTCCCGGGTAAAAGCACTCTCATGACTTTCTCCGTGAAATATACCAAATGTTACTGACAACAAAGTATTTGAAGTTAATTGTCCTGTGAACAGTCACTCCCACTAGCTGAATTGTACAGATTTTTTTTAATTAGTTGTATTTCATAGTCTAGTTTAAAAGTTTATTATATTTACATGATCCAATCAAAACATGACTGTGAAAAGATACATGGCTTTGTAACAACTTAGTTGAATGGATAGGAAATTTTTTACAAAGGTAGATAAAAATCACTATTCAGTTAGCTTGGATAAGAGGATGTTTAGTGATTGGTGGTAAAACTCCTACTAAAGACAGCATTTAGATCACTTCACAAGCAATTCCTCTCCACTGCAAAGGAACCAAAATGTAAAAACCACTGGTGACACATTACGGGCATGATTTTTACAAGAGACAACATCAAACTCCATCTAGTAGACCCATCCTCAAAGTAAAAGATTGGCAAATAGGTATGCCCTAGTACAGCAGTGATTGAGTCAGCCATTTCCAGTCAAGCACAGTCCACACACATCGAAAGACTGGGTTCGTGTCCCAGGGCTGGGGAGAACCACCAAGATGAACAACTAAATAAATTAAAGAGCTCCTTCCTCCTCTCTCTTTCTGCCTGTTTGCCTACTTGCCTTCATTCTTGCCTGTATCTTTCCTTAAAAAAAAAAAAGAAAACAAAACTGCCAAATAAAGGTAAATTGACATATAAGTTCAAATAATATAGTAGGACCTCCTGGCTCCAACCACAATGAAGCAGCAGGGCTTAGATGCCCCCTTCTATCATAAACAACAATATATGTGGGCAAAAACATGAAGTAACTCTTTTCAGACATTGGAAAACTGACAGACTGAAGCTCTGATTCTTGAGAAAAAAGAAACATATGAGGTGAGCCCCATATTTTTATGTGACAGCACTTTCCAAACCCTTGATCCAAACAGAGATCAGTGGCTTCACAAGAGAGAAGTTCCAAAAACATTCCCTCTACCCTCATATCACATAGGCTTAGTTTCAAGGTATCGCTATACCTTAACACTTATAAGAAAATGTGGTCCTATTCAAAGGCCACAATCAAAGACACTGTCATTATTAAGTTAAACCCTATATAGAAAAATAAATGCTAAATCATAAAAATTTTAAACTTCTACAAAACTCAGGAATAAGATCACACTTTAGATGTAAAATGTAAGCTTTATCTTTTTGTAACATTTACTGAAATTTGAAATTAAACACTTTGCCACCTTTGGATTTACTAAATAAGACAGCACTTCTTCAAATTATACATCCAATAAGGATGCAAGGATAGAATTGGACTGTTAGTGGCAAACTTATGTATTATATAGTCACTGATTTACAATGAAGCACACTTCAAACCTATCTAATATAATTACATTATTCCTTCTATATATATATATATATTTAATTTTAAAAGGATACAATCTCACTTTCAGAGATGTTTTTGTATAATATGGGCATCATCTAGGCTCTTAATATTAACAGTTGATGACTGTGGGCCCCCTTATTTTGCTTCCATCAATGGCCACATTCTCATTACATGCTTTCATAAGCAAACAGTGACCTTTCTCTAGAAATACACTCATAGCAGGTGCGTCTTCAGAAATGAGACTGTCTTGACTGATGCTTTCAACCCACTATTTACTCAAGTAAACCTCTCAAGTCAGTAACCAGGGCAGAACAAATAACCCCTCAGTTGTCAATCCCCAGGTGCTAAGTCTACGTTCGGTAGGAATTTTCAAGTGCTTGACTGAAATTCACTTTTTGGTTCATGCTTTATATTTGCTGAGCAATCCAATTTACAAAAAGACTTGGGGAGTTTTCCACAAATATCCTGAGTTTTTTTTTTAAATATGTATCACTTTATAGTAAATGATAAACAGATCTGTTAAGACAGAAAGAAAAACATGATGATGATATACATAGTGATTTTTCTTGGGTCACCCTTTTTCTGTCTTTAATTTTTATTAATAGTAATAAGCTAAAAATAACCATTAAGTCTCTTTGAGGCTCCATCTAAAAAGCAAAATTCAATATGTGTATGAAAATTATAACTAATAAGAAAAAATGATATGCTGATTATTGCATTTGTTTTTATTAAATGGAGGAAAGAAGCTCTTACGGAAAACAGCTGCTGAGGAAAAGTTTAAATAATAACTTGAACTTTTGAATGTGTTGTAGAGGTCAAAGAAAGGTGAAATGGAAACTTAAACTTGAGGTAGGTGAAGTTTATATCTTTTGTAAAAATGTCTTCGCTCACACACCCACAAATTCCAGTAAATACTAGAAAAGAAAAGTTGTGTTTTAGAAAGATATTATTTAATTCTTGATAAAGCTAGGAAAATCCAGATGGCTCTGAAGGTAGTGGAATTCTGTGTATTGTATCTTACAACTATTACCAGCATTTTTTACAATTAGCTCAGAATTTCTTTTTTTGGATGTACCTGACACAATAAAATGCACAGATTTTAAGTATACTTTTAGATAAGTTCTGTCCATTTTAGATTCCTGAAACTACATCCCATCCTGGTTTAACATTTCCACCCACCCAATATACCTTAGTATCTCTTGCTAGTCAGTTGCTTCCCAGAGACAATGACCGTTCTGAATTCTACCACTGTAGCTTAGTTTTGCCTACTATAGAACAGCATATAAGTAAAATCAGAGCATGTCCTTTCTTGGATCGACATGTTTTAGAGATTTCCATTCAGGTTACTGCATCATTAGCTCATTTCCTTTTTTTGTAGAGTAGAATTCTATTTTAAAAATATAACAAAGTCTATGAATCCCTTCACATGTTGATGGACATTTGGACTTCCTTCCAGTTTGGCGCTATTATGAAGAATAATATGAAATTCTTATAGAAGTCTTTTTGTGGATAAATGTTTTCATTTCTTCATTTCGATAATACAAGTATTAAATAGCATAGATGGATAAACACATATGTATGCATGGATGTATAAAACTTTTTAAGAGTATTGACCTGCTTTCTAAAGTAGTTGTATGATTTTATACTTGCTCCAACAGTGTATGGAAGTTCCAATTATTTAACATCTTCTTCACACTATTGTTGTTCAGTTCTTTTGAATTGAATCAAACTAATGAAGATGAGGGGGCATTTCCAGTTTTCAGAGCGAGATTATCATTATTCAAATCAGTTTTCTTAAGCAAAGATATTAACAATACTTTAGGGCACATACGTTTATCTATAAACAATGTGAACTGTACATATACATTGCCTACAGATAGATAAAAATCAAGGTGTATTATAATCAAATCATGATTTAAAATTCTAAAAACAATGTATATGCATTGATTTCAGACTGTTAAGAAATCAATGTATGTTTATTGCTGGAAACATAAAGTTACAATAAAAAAGGAAATACCTGAATCTGAAGAACAGAAATAGCTAACGTACTACATTTCTTTTTTTTAACTTAGAACATTATTTTTAAAACCATACAATTCATGGTTTGTAATATTCTGATCTTTTCAATTACATTTTTTAGTCTTTACCCCATTTCAGCAACATTTGAAGAAATAAAGTTAGGGATATGTATACCATGTCAGCATGCAAATACACCATAATTTATCAAATTCCCTGTACTGGAAACTTAGGTTGTCATAAATATTTAATTATAATAATTTTCTGTAATGAAAATCCTTATATAGTATTATAGGCAACTAATGGTCAAAGACTTTGAAAAGCTTAATATTATAAAATTTATTTCTTAAATTTCTTATAACACTCCTATTAAATTTGCAGAAAGAATATAAAATAAATTCACAGGATGCTTTCTCAACTTACTGAAGAATTTCAAAATAGACTTGTGGTATATTAAATAAATAAGAACTGAAGTTATTTTTGATTAATATCTTGTGTACGTAGCCAGGAAGAGAGAAATCAAACCATCCGGTGTAAGGATTCATCAACTAACTTCTGTCTAGTTTCTCCAGAAACTTGAAAGATCAGACACATAGTTCTCATCATGTGTATTAACTGTCTCCTCTTACTTGGAGTCAACAAAGAACAAAGTCAAGTACATTGTGAAGGTACTTCTGATTGTAAAAGACTCATCTTTGCAAAATTGTGTTTCAAAGTCGGTACTGAACTTGTGATACTGATTAGTGAGGTTACTCACTCAAATTTGCCACTGATATCAAATCAACTGTTTCACTCCCATCATTAGTTCAGCCATACTGAAAATTTCATTGGTGCCCTGATATGTGCAGCTCAAGTACAAACAAATACTAACATAGACTTAACATTTTTAAATATAATGAAAAAAAGTCAGATAAGAAAGACAAACACCATATGATTTCACTTACATGGGGTCTATGGAGAAACGAACAAATGAACCAAATCCAATGAAAACAGACTTTTAATCTCTAAGACTAAACTCTGATTATCAGAGGACAAAAGGTATGTGACAAATAAGGTAAAAGGGATTAATTATATATGAACCATACAATTGGAAAACTAGTGTCAGAATTAATGTAGTAGGTACAGAGGTTGATTTATAATGATGCACATCTTAATCCTAAATATAATGCAATATTACTTCAACAAAAATGTTTGTGTTTTTCAAAGGCATATTTTTCTCAGAAGATTCACTTGCATTTTCAACCTGAATAATTAAAAGTATATTTTAAGATTTTATTTCTGACGAGGATTACTAAAATTTAAAAGACTCAGCAGGTGCTATGGTAAGAAATGAAAAGTTCTTTCATAATAGGGAAAACAAATTGCACTTGCTCCATTTTATTATTAGATTTTAAATATAACATTTTATTGCTATATGAATGAGAAATTTGGTTTCATTTACACATTCCGCCCTATGAAAACTAAAAAACTTCTTATCTATTTCAGCAAAGTCTAGTGAACTGTGTGTTTTGCTAGATAAAACACTAGTAAGTAGTGTCTTATAGCACTAAATATTTATGTCAGTATCTCTGCATCCAAGTTAAATTAACTTATCCTAAATTAATCAAAACTCCCAATTCAGGGTCCTTTCAAATACAGTTATAACAAAGAAAAGACAATTCTAACACAAATTCAGGCAAATAGAGAATAAAGATGCGTCTCAGTTTTGCTTGAACCAAACACTTGGAAAAAACACCCTTAATATCTTTATTTCAGAAAATGTTAAGATATGATGGGAATATTGAGACGTACTCAAAAGGAAAGAAATAAGAATGGAAAACAGAACCAACAAAGTAAATCAAGATGCAAATCTGACTTAACTGAGATAAAAGAAGAAATAACACTAAAGAAATACAAGCTACTAGAAATCAGAGACACCTAAAGAAACCATTTAATGACTATGAAAAACTATATGCAAAAAGATATATTCTAAAAATTAAAAAAGACTAACCATTAGCTATCTCATCTTGCGACATCATCCTAAAATAGATTTTCTATGAAGAAATGCTTGACTGTCCCATTAATAATAAATACTGTAGCAAACGTATTCTAACTACTAAATTTTTATAATAAAAGACCAGTTAAGAAGTTCAGACTATCCAGGAAATCTTCAAAGATTAAGAAAAATAAACTTGTTTACACACACACACGTGTGCGTGCACACATGCAAGTAAGCACACACTCGCATCACAGACTGATACTTGTCAATGCATCTCCAAAACAGAGGAATCTCCTTTTAAAGGTAAGGAAGTAATAAATTCAAATGCAGACTACATTTTTAAGACATTTGGAAATGAAAGGAATGACAAATGAAAATGACAGCTTAAAAGAACAAAAGTGTTGACGAGAGAATTTTTGTAGGTTTTGAAGACTTGAATGTGAGCTAAAACGGGAAGATATAAAAGGATAATATAGTTTAAGATACAGGTGACGAATGGGGACAACTGTGGAAAAGATTGCCAAAGGATGGGAGAAATGGCTAAAAGAATTTAAGGACCATAACTACACTTTTATATTTTTAATAAAAATATATATATATATTAAATGTACCTTTAATAGTAATGAGATTTGGATGACACTGAAAAAAATGTGTTTCCAGAAGAAGTTCACCCTTGGAACAAGTGAAAATAAATAAACTCTTCTGGTTATCGTAGCCATTATGAAGCATTTCTTCTTTCAGTACAAATATCTATGGTAATGATTTATGAAATTTCATATCTCAAATAGCTGGCTTTCCACAAAGCTAGAAGGCTTGATCCAATCATTTTTAAAAATTTAACATTGTACTCATGCTAAGCACCAACTTCTTCTCTTAAATAACTGGATATATAATTACCTAAATCCAAATTTTGCTTAGCAAAAATGTATAAATTCTTTAACTTCTGCACTCACTCAATATTTACTTGAGATCCTACTATCTGACAGGCTCTTGATAGAACAGTGCACAGCGAGAGAGCCATGAAATTACATAGATTAAGAACTGTGACCTCTAAACTGTGGGCTATGGGAATCTTCATAGGAGCTTAACCAGGCAGCAACACAATTCCAACAGTGGTTTAACGGAAACACTGGAGCAGGGAGATAACTTTGGAGCCTATACAATACACCTGAAAGAGATGAGCGCCTCAAGGGCAGTAGTTACAAAGAACACATTTCTAGTTGTTCTGCAGCCTTGGTCACAGCTAAATACCAGTTTCAGCAAGAAAATCATCAAGGCTGTATTAAGTTCTATTAATAGCTCTAGTTTCTCCATATACATATGAGAAAATTAAATATATATACATATATGTATATATATGCTTGTATATATAAATTCTGTTCAACAAAGAAAGAGAGGTTACCATTTATAAAGAAAAATGTACAAGAAAGAAAAAGTATAAACTACAGAATCAATATACAAACAACAGTTCTGCCACTGTGTAAACTAACTACAATAGAAGGAATTTCTTACTCTCTGTTCCCTTTCACATGCATTTTTGATTACACATAGCTCTGTGGTGACATGTCCATCTTATCTACTGGGCTGACTTACTCAACTTTGTTAGCACCATCCTAATGGAGGAGCAATCCCTCCACAATCTGACCTCCCACTTACCTGTCTAGCATCATTCCTTAATTGTCTTCTGTAAGAAACTTTTATTCTAGTAACAAAAAGTTTTTATTCTTCTACATCATTTTTAATGGATTCCTGTTTGCCTCTTCCCTTGACCCCTTCTCTGCCTAGATAGTCCTTCTCATTTCCATAGCCATTTTCCATCTTTCTAGCCTTCTATTATCATCAGAGGTGATACTCTATGAGGACAAATCACTCTCATGGTTACAGCAGTTTTTACAACTACCCAGCCAATCTGTTTGCAGAGAAAATCTCTAAGTGATCAACGATGAAGCCAAACTAGTTTGTAAAGATTTTGTCCATCATAAAGATATAGCTTTAACATTACCTCCTCCAAGAGAATTTTTCTGAGATCTTTTCTGTTATTCTTTGATATCATGTCGGCCATTTTATTAGACCACAGTGCTAACTGTCTAATGTCCATCTCATCCCTCATCAACACCAAAATTCCTTGACATGAAGACTATGATTCAGCTTTTTATTGCCAGAAGACTTTGAAGAAGAGAGAGATAGATAGAGATAGATAGAGAGAGAGAGAGAGAGAGAGAGAGAGAGAGAGAGAGAGAGAGAGAGAGAGAGAGAGAGAGAGAGAGGCAACTCACTCACTCAAATACTATATTATTATGGCATAGTTTTAAGCTTTGAAATGAGTCTAAGAGTAGCAATACTATTTTTCTGTCACCTATTTAATCATTATAATACTCTTACAAATGTTTATTAGTATTGAGAGGAATGGAAAGACTCTGATTAAGGATGTCCGTCTGTTAAACTGACCCTGCTAAGGAAATCCAAAGTCACAGGACAGCAGCTTAGAAAGCAATTCAATTCATTCACTACACATTTACTGAAGACCTCTTCCATGACAGCATAATCATAACATTGTATTTGTAAAGAGAAGCCACCTTCAATGTAACAGCAGAAAAATCTGAAAGTTACAAAAAAAGAGAGACCTCTCCAATGTGTACAAGCCATATTATAAAAGGTCCTTACGGTCAAAAGATTCCTAAAAATAATAGATTTTTCAGGTTACTGTCCTAAAAGATTAAATTAAGCAGTCCAAGTTAAAAGCTCACACTGATTTCTGATGAGCTAGTCAGGAGCCAAGTCATGTACACAGTCTGATTCAGTGAAGGACACACCCTGTGATACCTTAGTGTGTATGTTTGGAGCTCATTCTCTCTAAAAGAACCCAGTACTGGGCAAAATATCTCTAAAAGTCTAGCTTAGCCCACTTCCCCCAGCACCATTACTGAAGTCAATGAAATCACTATGAGCAGAAGACTCTTCCTTTTCAATTCTGTTTAAGCCAGAAATCCGGTAGTGCTCAAGAGCACCAGCATCAAATGTATGTAATGTCATGTACTAAAGGCCAAAAAATAAATAAAGGAAGGAAGGAAGGGGCAGTGAATGTGTTTAAACAAAGTGGTTAATATGCCCAGAGAAATTTTTACTTTAACAGAGCATTTTGGCTTTAACAGTACTTTTAAATCAAGTTTTGTCCATGTAAAGGATCTTCTGTTTGGGAATTTGCACAAAATATGAGCAGTAGCTCATTCCCATAGCTTTGTCCAAACAAATGAGGTTATATGTGTAATTTCATAGTTAAAGAACAAATTATGATTTTCATGTAGGTTAACACAACCTGAGCTCTTAGAACAGCTCTCCTTTTTTTAAACTAGCAGTATCAACTTCGGAGCAGCCCTATATTAGAGAGGGGCATCTACTTTGACTCGTAACAGTTGATTTTGGGAAGAAAACTTTGTAAATTTTTTAAATGTTTCATTTCTAGACCATGAGTTGAAGATGAAGGTGGTTTAGGAATGTCTGTAAATCAAGATACTTTGACATGAAATGCATAATTCAAATGATTTTCCCAATAAAAAGATTACTGGGTTATACATATTTTTAATCAACATAATCAGTATTAAACATATAAATATTGTAGTTAGCATAGCCACCATAAGATTTCAGTCCTCTCAGAGTATTTTTAAGAAAATGGTTAAAAGGTTAATCTAAACTGGTGACAGCCACCACCCACGAGCTGGCAAATGACCTTGTTTTCTTTTCAGGTATTTAATCATCTTAGTTCAGTGGAGAGGAAAGGATGTTTATAACACTGTGACTTCATGCTCATTGTGGGATTAGTATATTTTCTCATCTCACCTTCATACTTTCTTCCCCAGCTGCCCCGCCCTGTAAAATAGATTTACTTATTAAATCTGGAATAAGTTCTTTTCCACTCTCTCTCTGGTTCTTTTGTTTTTTTCCACATTCTTCACTTACTAAATACTTACTAAAGACCATGTTATTGCAATCTTTTTAGTAAGAATGGTGCCAGAAAGCACATCTTCTATTTGCCAAAAATAAAAAGGAAAATGCCTCAAAAAGCATTCATTTGAAAGTGACAAAAAAATTTGTACCTGCCAAAGAGTAGAGCTCCCTAGGTTTATCTTGTCCAAGGATGTTACCTACCCAATCCCTAGTTTGATAGAAAAATTATATACTAAAATTGAAAGGAAATGCACACAGAAGAAAGTTTTGAGGTAAAATAATTATAACTATGTGTACATAAAAAAAAAAATCTCTCTCTCCTGCTCCCACCAACATGTATACATGCACACACATACACACACACTTTATGATTAAAATATAGGCTGAGAATAGTTTCAAGGTTTTTAGTACAAATTCTTCCTCCCTAGAAGATAGCTTCTTTATGTTATGATTTCCAGTGATGAGGAATTTGAAGGACAGCTGGTCTGCCTTTTTGGCAACCAATTTTTAGAAGAGTCATTTAGTAATTACAGCAGCAACTCGATCATCCCATTTAGTGTGTTCTTTAAGAGACTTAGAATAATACTGTTACCAATTCCAAATGACTAATCCTCAAATGTCCAATGACCACTACCTTACTCCGACTTACTCCAAAGTAAATGTGTTTCTCTATTTCTTCATTCAGTAGGATTGTCATTTAAAAAAAAAAAAAAAAAAAAAGCTGAACAAAAGCACCAATGTTGTAGTTAATACAAAAAACATGCTTCTACTACTGCAGCCTCCCCCGACTAGAGGCTTCACATAACACAGTGCAGACTTAGATGTTCTGGAACATTCCTCAGTTTGCTCAAGACTCATCATTGTGCTGAACCTCCTGAACTTGATGTGCTCTTTTTATGAAATCTCTCTAAAGAATGATAATCAAGTGTGGGTTAGGTCAATTACATCTGAAAGACACAGGCTACATACCCCTGGGTTTGAGTCCCAGGCCTGGGAGGAACAACCAAAGTGAACAACTAAATGAGAATAAAATGCTTTTTCCTCCTCTCTCTTCCTGCCTGACCACCTACAACTGCCTTCATTCCTAACTGCACCTTACCTTAAAAAAAAGAATAACAAGTAAGTCTGGAGATATGTGTGACCTAATGACTCTTTGTTGCCACCTCCTCTTCCTAGCAGCATCTATGTGGGGTCAGTTTCGTTAGTGGCCCCATCACACAATTTAGTTATTTGAAATTGTCACCATGGTGATAGAATAAGTCATCCTCACTCCACATTTGTGTGATTAACATTATGATTCCAGTGTCAGATTTCATATTTACCTCATCAAATCTCATCTCAAAAGTACAAGAAAGAAATTATTGGGGAAGATGGCTCAAAGAAAGTATGTCTATAACTCTATGGTTTCATATTCAATCACATTGGTTCTCCTAATGCGCACTGTAGAAGGGAAAAAGAACCCTTATCCAAATTCAGATTACTATCTCAAGCACTTTTACCCTGACTGAGGAAAAACAAAAACAAATACTTGTCATTATATATTATAATTTTTTTGCTAGTCGCTTCATCACTATTCTGGCCTCTTGTTCATTTAATAAGAATAGTCCACATAATAAAGCCTTATTTTTGGCCTTTCAGTTACAATTATTTATTAATATTAAGGACTTGTTCATACTAAATGGGTTAAAATAAAACCTTACAGCTTTATAAAAGGATTATTTTTCTATATATTCGAAAGTCTTTTGATCAGACATAAAAATATGTATGTAGAGCTATGTCTAACACTTAAACACAAGTTGTATGCAGTCGACACTACAGAAGAGAACCGTCCACTCTAGGATTATGAAAGAATTAACACACAAACAAAACAACAACAAAACCCACAAGAATTCTTTTGTCCAATCTCCTGCCACCTAGAACTGTGCTGTGTTCTGGACCAGAAAGTACAGAACTCAGATCAGATTGTACTTTCAGAAACACTTCCCCTTTTAGCTGCTGATGTATGCTAGATATCAGAATAACATGGAACTTTGAAATAGTTTGCTGATATCACTGATTTTCAGGAGCAAAGGGAGGCTCCTTCGTTAGTGCTCATGACTAAGGCTCTCTGTGTGGAAACAGGCTCCCGGTTGCTTAGGAATTCATTGGCTCGTGGCTGGTTGTTTCCCTCTTTACTTGAAGCAGTAACTTTCTGCCTTTTCAAGATACCATCATCCATCCACAAGGTGGTAGAGTGTCATGCTATCTAAAAAGGAGTTATTATTTAAAACACCTTTTTGAGATTCTTAAGTGAGGAAAGAGTTAAGTGACAAACAGAATGTTCTAATATTCATATAGTTTAACTCTGGCCTGGTCATTTTTTTCATATAGTTTTTTTAAAAAAGAATTTTATCTTTGTTTTTTACTTTTCTTTTGAATATAACTTAACTGCAAGTTCATATTATTTCATTTCTTATTGCTTTATTTCATTTGTTTCCATTGCTACATGATCTTTGGGATATGAAATTAGTACCTCAGTCTATGTGCTTTTCATACACCAAAAGAGTTTTAGTGTCCTTTACTACCACTATATTAACATTATCTTTACTTTCTAATCTTTATTTTTGTTTTTCCAAATTTCTAAAATTATCCATGGTCATTGTAACAACACGAATAATTCAGAGTTGTATAAAGTTCCATTGACTTCCTCCTTCTCACGCCAACCTCTGCCCCTGAGATGACCCATTATATAGTCTGGTGTGTATCAGCTCATGTTTTACTAATATTGTTTAAGCAGTTTTATATAAATGTATACATAAGACACTGCAGATTTACAGAACAATCTATTACAAACTGGAGCTATTTTACAATTTTCTTTTCAATTTAACGTAATTATCATGGATATCTTTCCAACACAATATGCGCAGTTTGGCCTCATTGTTTTGAATTGACAGCACACTATTTAATTGTATGATTGTAAAATAATTTAATACTCATTCCCCTATTTATGAACAATTAGTACCTGTACCAATTGTTTGTTATTACAGTGCTACAATTCATACTAGTACATATTATTCAATACATTTATTTTTTTTTTTTTAAATTCCTTCAGAAATAGATGCCTATATGTGGGAATGATATGTCAAAGAAGATACATAATTCACTCTAGGGCAGATGTTATCAAAAGTACAGAATTCTAATTTTTAATAATCTGAACTAAGCATTAACCTAAACAATCGAAGAGATTTTTCTAACCTTCCAGCCCAGTTATCCCAGTAAACTTAACGAAATATGAATAATCAAAAGATCAACTAAAGTCTAAACAGATTATCACTGATGAGTAATACTATAGTGGCGCTCCTTACCCTTAGGAAGGCTAACCTGAGACTGTCTGACTGTCAAAAAATAACCAGGTATGGGTAGACTAGGAAGAGGGCACTAGGTTGGCATGGTCAAGGAATAGAAACGCCAATGGGTATAGACGATAGTGACAGTAGAAGAGAATAGCAGGATAATTGGCTGGGTTTGTTCTAAAGGAAAGGTATAGGCAAGAATGAAGATGAATAGGCAAGCAGGCAGGAAGAGAGAGGAGGAGGAAGAACTTTATTTATTTTTATTGAATTGTTCACATTGGTTGTTCCCCCAGTCCCGGGTCTTGAACCCAGGGACCTTTGGATGTATGTGGGACTGCTCCCCGGTGTAGTAAACCACTAGGCCATCAGGGTGCACCCTAACTGGCTGGATTTCACTGATTAAGAGTAAAGTAGATTTGGGGATAGGATGAAACAATCAAGAGTATACACGTAAAGTCTGAACCTATTATACATCTAAGCAGAGATAAGAACAAGCAGCCCAAGAGGTGAATTCAGGGTCTACAAAAAGACCAAGGTTGATGATATAAATTTAGGAAACATTGCCAAAAAGATGCCATTTAAAGCTACTGAACTCATTAAGATTACCTAGAGGTTATCGAAAGAAGTGGAAGAAGTCAGAGTATATACATGTAGGAATTAACATCACAGCTAAACATAAAATATTCTTAAAAGAATACCATGGTAATACAGTATGATTTTAAAACGGGACTTTGAAAACTTACAGCTAAGGAACTATCCTGAGTTATCTTACAAGGCAAAAAAATTATATTAAAACACCAATAATAACCCTTAAAGTAGTTTCATGAGTTCAAATATTCATGTTTGAGATGGTAGTGTTTTAAGAGAGTCATGATTACCGTTACATAGGTACAAATATTCTGGCTTCATGTGTAAACACAGATAAACTGTCACAAAGTTTATGTGATATGTGTAAAGTGTTGGGTGATAAAAGAATGCTCAGGGTATTTTTAATTTTTTGAGTGACATTAATTTTAAAACTTAAAACAAAAGTAAGTACTTGGAATCTCATGACCTTGAGAATGAGTGTCTCAAAGTTTTACACCCTAGGTACTTACTTCTCTGCCTCACATTAGTCCCAGTCCAGTTGACAGCTTTTTATCAGTAGAAAAACATGAGTTCCATTTCATGTATTCAAATTATTCAAAATGTAAATGTGCATATATTATTAAGAATGCTGCCATCTAAACACAATTTAAGGTCTGGAGAAACCTTGAACATTTGCAAATGCCATGGCCTAATAATAATGAAAGTAAACAGACCTCAACTAATTTTAATCTTATTTATTTTAAATCATGCAATTACTTAAAGGATCTTTTGAAAGTTAATAAGTAGTTCAACACCAAACATCATAAAATCCAATGTATATTTAACTTTCGGATTTCTCTATAAGTTTGCTTCCTCTTTCTGGCAATGAAAGTAAGAGAGTGACTTTATACTGAAATTGAAACAAATACACAAATACTCAAAGATCAGTTTTGTTTTGAAGACATTAAACAAAGCCAGGGATTTTCCAAGTAAGTAGCTAAAAGTTGGCTTGAATAAAAAGCATATACTAAGCACAAGTTGAATTTATTGAGCCATGAATAAGCAATTTTTGCAGATAATCTATTTTCATGATTCTTTGAATGCATTATAATAACATAACAAATATAAATATTAAATCTATAAAATCTTGATTAAATTATAAGCAATAAATGCATAAGATTTCATTAGTAATGATTTTACTCTAAAAGAGATAAGGAAACACAACTATAAAATAAAAATAGAGTAAAACAAATGGACATAAGAGAAATGCAGTTGGCTCAGTAGCAGAACCAGATAATGAAGAAACAGTTTACTTTTAAAAATCACTCACATTCCTCAGATTCTGATTGGCTTATTCATTCACAGAGCTATTTATAGAAAATTTAGTTTTCAACAAGAGCTAGAATTTCAGTGAAAAATTGTAACTATAAAAGCTAGATATTTTAATTTAAAAGCTGCAATTAAAATTAGCTCTTTAATAATATCTGAAGTGTATAGTCTAAAATCTTAATTTCAAATTCCTGCCTCCTTTTGCAACATGGTAATAAAATCAGGATAAATAAAAATAGCAATGTCTACACTTTACTTTCCATAAATAACCAAACAAAAACTTGGAAAGAGAATTACGTATTGTATATTTATTCAACAGCAGAAGAAACAGCTAGCATATTTTCAATGTCAGCTATGTAGCTATCTCATCACTCAATATGGGCCAGAGAAATAAATAAAACTAAAAGAATTGCAGCCAAGATTAAAGAAATATAGTCATTAGAAAATAAAACAATGATCAAAGTAAGAATGTTCATGCAAAATTCAGAGAGGAATGAGAGACCATGGACAGAAAAAGCCTGTGAGGATAGAAATAGAAAAAAAAAAAAAGAAAAACCAATGACAAAGTCACCAAAGAAAGCAGCATAGTTATACTGAAGGCAATGTTATCATTATTAAATCTGGGGTTTCAAAGAGAAAGAGTCTTACCTGAGTGAGGAACATACACAATATGGAAAGCAAACAAGAACAAAAGAGAACTTGGCTTCCATTTCCAATGACAGCTCCACATTTGACGAGAGGGAAACATCCTGCAGTGGAAGAAACAACTGTCAGGACTTGACATTCAGAAAAGTATCAAGACAACACGCGTCCAAGTGTAGGTTTTCAGCAGGGACTGGAGAACAGAAATCTTTTTCAATCCTGCTTCCAAATACAGAAAGAACTTTAAGGATAATAAACTATCTCCATCAAGCTAATTATGAAAAAACATCCATGCATTTTATTTGCCAACTGGGGCACCTTCCTTATCAGAGAATATGTAATAGATGATTTAAGCATGAAGATGTGGAGAAATTTAGATAATTCAATTTAAAAATCCACTTATTAACAATTTCAATTTGTTGAAATTGGCAAAGTAATTTCAGTCTCAGCCTTCAGCATCACCAGTCACATATTTATCTGGGTAGTAAAAAGATGTTTATATCAATCTCTCTAATCATTCAGGAAAGTTAGTGTTTGAGGAAATGTTTTCATTTTATATCACTGACTACTTTACGAATGAAAATATTTAAAATACAATGAAATGGCCCAAGCTCTCTTTATTTCTCTAAAATGAAGCATTAAATTAAAAAAGAATTATTTCTTCATAATTAGCATAGCTATTAATGCTGTTAAAAAACTGTTAAGTATCAAATATTATATTAATGAATAAAGGACATTAGATGAAACAATGGTGCTGGAAAACACTAAGTTATTCTCGGTATAACGGTCTCATCTTTAAAATTAAAATTAAATAATGATTTACATAAGAATATCTATCTTATTTTGACTTAAAAAAAAAAAGTGGTGTGTGGTATGATACCTTTCTTTGACTCAGCCCCATCAAAAGAAAGCAAGTCGTGAATGAGGGGCTTCGGATATAAAATCAGTCATCAAGACAGTCTGCAAGTAGATGAACAGAAGAATCATGAGCAAATCAAGAGAGTTAAGTGGCAGGAAGAAATCTCCCAATTTTAAAATACCCAACGAGAGCTACTGAGACTCTAAGTGGTCATAAAGAGTCATCTTGTTTCTAAAATGACGGTCAACTAATAAAGTTTAGGATCACAGTAATACCTTCTTTATCGGAATGGTGTTTATCTGGGGTATAATTGTAACACAAAACAGAAAGTCAGGAAATTTTTGCTTGAATGAGCAGAAACAGACATCAAATTACCCCTGTGCTTGCCTTAAACTGCGTTTGTCATCTTTCAATGTTAAAGATCATCTGAGTAGTACTCAGACAGACCAGGGTTTGCACTTATGTAACGTGCAACCCTTGGGAAATTTACCTGACCACCCTGGGCCTTCTATTTTCACTTGCAAAATGAGAACAGTACGGAGAGTTGCAAGATGATTAAATCATGTCTTGTAAGAATAGTGCCTGACAGTCAGAAAATGCTCAACAAACGTTAGTTATTATTATTGTTACTATCATCCCAGACATTGTAATATAAGCATGGTTATTCTGTCCACAGTGAAATCAAAAGACATAAACAAGAATGAAAAAAAGGATTAATGTCATAAGCCAACAGCAATTAGTTGACTTCTACGTCTGGGATTACCTGGGAAGAGAAATGAAATAGATTATTCACATATGCCATGATTACAGAAATTCTGAGTAGTGTCTTGATATTCAGGCCACATTTTTATATTCACCAAGCTAGAAGCTTCAGCATCATACAGCTCATAACGAAAATTCTAAACTAGGAAAAGGTAAGATCTAAATAGTATTTTTTGTTTTTTGGTATGGAAGGTTATGTTTTCAAAGACAACCATCTAAAATGTTTGCAGTTAAAAGTAGTGTTACTGCTTATGCAAAGCAATATGCTATAGTAAGCCACATATTAACAATATAACCATGGATGGGAACTCTGGAACAAAACAGATTTGTTCTGTGATTTGGGGGGCAAGTACTCTGAGCTTATTTCCTCCTATGTAAATAGGACAGTGTCCATCAAAAAAATACTAGAGATAACTCTGCATGGCACTTAGTAAGGGCTTTAAAAAGGATCGAGATGATAAACTACTGTCATATGGAAAGTATACTGATGTGGAAGAATGGATCCATTTCCCACTGATGCTGGATGAATGAGGTGTTTCCCATTCATGCCAGGAATGAATGAATATGCTTCTAACACAAAAGCACAATTATATATTCAAAGGAGTTAAGAGCTGGAAGGACCAAAGATGAACTCTAACCTCATTTCATAGAAGAAGAAACTGATGTCCAAAGACATAAAGGGGCAGACCAATCAAAGCTGGCTGCCTGTCCTGCACTTATTAACAGATCAAATATCAGCCCATGAAAACTTTCAGATTTTTCATCTTTGCAACACATAACTCTCTTTATCAATATGTGGATAATGGCCCCTCTTAAGTTCACACACTCTCACAACAATCTTCAGGGAATTCTTCTCACTAACTTGCCAACACAATACTATTTAGTCCATATGCTCATATGGCTGTATTTTTTTCTACAAAAAGTTCTGACATTTAGGAATTCCATGTTCAATCTTGAAGATATTATACAAAATCTGCCTGCAATCCAATCAGACAATAACTGCACATGATGACCAGGGACTTAATGGAACAAGACCCTATCAGTTCACAGAAGGAACCCAGGACTAGGGGAAAGCACTTGTAACCAAACATAAACCATATGACAGGCCAACTGTCATCCATTCTGCTGAGTACTGAGGAAGAGAAACAAATTAAGAATGGATCACAGGAAGGAAAGCACTGTGTGTCTTCTCAGTGGATCACACAGAAAAGATACATCCCTGAGATTTAAACAATTTTCTCACAAGACTGGAAAATCCCAAGAGTTACTATGGTTCTAAAAAGGGAATACAAAAAAACAGAACAAATTTAAGTCACTTGTGCTGTGGCCTCAGAGTTCTACTGAAGAGATCAAGAATATTCTTCAATAAAAGAGTCATAAGCTTCTAATGACCTGAAAAGATTCTAAAAATTACACAATAAAATCTATCATTTGGTGTGCCCTGGTGGAGCAGACATTGGGCATAGTCCACATACACCCCAAAATCTCCTGTTCTAGTCCTGGGATCTGCAAGAGCAACCAAAATGTACACCTAAATAAAATAATGTGCTTCCTCCTTCTCTCTCTTCCTGTCTGCCTGCCTCTGCTCACCTTCATTCCTGCCTAAAACTTTCCCTAAAGAAAAAAACCTATCATTTGACAGGTCATCAAAAGAACTTCCTGTCATCTGGCATCAAAGCCAACCTTCTGAGAACCAAGCTGCCTGTTTTGCTAACTTATTCCCCTTTTCAATCTATACAGGCTACAAAATACAATAGCTTGAGTCCTGTTTCAGGAAGTTTTAGAACATTTTCATAGGAATTGTTTTAAAAGTGGATATGCACCCTGACATAAGATTTAATTCAAATACATCACTAATATAATCCAAAATGCCTCTTATCTTCCATTTCTTTTCTACCACTTGCCCTCCAAATAGTCATAATTTAAAGAAGAATTAGAGAAGAAATTTTGAAATGATTGGATAAATTGACTTGGTACTAATTGTATTAATACCAGAATAGTTGCAATTATATTCATTCCCTACATTCCAACTGTATTTCTATGGCAAATCTTTTCATAAGCGGACATGAAAAAGAATACTTTAATTTTTTTGGAGTGAAAAGAATGGTTATTTGGTTAATTCAAGTCTGCTGACAATTATATTTCTTCTTCCGGTTAGAGATCATGTTCCTGACCTAAGCAATGAATACAAAGGAAAAAGGGCTATTGCATTATTCCAAGTTATTTTTAAGTTGAGTTTACCCTTCACAAATGTGGAGAGATTTACTCTTCAAATATACGTACATCTTGACCATTACCTGAGCAGTGAAATGCACAGCTGGCTTATTCCACAGGTGAAATTAAAAAGCAATCTTGACAAACAGACAGACACACACACACACACACACACACACACACACACACACAGAGTACATGTAAAACTGTAGAAACCTGAAAAAGAGAAGTATATTGTATCAGTATGGTTGTGATACCACACTATGGTTTTGCAAAATGTCACCATTGGCAGAAACTGGGCAAAGAGTACCTGGGATCTTAAGATTGCACATGAATCTATAAGTATCTCAATAGAAATTTCAATTAAAACCTGAAGCCCTGATATATGTAACTACTGTTAAATGGTTCAGGAAAACAAAAGTGTGTGTGTGTGTGTGTGTGTGTGTGTGTGTGTGTGTGTGTGTGTGTCTGTATACAGAGTGGAGGGTGGAGGGAAAAAGAAAGGAAAAATCAAATGTGGTAAATATTCACAATAAGCGATTCCGCATAACGAGTATAATTCCTTGTATTCCTCTTGCAATTTTTTTTCTAGTTTTAAAATTATTTCCAAATTAATTTAAATACTTCCACACACATTTACACTGCACTATATCTATGTTTATCGCATGACACTCTCATCACAGTATTTCAGGTTCCATCACAGTCAGTCAGTGTGATAGAAGCAATGTCTCAAGTTGTATTTCTTTTATTTGGATTGGTGAGCTCAAATAATTTGTATAGCTTCTATTATAATATAAATATTTTCTTACTGATTTCTGATTTTTGTTACCAATTATATATACTAAATATGCTAAGATTTCATGATATTTGTTATAAATGTTTCAAATACAGTAATCCTGAAGTTTTCCTTGAGGTATTCCAAGTAATTCTAACCTGAGTAATGCTTATAAAGGAAAGTAATATGATACTCAGGTAGTTCACATTTTATTGGTGCTTTTAGTTACAACTGAAATGTCCCTTAAATGTTATCCCCACAGTTACTCAGTATGCATCTTGATATCTTCCAATGTAGATACAGTAATGTCATCCAGCTTGAAATGAAATGGAAAGATACATTTTTTGCCCAAGAATGCCACACACATTGAACAAAGTCCTTCTATTTAGTCTAAAGTCTAAACAGTCTCTAAAAACTTTTCATCATCCCATCAGAAATGTAAACCCTGCAAAAATGGGCAGTGAGAAAATGGTCAGGTTTAAGGAAGTGGCTGTCAGTTTATTCTTAACATATAAACTGATTCTCTTTCAAATCATTATTTCCAGAAATCTGAGTGACATGCCCAGTTAGGCAGTGAAACTACAAGCTTCTAATATTTCCCATAAGCCAAGAGACAATAGCCTCATTCACCATTCACACTGGAAAAGCACAATGTCATGTAATTTATATAAGCCATAAATGGAACAGTAGCTCCATGCAGCTGGAGACCGACTAATGCAAGTCTTGCTAAATCTATTAGGTTTCTCAGAGTATGAGAAATATGCAGTCACCACAGCTCCAAATACATGAATAAAGTTTGTAATTTCAGAACTGGAGTGCAACAATACGCAAATATACTTTCTCCACAAGGAATAAGCAGAAAATAGACTTACTTTGTGTATCTGAATGCAATAAAATTAAAATTGGAAAGAATACTCATTAAACATCTTCAACTGTATGACTACTTACCTTTAGAACAGTTGGTGTTGCCTCTATATAATCTGACATACTAGTATTTAAAAAGAAATATCATTTTAAACCTTTCCATACAAATTATAAACAGCAAAGTGGAAAAAGAAACCAATTTAATTTGGCAAGAAATGGAAAAATTTTGGTCAAGAGTTCAATAAAGAAACTTGTATCCAGGCACTAATCATTATTTTATATGATCAACTATTCCAGATTGTATTCTGCATGATTTCAGTAATGTGAAATTCAAAAGAATTATGTAATTTCAGTCAGGAAATATTTACATTATCTCTTAATCAGTTTAAAAAATTTTATTAGAAACTGGTGTGTGTGTATGTGTGTGTGTGTGATGTGATGTGATTTTTTCCCCCCTATAATCTAAATTACCTGGAAAAGCTGAAAAGAAGCTGACAAATAACTGCTGCTAAAAATTCTACCATATTTTTAGGAAAAATTTAAGTCTAAAACAAATTCACATTCATGCAAAATATGTCACCTGTATATGAGGAAAAGTCTTATATGAGACTGTTGGCTGTGTCCCAAAATAAATCCTTGCTGATTCCACTGGCATAAATCAAACTTTCAAAGTCACAGGTGTGGAATTCCTTCATAAGCAGTTTTAATAAAAAAAAATGTAGTACCCTTCTAATTATACTGCTCCCACCAGGAACAGCCTCCAGAGTGCTAGGCTTGTAGGAAAGACTTCTTTTCCTGTTTCAAAAATGGGGGTGTGAGTGGGGTGGGAGGTTTCAAAAAGGGGAAAGACAAGCCCTGATGGGATATTATTTTCCTAGGTATCAACTTAAAAAAGGAAATTTAAGTGGAAAGACATCAGGATCTAGCATTTGGAGGAGGGTGGGTAACCATCAGTTTCTAGAAACTCCAGTATTTGACTTAATAGAAAGGAGCAAAAGGTCTATCTGGGTGTCTGCCTAAAATTAAACAAAACAGCGGAGGGAAAATTACAAGTTACAAGAAAAAGTTAACTTCTGAACTGGCCACAAAAATAAGCTTGGTTCTTCTGAGAACAAGCTTCCTTTTTTTCCATTCTGGAAGGCCAGCTGGTGCTCAGCGGTCCTTTCTTGGCCTGCAGCACCTCACCAAGTGAATGACATGTCCACAGACGCAAAACTTAATAGATTTCTCTCTTACTTGGTCCTATCCGTTTCTAATTCTATGCAAGTCCCCCTCACAGATCCCACCACGTATGACATATACCTTAATAATTTAACCGTTCAAATAACTCTAAGATCCAAGAATAACCTCTACAGTCAAGGGTGACGATGTGAAAGTCAACATTTTCTCAGCATACCAGTACCTTCCAAGGCCAGGTGCTGCTCCGGGAGGAAGTTTTCCTGGCCAGGGCAAGGCTCCTGGATGGAGAAGCTGTGCCTGTTACTCCTTTGATTTGTATCGAAAACACGTTTTCCCCATTCTGGAAGCCCTACCCGTTTTATTATGCTTTACACCGCCCAGACGTGAGGTTTACGTCTCCTGGAAAAAAAAAGCCAGTTGCACACGCAGGTCACCGCTCCGTCTGGCTAAGCGGGCTCACTCCTCAGTGTCTCCAGAGGCAAACTGAAGACAAACCGGTTTATTCTATGCAGTTAAGTCTTAAAATCATTTAGTTGGGGGGTGAAGGGTGGATGGGGTGAGAGAGAAAAGGTGTAAAAGGGTGCTAAGCTCAAAGGTGAGACTTACATGTTGGCATTACCGCGCTGAGCTCCCCCGGGGCCGCGCGCTCATTCTCCAAGGGCTTTCCCGGGCTCGGCTTCTTCGAGTTCCCCAAAGGGGACTCCTGGCGCCCGCGAGCAGCGAGTCGGCCGACGCTCCGCCACGCTCCCGCGGGAGAGTTCGTCGCGGCTACCCAGCGGCGGCGGCTGCTCGCCCGCGCTCGAGCGGCGCAAGGTGGAAGGCCGGCGCTGCGGAGGTCAAGTGCGGACCGCGGCGGCGAGGGCGCGGGCGGGGCGCCGGCTGCTCCCGCCCGAGAAGTTTAAGAGAAGTTAGTGGGGGACGGCTAAGGCCGCTGGATCTGCCTCCCTTGGGCCGGCGGGGGTGGGTGGGTCCGACTCGGCAGGTCTTCGCCCCCGCCGGCGTGCGGCAGCACGTGGTCACCCTTTGTGGCTCTAGTTCTCTCCGCGGGCTCCGGCCGCCGCTGGGGCTGCTGCCCTCCGCCCGGGCTTCCGGCCGACGCTTGGCCCGAGATGGGGGCTCAGGTGCGGTGGCCCCGGAGACGCGCGGCGTCTGGCCCCGTCCGCATGGCCCTGGGGCGGCCCCAGTCTCCGCGCTCCGCAGGCAGCCGGGGCTTTCCCGAGGGCGCAGCTGCCCCACCCAGGATCGCCAGTCCCCGGCAGAAAAGGAGAGGTCTCGCTGCGTGGCGGGAAGGCGGCTCCCCGGACGGGCAGAGAGCAGAAAGTTGCAGGGGCCGGTCGGGGGTGGGAGGTTGGCGCTGGGCGCACGCGGCTCCTAGGCGGAGGAGGGGCCAGGCAACCCGGGAGGTCAGCCCGAGTCTGCAATCCCGGAGACCCTCTGCCAAAGAAATGAGAACTCAGGATGCAGGTAGTGGTGTGAATATATCCCGGGTTCCAGCCCAGGAGTCTGCCCCCAAGCTCCAGGGCATTGCTTTGCTTCACTTTTCTTTTTCTTTTCTAGCCTTTTCTTTTCCCTTTCTTTTTTATTTCCTCTCTCTTCTTTCCTTACCCCCCTCTCTCACCCCATTCACTTCCCCTCTTTACCTTTCTTTTTTTCTGTCTGATAATCAGTGCTTCGGGAAAATGCTATCTTTGGAGTGCGCTCAGCCAACCCCATACCATCACGTCTCTTGATCTGGCCTGGGAGGATGGAGGAGGTGAAAGTCCCCCAACACCAGGGCCTTCCTTCACCAATCAGGGATGAAGACTTTTGCCCCCCAAACGCCCACCCCCTTCTCCCACTGATTTGTTGACCTGTGGCAGTTCTACGAATTCAGGTTCAGCCTTTTGGCTTAGAATATTGTCTTCTGTTCCTATCACAGGGTGAGGTTACACTTTGAAAGCTTTGCATTGCCTATAGTGTTCAAACCCCTTCTGGAAAAAGGACTGAAGGTGCTGTGATATGGTGTGAAAACAGCCTCAGGGGTCTGAGGGAATCGGAATCGATGAAATCAAAATTTAGGTCTACAACAAGACAAACTGTCTACCTCATAATTTTGCCTGGGACCCTCCTGCTGCTTCACTGTGATTCAGAGATAGGGTTAGATAAATGACAATTTCTTTTAAAATATATACCATCAAAAGTAAAGCGAGATTAGCAGAGGCCTGGGGGGATTTCACAGAACATTTGCTCTGCAAGTTTGATTTACAAATATGAATCTAGTTACTCACTGGGGAAACCCCTTTGCCTGGTCTCCAGTGATCCTATAAAGTAGCTGCCTGGCAAAAGAATCTGGACACACCTCCTTGGAGATGGGAAGAGACAAAAAAAAAAGAACTCACACTTGGAAAGAAGTTTCCAAAATTAATCCCCAAAATGCTAGAGGCGAACCTTCAAACGCTATTGCTGTATACACATTCAGAGCCAGAGCAGCCCAGTTTGAACTGTGAGCGTGCACACAGGTGTTCACACACAGGTCACACACAGAAGTGCCAAAAAATTATATAACGTTGATTGACTAGAGATTGAGAACTACAGGTGTGGGAAAAGAAAACCCCACAGAGCAGGACTTGAGCAGACAACTATGGCCAGAAAGGAAACTGGAACACAGCCACCAAAACCAGAGGTCTGAAAATCCAGGGTGTGTTCTTCTTGTGATTTTTATCAGTATTTATTTTGATGAATAAACAGTATGATTAACAGAGACATCGAATTGCTGCACATCAGGGAAACTTAAGATCCTCTGTCCTGCCCTCTTGTGTTACAGGCAGCGATTCAGAGATTCAGAGATGTGAGATATCTGTACAAATTGACCAAAAGTGACCAAGACTAAGACCCCAGTCTACAGCTTCAATTGGCCAAGGCCTAGGACCCAAGTCTTGCTAATTCAAATCAGTTTCTATTATACCAGATTCTCCCAAGGAAATTTAAGTTCCCCTTCTAGAATTATTTTTAAAGCAACAACACTTACTATTTCAGAGTTCTCAGGTTCTGGAATCTGGGTACAGCTTATCACAGTGTCTCATAAGACTGTAATGACCGTGTTGGCTAAGGCTGTGGTCTTATCTAAAAGTTTGGCTGGGGAATGATTTGCTTCTCAGCTCATATATGTAGTTGCTCCACTCATAGAACTTTAAAACTAAAAAGAGCCTGGAACCGTAAGATGAATAAAGAAAATTAAATAATTCTACTAAGGTTCTCCAGAGAAATGAAAGCAACAGAATATGCATATTGTGGTATTGTGATGTTTAAGAAATATGTATCTGGTCCTTCAGTCAATCAAATATATGCTCATATATATTTGTCTTCAGCCACAGTTCTCAGCTCACTACCCCCTGCCCTAGGCACTGAGATTTAGAAAGGTGTCCTTTGTATGTAAATAAGCTAACTTTGGGGGAAGCACCAAATGATGAGGACTGGTTGCCTGGAGAACCAACCATCTTGTAAGAGAGTTGGAAATTCTAGTCCTATTTTGTCACCTCCAGGAAAGGACAAGCTGCTGGAGATTGTGTTCAGTTGCTAGTGACCAGTGATTTACTCAATCACGTCTAACTAGTGAAACCTCCATAAAAATCCAGAGAGGACAGGATTCGGAAAGCTTCTGGGTTGGGAGACATGGAGATTTGGAGACAGTGCACCTAGAGAGAACATCAAATCTTTGGACCCTTTCCCCACCCCTTGCCTTGTGCATCTCTCCTATCTGGTTGTTCCTGAATTATATCTTTTTATAGTAAATTGGTAGTCTGGTCAGTAAGTGGGTTTCCTGAGTTCCAGAAGTTGATCTAGCAAATTAATGGAAACTTAGGAGGGTTCTTTGGCCTCTGATTTATAGCCAACAGAAGCACAGGTAAGTACCTAGGCTGATGATTTATAAAGTTTATGGAGGAGTTCAAATTTGTAGGTAGGTAGTGTCAGAATCAAGCTGAATTGAATGATCAGACACCCTGCTGGTGTCTGAGAATTGCTTATCTGTGTGGAGAAGCCTCCACACACCCAAGCTGCAGTTGACTCCAGGAACCTTCCTACTGACATATAAAGAGATTTAAAGGAATTGACTCATGATTGTGGAGGTAAAGTTTTTAAATCTGCAGGGTAGTGACTGGCAGATTGGAGACTCAGGTAAGAGCTGCTGTGCAAGTTCAAAAGCAGTCCACTGACAGAATTCCTTCTGGTTTGGCAAAGGTAAGTCTTCATTCTATTGAGACCTTCCACTGATTAATCAGACTCATCTACATTATGGAGAGAGTAATTATGCTTTCCACTGATTTAAACGTTAACCTGTCTAAGAGAAAATACCTTCACAAAACATCAGAATAAAATCTGACCAAATGTTTGGATACTGTGGCCCAGCCAAGTGGACCCAAGCAGTCAGCATATATCAAGATGAAAGGAATAGTGTATTTACATGTGCTGTTATAGGTAGAAGTGTTTATAAATGTATATGCTGGCAATTACATGACTCTTAGCTAAACTATTTCAGGAGGACAGTGTCTATCATTCCTCAGTACATTAGAAAAAATTTATGTATGTTGATGCTTCTGTCTTCAAACGAAGGACTTGCTCTTTTTCTTTGAAGGAACTTGTTAGGGAACTGGAGCATGTAGAAGAAAGTACATGATATTTTAATGGTATAACATGGGTTCAAAATTTGTTCCTGTAACTGAGCAGCACTATAAACTCTTGTAATCCTTAAATGTTTAACTCATCGGCACAGTGGGCAGATTTAATGAGCTCATGATAAAAAGCAGTCATCATTTCCTGGAATTTGGTAATGCTAGTTGCCTCCGCCTGCCCTGTATATCATCCGAAAACTGAAAGTGCCAGGACCACATTCCTCTGTGTACAGGAATCCTCTGACAGCATTCCAGACAAAATGAATATTGAACATCTGGTTGAATCCTTAGCATTGATGAACACTCAACTATGAGAAACTTCCTCTTTCTGTTGATTGAATCAAACATTCATGCCATCAAGTTCCATTCAGAACAAGGACATTCTATCTTCCACAAAAAGCCTTTCAAATATCTGAAGACAGCTATCATCTCTCTCCTCAGACTTCCCTTATTCAGTTTTCACAGTCCTTGTTATTTTAACCACTCAGTGCCTGGCTCCGCGCAAGTGATTCACCCTTTCCCATCAACACATGAGCTAATATCAGCCTGCTCAACAATGTGGACTGCACACCATGCCCCTGATAACACTGGGGTCCTTTTTTGAAATGGACATTATTTTTGTGTAAATAAAAGTTAGTGTTGATCTTTTGAAGTCACATGAAATATGTATAATAGGAATAGGAATTGCTGTGATCCTATTCATCTTCTACTATGTGCCAGGAAGTGTATACATTTTATTCTACAAATCAAGTTGTTCAAGATATAGAATTTAAATTATAAGTAATTCAATCTGATTTCTCTTTAAATCTCTCATTCTGCCTTAATTTAATTATTCCCTTTTCATCAAGCTTATTGCTTTCTCCAGCAGGAAGCATAAATGAAATGTGGTCCTTGACTCATCTATGTAGCAGATATCAGGTTATCTGACCATCAGTTCACACAGGTTATCAGTTTTGTCAGGAAGGCTTCTCTAGGTTCATTACTGACTTAACTCCCCAATGCCCCATCACTGTCATTCAGCCTTGTCCCTTGAGGCAGCCCTTCTCTCTCTGGGACTTAACTCCTTCTGGGGTCTCTCAGAGTCCGGTACAGGAAACCACGCAGCTCCCTCCTGAGTGCCCCCCACCCACCATCTCTCTCCTTCTAACCTGAGAAGAGGAAGATTTCTCTTCTCTGCCGTGTCTTAATATTTTATCTGTACTTCAGTTCTCAAGTTATAAAATACAATTCAAACATCCTGAATGCAGCACACACTGGTGGAGTCATGGTTAAGTTCCCCACCACTAACCAAGCACATCCACATACATCACAGTGACCTGGACTTGTGTCCAGGGACTGTGGAGAACAACCAAGTGAAATAAGTGCCTCTTCTTCCTCTCTCTCCCTGCCTGCAGCTTCCCTTTAAAACAAAACAAAACATCCTGAATTCCTTCTGTTTTCTCCTATGATCCATAATTTCAGAAGCTATAAGCATGTACCAGTTAGAAACCTGAATGGAGTGAAGGAGAAGGAAAAATAATTTGGGAGAAAAAGGTAAAACAAAAATTTAATCTCACAAAAATATGCTTAATATTGACAATTTTTGCAAATAATGATTATTCTTATTTTAAGTATAGGAAATTGAAGTTCTAAATGCTTCAGAAACTTACCCAAGATCATGCAACAAGCAAGAGGAAACTGAGCAAAATTACAGTATTGCTTTTTTTCCTTGTGCCCTCTCCTCACGCATGGCCCAAGTCTTTACATAGAACTGTCATCAAGTCAGAAAGATCATTCTTCTTCAATGCAGTGAGCTGAGTTTTCAGGTCAGGGAGCCTCATATATTTTATTTTTTCATTCGATCCAGATTACTACAGCATTCAGAAATCTTGCTCTTTGGTATTTATTCAAAGGAGTTGAAAATGTATGCCCAGAAAAAACCTGCACAGAGATGTTTGCATCATCTTTATTTATAATTGTTTAAAATTGGTAGCAACCAAGATACCCTTCAGAAGGTAAATGGATAAACTGTGGTACATCCAACCAATGGAATTTTATTCAGCACTAAAAAGAAATGAGCTATCAATTCATGAAAAGATATGGAGAAACTGGAAATGCATATTGCAAAGTGAAAGAAGTCAATCTAAAGACTGCATACCATATGATTCCAATTATATGTCATTCTGGAATAATTTATGAAGACAGTAAAAATATCCAAAGTTGCTAGAAGTTGGCGGGGAGTAAATATGTGGAGCGAAAAAGATTTTAGGGCAGTGAAAACCCTGCATTCTGCTATAATAACAGACAAAGTTCATTATACATCTGTCCATTATCTAGGGCATGTGCAACACCAGTGGTGAACTCTAAACTACAGACTTTGGGTGATGATAATGTGTCAATGTTAGTTCATTAATTGTAGTAATTTACCACTCTGGTGTGGACTATTGATAGTAGGAGATGCTGTGCATACGTTGGTGTAGAGGGTATGTGGGAAATTTCTACACCTTCCTCTCAATTTTGTTGTGACACTAAAGTTACTCTTAAGAATTCTATTTAAAAAGTTAATAAGTTATGCCTTTAGAAATAGGCATATATCCTCCCACCCCATTGTAAGTTGTCAACTCCTTTGAATAAATACCAAGGAGCAAGATTGCTGCATGATATGTTAAGAGTATGCTTAGTTTTGTAAGAAAGCACCAAACCCTCTCCCAAAGTGGCTGTACCATTTTGAATTTCCACTTGCAATCAATAAAAATTCCCTCTGTTTTAAATCCTTACCATCATTTGGTGTTATCTGTGTTTCTTTTGGTCATTCTGATAAGTATATAGTGGTATTTCTTTATTGTTTAATGTACATTTCCCTAATGACCTATAATATTAGCATTTTTTCATATGCTTATTTGCATGCATGCATTTTCTTTGGTGAGGCAACTGTTAAAGGCTTTAGCCAATTTTTCAATTAAGTTGTTTGTTTTGTTATTGTTGATTTTTAGGAGTTCTTTGTATATTTTGGATAACAGTCCTTTATCAGATGTGTCTTCTGCAAATATTTCCTTCCAGTATGTGGCTGGGTCCTCATTTTCTTACATTATCTTTTGCAAAGCAGATGTTTTTAATTTTAATGAAGTCAAGCATGTCTATTTATTTTATGGATCATGTTTTTGGTGCTATATCTAAAGTCATCACCCTACGAGGTCATCTAAGTTCTTTGTCATCTCCTTGTTTAAAGTTTTGCATCTTGCATTTGGGCATATGTTCTATTTTGAATTAATCTTTGTGAAATGTGTATGTGTGTCTAGATTAATTTTTTTTGTATGTGGATGTCCAGTTGTTTCAGCATCATTGGTTGAAAAGAGGATCTTTTTCCCATTGTATTCCTCTGCTTTGTCAAAGATTGATTACTATTTATGCAGGTCTCTTTCTGGGCTCTTTATTCTGTTTCATTTTTTCTCTATTTGCCTCTTTTTTCACTAATACCACACTGTCTTGATTATTGGAGCTCTCTAGTATTTCTTGATGTCAAGTAGTGTCAGTTTCATGACTGTATATTCTCCTTTAATATTTTAATGGCTAATCTGGGTCCTCTGCCTCTCCGTATAAACTTTACAATGAGTTTTGTCACTATTCACAAAATAATGTGCTGGGCTTATGATTGGAGGAGTCATATATGCTCTACAATTTCATTCCCAGACTTTGTAGAGTGTCCTGCTGGAATCACACACAGTTTAAAAAGTAGCCAGTAAATTCAAATATTTTTAAATGGGGTGAAAGTGGATAATCAGAAATAGGACAGGCCGGACAGAGTCCATACTGATTTCTCTTACGTTTTATGACTCCTGTGTTATCTTAGATCGAATTCTTTTTTTTCTCATTGATATTTGTCCTATCTGTTCTATATTGAAACCATAGTTTTGGGGATATATTGAGTTATATAAAGTGTATTATTGAAATTAATTTCTCCTAGTCATTTCTTTATTTTTCTGCTAGAGCATTTACCAGGAGCGACGTGATTGCATTCTTTTTCCACTGAACAGTGCTGTTTGCTCTCCACCTCCTCTCCCCACTGCAGGATTCCAAAGTGCATTTCCAAGTCTGATAGCGAGTCAGACAATAATAACTTCTCTATTTCAGAACTTAGTTTATATCATTGAAATTTTACTCTTTTTTGAGAACCAAAAACGTATACAACCTAGAAGAAAATAAAACAATTCAAGTGCCATCTCACTCTTTTCCCATGTTAGCCAGCATTTAATATTTGACAACAAAAATTGATTGGAATGATTACAATGCTACATGGTAAATGAAAGAGAGAAATGTCCTTCTGCACAGCTAACTGCAAGCAAAATCTTTTTTCCAATAAAACACTTCTGTAGACTAATTTAATATGCTGAAGAATGAATAATTATGTTTAAAAAGTGGCAGTAAAATTTAAGGAGACAAGAAGGGGGTGCCTGTTAAGAAAGCCAGAATTGAAAACTTCTTTTGAAGCTGTAAAATGTCATTAATCTTTGAGTGAAGCAAAAACAATCCTCCCTCTATTCTCACATAGACAGCTGCTAATGGTTAGGTAGTTTCAGGGAAAAAAATATTTTGACATGGAAAATGCTAGTGCATTTGGGCATGGGCAACTGTGTCTAGACTCCAAACTGATTCAACCAATAAAATATTTTAAGTGAATTTAATTAAAATATTTCTAAATCAGTATATTCAATAATATCCATAATGTGTTTTTCTTAAATATTTCTCATCTAATGCATTTACAGTCAGTTTCTCCTCCCATTTAAAAACTGCAACTGATAACAAAAAAGTCATCATTCATATCACAGATTGATTTTTTGTTTTACTTTATCAGCATCCATATAAGGGACTATTGGATTTAAGTTGGCTACTGCTTAAATGCCAAATACCACTTAAGATCAGTGGCATTTCACTGTCAGTGTATAACTTTTTATTTTTATATAATGGCATTGACTCCCATGGAAATCTCTGCCAAAATGAATAAGATTCATGAGCACATGATCACTTTTATAGTTTGACTGAGTGAAACTGAATCATGAAATTTGCTTTCCCAACTCAGCTAGACCTAACAGACTTTGGCTGTGAAAATTAATGTATAGGTCATTGCTCTGAGTAGGAACTGATTTCCATGGTACGCTAGAGAATTGTTAATCTAGTCCCATTGGACACTGGTCTTCAGTCTTTTTATCAAGCTAACACAGTGAACACAATGCAGTCATATTTTACAATGGCAAGTTTACTTATCAAATATACTTGAGATGACTCCATCTCTTAAAGGAGATGTTACACCTTCGGTGAATTGTTGCTAGACTTGGTGTAATGTTAATTTAACAACCAGGAATAGTCGGCCCGCACGGGAGAGCTGGAGTGTAACACCTCCACCACGGAAACTTTCACCCCTGCCTGGCGGTGTGGTGGACAAACTCTCAGTATGTAATGATCCTACAACTTTCAGTTTTTACAAGTTAAATCAAGATAAAATCAATGTGAGGCATGTGTGCGCATTGAACACACACACATTTTGTATATGACTTTTGTTGTAAACTACAGAATTCTAGCAAATTAAACAAACCAAGCAGCAGCTAAAAGTTAACTAAACTTAGAGACATCACTTATGACAGAATTTGAGTTTTATAATTTGAGTCCAGACAAGTTACAGATAACTAAGCAAGAACACTGACCATCTTCAGAAAGCAAGACAACGTCCGCAGTTGATACAGTGTATGTATATATTCAACTAAAATACATTTGTTTTTTAAAAAGCATTATATAAAATGAAAGGAACAAAGCTATCAGTAAACATAATTTTAAATGGACCCACAGGTTGAATTAATAGTTGTAAATTTCAGAACAATACCATAAGTATATTCAAAAACTGAAAAGCAATATAGTCAAGTGATTAGAGAAAAACATATTAATGAGTAAATCTATAAAAGATAACAACAGAGAAAACAATATTTTTAAAACCGAAAATTTGCAATCAAAAAAGTAGTCACCAAAATAAGAACTAGAGCTCAACTGTAGTTTTTTTAAATGACACAAGAAAAATTAAACTAGTGTATTTGAAGACAGATTATAAACATTGTCCCATGTGGCAAATAGATAAGAAAAATAGAGTGAAGAAAATGAAAAAAGTTTACAGCAATATCAAGTGGTATAACACAAATGCAATTAGAGTCCCAGGAAGAAAGGACTGAAAGAAATGGACATGAAAAATCATTTAAGTAAAATAATGATTAAAATTTCCCTGGATGTGTTAAAATTTAAACTTGCAGTTACAAGATGCTCTTGTAAAATCTAAGTAGAATGAAAAATAGAGAATCATATTCTGGTAGAGTAGATTCAAACGAATAAAAGAAAAACAAATAGGAAGTTTGAAAGAAGCAAGAGAAAAACAATATACTGCATACAGAGAGATAATAGTATATTTAATGTTCAACCTTTCATCAAAAACAATAAGCTATAGAAAATATTGGAATGACATATTTACATGCTGAAAGAAAAATACTATTCAAGATGTCTATAGTTAAATTATTCTAAACTAAAGACATTTTTTAGATTAAAATAAGAGAAATTCATGTTAGCAGAGATGCATTGCCTAAATGCTATAGAAAATCCTCAAGACTGATATGATAATTCAGATATACAAGAAAATAAAGAGCACTGGAGAGGACAAATACGTCATATGTGAGTTAATATAAATATATTTTATTTGGATTTTAAATATACATGTATGTGCATATTTAAAGTCAAATTTGTACCACCATATTAGAATTATAACATAGAAATGAGAACTGCGAAAAAAGTGAAGGGTAAACAGAACTTTATTTTTGAAATTTCCTATATTCAGCTGGAAGTGATTAAACATGAAGTGGATTTTGTTAAGTTAAAGTTGCGTAGCATAATCCCTAGAGAAACAATAAATTATAAAGGCGTATGTTTAAAAGCCAACACAGCGTTTATAATAATATATTGCAGAAAGTATTCATTTAATACAGAAAAAGGCAGGAAAGGAGGAGTAGAGGAACAAAATAAAACAAAAGTAACGACAGAGACATACTTAAAATCCACAATATGAATTATTTTGTTAGATATGAATTGATTATGCACACCAAACAAAAGATGGAGAATGGGAAACTGAATTTAAAAAGAAGGATTCTACTCTGTGCTGCTTAAAAGAGGAATATTTTTTTAAAGGAAAGGTACAGGCGGGCAGTCAGGACGAAAAAAGAGGAAGAAGTACTCCATTTAAAAAAATTTTTTTAAAATGTTTTGTTGTTCACACTGATTTTTACCCCCAGACCCAGGACTTGAACCCAGAGGCATGTGGCTTGCTGCTTTGGAAGTGATTGACCTAAACACTGCTCCAGGAGGGCATACCAAAAGTTATCCATACAAAGAGTGTGTATTGAAAGAAAAGGGACAGAAAACAATGTATATAAAAAAGCTGGAATTGCTATATTAGCAAAAGATAAATAAATAAAGAAATATTGCTGCAGAAAAAGTGAAACATTTCTTGAAGAGTCTACACAGCAAGAAAAGACAACAATTATAAATGTATATGTACCAATTAACAAATCTCCCCCCACTGACAGAAATATAAGGAGAGAAAAATGGAAAACCATAGTAAATGATTTCAATACTCCTTTCTCATTATTTAGTAGAAAAAGCAGATAGAAAATTGGGAAGAATATAGAAGACTTGAACAAGATTAAGCAATTACTATGTATAGAGGACACCATGTACCAGGAATATAATGGTCTTTCAAGCACGTGTTATTTACTGATGTAGACCATAGTCCATACAATTCTCAATAAATATAAAGGGTTGAAATCATGCAAAATGTTTTCTCTAATATCAAAATTAAACTTGACTTCTAACTGAAACATATCTAGAAATGCCTCCAAATAGTTATAAACTTAAAAAGTTCAAAGTTGGACAAAAATTGGACATTAAAATAACCCAAGGACCAAAGAAGAACCAAGAGGTTTAAGAAAATATTTTGAGCGGAATGATAATGAGTGCACATTATTACAAAACTTGTGGAATGAAGCTAAAACAGTGCTTATTAAAGGGAAATTTATAGCACTCAATGCTTACTTTAGGAAACAAGAATGATCTAGAATCAATGATTAAAGCTTTCAACTTAAGAAGCTAAAACTAAACTCTAAGTAGGAGGAATGAAACAAACAAAAAAGAGTGGAAATCAATGAAGTAGAAAAGAATACCGAAATATAGGATATAAGTGAAAAAGGTGACTTTTTTTCACTTTTGATATATTTGGTAAAAATTTAGTCTGGTTACCAAAAAATAGAGAAGACATGAATTACCAACATTAAGAATGAAAGAGATCAGAGGGTTTTACAGATTTTTAAGAATAATATTATGAAAAACTTTATGCCAATAAATTTAATACTTAGATTAAATGGACAACTTTTTTAAAAGACACTATCAAAACCTGAAAAATAAAAATGCTTTCTACAAAGAAAATTCCAGGTTTAGATAGTTTGTTTAGTAAATCTTATCAAATATTAGAAGCAAAAATCAACCCTACGTACACTCTACTAGTAAACAGAGAAAAAGGATCTGATATAAAAAGCAAAGAAAAAGAAATTAGAAGATAAAAAAAACACAGACACATATTTCTCCTAAGCACAGCTGCAAAATCCTTAATATTGGCAGATTAAATACACCATAATACACAGTATATAAGAAAGGGAACAAAATATTGGCATTTGAGAAGGAACATCAAAGTAGGGAAATTTTCCAAGCAGCAAGAAAGGATGAAAAATGCCCCTTTAAAGTCAGAGTGGTTTGCATTCTTTTTCTACTTCTTTCACAACTCAAGAAGGTTACTGTATTTCTGTATCCCAGCTACAAAGTATATAGAAGAAAAACTCATATGTTATTGTGAGGAATAAGTGCAAGTATGCATATAAATTGCTTGAAACAGAACCCAGGACATGCAACAAATTCAATAAATTTTAGACCAAGATATCATGCTAAGAAGAGTGAGAAAAATCACAGAGAAAAGCACAGACATGTTTGGGAAAGGCTAAGAGTCTTCTTTCCTGAATGACTAGATGTGAATTAAGGGAATCTGCTATTAAGATGGGAAATAAGGAGGCCATATTTTGAAAATCATGCTGTGTGGATTTTTTTTACATCTATCAATAGAAAATTAAATCAGGTGATGAAATGTTCAACTTTATTTTAAGAAGAGTTCTTACACTTTTTGCAGTATAGAAAATGGGTTGGATATTTTAAATATTTCTGTATTTGTTGCAATATACTAGATAGGGAAACTGACATTAGGGTATTTTCAGTGAAAGTGTTTTGAATATTGTCAGAATTGAGGGAACTTGTGTTCTGGGAATGGAGAAGATGAAATGATTCTGAAACTTGTGTCTCATTTAACAGAAGGATGGTGATTTCAAAATGAGAAAACAAAGTGTAGGCATTATTTTCTAGAAAAGGATCAGTAAGCATTTATGATATTAAAGTGATCCAACTCTCCTTTTCTCCATAAAATAGTATACTTGGCACTCTGCACTCCCTGGAACTTTCTGCTCTTTAGGCAAAAATAATGTAACTTCTCTTAGCTTCAAATGACTCATCTCTATTGGAGCAAGGGAGGAAGGAAGAAGAGAGAGAGGGAGGGACAGACGGAGGGAGAGTGGGGGAGAGAGAGAGAGAAATGGAGGGAGGAAAAAGAGGGAGAATGAGAGAAACAAATACACGGAATTGCTCTACTGAAGCGAGGATAAAGACCTATGCAAACTCAAATATAACTTATTCAAATAGCAAATAATCTAATCACCTAGCATATTTGCTTTAACTGGGCTGTTAATCTGCTTTAGAGATTAATATTCCTATAACTAAAAGTAGACTGCGTATTGGTGGGGTACTCTACGGTCATAGTTGACACAAGCAAAATTTGTTTACGTCAAAGAAGTTGTCTTCCTCATCTCCTTCTGGAATTAAATGATGTGTAAAATGACTTGCCCTAGGTTTAGGCAAACCACTTTTGAGTTCGAAGGGACAAAAAAGAGGTTAAGAGAAATGTGAAAACACTCTTTACACAAAATAGGAGAGTAAACACTTGTGAAAAACCACAGCACAAGAACCATGTGGGACTATCATGGTGTTGGTACTGAATCCTCTCAGATTTGATAGGAAAGAGGCATCATCCTGCTTCTGACTGGGACACATGGAGAAGACTTTAGAGAGAAAGTGACATTAAGTTGGCTCTTAAAAATGTAAACCTGCATGTCTGATCTCCCCATAAAGCCCGCCTCCTTTTTCTGTTGATTTTAGAGCATCTCCCTGATTCCCTCAGATACAGACTCCCATGGTCTTTCTGTTCTTTTTCCACCTGGCCCCTTATAAAACTCTGATATTAACTAAAAAGTTGAGAAGTTAGTACCCTGGGGAAGTGGTGTTGGGCACAGTTCACATGCATCTCAAGGACCCAAGCTCTCATCCAGGGGCCAGGAGTGGGAAACAATCAAGTTGAACAACTAAATGAAATAAATAAAAATGCTTTTTCCTCCTCTCTATTCCTTCCTGCCTATTCGCCTTCCTTCCTGCCTGTAATTTTTCTTTAAAACAAAAGTTGAGAAACTATAAAAGTGTGAAAACTAAAAGGGTTCTTTTAGTAAGCACTACCTCATTCCCCAGGTTTTTCTAGTTTAACACACACGGAAAAAATTAGTCACTATCTAATGGCAGAATTTCATGGATTCCCAATATTAGCAAAAGTGACTTTTAGAAGAACCTAGAGAATGTAATTGGCTCATAAATTGCTACTACATTCAGAATATCTCAGTCAGAAAAATATCAGAATGGTCACTGAAATGTGACTTTTTTTGGGGGGATGGGGAATTATCTTTCAAAAAGCAAGAGGACAATATATTATTATGCAACATACCAATGCCAATATACATCCCTAATAATTTGTAAAAGGATGTAAAAAAACTTTTTCTTTAAGCCTAGAAAAGGCTTTCCTTGGATTGTGTCTGGAGGAAACACTAAGTTACAAAGAATTATCATTCATATCTCTCCCAGGTGTATAGAAATATAAATCACGGCCACCCGATATTTGAATTGTTGAGAAACCTAAACATTAAATCGGCAGCTGTCCAGCACAGTACTCCTTGCCAAGTCGTTAAATTCCTGTTTGAAATATCCCACTGATTGAGGAGAATATTTTGATAAGTGCCCTAGAAATTTGTATATTTTCTCTGTACTTGAAGCCGATAAAGATATGCCCCCTGAAATTTCCCTAAGTACTGTTTTCTGAGTCTTTTTCATTTGATTTTGTTTACAGGAAACTTCTGTTCTATGACCACCTGGACTTCATTGCAATTCTTGCTTCTCTGCATACACTTGAACGCCTAAGCTTAATGGTCAATTAATAAATCCAAAGAATATCTAATTTCCCTCCCTGGAGGTAGGGGTTTTTACAAAAAAAAAAAAAAAAATTTGGCTGAAACATGGTTCAAAATTTATTATGCATGAAAAACAAGGAACTGGTGGGTGGTCACTACAATGCAGTGGTCACAATGGAAACCAGAACAAACAAAATACTCCTGTGGAAAATAACTTGTTTATGTATAAAGATTTAAAGAATACTTGGATCCCTATTGGCAGTGAGTTCCTACAGAACTATAAAGTTCATGTAGCTACAGAACGGAATTTTTAGTGGTTCGACCTAAAATGTAAACAATAAACAATAAATGTGATGGAAACAAGTATAAAAAGTCATTCAGCTAAGGGTGTAAGTTAGTGAAATGAATTACTTATCCAAGTAGAATAATATACTGACTTTTAAATATAAGAATGATGATCTGAGCACATAGATTATCAGCCACGTATGGTTACACCAGGGTACACAGACATAAAACCTAGAACCCCTTGTTGACATCTTTGTTTTTCTAGGGTTGATTATTTCCTGTTCACTGCTGAGCTGAAATATTCAGAGCTCCGGCTTCCCCTACCTCAGAAGCTTCGAACTAAGAGACAAAAGGTGTCTTTGACCCCAGAGCTACTGAAGATGCATCCTCTCGTGGGAGCTGCGCATAGCATATTGGGAAGTCATACTGGGAGTTCATGGCGGTTACCAGGTTTCTGAGGTAGGACCTAAAAGACAAGTCATGACCATGACCACAGGGATTTCTGGTCCATGCACACTCTGAATTAACACAGCGGCATACATGTTCAACCTGGATTCACTTTACAAAAGTCCAGCATGAAATTGACTTCTCTGACTCTTGAAGTGCAGTTCTTTCCCCACTTTTCAGTTTCTTTCTGGGAAATTAAATGACTAATTACTGAGGTCTTGAGAATGTGCTGAGCACTTGGTCAGCCTCTGTGGAAAGTTGAAGAGAAGTGAAAGATATTATTCACATCTGTGACTTTGCCTTTTCCTGTTGCCTGGCCCTCCCAGCTTTCTCTGTGATTTTCTGATAAGGAAGGGTATTATCAAATCCACCTCCTTTACACAGCCCTCTCTTCCTTATGCTGTGCTGGTCTTCATCTTCTGACCCCACTAGATTTTATTTCATTTTACTTATTTTTTTTTATGGCTGGGCCAGTCTTATTCATCCTTGAAGTCTGTTTTGGATATAGCACTGCATCTTTTGCATAGTAGATGCTCCCAAAAGATTGGTTGAATTTTACTGCCTTTCAGGAAAATAAGTGCCATACTCATGAAGCAATGTATAGTAAGTAATGGATGAGGAGGTGACAAAGTCAGGGGTCCATGCCTGATGAAGCAGAATTTCTGAGAAAAAGAAAACCATATTCAAGACTTACGCATCATGGAGAGGGGAGATAAATTAAGCATTGAAGGAAGGTAGGAAGAGGGTAAGTGTGAAAGGAGGGAAAGGATACAGAAACTAATGGGCAAAGACATGCTAATTTCTGCCTATTTCTATAGCAGAAGTAGGTAGAAACCATGAGACATAGCAAGCTAGAGTGGCGAATATTAAGAATAAGAAATAATAATGATATCTGAATTTTATAGAGCATCTTAGAACTGAGAGAATAAATTACTAATCTGTCTGAGAGGACTTTTGGTTTTTTCCAGTGCCTCAGAAAGTAAAATTTTTATATATCTACTTTGACCTATTGATGTAGGAAATGACAGTAACAATACAACTAAGATTTTCCATCTGCCAGGCACTCTCCTAAGGGTTTATATTTACTAGACAATAGTAACTGATTATTTCCACTTCCTAGGAAAGGAATTTGAGATCATAGAAAATAAATGATTTATCTAAAGTTACATATACACAGAATGATAATGAAGATTCAAACATAGACTTCCTAACACTAGCAGCAACCGTTTAAAACACTCCTTTCTCCCCATCAGCATCAGTGTTCTCAGGAGCCGCATATGATGTATCAGGGTTGCTAAGAGTCAAAAAATAAATATAGTATATAATCCTGGAACATCCCTTTTGCCCCAAAAAACAATCTGAAAAAAAGTCAGATATATTGAAATAAAGCTTTCTTTAAAAATAAATGAGAAATAAACCAAAAAGTCTTTTGGAAAGACTTTAAGGATGGTTGCACTTCAGAAAAACTGAGACTTTTTTCAACTGCCAACTACAATGAATGTTTGCTAGTGGTGACTACTCAGCAGCCCCTCACTTGTTCGTGCCTCCCACTCTCCTACCTTCTTCCATTGTTTACCATCTGGGAGCTACTGCAAAACAAGGTGACTTCTTCAATGCAGCAGGAAGGAAGGATAAACCCAAAACTTGGCAAGTCAGATTTTTCACTTGGAGGGGTTTAGAATATTGAGCCAGGAGTCAAGAAAAGGGTTGGAACTTTTACCTTCTCATCCTGGTGACTCACTGATGATGCCAGTAGGGATTTTAGTGACAATGAAATCCCTGGGGCTAGCTGCTATATGAAATTTCTCAGCCTGCTCCTTGCTCTTCCCTTCAGTTCTGTGATCTCACTCCACAACTTAACAATAAAATCTCTGGTCACTTAAATTATCCTGAGTTAGATTGCATTGCTTGTCCTTAAAGAATTGTTACGAATGCATCATTTCTCCTAATATATCTAGAATATATGTGTACATATAATTGAATATATGTTTGTGTGTCCATTTCTGTGTGTGCATGTATAATAAACATATATGAGTGTGTATCTACACATACATAATACCTGAAGTAATGATAAGAAATGAAAAATAAAATCAGATCAGGGAGAAGTTATCAGTGTGGTAGTAGATGTCTTTTGATCTTTTCCAGTGTCCTAAAAAAGTAAAAGATCTAAGAATAAAATCAAAGACTATATCTGAACATTCCTTCTTTACCTTTCTAGGATTTCTGTTAGAGCACGTAGCTTATTTTCACTGTGGAGCCACAGATCATGTTGGGTGCATATCCAGTTTTTCAACTAGAAAGCCAGCCCTTGCCCCTCATTCCCACAGGCTTCCATACCAGTGGACACACAGTGCAGAGTGGTTTCTGCACGGTCTTGATGACTTGAATTTTAAAATCTCCATTAGAATTGTAGAAACAGATTACTGAAAGAGATTTAAAGATGATTTAATCTAGGCTTTATTGACAAAGGAAGGTTAGAATAAATAAAGTGCCTGGAAAGTGAGAGATGAATGGGTGCTACAAATCCAGGTCTTTTGATTCCCAATTCAAGTATTTTCCCACTTATGTCCAGGGCCACACTTCATCATCTCAGAATCTAAATACAGTTGACTTTATATTAAGTGCTGTCAGCTGTTTGTTTTTTTGAGGGATGAGTCTTATAAGCATAGTGTAAAGTTGGTTCAATTCTATTCAATTAAAATGTAAACCCCTAAGGTGGGTCCATGTCTTTCTCTTCTCTTTCTTTGTGGCCTCCAGAGTACCTGCTAGGAACACAAGGACAACCAATAAAGCAGCTCTTCAGTATATACATGATGGCTTCATCCTCCACCCAAATAAAGTGTTGTCAGATGCAATGAGTCCATTCCCTTGGTGACTTTGGCCAAGATACACATAACAAAGTTTCTTTAAGCAAGGAAAGCTATGTCACTTGTAACAAGCAAGGAGAGAACTTAATTCTTAATTCTAAAGCACTGCCTCCCTGAGTGCTCTGCTCAGGAAGACTTCATTGGGGCTCATTTAAGGGTATGTGGGTGACCATGGGTCAGAAAGTTGCTGGCAAGGGGAGATTCCAAGGTTCATGTGCAGGTGTCAGCCTTCCTCAGGCCTGCTTGTGCTTATTCAAACATTGCATGTTCAAAAATGGCAGTCAAGTCCTCCTCTGGGCTTCCATTTTAGTATTAATATTCTTTGAAAGGTGTCTTTTAGCATAGTCATTATCTACTAAGGCCATAAGGTGGGTCAAACACTTAACCTGTTAAAGATTATCTTTTTCTACTTTACTAAGGTGTATATCTAGCCCATTGTCTAGAACGACTTTAGTCAGGGAATCAAGGGGACTCACAGGCTTTGCTCTCCTATTGCTGGCCTACTAACAGAAAGACACACCCATTAGAAAATGACATGCATGATTCAGAAACTTTCTAAAGGGGCCTCTTCTGCTTTTTTTTTTTTTTTTTCCCCAGAACAAAAGAGTTGCAAGCAGCCTTTTGATTTGGTTTCCTCCCACATTAGGCTGATTTTCTTAACATCTGGCAGCCATCTTCTCACTTCCGCAAGTTCCGTAGATAATTCCGCATGGAAACATTGATGTCTGGGTCTAGCTCCCACCCAAGAAAGGCATACTAGGGGCACAAGTTTGAAATTTGCAATTAAAAAATCTCTGAATTGACTAAAATTATATACAACTCCAACTTAACCATGATAATTAGAAAAGAAGGATGTGGCTGGTTAAAAATGTCATCCAAAGCACTTTACTGATTAAGAATGGAATTCTTTCCATGCCTTAGCATTCTTAGAAAAATATGCTTTTTAGAGTTGTCTAACATATATTTGATCAACACATTAGCTCACAGCTTTTATGTTGTGGTGACCTGACTAGTAAAAGAAAACGAACAAAAAAAGCTGTCTGTGGGAAGCTGAGATGGAGTCATCACTGTCTACAAATATGCCCTTTTTCTATGGCTAAGATTAGAATGGCACCGCTTCCTTGCACGACTGTTATTTATGAAGAAATTGTTTTTTCTAGAGGAGACAGATCATCTACAAGGGAATTATGACCTTTTAAACAGAGAGGAATCAGGAACAGCTTTTTTAAAAAAAAAGTTATTATGTATGTCTCTGGCAATTGGTGTTTTGGTTGGGTAGGGGTGGATTCCTCTGTCCCTCTGAAGTTCTTCACAGGCTGGGCAAGCAAACAAATTAATACTAGACACGATTAGTAAGAGAAAAGTCCAAATTTATTAACATATGTAAAGAGAATTTACATGGCAGTCAATTCTGAGGTAACTAGGGCAGATCAAAGATTGAACATTTTTTTTTTCGAGCACTGGGAAAGGATGGGGGAATGAGGTGCCAGGGAGAGAGAAGGGAATCTTCAGGTGTCAAGGAGTGTTGACTCATCTTTACTCTGGAAGTAAAATAGGTTTCTTTAGATGTAAAACATGTTTACAGATTAACTTTTGGATTAAGACAATCTTCTAGGGGCTAAGGGAACAATGACCATTTCTTGATTAGGGGAAAGGTAGGAGCTTAGTGAATGATGATGACCTATTTGATTATGGGAAGAGCAAATGTATTAGAAAAAAGAGAGGGACTTCTCCTTTGCCTCCTGGATAATTCTCTATTATCCTCAGAATGGGGTATCTACAAGATAGCAATTCTGAGAGACTTAGGGTTATCTGTTTTAGCCCCATCACAATGAAAGTTAATTGCCTTTGACTTAGCTATGTTAGATTCTAAGTAGACTCATGAAGCTACTATGATACCTATGTAATATACTGTCCCGAGATTTCTGATACATTACTTCATTAATTTCCCATTTACTCCTCCAGTAGATATTACTATGATCCCCATTGTACATAGGAAAACAATTAGGCTAGAAGAACATAACTGAAAGTGAGGGAGTGAAATTTTTAGCTTACGTCTTTTCTGATTCCAAAGGGCATAGTTTGATCCATGTACTTCGCTGCTATCCCTGAAATATTAACACAAGGCTCTGGAAAATAATTGATCCAAAGAATATTTTTTAGGCATCAATCTTTGTAGCATCAGACCCTAGAAAAACCCGCCACAATAAACTCAGTGTCTGCTCTGAGTGAAATGAGTCTGAATAAACATGATCTTCTAAGTCAAACCACTCACCAAACACACAAAATACTAACTTATTTTGAGCCCTCCCAGCACTCTGTGCAGTTCTAGGAATGTAGAGAATTTTCACAAAGCCCCTTAAATTAACGTGCCCAAGATGTGTGGTGCAAAACATATAGTTCCCGGCATTGTATAGATTTAGGTCTTGATTTTGTTTTTATTCTACTGGCCAATGTGAAATGGTGCAATCAGCATTTGAGTTTCCATTTGATTATCTGTAAAATAATGGTAGTAAATATAAGAATATGCAGCATTATTATTAGGATTAAATGAGAAAACGTAAAACTTCTGGCATATAGAACTTATTCAATGACTTTTCTACCTTGAGTAGTCTTATACATCAGTCTGCAGACTACTTTCATTTTATTTTTAAACTAGGGTAATGCTGAGAAAGGGGCAAACAATGGTAAGAATTGGGTCCTTGGACACACACAGCTTTGCTGTTTTCCCTTCATTCATATGGGCCTAATTTACAGATGGATGCTATATACTTTTGGACCCTCACTTCATTTTATAACAAAGTATGGAAGTAGCAACTCTGAATCTGGGACTGGGCATTGATCACATAGGAGGTATGTATAGTGGCATGTTTTTCTTACTATTTTTCAAAGAAAAAGTACAGGCAATAGGCAGGCAAGTAGGAAGAGAGAAGAGGAAGAAACATCTTTATTTATTTTTATATAGTTGTTCATCTTTGTTCTTCCCCCTGGCCCCCAGACTCAAACCCCAGTCCTTGCGATGTACATGAAGCTGTGCTTGGCCAGAGACAGCAAACCTACTACTCCACCAGGGTGCAACTAGAAGCATGTTTTAAATCAGTCTGCATAACAACAACAAACACACACAAAAAAACAGTAACGTTTTTGTGGAACTCCTTGACTAGGTATGTCCTTAATAGCTTGAAGGACAGGAGGAAATTTTATTTTAGAGTCTAGAGCATGTCACACCTTTTTCTTTCTCTTCCCCAGTGATGCACTTCTGTTCCCTCCAGGTTTGAGTGAATAACTGGGCAGTTACATCTGGATTTTCCTTGGATGGAGCTGGAAGAGAGGGTCATGGATGTTTTGAGGTCTTATGTGTATCTGGAAGGAGTGACAGAAGCTAGTCCTTCCTGAAATGTTTTGTGTAAAATACCTCCAGGCAAACATCTCTCCTGTCTCTCACAGCTTTTCCAGTACTTCACTCTGCCAACAAGACCTCTGTCTTTATTGTTCCACTTACTAAAGAGTGATAACATAATCCTTTATGTTTAAGCTAACTTGGTGTTAGGTTATGACCCCAGGAGGAGGGTCAGCAACTCCCTGAAATATGATAATTAGGGAATACAATTCATCCTGTACCCTTTACATATAACTTTATAATTCATGAAGGGATTTTGTATAATAGGCTCAATGGACAATCTGAAAATGAATTTTCTAAAAACACAGACTTTAAAAAATTCCCCTTAAAATACAGAAAGAAATATTTAGTGGTAATGAAATAAACAACTTTGCTAGTGGAACATTTCACACACCATTTGTGGTCTTTCACACTTTTAAAATATCACCTCATTTCCTGCAGTGAATACAATTGTCTGCTACTTTATCCTTTGTTACACTTCTCAAGATTAGAAATCAAACTAGAATGTACCTCTTTCTCTCAAGAAACACTATTACTCGGAACTCTTCCCTAAATATATTAAGATGGTTATTTACTAAGGTTTGGCAGCTACACAGATGTCTTAGAATATAAACTATGAGTGATAGGGGTTTTATCGTGGTTTATCATCACTCCTAGGATAGAAGGCACTTAATACATATTTTCAGAATTAATGAATGATTTATAATATGGGCCTGTGCCTATATTAGCAGTCTACTTCTAACCACATATCTTCCTCTATACTTCTCTCCTTGTTGTCTACTTTTCCCTTTCCAGTCTTCTCTGTATTCACTTTCCTCTCCTCCTACTACTTCCTCCTTCAGCAATCTTTTCCCTCCCACCCAACACACACCTACACAAACACACAAATTCACATTGTTCTTTAAATGTTCCTAGAAAAACAAGAAATTTACCATCCAATCCTCAATCAATTGACAAAATTTAGATTCCTATAAGCAAACTGATATCATTATGGATGTCTTCAACAATTACAACATTGTAAGTAATGTTCTTACTCTGTAATTTCTATATGTCACCAATTTAATTGTCTTGAGTAGAATGTTAGGCTAGGCTATGGTGAGTTTAGCAACTGAGTGTGCCATTTGGGATGATCAAAATCACTTATGTTCACTTGGTTGACGATGTGAGAAGTAATTCAAGAAATACATCTCTCACATTTTTTCTATCTAAAAATAGGTTTTCTATCCAAATGAGTGAGAGAAATCTACAGTAGTAGGATTGTTTCTCAATTAAAAAAAATTTTTCACAAAATTCCACTTGAAAATGTTTGAGGTGTGCCATAGTGGTTTAGATGCTAAGTCCCTGTCTCTGGCGTGGTCCACACAAAGCCCTAGGACTGGGGTTTGCAACTCAGATCCCTGGGAAGGTAGGTGGTTTGGTGGAGGTGGGGGAGCGGGGATGTGGTAGGTAAATATCAACCAAAAATAAGCAACTAAATAAGTATATAATGCTTCTTCCTCTTTTCTCTTTTTTCCTCCTTGCCTGCCTACTTGCGTTCATTCCTGCTTGCTTTCCTATTTAAAAAAATGCTGTTTGAAATCTAATTTTTTTTTTCACCCACCATCGAGTGGTAAGGAGAGGATTTAGAAAGAGCATTTCCTCTCCAATGTGTTTCATTCATAGTGCATGACAGCAACTCTGCTAGTTTCTCCAACAATCAGTATCCAAACTTCATTGAATTCATAAGAAAAAGTTAATTTTCCATTCAATATAGGAGTCCAAAGGGAGTATTCCTGGCTGATGGCCAGCTTTCCTCCACCTGGTGACTCAGACTCCTTATCATCTAGATTGGTCCTGTGACTTTCTCTTATCAGTGGAATATGAGTAGAAATGATGTATTACACTATATCAAGGTGGACAAGAAATGAGAGTTTTTCTCTATTTTTTCCTGTTAGCAATATATACATAATTATTTTTGCTCATTGTTATGCTATTTTGCATGTCTGTTTTATTACAAGGGCTATATTGACTTTCCTTGGTAGGATATTTCATGCTGATCTTTTTTTATCTCTTTATTTTTATAAACACAGTAGCCTCATCTCGATGAAGATGTAGACATGAAAGTGTAGTGTTGCTACAGAGACTGAACTGAGAAGGAATAAATAGGAAAACTCACAAAGAGGACTCTAGAAATCTATATGAGAAATTCCATAGGTCCTTAACCTGGGGCTGGGCCTCAAACATCAGGGCAAGACTGGTGAGACTAACCAGATGAGAATCCAACACAGACAAGAAGAGATATACTGTAGTTAAGTCACAGTGCAAGATGTTGTGTTAAGAACGCTTTATGGTGCAGGAACGGCAGCCAGATAGAATACTCTTTGGTGTTGTAAATGATGACACTGTCACTTCTACTCAGGTCTTATTGTTACTTTCATCTTTTCATCTGTTTTCTCTCAAGAACTTCTTTCACTTTTCTGTCAAAATACATGACAAGTCTCTCTGGGACTATTATTGAAATAAAAACATGCAATATATTAAGTGCTTTTTTAAAAGTAGCTGAGGCACAGTAACATTAAAAATATAAAACTGATTTGAAGATATATATATGCAAAATCTTACTGTCCTTGACCAGCTGTTTTACTGGTAATTATTTAACTGGATGAATCCATTTTCAATGTATATTTTCAAATTAAAAAAATGTTACTCTAGTAGTGGGAATATAAATTGGCACAACCATTACTGAAAGCAGTATGGAAATACCTCAAAAAAATTGATAATAGAAATTTCAATTAATCTCCTTATCTTCCTTATATCTATTTACTCAAAAAACACAAAACACAAATGTGCAGGAATATGTGTACCCCTATATTTATTATAACATTATTTATAATAGCCAAGAGCTGGAAACAACCTAAAGGCCCATCAACAGATGAGTGAATAGAGAAGATGTAACATATACATAATGGAATATTATTCAGCTGTCAAAAGATAAATTCTTTCATTTGAAACAACATGGTTGAACCTAGAGGGAATTGTACTTCGTGAGGTAAGTCAGTAGAAGAAACACAAACATGTATGATTTTACTCATATGTGATACATAGAGAAATCAAACAAATGAACCCAATCAAACAAAAAGAAACTTTTAGTCTATTGACTCAGATTAGTGGTTACCAGAAGGAAAAGGGTAGGTGAATGGAAAAATCGAGAAAAAGGAGTCAATTATATGATGAAGGATAGACTTGGTCTGCTGGTGGTAAACTTAAGGTAGTATATACAAATTTATTTATGATGGTGCATATTTAAACCTATATAATATTAAGAGACAATGTTCCTTCAATACAATTAAAAAACAAAACACATTGTTTTTCAGACTGACGCAGTCAACTTTCCAGTACTTGAATAAAGTAAGAACTGGATGCAAAGAGTTAATGGCCTAGCTAGCCTTCATGGGGTATGGCTGACTGGCCTGCTGTGGGCTCTAAATTTATGCTCTGAATTTTGCTTTCATTCTTTTGTTATGCAACACCCTTGGAAGAGGTGATTTTTAGTGGGATGGGTCATTCCACAGGATGGATCAGTAACATTTCAGTAGTGCAGTTAGGGTGCAAGGAGCTTCTATTTACAGTGGTTTATTTGATCTTACAATATCCAGTATGTTGAATGATGGCAAATAGATACTCATGAGTTACCACTCCTGTTTCATAAATTTTATAAATGTGAAAGTAACTCAGAGACAGCATGCTACCTGTGTTAGCTTTTACGTTCAGAGCTGAGATGCAAAACCAGGTCTCCTTACTCCTTCCCCTGCTCTTTGCTACCTTCCTAGTAAGGGATAAAACTGCAAGGACTTCTGTGAGCTTTACTATTTGGATGGGAACTGGGCAGTGGAACTGGATATGTGAAAAGCAGAGTCAGCTCCTGAGCAGGTCCTCTTTAGCAAAACCTTGGGATGACATAGAGAATGACAGGCATGCCCCCAAACCTGGCCACATTGCCATAGCATCTCTTCCACTCCTAGTGAATGCACTTCCACAGGGAGCTTACACCACTTTCTCTCCCATGTTCCCAAGTGCAGGGTTTCCTCTCCTTTCCCCAGGTCTACCCTCTTCTCTCTCCTGTCACCTATCAGCCATCAACCAGGACAGCACTAACCTATGATCCGGTAGACTCTTCACCAATAGACATTTCCATTTAAATTAGTTAAAATACGATAAAATAAAAAATTCAGCAGCTTAGTTTTCTAAACTCATTTCAAGTGCTTTACAGTCACATGTAGCTAGTAGGTTACAGAGTCAGACAGTGCCATATAAATAGAATATTTCCACCATCCAAGAGAGTTCTATTTATTGAACATGGTTGCATTAATGTGTAAGTGACTAATGACAGCTTAAAATATTTTCCTTTAAGGAGATCTATATTTAACTGAACTCTACTAAATGAATCTAACTCTGATATTAGCCTTTGTTTAAAAGGGACCTTAAAAGCATCCAATCTCTGGGCTGCTCCAGAAAAACTCAGCACCAAATTTGGTTTTCCAACTTTAGAATTACCTGGAAAACTTAAATGATGTGTGGGGAGGGAACTGGGCATTGATCTTTGTACAAATCCCTCTAGGAGATTCTAATAATCAGCTTGTGTATTCCCACAGACCTAGAGGGTTGCGGGGCATGGCCTGGTTGGTGCTCTTGCTTAATTTTTGGCTCCTGCTGCCACCTTTCACTGTTCTTCATTATTGTGACCACCTGCCAGGCTTCCAGTCACAAGTACCTGCTTCAGGCCTTTGGTTTCCAAATAGTTCAGCATCCTGGCTTCTTCTTTTTCACAGCCTGGTATTCTGCTGATACTTGCTTTGACCTCAGCAACTTGTTTATTTTCTTTACCTCACAGCAATTGATTTTATTAGGGTTTCAGTCTAATTGACCTATAAACTTAATAATACCAATAAAGAAGTTCAGTGATGCAGATAATTGAATTAGAAGCAAATTTAAGCAGTATGACAGGGAGTCATTGGTTACTTGATTTCTGTTGCTCAAAAAATGTTCCTTTCCTACTAGTCAAATGAAAATTAAGAATAAAGTAGAGAGTGAGAATATTTTATCATACTCTTGTCAGAGAATCAAGGGACGCAGCACCACAGAAGGATCATTGGAGACATTTAGTTGGAGGTGCCACTAGCAGCAGGAGGCACCTGAGATGCAGAGAAAGCAGCACACAGCTGTCCGGAGGCAGAGCCAGGTTAGCACAGAGTTCGGCTCCCAGCCAACCTGAAAGCTGTCCAGGATATGCTGCCATCTCTCTTCAAACAGATACACTTTTAAAGCAGATTTGAACAACTTGAAATCCCTATGTCAAAGGCAGGGCCTTAACCAAAACAATATTTAATGATTTTATATATATATAAAGTATGGATTAGGTATGAGGAAAAATTCAAGTTTTGTAGGTCTTATATAATTAGTGGGGCTCTTTTAAAAGGGAAGAATATATCATGTATGAAAACAAAATACTAGAAATTAGATAAGAAACACTAAGTCCAATCTCTAAAAACTGACAAGCCAGAAAACACAGAAATATACTATATTAGCTGATGATATACCTTGTAATACTTTTTTTACTATATATATATATATATATATATATATATGTTTTTTGCTGTATGTTACAACTGTTATAATATTGTTCTTTCAGCAAGAATAGAAAGAAGATGTAGTCTTTCTGCTGTTGTCCTATAAATGAATGAGGCCTGGTTAAGGTAAAACATAAAGCTTTTATTTGGGTTTCATTAGGACCAGGAGACATAATTGTACTCTTGGTTGCTAATTGGGGTAAGCTATATAAAAGGCAGGATATTTGGCTATGCAAATTAGGGTTAGGAGTCCATCAAGTTCCAATCTCCAATCGGTGGCCCATTTTGCAAGTTAGGCTGGAAGTCTGTCAATTTCCATTGGTGCAGTAACATGCAAATTAGGGAAAAGTTAGTCAAGTCAATCCTGGACGTCTTTGGTGAGCTGACTCTGTGTCACTTCCTTCCCCCACCCAGGTGATGGTTTCCGAGTGTGCCTGGCTGTGCCTGGGACCTGATTCTTAACAACTCCCCACTTCTGTTTTATTTACCCAAACTTCAGAGACTTCGAATGTTTATTTCCTGTTACCACCATCATGAGACTAAATTTATTAGTCAATAGTTTTTGATATGTCAGAGAACTTTCCATTTCTGACTCCATTATTGATGTGATATAAAGTTTTAGGATTCTCGTCAACCTGGGGAGTATCTATCAAGTTTGTCTGATCACACACACACTGTAGGATATGGAGCATTTCAAGTTTTCTTGACTAGTGATAGTGACTTATTTGAAATGTTGATTGAATTACTGACACTCTTTAACCAGGTTTTTCATTGATGTGCTTTAGGGGGATATTAGGAGTCTGTTATTTTTGCTAAGGATCAAATATTATGTCATGTTATCAAGGAATGAATAAGAGCCTGAGTATGCATGAAAAGCACGGTCTAGAAAAGGAAGGAGTGCAGACTGGAGTCTGGGTTAGGGAGAGAGAGGGGAACACGAATGAGAATGATACGTTATTACTAGGCAAGGCATGAAAAATAATCTAAAGCTATTTGGTGACTCGGAATAGACTATCATGCCTTTAAGTTAGGAATTTAAAAATCTTTTTATGGATCACTAAACACATGAAAGGCAATGTAGCATCAGGAACGTTATCAACAGAGTCACTTACACTAATTATTTCATTCACTCTGTTCCCTCTTACCTGGATTTCAAGTGACATGATTACTCCAGCTCTGCCTGCCAAGGCAAAAGCTGAGAAAGGTCAAGTTGGAGCGGGAAGGGAGACTATTCTTAACCAGTTGGCTAAAATAGCTAATGTTTATACATTTTACAGGAATATGACCAGGTGAAGATAATATTGGGTTCTACCCGGAGTCTTGGAGGGGTCCATGCCAATAAAAATTCCCCAAAATTCATTAGCTTCATGGTCCCTTTGTGCCAGGAGTCAGATGTCCGGTTTTGAATCCTAACTATGTAACTGTGCATGTTACCTAATCTCTCTACACTTCCATTTTCTTGTATGTGACATTGAAATAATAGTACCATCTCAAAAAGTTGTTGAGAAAACCAGATTATACATACAAATGACTGATATCAATGCTTCATGTTTAGAATAAGCCTTTTTATTTTTGAAGAAAATTAATAAAAGATTGTATCTATATGGTATTCTTAACTTAAAAAAACCCTTCATTATAATGTGGCTCATCTGGTCCTTTCAACCCATATGGTATAGTTATTCTTGTTCCCATTGACGAAATGAGAAAATCCAGGTCCAGAGATGAAGCAATGTGCCTTCCAGCCTGCTTTTCTGGTCTCTGTTGAGTGATTTATACCGTCTGCTGCTATTTCACCAGTTGTATGTAGCCTAGGTGTTCGTCCATCTGCTTCACCCAGGCGTAGTCCTTGATGACAAGGACCATGGCCTTGTTTGATTCCAGCTCTCCAGTGCCTGACTTTTAGTGGGTAATTGACATGTTTACTTTTTATATGTCTGCATTCTTAAAGGACCAGTACTTAAGGCCACCATCTGGCTTCATTTGTAAATGCTGTGGATGTGTTCTTCAAGAGAGAACAAATAGGAACCCCTCTAGACACAGCAATGGTAAGAGTCATTTGGAATTAAAGAATGATGTTCCCTTTTTCATTGTGGGGAGAACATACAAATCCTCTGACTATATTAAAGCATGGGAACTAGTCGTAATGAGGACACTTTGAAAAAATCTTCCTTTTAACTGGGGCCAGTGGAGAGAGACAGGCCTGCATGCTAGAACTCGGCATCTCCACCTCTGGTGCTGGCCTTTTTCTAATTGGAATTTCCTTTGGAAATCATTTATTGTAGATAGTTTCCCTTTCCAGTCTACTATTCTTAGAACGCGCTTATTGGTTTTAATTTCTTGCCAGCTTGTGAGTTATTTGTAATGTTTTCCACCATCAAGAATGCCTGTTTTGATTTATTTTTAATGGACATATTGCCTATTCCCACTGGAAAACTTTTATAATGGAATTTACAGCTACCCAATTACTTGTTTTCATATGTTTTATATTTCTAAGCCTCCAGGGTAATAGTGTATAGAAGACACATGGATTTGGCGTGGTCTCTGATTTGCACTCTATTCCCTACAAGAATTTCCTGTCCTATGCAGTAGTGAACCTCACTTGCCCTCCCTGTCAGGTAAGGCTGCAGTCTAGGCCATCAAGAAAAGTAAAACTAGAAAGCGCTCCTTTACAACCAACACTGTTCTCATTTCATTTCAACCTTATTCTCACTGCACCTTCGAAGCACCTCAACTGTGTGGGGGAAAGAAAACAAACTGAACTGGATCTGTTTTAAGACTTGAGCAGATTAGATGTTTGTTTTTTATTTAGTGTGGATTTTCTTTGTCTTTTTGTGAAACCACTTCATGCTTTTGAGAAAATTCTTATAACTTTTCAAACTAAGTAATAACAAAAATAAATGCAACAGGATTTCACATTTAAAAAGCTTGTGACAACATAAATGGACCTTGAGGAGTTTATGCTAAGCGAAATAAATCAGACAGAGAAAGACAAAGACTGTGTAATCACACTGCCTTTAAAAAATCCTGTAGGATCTCACTTATCTAAAAACGCAATACAAAACAAGAATCCCCAAATCTTGAATTTGTAGACAAAGATTAGATTGGTGTTTGCCAGCGGGAGTGGGTAGGATGGGCAAAATGGTGAAAGGAGTCAAAAAGTACAAACTTCAAATTTTGGAATAAGTCGCAGGGATGTAATATATAGCATGGTGATTACGGTATCGTTGAGAATTGCTAAGAGATTCGATATTGAGAATTTTCATCACTGGTGTGCCCAGGTGGAATAGTAGTTAGGTCAACCATCTCTGATAAAGCCAAGTCCACAAACATCCCAAAGACATGGGTTCATGTTTTGAGTCCAGGGGAAACAATCAGTGTGAACAACTAAATAAAAATAAAATGGAGTGCCTCTTTCTCCACCCTTTGCCTGCCTGACTTCCTGCCAGCCTATGCACCTTCATTCCTGTCTTAAGAAAAACCTTTCCTTAAGAAAAAAGAAAAAAAGTTTGTGAAAGATCTAGGTAATAGGGTGACTTGGAACATATAGTCAAAAATGAGTTTTGTGCTTGCCAAGGAATAGAGCATCTTCACCACATCCTCTTTCTTTTTATTATTTTAATTCCACTTCTGTCTAAGTTTAAGAGGTAAGTTTTTTATTTGTCTAATATTTAAGAAGTAAACATTGAGAAAAATTAATGACTTTTCTTGATCAGGATAAAAGAATCCTTAGCATAATCTTCTCTCATCCACATGTTACTTCTACAGAGGCATAGAAATAGAAGATGAGACTCTAGTCATCTTTTATCCCAAAAATAGAAGAAAAGAAAAGAAAAAATATACACTAGATAATTCATAGCAAATGAGTTGAACTTTTTTTAGGGTAGATGTATTTCAAGGTCCTATTTCCTAGAAGTTTTAGAATAAGGAAACTAGTTTCATTATTAATAGAAACTTAGAGCAACTTAAGGGACTTAAGGGTTTTAATGTATCATTTGGGAGAACTTTAATAAGTAGGAATGTCTTACTCATTCTTCCATGATCTCACTATTAATAGCTGTAATTCAAGTGTGCCATAAAGGTTCAAAGAAATTTTATCCCCTGAGAATCAAGGTCTGATTTTTTTTTTTTTTTTTTTTTTTTTTTGGTGTACTGAAATGAGTAATTAAGAGCCCAACAGACACAAGATAAGGTATTCTGAGCGTTGTTTCAAGCTTTTATTTTTTATTCCACCAAGCTTAGCATTCATAACCTTTCTCCTTTTCCTCAGGTCTCATTAGTAATCATGAACTCCTTGCAAAGCTTCTTATGATCTTTTAGGAAGGACTTGATAGAAAGGAGAATAGAATTAATTGGTATTGTACTTTGAATATCATCCTTCAGGAATAAGAACATAGTCCAAGCATTGTCCCGTTCTGTGCAGCTCCTGAGAAACTAGACAAAAGTCTTGATAAATAAATTCTCTTTACATTGAAGAGTCAATAATAAAAAAAAATTCATAAAACTTTCCTCAGCTAGAATGTAAAATTAAGACTTGGCTCAACCAGTTCTACAGGAAGGCATCTTGTCACTGGGACAGGTTAATACAGAACACCCCGGAAGGCTAAGAAAAGTCAGCCCAGTTCCGTGGCCAGAGTTCATGTTCTCCAACCCTTGGGTATTGAGTTTACTGAAGTTCAGTAAATGTACTGAAGGCCAGTTATGTGTTAGTGACAGGAGCTGATGTAGTAAATAGGATTCTTCCCCAAATGACAAGTCAATGCAGCCAGTTCACTTGGAGCCATTTGCCTCTGAAGAGAAAACATACTCAGTTTCTGACTTTCCTTATTCCTCTCTTTGTGTTATTTGTTGGGGTGTGGGAAGGTAGGATGTCAGTGAGACTATTGTGTGTTTATTCTAGGCATGTGAGTTCATTTATTGCCATTTTGTTAAGCAACTTTGCTTCCCATGAGCCTCATCCAGCCTTAAGACATTTTCCCTGGGGTTTTACAAATCTTATTGTATTAGAAATTGCCATCTTTCTTTTTTATGCTGACATGTTCCTCTCTCTGTCACTTTCTTTTTATTAAGAGTTAACAAAAGGCAGTAGAGGAACCTTATTGTAAAGATAAAACTCTGGTTAAAAAATTAAAGTATTTAGCAAACACTCATGATGTATCTGGTTAATAGAATGAGGAGGGATGATTATGACATTTAAACATAATCTATAAGGATATATTTCTTTTAAAAAATGTGAAGCAAGTATTTGGAGAATACAACATGTTTATTTCTTAATATAAGGTGGTTCCATTTATTTTTGCTATCGTGAACGTTCGGCTGTATTCACTATTAGAATTCACAGATACTCCCATGTCAATATTATACACACATGACCTTGCTATTAGTATAAAGCAAATGCTTCTTCAAATCCCAAGAAAAAAAGTGAACTTTCTTGATTTTAGAAATTATAGTCATCTCTAATGTAAATCTTTTCTTACTTCTCAAACATTCTCTCCTTACATCCCTGATACCGCCTGCTCCCATTCGCCTCAGACTGCTCTGGACATCCTGACACAGTCTTCTCGTCCATGTCATTCATGAACCCCATGAGACATTTGACACCTCTGAGACTAACTGTAAGAGAGTATAGTATGGTAAATGTTACCATATCACGTTATGATTGCTTGCCTCTGCTCTGCTCAAGTGAAACACTCCGCATGTGTTATCTTAGCCGTCCTCTGGCAGCCTTCTAAGATTGAGGAGACAGAGGTTTAAAGACTTCAAACCCACAAACTAGCAAATGCAGAAGCAGCACCGGATCCCAGATTTCCATGTCTCCGAAGTTCACGTTCCCGACCCAAGGAAAGACTGTCTGAAAGAAACGAAAGAAGACATTTCAGGCGGCGACGTTGATACAAATACATTCGGTGAGAAGTCAGGGGGTGAACTCACGAAATGATTACATGGACAGCATGACTTTTGATTGAATATGAGAGCAAAGAAAGAAGACAAGAAGAAGCCTGTGTGACAAGACTTGGTGACGAGTAGTTGAGGTTCTGTGCAGAGCCACGGCCCGTGTGGCTGATACTGAAACAAGTTGAGTAAAAACATTTATTTTGCCATAGTATCTTAACTTTTTTTCTTTGGGTAAGTGAGTCTTGTCCCTGGGAGCAGTTTTGTCATGAAGACTAATATCTAAGCCCGATCTCATTGCTCAAGGACAGCAGTGAGCAGGCATTGCAGAGAATAGACTATGAAATAGATATTCTGCTTTGAATTTCAAAGAGACTTTTTTTTTTTAAATTCATGGTGAAGTGATAGTGTGAAGTCTTTTAATTTCTACAGAATTGCTTTATGAAAAATAAAGGGTTTTCTTAGAATTTCTAGATCTAAGTTTTGAATATTCAGTGTTGAGCACAGAGGACTATGGCACAGAGTTTATATTAAAACAATGAAATAATTTCTTCAAAACTCTGGAAAGATGAGGTTATGATATGAAGGCAGAACTTATTAGGCACGGATTGAAAATACCTGTATGTCTAAGAAGAGTGCAATAGTGATTTATAAGAAAGATGTATTTGGGTACTCCCTGGGGGAAGAGGGCTAGGGTGCCGCCCACCTGCTTCCTAAGTCTTGGGTTCCTCTCCTGAGACCAGCTGGATCAACCTGGAAGAACAACTAAATAAAATAAGTGAAGTGTTTCTTTGTCCTCTCTCTTACTATCTGCCTGCTTCTGTTTGCCTTCATTCTCCTGTATCTTTAAAAAAAAAAAAAAAAAAAGGCATATTTATTTGGTCATTCAGATGACCAAATATATATGTGAAACATAGAGTTTCTGGCTCACAGCTCCCAAGGTTATTGGAACATCCTGTGTTGAGTATGTTAAAGATGTCTTTTGCAATGTAAATATGTTGAGTTTTGAAACACCTAAAAATGGGGTCTAGTTACTGGGAAAAGCAATCATCTGATTTCAGGGTCGGAATGCCCAGTCCCATCCTCTGGCTTCCAGACTGGGGAGAAGACTGGGGAATAGAGTACAGAGGTTTAATTCAATAGCCAGTCGTCAATCGTTTCAGCTTCAGTAATGAAACCTCCCTAAAACTCCGAAGGATGGTGCTCAGATTGCTTCCTGGTTGGTGAGCTTTGTAGTGGCTGGGAGAAAGTTGTGCTATTTTCCTGCACCTTGTGGGAAGTTTTAGAAGGTCCGCCATTTCTCCACACTTTGTCCTATGCATCTCTTTCATTGGACTGTCAATAAGTTATATCCTTTTGCAGTAAATCACTAACCTAGTAAATAGGTTTCCTGAGTTCTGTGAGTCATTCTTGCAAAATAATTGAACTTGAGAAGGGAGTCATAGGGACCTCTAGTCAGTAGCTGGTTGGACAAAAACAACTAACAGGGTTGGGGTTTGTACCTGAAGAGGAGGTTGGTTGTGGGAGACTAATCCCTTTTCCTGTGGAATCTGATGCTATATCTGGGTTGGTAGTGTCATAAGTGGGCTGAACTAGATAATTTTGGACACCATACCTCCACCCTCCTGTGTTCCAGTAACTCTTTCATAGAGGAACTATGGGATGGAGTCCGGATAGAGGAGAAGGTTCGGAGAAGAGAGAGGGTAAACCCAAGAGTGATAGAGTTTACATGAACACAAGTAAATCTGAACAGAAGAGCAAAAGATGAGACAGTTGGGGGTGCAGGCCATGATCTAGCTGCCTCACCAAGGTGAAAAGGGAAGAGGATCTGGTTTGAGATATAGTGGTAAAAAAAATTTCAATGAATTTGAGATAGTCCAAAAGTAGAATATTTGCTTTTTCCTTTCTATGGCATGGCCTCTTTGAGAAGATCTGCATTCTGTATAATGCATCCCAACAATGCAGCAGTGAACAAAACAGTCATTACCAATGTAGAGTTTGGGTGGATGGGTCTTGAATACCATTCCTTGTTCCCAGGGCCTATATATCAAGTTCCAGGGATCTAGAACTTTCTGTATGTCCTGGAAAGGAATGTGGAAGTGGCATAAGATAACTCAAAAGGCCGAAGGTCAGGAGCAGAGAATTGAAAAGTGAAAGAACAGCAGCATAAAAGACCCTGCAGAGAAGTCAAGTATGGAGAAACACGGAGCAGAAGAGAAGAAGATGGACCTAGCTGTGCCACCTGGTGTGGATAGCAGCTGAGGAATTAGTGACCAGTGAGGTCAATCTAGACCATTAGCAAAAGGATGGGGAAATGGAAAACTATTCTTGTAAAGCAACAAGGAACATAGACTACTTGAGATATGAAATCATCTTGGTAAAATAAGTAGGAAGTGGAAGGAGGAGAAAAACTTGAAAACCTGAGTATCTATTCAGAAGATACTGATCTTAACAGGAAAATAGATCTAGAATATAAGTGACAAAGGCTTTAACAAATTTAAATTGACAAGTGCAAAAAGGCTGAATGGTCTGTGGGGTGGTCTATATATGAGGAAGTTTTACATACATTGTAAAACAGTTAAGTTCATAGTTTTCTGAATCTGAGTCAGAGTGGGCCCATTTCAAAATTTCCACTATAGATTACCTCAAATTCATATTTAAAGGTGCCCAGATATTTATCATTAACAAATCAGGGCTACCTATTTTAACTATTTTTTCCAATATATAACTGCTAAATCATTCACCAGAATCTGTGTGCCTTATAAATGTGAATACCCGATTATAGTTATCTCACCATCATTATTGACAAATATAGGGAGCATAAGAAAAGAAAATGTTTGGGAAGGAAAATAATGAACTCATTATTTTAATAATACATTTATTTTAAAGTTTCAGCTTTACAAAAAAAAAAAATGGTAAAGGTAGAACAGAGAGCATCTGTATATGTGGTTCTAAAACTTAGTTTCCTCCCTATTGTAATATGGTACATTTGTCATAATTCAAAAACAAATATTTATACATTACTATTCACCAAGGTCCATGCATTATTCAGATTTCCTTAATTTTTATCTAAAGTCTTTTTTCTGACTCAAAATCTCTACCATATTACATTTAGTTGTCATGTCTCTTTAACAGTTTTGAGGAGTAAGATTCAAGTATTTGACAAAACGTCCCTCAATAGAGATTTATCTGATATTTTTCTCATGCCTAAACTAGGGTTATGAGTTTTGGGAGGAAGACCACTGAGGTAAAATATGAATTTTATGACATCATCTTGAATATCACCAACATGGATGTTGGTATCATTGAGGATGTGAATCCCGATCATCTGACTGAGGTGGTGTTTGTTAGCTTTCTCCACTGTCAGGTTACTCTTCCCCCTCTTTTTCAAACTGTACTCTTTGGAAGGATGTCACTATGCATGGTTCACAAAGGGATGGAGAATTAGGCTCTACGTTTTGAAGGAAAAAGTTTGTACATAAATGAGTTCAATTTCAATACACAGAGGGAGATGTCTTAGTAATAAATAGTGGAAATTTTCTGTAAGAGTTAAAGATTTTAAATTGTAGCTCCACTGAAAAATAAGGGGAAGGAGGAAGGGAGAGAGAGAAAGATAGGTGTTGTAGAGAGGTGATATTTAGTAGGTATATAGAAAGTGAGGAGCCAGGAGAGAATGGAGGGAGGCTTGAGGGAGAGCTGGTATAGAACAATGTCCTGGAAACCAATGAAAAATTGTTTCAAAACTGGGAGAACAATCAGTGATATAAAATGCTGCCAAAAGGACAAATAAGCTAAAGAAGTTTTTGAACTTGGTAACTAAAATTCATTGCCTTGTATTGCTTATTAATTGTATGCCCCATCATTGAATAGAAATTGAACTATCCTCTTTTGAACATATACATATCAACTGTTACATATTCTCACAGCTGACATGTCTGAATCCCAACTAAATTCTAACCATGTTATCTTAGTTTTTCAATAAATTATTTGTTACTATTAAAGTATATTTTCAATCTTCAATATCTAGTAGGATAAGGGGATTCCTGTTGTAGAACTGCCAGGATACTTGATATTATAGTTGAATTTTGTTATATGAAAAACTTTTCTTGAAGGACCTTCACTGAAGTTCAGAGGTACTTAAGAAAAACAAAGGGTAACTAGAGTTCAAAGGTGTAACTGGCCTAATGTTGATAGAACCTTCCTTGGGAATAGCTCACAGAATTATCACATGTGCCAGCCACAAGAAAAGCAGAAATGTGTTGAGAAAGACAGGGGAATGGAGTGAGGAGGACTTCTTTGTAACCCACTGGCATGTTTCTCCAAGCCACATGATGTCAATGGAGATTCATCTCAATGTTTGGTTTCCTCGTCTATGAAATGAGCAGATGGCTACCTGTAATCAGTGTGTCTATTTATTACAACATGTGACCTGAAGTATATATACATGATGTGACAATGAATAAACTTCAGATAAAGAGAAATGCTTTAGTCAATATATTAAGCATTTTCCTTCTGTACTAGGATTTATATATAGGAAAAGTATGCATTCATACTTAGGTAAAATTTCTTTTTTTTTAAATGGGTAACATTTTTAAAAAATAATTATTTATTTAAAGGAAGGAAGCAGGCAGAATGAAGGTAAGTAGACTAGACAGGCAGGCAGGCAGAGAAAGGAGGAGAAAATGTGTATTCACCCAGTTAGTTCCCTCTGTTGTTGTTCCCTCGTCATGGGCCATGAACCCTGGTTCATGGTCTTCACAGGGACTACACACTGTGGAGTTGCAGACTCCAACCACTGAGCCAGCCACCAGTACCACTATGCTTTTTTCTTTATAGAGTCAATATTGTACAAATCACCTGAACTTTTGGCAAATATTTCTGTCAGTTGTATCAGAATTTGGCTTTTATTTAAGGTGTCACAGAAAGTATCAATTCCATATCAAATATATGTGATCCCACATAGACCAGAATCTCAAGGAAATTAAACCTGTTAGTCTCTTAATTTTCAAATTCTGCCCTTGAACTATCCTCGAAGTAAAGAAGTAAAGAAAGAATTAAAGAAGTAAAGTAAAGGATATTTGAAGTAAAGAAAAGGATATTTCTGAATATTAAAATTGTTATTGGAAAGAGTAATTGATGCCTATAAAAGATTTAAATGTATAAAAGAAGAACTATTCTAAGCAACTCTGATAGAGATAATATATGTAAATCATCTAACAAAGTTTCTGGCACATAGCATTTACTTGATATATTCAACATTTTGGAAAACAATGCTAGCTTTCACTGGATACTAATCAACTACATTAGCAGTAAGTAGATAAAGTAACTTTCTTTTTCTCCCAATGAATGTTAAGGTATTAGTGATGGTTTTTCTCAATCTATGAGTTCCTCAGGAGAGTTATATAAAAATATTTTGTATCTTTAGTCATTTGAAAAATAATATTTACAGGGAACATGTGTTTTAAAAAATAAAGGTTTTATTTTGTAGAAATTGTGCTGGAAGAAAGATTTCCTTCAGGACTTATGTTCAACAACTCAATATTTTTACTGTACCCCTGCCTGTTCCTCTATTATCTCTACCCATTTTATAGTACATTAGAATTAAGTTCAGGTGGATGCTTATTACACTGATGAGCTTATTGTGAGGTCTCTGTTCCTTAGACAAGATCTTGGTATATGGGAAAAGGTATGTTTCTTTGCCTGGTACTTGGTATAGTACCTATAATGTATTCAATATGCACTAAAAAATAGACATTACTGTCTCTGGGTTGCAAATATAAGGCCAAAACTAGTTCTAACACTCAGATTTCAAAGATGGGACTAGGAGGTCACTAGGTGGGAATTGTGGGTAGATATTTGGTTAAACTTAGTGAGACTTGGTGGTTAAACATTCCCTATTTTCTCCTTCACCATCACCAAGGGCAACCGCAATAAAATCTGAGTACAGGTAAGTCAAGCTTCAAGGCTTGACTGTTTGGTCCTTCTGATAAGATGACCCTTGAACCCCAACTACGTAATAGTTTTGGAACAGAAACTGAATTTTATTCAGGTCATTTCTGCATTTATAAATTATTACATTTATGTTAAAAGTTTATTCATTAACTTTGATAATTTATATTCCCAATTCCTAGATTAATTGTATTTTTTAAGAACAAATACACAGTGTTTATTTTATTCATCGTTTTCCTCCTCCTTTAAAGTTGAGTGAGCGCCTTAGAAGTTAGGAGCTGCAAATTTTGCTCCTTTTATATAATGTTTACTTTCTTCTTATGCCAGCCCTTCACACTGTATGGCTTACATGGCACTTATTTTAAAGAAAGGAGGAAAGGAGTATGGGAGGCAAGGAGGGTGGGAGAAAGAGAGGATGGGAGGAAGGAGTATTTTTATTTATTTGTTTGTTTATTTTGGTTTTTCCTCCTGGCTACAGGTCTTGAGCCCAAGTTCTGTGACTTTGCATGCTCTGTACCTCAGCTCTCTTGACCACCTGTGCCAAGAGGACATGCCCCAGTGTGGCACTTCTTGCATACTGGAATTGAATACTATTTTTGCATGGACTATGTGAACAATCACTCCAAGGGAATTGTAACTTCATTGTTTGGAGATAAATTCCTCCAACTGCTCTAAACTGTGCACTGAGATCTATAGCTTACTTCTGCAAAACATCTTCGGCAGACATCAAGAAAACGTGTGGGAAGAATAGTATGCGGACTATGAATGTCTCCTTTTCTCAGTGACCTAACCTATAAAGTATATCTATTACATGGCAAATCCAGTCCATCTAGTAATGAAGCTAGACATTTTCTGAACATTGTTACTGACCATTTAAACAATACTTCATTATTATTCCCCTCTGCAGGTGAAAAAAATCAAGGCTCAGATAAATAACAAGCTAATCTTTTCTTTAGGTCATAATGGCAAACCCAGGTTAGAAGATAATGCAAAATCATTCCTTACATGATTAGTTTCCTAAGATCAATACTGTTTCTGGTTTTCATCAATAAAAAAAAATTTCTAAGGATTATTTTTCTCCTTTTTTCCCCAGCTTTACTGACATGTAATTGACTGGAATATCATGGGAATTTAAGGTATACAAAGTGTTTATTTGATATTTATATACTGCAAAATGATTGCTACTCAAAGTTTTGTTTAACTAGTGACTCTAATATCACTTAAACTTCATAGAGTTAGAGGAACAAATATAACTAACTGGGTATAAGTCAAGGTGTTATGTTCTTTTCCCTCCTTGGTTAATTTTTCCCTTGAACATAATTCCCTCAGCACCTGTCTATAGAGGCCACCAGCAGCTCCCTGTTCTTCTTGTGCTTCTTCACTGATAAGTAGCAGCATGGCAGGAATCCTTCAAACACACAAAGTTTACCTCTTTGTTAAGATGTTAATGAAATTTTAAATTAAACATGTAAATGATAAAGTGAAGAATATAACATTTTCATGATTCATAAGTTATAATTTATGATTTGAGAGATACATCGAGTGTTTCTGCTCTAGCCCTGACCATTTGGCAGGTATCATTCATTCTCCTTTGCCTTCTGGAAAGGGACATTTGAGAAGCATTGGTATATTCTATTTTCTCTGTTACTCACTGTCTTTTTCAAGTGACAACTTCCACTTTATCTATTCCTTCATATTTTATTATCTTTTTCTTAGGATGTTACAGTAGGGGTTGTGTCAATTTAATACCTTGACTAGGAAGGATATGGATTTTTATTGGAAGTCTCCCACTATCGATCATTGCTGTGCTCTTTCTTTTCACTGAGAAGTAGATTCAGAAGTTCAGTGGTATTCTTTTCACCATTCATTGATTGGGAGCCCTTGCCCAACTTGTTGATTTATCTACTTTAATGTTCAGATATGGGAGTTTTATTCACTTACCTGCATGATTCATCATCACATAATCTGGAACATTTCTATTTATATATCACGAGAGACTTCATAAATATTCTGTTTTTATTCAAGAAGGTTTTTTGAGAGGTGTACTACTATTTTCTCCATTTTATAAAGTTTTGGGATCTTAATAACTAGTCCATTGGTAATATGGCCAGTAAGTTGTAGAGTCTGATTTTATTCTGGTGAGTGAAACTCAGGGTCTGTATTTTTATTATTTTTATTTTTTCCCCACAAGGGATCAAGATTAATATTTACCACATATTCACAATGCAGTGTTAGAGGTTTAAGCACACAAATATAAACTTACTGATTTTATGTAGGTTGAGAGATTGCAAGAAAATTTGTTTTTAATTCCTATCTTTCATGGAAGTATTAAAATGCTACAGTTGTTGGAGATTAAAGATATAGTTTCTTGGCAGGTGATAATTCAATGTCAAGTGGTACAAAAGAGGTTAAAGCAATGCCGATCTCTTTTTAATGTATGTGATTTGATTTTAAGATTAATTGGACCTTGCCAAGTTGCCAATACATTCAAAATACATACTCTGCTTCAGTGTTGATGCCTTTTTCTTATCACACAAGATTTCTTTAGGAGTAAGAACTGATGACTAATTACTTCCTGATACCATCTTAACATCATAATATTTACTTCTATAAGTACACACATGCACACGCACACCCCCCCCCACACACACCCCTATACCTACACACACAAGTATTTCCGCAGACATTTTCTAATATTTGAAAGTACAATATCAAGTCACTTCAGAGAAATAAATTGCATTGGTAGATATTGTGGATAATTCTTCCTGATAGGTCCATCAAAACTGAGTTTAGTTTATAGCAAATGTTCTAAAAAATTCATCTGAATGTCTTTAAGTTTATTATTACCATAGTATTAAACTTTCTAGGTTAAAATCCTTGCAATTTCATTCTTTGACAAATGTCAAGAAACCTTTTCTGTAGAGGGCTAGCTGGAAATATTTTAGATAGGTTTCACACTGCACAGTTTCAGATGTACTCAATGTATGTATGAAAGGAGCCAGAGATAATATATCAATGAACGAGTATGACTGTGTTTCAATAAAACTTTATTGATAAAAGCTGATGATCACCCACATTTGATCCTGAATCCTCATCTGCAGAATTTTGTTCTACGAAATAGAATCCTAGGCTTCTTCTTCAGGGTAATGTTGCTTATGACCTTGACAGAATCAATGTGTTTTGAACCAGTGAAGGGATACTCTGGCAATAAAGTGTTAATGTTCTTAATGTCTGTAATAAAACATCAACTTTATTTGAATGCATAATAAAGAACAAGAAACACTTAAAATACTAATATGCTCCTTAGTAATATTTCAAATACAGGTACAATCTAAAACTGGAGGATCTTTTCTTGGAAAAGTATGATTAGAAGAAATATATTTTAATCTGCAATAGATCTGAGGTCAAAAGTAAGACTGAACTAGGTAGAGCTAGAAATGTGGTTTGGGGATTTCCAGTCAAAGCTTCCATGTCTGTACAAGTCCTGGGGCAGGAGAAAGCAATGACTTTTGGAAACTGTAAGAAGCTGAGACTGGCTTACACACAGAGAGCAAGGGAGAGCATGGAAAAAATTCAGCTGGACTAGATGATGGAGCACCTGAGAGGCAATGCGAAGGGTCTTCTTTGGTCTTTACCCAGAGGACAATAGGATCCCACTGAGGGGTTTAAACAGTGGTACAAAATAATCAGATTTAAAGGGGTTAAAAAGTGATCCTAATTTTTGTGAAAAGTGGACTGTAGAGGAAAGAGGAAGATACAAGTACCATAGCTGGATCTCCCTAATAATCCAGACAAGAGAGACTGGTAGCTCGAATTAGAGTTGTGGTTATCAGGATCAAAGAATATGCTATACACAAACTGAATAATAGGGGTTCAAATACACAGGTTGTATGGAATTGGATGTGAGGAGTATGGGAAAATATGAGTCAAATATAACTGCTAATTATACAAGTGAACAAACTTCGTAGATGGTGTGGACATTCCCTGAGGCATTCATTGGTGCATGGTTAAGTGGTACAGGATGAGAGATTGTTGAGTTCCTGACATGTTTAATCTGTATGTCTTTGGAGTCATTCCAATAGAAATTCCCATCTGAAATAAAGAGAAAAGAACTGAGTTTGAGTAATATAGTTAGCAGCCATCAGCAGATAAATGGTTAATTGAAACTTGGATGGCAGATGAGATAGAGTTAGAAGAGTGAGCCCAGAGCAATGCCGTGAGGACCCCATTTTTAATGACTGCTAGATCCTGACAGGGTCTTTCAAAAAATTTAAATAATTTAGTCAATATATCCTGATAACTTACTGTGTGTCAGGTACTAGTCTGAGATCCTAAGGATACAGCAGTGAGGAAACAAAGTCCCTACCTTCATGGAGTAGGAAGGCATCAAACAATAAATAGTGAACAGAAAGCAGTCTGAACTACCACTGCCCAGCACGTATAGTTACTTGAGGCCACTAGAGTGCTATCTCCTCCCTCTTACAGGTTCTTCTTTTATATCTTGTAAGAGATATGAGTTCCCTAAATGTATTGCAGAAAGTAGCATCAGACATGAATCAAAAAGTCATCCTCCAACTTCAACACAGAAGGCAGGTGAGGGTGACATGAGTCACCTGGGCAAGAGTTGGGATAGTAGAGCACAGAGGAGTTACAGTTGTCATGACTACCATCTACTGCCTGTGCTTGGGGGCCAGAGTCTAGGGACAGAAGACAGATAAGCCAGACAAAAGAATTTCCACTAAGAAAAGCAGGCCAGACCAGGAGGTTTCCACACATTGTTTTCACTAGCTATCGCTTAAAAATGCAGCAAACTCCATCGTTAACATCTCTCCTTTTACAAAGGGATGCTAAAAAGAGGTGTATGGATGAGAGGAGGGGATCTGTGGGAATTTTCCAGGGAGTAGGGCTTTCCTTTTTCAAACTACACATGCCCACTGAAGTGGTGAACTTCTCCCAGGGTGAAGTTCTCCTCCCATGGCCCCTTTGATGTTTGGCTGGTCTCAGGCAGACCCACAGAGCTGAGCATGTCACTGTCTGTCTTTCCTCTTCTGGATCTGATAATGCTGATGTTGTCAAGAAATTTCTGAGTGGTGGGATTACGGATGATCCTAGTTATTTATAGATTTTCTTAATTGTCTAAGGTGGAATTTAAAACTTATTTTAAAGATATACTCAAGACATATCACACACCTGAAACCATAACATGGTTAAGCCTAACAACTGATCTTACATCTTAGAAGAGTAAGTGTTTTTCCTGAGACAGATAACTGTGTGATACCCTCAGGATACATAAGTGTCAGCAATGACAAGAGGGTAGATTGGAGTTCAGAGTTTGACAGAGAGACGTGGTTTAAATGTCTCCTCACATCTTTATAAGCTTCGTGGACTTGTGAAGTTATTCCCAACCTCTGATGTAAATAGGAACCAACAGATACCTTGCAGTTATTGTATGATCACCAGAGGGCAAACACCAAGGGAACTCTATGGAACCTGTCCCACAGTAAGTGGTTAATATGTAATCTTGCATATCAACATTGATTTCCTGGAGTTTTCTGATCTAGGATATATAGTACTAACCCTTTAAAGAGGGAGAGTGTGAGACTTACTTGATAAATACCTCATACTATTTTCGAAATTTAAGAGTGCGGGCCTTGTGACAATAGACACAGGGAGCTTCCTTCACGTAGCTAAACGGCAGCAAAGTCTGGATTATGACAAGCAGTACTTCTAACTCTTTACTACTCCTTACGCCACAGTATAGGTGTCAAGGCAAGATGATGCATGGTATTTATTTAGCATTTTCAGAGAAACAGGATCTGTACAATGCTTTGAAATCTCTTAGCCATTGATTCAAAGTATGGTTAAAATTAGCATAATCACTATGGCTACTCTTCTTAGAAGTTTTCTTTTTAATATGTATGTTTTTAAAGTTTGATTTTTAAGTTTAGGAATAATTGCATTTCATACTTAAAAGAATTCACAGGGAAAATTATTGATCTAAGAAAATAACTGTAATTTAATGGTATGCATGATCTGACTTTTAGATAGACTTGAAATACTTGTTTGTTTATTCATAATATAGTATAACTCTAGACTCGTTGTTATCATCAACCTTATTAGTTGAGCAGCCCTAGAATAATAAAAATTACTTTATTTTGTAGCTAAATACTTGATCAATTCAAAGAAAATAATTGGTTAAGGTGGAGGTTTCATCTTACCAAAACAAATAAGCAAATTAAGTGAAACTTTTCCATTTCTTGAGAATTTTTCCTCAGTGCTAATTTAACAAACTAGTTGCTATCCTTAGTCTCTCCTTTCACTGATGTTCCTTACTAAAGCAATATGAAGAGTGAGCGCTGAAGTCTCTCCCTTTGTCTGTTGTTGGAATTCAACATACATGCATGATTAATGTGAAAAAGAAAATTAAAAAAATCTATTGTACTGAGTACTTTTATAGGGCTCAGTTATGGAAGACATTTTAAGCATGTCAGAAAACCTACAAACAAAATAAAAAAGTCAACTCATTTGAATTTAAATTTTTCTTACTATCTACATATAACAGCATGTATTAGAATCAAACAAACTGAAAACACATTTGCAATATATGTGAAAAACCAAAAATTGATAACCCTATGAAAAGAGCTTATATAAATTAATGTAATAAAACTAAATCTCCATAGAACAATGGGCAATGAATAGCGATGGGGATTCATTAGACCTGAAAGTCAAATGGCTTCTAGAGAACTGAAAATAGGCCACTCCATTAATAAACAAATGCCAATTAACAATGAAATGCACTTTACTTTTCATATTTCGATGGTTAAAAATACAACTATACCAAGTGCTTCAATGTAGAGGGCACTGGGAAATAGACTCTATCAGCAAGTCCTTGATGGGACAGAATTGCCATAATCTTTCTGGGGAGAAGATAGAAACTATACTTGAAAGATATAAAATGTGAAAATTTTTTGATCCAGCAACCCCAATTATATAAATTTGTGCCAAAAATAAACACCCAAAGGTCATACTCACATTTAAGTTTATTGAATAATTATCAATAATAGAATAAAGTGAAGAGATTATGACATATGCATACAGTTGAATACTATTCTGCATTTAAATTTATGATATAGTTTTATATATACACAAAGGTGTAATAGATATTAAGTGAAAAGAATCAGGGCATTGAGTTGAATGACTAATATTACATATGTAATATGTTACATATATATTGTAAAAATGTAATATTTGTACAAATATCTATATAAATATGTAATGTATTGCAAATATATAAACATGAGTTTGTTTAACTCAGTGTTTACAGCAGTTATCTTCGGGCTTGAGGTTCACTTACTATTTTGTTCTTTCCAACAATGCTGGACTTTTTATCACTGAAAATGAGTTATTTTTCTAAGACATGAAGCTATGTCTCATACTCATGAAAATCAATCTAAAATGATTGTTAAAGTTTGTTTACAAAACCTAATTCCGTTTACCAGTGGGCCCACAGCTAACCTCCTTTCCCATCCTTTTTTGCAGTTAGGTTAGGTGTGGCCATAAAACAATTCCAATGGAATTCGAGAGGAAGTGATACATGCAACTTCTGGGGAAAGACTTTAAGAAGAGAGTTTCAAGTTCTCTTTCCCAGTCCTCCAAGATGCATGTAGATGAGAAGTCTCTGTGGGATGGTAGAGCCACAAGACAGAAGCACCCAGGGTCCCTCACACATCACCTGCAGGAACCCGCTGACCAGATGTATACATATAGAACTTTCACATGTGCAAGGACACATTTAAACTAGGTGTGAGCTCTTACGTATTTTGGAGAACTTATGCTGTAGTAGTATGACCCACTACCACCAATATAGTTAGACCCCCTGAAGATTTTCTTTAATGGTGTGAAATATATGCTATTTTCCATTAAGTTAAAATGGAGGTTTACCCTGGTGGCCTGGTGGATAATGCTGTACACATTCTAAAGACAGTTTCGGGACCCAGGGGGATGGAGGTGGGGGAACAACCAAGAGGAACAACTAACTAAAAGTGCTTTCTCCTTTCCCTTCTTGCCTGCCTACTTGTCTTTATTCCTTCCTGTACCTTTCCTTTACAAATAAATAATAATAATGTAAAGAGATTCAAGTTGCTAAGTGCAAATTATTCGTATGACCAATATGTATTTTCTTTCATCATCTCTTCTCAGACAATGCACAAGCGTGTAGCTGTATGAGATCACTAGTCAAATGTTGTTCTCTGTCAAGGGTTGCATTAGATGCAGGAGATGCTTCTTGTGTGGGAGTAGCTCTTGCTTCAGTGAAAAAGTAATTGAAAATTCTAGGAAGTACAGTTTACATTTCGGTGGCTTTTAAATGGTATGTTACCTTACGTTTTTGAAAACTCTCTATAAGATATTCTGAAATACCCTATGTAAAAATAGATGCCATTTAACGTAACTTTTTGCACCAAAGGCCAGGATAACTATGCATCTTCAGAAAAGCGAAATATTAGCTTTGTATTCCTGAGACTGATTTGAGTTTTATGAAGTATGGAAAGCAAATGTATCAACTAAATTAGACCTTGCATAGTGGAAAGCTGGCCACATTCTAGTTTTGGCTTTCCATCTTGTCCAAAGGCCAGATATCTTACTTTATTATACATTGTAGATTCTTGACCTTGACAAAACTAGCATGTCTGTCTTTCATTATCCAAAGGACTTAGTCCTGGGAAAGAATGATTAGATTATCGTATGCATATTTTTCAGAAACAAATTGATCAGTAGTTTACAGTTTTATAGTGTTTGCCTTGGCAGTTTAAATTTAATTTGCACATGTTTAACGAGGTGGCTTGGATAGGAGGTGTGAATGCTGTGTTAAGTGTGCTACGCATGTGGACCTCAGACAGACCATGCTGCTGTTGACAAAGGTAGATGTGTTGTTTACTTCATGGTGGTGGGTTTTCATAAAGGAAGAAACATCTCTTTTGGAATTAAAAAGAAAGATTTGATTTTTCTCTGGCAGATTCCAAAATACTAGTTAAGAAGACACTGATAATCTTTATCAGGGTTTTTTATTCCCTTGAAGTTTACAGATCCCAAATGTTATTATCAATTTTAATTAGCCAGATACTTTGAAAGTTGCTATTTACATTTAACAGGTAGAAAAATGGAAACTTTAAAAAAAAAGTTTTACATAAAGATTAGGAACGGATCCCTAAGAATTCCAGTAAAAGAATCGCCTGAGACCCTTTAACCACTGGGAGTGGGAAACACTCTGGCATAGATCCTTTTCATTGGGTTTTCATTTTCCTACAATTCTCCAGCATAATTTAGTAGCTGTTGGGTTCATTTGGGAGCTCATAAAATAATAATGTCGATAAAAAAGAATAAAATCACTCTTCCCTCAGTTCTCATTCCTGCATGAGTAAATTACATATATGAATGTAATCCAAATTCATATGGGTGGAAGCCAGGAAAAATAAGAACCCCTGAGAAAGGAAGTAGAGAAAAAGTTAAACTTGAGTAAGAACTATACTTGTGATTTTGTTACCAAAATTCTTACTGGAACTTTTGGACAACTGTTGAAAAAAATACAGAGATTTACCTGTGGGACTGCAGCAGACATTGACTCTAGTCTACCTAAGGTTTTGCTTTTAACTGTAACAACAGACACTACTAGCAGAGGTTTTTAACTGATTTTTCTGTATGAACATTTTTGGTGAAGTTTCTCAGAATAATATTTTTAAATACATAAAATAAATAGTGCACTAATTTTCTATTGCTGTCATAACACATTACCACACACTTAGTGGCTAAAAGATCACACGTTTATTATCTTACAACACTGAAGGTTAGAAATCTGATAGAGCTAAAATTAACATGTTGACTAGACTGTATTCTTTCTGGGTCCTCTAGAGGAGAATCTGTTTCCTTGTCTTTCCCAGTTACTAGAGGCCACCCATATTCCTTGGCTCATGGCTCCCTTTTTCCGTCTTCAAAGTCTGCAATGGTGGATCAAGTCCTTTTCACATTCCCTTCTCTGACCACAACTGGGAAATTTCTCTGCTACAAGAATGCATATGATAGCACATTCTAGTGGAGTAAGTGGTTAGGTCTACCACCTCCGGCCATTCGCAGTCCACTTGCATCCTGAGGACCTGGGTTCACATCCTGGGGTGGTGGAAACATCCAAGATGGACAACAAAGTAAAGTAAATAAAAGTACTTCTTCCTCCTTTCTTTTCTTGTCTGCCTACATGCCTTCTCCCTGCACCTTTCCTTAAAACACACACACACACACACACACACACACACACACACACACACAAAACAACAAAAAATAATGCATATGTGTAGATTGAGCCCACTGGGATAATCCAGGATATTCCCCCACTCCCAGGTCCTAAAATTTAGTCACATCTGCAAATTCCCAAACCCAGTCACAAGTTCCTGGGAATAGGGTGTGGGTAGGTTTGAGGGACATTTTTCTACATAATTGGAATTATGGAAAAAATAATTGTGTGGAAATGAGTAATATAACGTATTGTTAATAAAAACAAATTTGTGATATGTTTATCTTTATTAGCATATTAATAACAAGATTTACAACAAGTCTACTATTATCCAGAAATTCAAAATAGTGATAAACCTAAAAATTTTTTGCAATATACCAGGAACAACTACAATGATTATGATGAGTTATAAAAATATCTATAATTTGTATTGATGAGAGTCCCAGGAATTGCTAATAGTACTGTGGTTTGTTGTCTATATTCAGAATTGTAGGAAATGCTAAAGTATAGCTAGAGATTAAAATACCAAAGCTATGTATCACAGACCTTTATCCTCCTCATTAAATAATCTCGAGTCATATATCGCCTTGGGGTGTTGGGTGGCAGCTTTTCATATGTGTGCTTCTCGCCATCTGATGAGCTCAGTATCTCTGGAGAGATATGTGATACACTTCTTTGTCCTTTCGTGAACTACTGAGAGTTTTAAATATTAACAATGAGTGAATGTTTATGACATGATTGACTCATCAACCAACTAATAATCCCCATTGAATTTATTTCTATATTTTGGTGAAAATGGTACATTTCAACAATGTGCTTTGTTATCCGAAGGTATTTTTTTTTCACTGGTCCTCAGAACGAGATATGTTGTATGGCGAAGAAAAAACTGAAATGGTGGTGGTGCATTTAATGTTCTATATATATACAGATGTTGACTTACAACGATGCACACCTTATATGTAATACTATGGGGCAATATTCTTTCAATACAATTAATCTGAAAAATGAAAAATAAAGGAGAGTAACCGCTGGGCTTGGGGTGGGGGAAGAAATAGTGTATGAAAAAATTGCTAGTTTGAGATTCAGTCTTTTTTTTTTTGCCCCCTACCAGCCAGCTTTGTGATTATAAGCAAGTCACTGCCTCTTTCCTCCATCTCAATTTTGTCCTTTGTAAAATGGAAGGTTTGTATTACATCATTTCTAGAAGCCCTTCCTTGTTTAGGAGTTAGTGAATCAAAGAGTTTATGTCACCTTCATCAGCATTTCTAAAGCTTTAAACACTTCATTAGGACTGAATTAAAGTTTCTGGAATTATCTAGTTTTCCCTAGCAGTTTAAGAATGCCTAAAACTCTGAGATTTTCCTGAAAAGGTAAATGCGACTCTATCATGCCTAATAAGATTTACATCTAATAAGATTCATACTTTACTGTCCAAACACTCATTTTGAGTGACAAGCTCTAATCCTAGTCAAATTCTTTCATAGGTGCATAAAAGAGGGATTAGTTGGTGAGGTTCCTGGAAACTTTTTAATGAAAGTATACAGTGAACTTTTCAACAACTTCCTTACAAAAACTACATTATCCTGACGACTTAGATCAACATTTTCTAACAACCACCAATAAATCTCCCAAAAGAACACCAGTGACATGTTCTGCAAGAGTTGCACCCATACTTTTGTCTTTTACTGTTTTGGAGGGAATATTCTGCATCTGAACCTCCTTCTCTTGTCCCTACTGATGCTCACTCTTTGCCTAGTAAGGCCCTGGCCTGGCTCTGTCTGGCCCACAGCACTCTCTGCTCGATGGTGAACCCACCCGTCTTCAGGTGTCTGAGAGACAAATGCTGGGCATAGGGTTTGAGTTAGGACTGGGTACGTGAAGCTTCATTAAGAGGATTAATGCTTATACAAAGGTGAGATCTTACCATTAGATACACATTTAGCTTCAGAAGGACTTAAAATACAGGCAAGAATGTAGAATTGAATCTATTCCATCTTTTAGAGATTACTGTCTATCTCATTGGGTGATGTGACTATATTATTCCTGTCAGGTCATTTCTTTTTAGGATTAACAGGATTATCTTGATGGAATTTTAAAAAGTTATCATGTGGTTTCCCACAGTTACCTTTTCCTTGATGCTGCCCTGTCACCTGAATTACCCATCTCACCTTCTCTATTGGAATAAGGTGTAACCCAAATGCCAACATCCCAATGAAAAGTCCTGCTCCAGCTTCTCCAGTTTTGAGTAAAAAACCATTAAGTTTCAGTAGTAATTTTGAGTGTTTTCTTTTTGGCATTTAAAGCTATGCCTCCAATTACGTTTACTTCTGCACCTCTGCATCCTTAAGTAATTTTGAGATCTGAGTAGCAAAGACTTCTAGTAAAGCATGCTCCCAGGTTATATAACACAGGACATTGACTTTATAGGATCTTAACAGAAGCTTGTTGAATTGAAGTGGATCAAATACTTACCTTCTGTATTCATTAGCACAATATTCATTAATGAAAATATTCTGATCATCTTTTGTAGTTTTCTTTGAGGGACAATAACTACCGGGTATGATTGGAACAAAAATACAAATCCAATGTTAGCAGATGAGTAGGTTATAATAGAAAATAAGCTATAAATCATATTTTCAAAATTCACTGATACAGATCTGATATATATATAGCATATATATTCATATGCACATAAATATGCATGTATATATACATACACAAATACACATCTAACAATATTTTTCAGTTATTCTACCTGCAATGCTGATGGTTTCCTCATAAATGGTACAAATAAATAATGAATTGATTGAGAGCTTTTGCTACAATGACTTGGAATATTCTTTTTCATCTAAGATGCTTGCTTGGCAGACTTTGGAAATTCTTAGCATATTAGTAACTCAAGAAAACATTGGAAAAAGAATCAGTAAACTAGCATAGATTCTCAAAAGTATATTATTATACCCATTTGTAAGTATACACATTTCGTTTTAACTTTTGCACCAGAATAGGCAGATGTGTTGTTTGCACTCTTCACACATGTAGAAATAAAATCTCCAATCAAGAAAGAGGGAAGCGGGGTCAGTAGATCATTGTTAATCTTGTCTTATATTGGAAAGGAAGAAAAATTCCCTGTTTAAAAAAAAAAAAAAGATAGGTTTTATTCAGAATCATAGGATCCATTTTTAGGTTCCAGTACATGAGTCTTATTTTCTAATTGTTCTGTCAGTTATTGAGATGAGTCTTCAAAGTCTCTATAACTGCAGATTTGTATTTTTCAAATGGCAGTTACACTAGTTTTCCCTTCATGCACTTTGAAGTTCTCTTGATAGGCACATATAGCTTTAGAATTGTTAGATCTTCTTGATTAATCAAGCATTTTATCATTATGAAAAGACTCTCTTTACCCCTGGCAATATTCTTACTCTGAGATCTTGGTTGGATTTTTGGTCACGGACATTCTTTGCTTTCACAGAAGAAGATTCCCTGCCCAAAGGGATAGCAGTTATTTTGCTATTCTGGTCCTTTATTTCAAGTTTGTTCAAAATGATTTATTTATTGAGTTCTTAGCATATTAACATAAGATATTCAGAGTATATTTAGTCATTAAACAGGATAGATGTCAGGATTTAGATTTTGAAAACTTAGTGCAATGTGTCTAGTTCAAATGAGTGATTCAACCTAAATGCAAACTTACCTGCAGAAGTCTAACAATTATTCAGAAACTTGAGGAATCTCAGATCTTCAAAGGATGCTGATTCCCTAGCTCTGCCTGCTCGTTTTAAATGTGGGAGAACAAAACTCTAAGAAGGGTGATGGAGGGCACATCTTCTTTAGTCTGTGGATAGATCATGACAACAAGGAAATTTGAACCCCAGTTTCCTGACTCAGAAGAGAGTACTCTTCTCATTATATCACCCTGTGTCAGGGTTTTATAATCTTCACACCTTTTCTTCAGTCTTCTTTTGGAGCAATGACCAGAAGAGTATCATAAAAAAGAAAACGCAGATGAGTTTTGACTTTCCCCAAAAGTATTCAGGTCTCCATGGCAGTTTCTGTAATTTAAAATTTGTATTTCTACATTCATCTATAAAAATAATGTGTTATAGTTTCCTCAGATGAAATAATTATTGTCAATTTTTAACATGGTCTGAGTATTTTTTTCTGTTTTGAAAACAGAACTTTTCTTATTAAATAACTCTAAGGGGTTTAACCATATTAATTTCTGCCAAAATATGTGTAGACCAGGAACATATAAGCTGCTGTCAGAAAGCATGTATGTTGTTACTAGTATTATTACTGTATAAGAATATTCTGGGTACATCTGATTCACTGTTACCCTTCGTGATTTCAACATATAAGAACTATGCATTTGAGTTTAGGAATTCAGACTTGCCAAATGGGATGGATGAACTCCACCCCATATCCTAATAGTCTGATATTATGGAATAAGGTCTTCTTAGCAACCATTAACATGATTTTAGAAATTTTTAATCAAATTATTATATCTCAGATTATAATATTAGAGAACAAAGGTTTACGAAGATAACTAACTTTTAGTTCATGAGTTTAGTATACCCTATTCTTTCACCCATTCATCTATTGTATTTACCAGCTAGGGATACTTATCATCATGAGATGTAAGAAATTTACTGATGGATAAGTAGCTCTTACTATCAATGAGCTTTGCCTCTACCGAGAAAAGATTTATACAAATAAAGCTTAACTTTCATGTCATATAAAGAGGTAAACAGTAATTTTGCCAGCTACTGTTGCTAAGAGGGGTATTATCAGTTTTATACAGAATTATAGAAGCATGGCACAATAGACCTATCTGAATGTCCTCCTTCCTCCTTAAGGAACTCTGTGTACCCTCTACTACAACACAAATAAAATAGCCGAGAAATCAAAAAGTCAAAAACAATTCCCTGCAGCACCAATGAAACAAGTAACTTAATGGTTAAGTGCTTATGTGGGAGGTCAAAGACTTCACAGGACTACATACATAAAGATCATTCTTAAAAGTTAAAATTGAGCCACAGACATCAGAGAAAATTGGGAGTTGAAATACTTTCCTTTCCATTACTTTCAGGTGAAAATGTCGGTTCTTCGGCAGGACTACGAATGGCTTCATCTTCTTGTCTCCTGTCTTAGTTTGCCTGAGCTCCCATAGTGCTTACAGACTCGGCAACTTGAACAACACAAACTTATTTTCTCATAGTTCTGGAGGTTGGAAGTCCAAGACAAGGGCCTGGTCTTGTTTGGGTTTTGGGGAGCCTCTTTTTCTGGCTTGTAGATGGCCACCTTCTGCCTCTTTCCTCATGTTAATGAGAGAAAGATCTCTGGTGTCTTTTCCCTCTTATAAACACAATCTTATGGGATTAGGGACCTACCCTTATGCCACTTTTAACCTTAATTCCCCACCCTCCGCCGCCCCGTATGTGCTCTCAACAAATACACATTGTGAGAACTTTAACATATAAAGTTCAGTGGGACACAATTTAGTCCACAATACCGCCACACCAATGCAATCTCACGTTTAAAACTCATCTCAATAGACTATCTACCATAGCAACAATAAGTTACTTGGAGTCCCTAGATTTTTCATACATTTTTTTTCTCTGTGCTATTTTTTATTGCTTATGTTTTTAGTTTTGTTAATGTCTGCTTTTTATTTTATTTTTTTTGCCTGGCAAACTTTCAGCTCAGCCTCTTTGGAAGCCTTCCCTGATTTTCGCCAAGAATTATTTGTCTCCAAATGAAGGAATTGGGCATGAGGTTAAAGCACAATGAAGCAGGGGAACAATTAGTAATACAATGAAACATGTGAGCAATTAAAATAAACATGGATTAAAAAAAAAGAATTATGTGTCTCCTGCATAACCACTACTGTGGCATTATCATGTTAATCTTGGTGGTGGATGCTCAGTACATATTAATCATTTTTTTACAAATGAATGATGCTGATATTCTAATAAGATCTCCCAATGTTACTGAACTATGACGTTACTTCTCTAGGAAGCTGTATTTATGGACTGTTACACAATCATCTCTTTCCTCCCACAAATTTCAGAGTTTATTTTTGAAGGTACTCTTGACTCAGACTTTCATATAGAAATATCATTGAGGAAATAAGGATTAAACTTTATATGCAAATCCATATTCCAATCTGATTTCTCAAAGGTGAAGGCTAATTAGGAAAAATAGTAGTTATTTAAAATGACACCCTCTCAAGATGATATATTAATCCATTGCACCTGTCATTAAAACTCTGCTTGTTTTCTCCCTGTATTTGCAGCCAATCTGCTGAGGCCATGGGCACCAGTGTGTGATGATGCTGTTTTCACTAACATGTACAGTTAATGGGAATAGATTATCAATTAACAGAAATACCTAGCTGTTACACCCATCATTAATAGTAATTGTACAATGACCTTGATAATAGGGAATTTTAACTTTTAAAACACTTATTCTCACACTTATTCAGCTGATTTACCAACATGGATGATTTTTTTTCTGAAATAGACATTCTGAATTCTGTTTACGAACTTTCAATATTAGCTGTGACGTCTCAGGCAAATCTATGCTGTAGCTCATTTTCTTCATCTGTAAAACAGGTGCAATAGGATCCATCTTTCAGAATTGTCTTTATATATGTAAAAATGCTACATAGTGCCTGGCATTCAGCAGGCATTCTAATGTTAACTGTTATATTTAATGCTATTAAAGTGTCACTTAGAATTAGTTCTACTTGAGCATAGACATAAAAGATTACAACCAACTAGGAAAGCATATCTTCATATGAGGGGTCTTTAAAATTTTATGATGTCTTTTATGAACATAACTTTTCTACGGGCGATTTACTTATGGTCCAAACTGGATGACTGGCTCCACCAATTTTGACATGTATTATGTGCTTTTTAGAACAAATTTGTGAGGGAAAAATAAGAATGTCCATTACACATGGGTAGTACTAATTATCTATATAAATGTTTCAAATTCTTTTATTTCTTGTAACTTGTATCTGTTGTGTTTTGTAACTCTTACATAACATTTCCTGTACCTAATATACTAAATACTAAAATTCCTTTATAATACAAAAAGTACCTAAATATAAACAAATAAAAATGAGTTAAAAAATTAAAACATGATTTTTTTCCTGAAAGTTTGAGCGAAAAATGTGGGTGTGCATTATACAGGGCAAAATGTGTAATGGTTTGGTACATAAAATCAGAAAAGTTAAGAAAGGTGGAGGGGAGATAACCTAGAGAGGAAGCAGTCAGTGAAAATAACCAACACCTTTTAACCCCCAGTTGCAGTTACTCTCTTGGAGTTGCGCATGTTTGTGACAACGCCACTAGGAGTATGTTTTTTCTTTAGGAAAGACAGCATCTAACCTTTTATTATTTTTTGCTTATTTTTGTCTACTAGGGCTATTTAATATAATTATTTTATAATTATTTCCATATAACTTTTTCTAAACATTTAACAGTAACATTATTCTAGAAGTCTAAGTCACATATAAATTCTAAGAACAACAGGATGTAGATTTTCAAAACCTGTAACTAAGCTTTTTCTTGGTGCAATCTATAAGAGTGTGAACTTCCTTGGCCACTAACCATGGGAACCCCTCTTGGCTCCTAGCTATACTTCAGCAGTGATTTGGTGACATGTCTGTGAGTTATTTAGACAGAACTTTATCTCACTTTTGTTCCTCCCGTCCGCACTGACAAAACAATGTTATCAAGCAGTTTTACTTGGGGTAGTCAGAAGATCTTGGGAACCTCACACTTCAGCCTACATGTCAGCAGAATTCAGCAGTTTTCCTCACTGCAATTTTAATGACTACTCTTTTCTTTTAGATGTTCAGGTTGAAAACTTGGGAGTCAATCTTCTCTTCACTTATACTCATATTCATTTTATCAGAAATACCGTGGCTCTAACAAGTCAGAAACCAATTACATCCTATTACCTTACTACTACTACTATTAAGTCATCATCATCTCACCTAACTTACTGCATTATTCTTTCAACTGGTCTCCCATCTTTCCACCATTACTTAACAGTCTAGTCTCAACACACTAGCCAATATGATCCTTTAAAGGTGTCGATCAGGTTATTTTTCTGTTCAAAATCTTGCTCAGAGTGAAAGACAAATGTCTTTCAAGAATTGTGAACCCTTCTCAGCTCATTCACCAACCTTCCTCACTTACACCCTGTGATGTCTCTTTCTCTGCCAGTAATGCTCTTCCCATTTCTTCACTTAAATGTCACCTCACTGAGACCCATTCTATGTAAATATGATACAAAAGTTCCTAAATGTGGATCCCAGAACTTTCTAGTAAGTTCCTAGATGATGCCAATGCTGAGGATCCAGGGACCACACCAAGAACTGCTACTCGAGGGCAAAAACTCCCTCCCAGATGTTCCATCTTTTAGATTTTGTGGTGCTAAATTATCCAACTTCTAGGAGCTACACACTACCTAATGTGTTTCTTTTAACTCACAACTTTTAAGTGTATGATTGAGTAGGACTGGAATCAGGCCCGATATTTGCATTTCTCACAATTACCCTTTGAAAGTCACTGACTGAATACAATACGTGATAAACAACTTTTTATTGTTGTTTTCCTTCCTAATAAAATACAAACTACATGAGGCAGAGTTATTTTTCATGTTGCTTGCTGCTTCCTCATGCACAGGACAGTACCAGGCACACAGGAGCTGCTTAATATATGTTGAATGACAAGATGAAAACTGTTTATCCTAGAGTTACAGCAGAAATTTTCTAATTTTATCTTGTCAGATTTTATAGGAATAAATACAAAGTTGAAAAATCATTATATAGATCAATTTCCCCATGCAAGAAAGCATTTTTAAGCAATGGACTAGAGACAACTGGGAATTCCTGACTTTCAGGAAATAAACTTAACAATTTACATCATTATAACATTAACAATAATAAAAATGTACGGAATGCTACGATGTACTGAGCACTTAACTTACATTACTTCATTCAGATCTCATAAACTGTGGTTGGCTAGTGGTGTCACCTCCATTTTATAGATAAGGGCTGTCACACCACAGCCCTCTTATCAGTGGGCTCCATGGCGCCCACATTATCTTCACTCCATGTGTTCTCCCAACTGTGAATAACAGGTAGCCTGTGAAATGGGAGGTGGTAATTTGCTCTCCAATGTCCATGTCCATTTAAAAATATAAAGTTTGCTAAACTAATATAGTTACCCCTATATTAGTAGCGACCTTCCTAGCCACTTTCCTATTACAATTCTTGAGAACGGTATCAGAACACTGGATTTCTAGGTGCAAATGCTGAATCCTATAATTCTTGTAGAAATTTAGTTGTGAAAAACACAGAAATATTTTTCAGGAGGCATGTTTTTGGGAACTTGTTTCTAACAATAATTTAGAATAGTTTATTCTGTCTGAACATTCTATCAAATACTATTAATATACAAAGAAAAGTTGAAAAACACAAATGAGATGAGTTAATGATTCATTTTCTTTCAAACAGACCATAATAACAAGAGTTAGCAAACTTTCTTAAAGGGTCAATTAATTAACATTTTAGATTCACAGGCCGTATCATTTTATAGTTGTGGAATTCCAGCAACTACAGAAAAAACATAAATGTGTATAATTTTGATTCAATTAAACTTTATTTAGACAAAGGTAGCTAGCTCATGGACCACAGTTTGCTGGCCCCATAAGTTAAAGAATTTTTAATCTTAGTGGAATAAAATGGAGCAGGTAAATTTTAGGAACAATTTTTAGTTTTTTTTTCCTCTCACTTTCAAACTTGTCTTTCTATAGATATTCCTATAACTAAAAATTATTACTTAACAAAATGACAATACTAGCATGCAAATCAAAACACATGTGGCTTTGTAAAAACTGTATTAATTAAAAGAATCCTTGTGTTTATTTTTTTTTTTTTTACACAGCACAAATGCAGGTGACACAGTAAGTCTATAATTACCCACAAAATTTACAAACTTAACTGAGAATCTAAATTCTTATAATCTTCTGCATCATTCATAGCTATATGCTCTATGGACTCCATTCCATAGCAGCAAAGGAGAACATGAATTCAAAGCACCAAGTTTTCAGGCATTACTACAAATGTCTTTTTTTTTTTTTCATTCTCTAATACATGCAGTCAAACTGCTTCTGAAGCAAATACCAATTCATCTTAAGTTTCAATGAATAAGGTAAAGCAATTGGGAAACCAATGTTATTCTTATTATTCTTAAGTCAAAAAGAGATTCTACCTCTTTACCTTACATTTCCTTCCATAACAATTTAAGCTTTTAATGTAGTTGTATTTAATATGAACATAATTTGAACATAATCTCTTTCAGACTGATTTAACGATTCAGGTCATTCATATTTTCTTTATAAATCCTGAGAAAAACAAAATATGATCTCTAATCTAGACTATTCTGACAATCTATTAAAAACTAAATTTAGAATTTTACAGTGAAGTGATATGGTCTGTTTGTCCAAATTATAGATTAAAAAATTCCTTAATATATGTTAATTAGATACAAAGCTTATTCCCAATACATTTTATAGAAATGTGTTACCAGTTTCTGAAGTAGGGTTCAATGTGCACTTTTAGGATCTGAAACCCAGAGGTTACTGGGTCCATAAATGGACAATGAAAACTGGGTGAGGCTGCAGATGAACGCTTCCACAGGAATCTGATTCACAGACACAGAACGCATTGTCACATTCAATGAAACTGAAGTCTTCCTTAAAACTGTGCTCCTGATAGGCTGAAGATAGAGTAATGGACTATTAGTTCTTTGAGCCAAAAATGCATGGATCTGTTGTACAAAGGCGTCATTCTCTGCCTGTAGTCAGTAACTTGAGGGCCTTCTGTAGATTCTGCACAGCAGTGCTTACATCTTCATATTGCAAAGCACTGCCAGCATATTTGCAGTATTTCTGAGCTCTAGCAAAGTCCTCTGGTGTTAGACGGATATCCCCTAGAAGAAAAAGAATAATAAAGATACTTATAAAAATATAAAAAATGTTCTGTTTATGTGAGAAATACTTACATTCAAAATTATGGGATATTTAAGGTTATGAATAAACATTAAGGTTTTATTCAATTCCAGTTATATTTAAATAGATTTTGCTCATGCTTTTCAATTTTTATTACTAATATAAATCATACATAATACAACAAAACTTAAATGAGCAAGATTTTTTTTCAAAAAGCAATAAACTAGGAGGCTTTATATTTTGGCAACTGATTGCAAAAAGACTATATATATTCTGTGTAAAACAAGGACATAGTAGCTTTAATATTTATCCTAGAGTCTCTGAAGCCTTTCTTGCTATGGAAAAATACACACAGACTAAACCTTTTAACTCTAATTTGAACTAGAAAGTAAATATAATCCTCAATGAAAAATGAACATGCAAAAAATTCACTGAGCTGTTACAGTTTTTAAACATGAAGTGATTTTCCATTTTTTGTGCCATTCATATAAAGAACTCTGAGGTTTAACAAGATTTTATACTACTAACAACACAATTAAATATGTAAGCAACCCTTATAAACTATTTCTCCAAAATTTATTTTCAGTAAGCTTTTCAGTTACATATATGATTAATATGCATAAAACTCAAATAAGTAATTTGGGTAATAAAATCTGTTGGGACAGAAAATAAGTCTCAAAAAATGTATGAAGACTGAAATCATATCAAGCATCGATGACACTGGCATGAAATTATATTATCAGCCAAATGAAGACAGAAAAACTGCAAATGTGTGGAGAATAAGCAACATTCTACGGAACTACTGGGTCAATCAGGAAAAAACAAAAACAAAAACCTTCAGCAAAATGAAAAGGAAGACATAATGTTCGTATCCTATGGGATGCGGCAAAAGTCAAAAGAGGGAAGTTTATAGCAATACAGGCTACTTCAGGAAACAAGAAGAATTATAAATAAAAAAGAAAGTAGCTTCCACATAGAGGAACCAGGAAAAGAAGAAAAACAAACCCAATGGTCAGTGGAAGGAAATAATAAAAATTAGAGCAAGAATAAATGAGAAACAGATGAAAAACATAACTGAAGGGGTCAATGAAATCAAGAGCTGGTCTTTGAAAGACAAACAAAATAGATGAACCTTTAGCAAGAATCACAAAGAAGAAAATACAGAAAATACAAATAAAATCAGTAACAAACAGAAAAGTTGCAACAGACACTGCAGAAATACAAAGGATCATAGGAAATATGAACACCTGCACAGTAACAAATTGGATAATTGAAAATAAATGGACAAATACTTAGAAACATATTACAGTCTAAGACTGAGTCAGTAAATAAGAAACAGTAAATGAGAAAAGACTGATTGTAAGAAAATTGAAACAGTAATGAAAAGCTTTCCCAAAAAACAAATGCCCAGGATCTGATGGCTTCCCAAATTATATCAAAATTTCAAAGAATATTAATCCTTTATAAACAATTCCAAAAAAGTTGAAAATGAAGCAAAACTTTCAAACATATTTTATGTAGCCAACATTACACTGATTTCAAAACCAGACAAGAACACAAAAATCTGTTGTGTTTTTATCAACAAATAGTGAATTAGCAAATAGAGGAATCAGAAAACAATCTCATTTACAAGTGCATCAAAAAGAATGAAGTGTCTTAAAATAAGTTTAAGCAAATAGTGAGTAACTTGTACACTAAATACTATGATACTATTTATTAAAAGAAAAAGAAGACACGAAAAATGGGGAGATAATCCATGCTCATAAATGGGAAGAATACTGTATAGCAATACTAGCTAAAGCAATAGATTCAATGTAATAACTATCAAAATCCAAGTGACATTCTTCACAGAAATAGAACAAAAAATCATGAGATTTATATGGAACTACAAAAGTCCCTGAATAGCTAAAACAATGCTGAGAAAAAAAAGAACAAAAATGGAGGTGTGCTCCATGACTTCAATCTGTATTACAAAGCAATAGCAATCAAATCAACATGGCATTGGAATAGAGACACAGATGAATTAAAGAGAATTCAGAGCCCAGAAATAAACCCACACATATATGGATAACTAATTTACAAAAAAGGAGCCAAATTCAAACAACTGAATAAGAACAATCTCTTCCTCAATTAATGATATTGGGAAAAATGGATGGCCACCGGCAAAAGAATGAAAGTAAGCCACTGCCTAACATCACACACAAACATAGATTCAAATAATAGAGAAAGAACTGAATATAAGACCTGAAACTATAACATACGTAGAAGAAAAAAACAGGCAATATGCTCTTATAGACATCAGCCTTAGAGATTTTGTTGGGATAAGACCCCTAAGGGCAAACAAAATAAAACAAAACAAATTAGACTACAGCAAACTAAAAAACTGCAAAGAGAAAGAAATGATCATCAAAATAAAAAATTCTGCTGAATAGAAGATATTTACACATCATAAATCTAACAAGGGGTTAATATAAAAAATACATAAAGAACTCATGAAACTAAGCAACAAAAAAAGAAAGTTTTAAAAATGGGTAAAGAATGTGAAGAAATTTCTCCAAAGAACACATACAGATGACCAATAAGCACTTTAAAAGATGCTCATCATCTCTGTATTACTATATTGAAATGCTGATTATATATAATGATAGTACTTAAAACTTACATATTAAAGTGTAATATTACACCTATAAAATTAAATAAAAATCAATGGAAGAGTAAGAGAAAACCCAAGGAAGCTGATAATACTAAATAATAAGAAGAAAGGGCAGGGTACAGGAAGTACTAGACAGGGTGGTGATGGTTTTAAAACGACTATGCACTGGTGCATTCACACATACATGTACACCACACCTGCAGATCATTTTGCTTTAAATGTGTTTGTCACCTAAAAAACTTTATAACATTCTGAAACTTTCTTTTAAATTTGATATCAAACATATTAAGGGGATCTTTTCACATAAGTGTTAGCATACTTTTTAATATGTGCCCAGTATTGCATAGTATGTATGAATGAAAAGTAATTGAACCACTTTCCCATTAATAAGTACTTAAGATTTTTTCTATTACTACAAATAAATATCCTTGCAAATACATTTTTTTGGCCCTCTCCAAGTATTTCTTTAAGATATATTCCTAAAAGTAGAATAGCTAGGTCAAAAAAAAAAATCACATCTGCAATTCTGATACTGACAATGATACTGAGATATGCTTTTACCAATTACATTTCCACCAACAGCATCCAAGAGCCATTCCCTATGTCTTCATTAACATTGTTATCAATATTCAAAAAATACTTTTGTATCTACTATATAAAACCAAAATCACTTTAATCCTTAATTTCTCTTTTTATTAGTAAGTGCTGGACATTTTCTCATACATTCATTGCACATTTGCATTATCTGTTTATATTCTTTGCTCATTTTTTTTCTACTGAATTTTTACTTATTCATTGTAAGCTCTGCTTATATGTGCTCTGGACACTATTATTTAAATGGTCCATTAGTTGTACTTTAGCAACATAAAGGGGTGAGAGAATCCTTTGCTGAATAAAACTGATTACTTTTCATTGTCAAAACTGTTAAGGTAAGGTATAACCAAATGAGAAACAAGAACTGAGATAGTATCTAATATTTCCCCCCTAATAACTAACAGCTCTACATCCCCTTTGAATAGATAGTCTTGCCACACTGACCCAAATGCTATCTTTATCATTAGTTTGATTCTTATACTGTGTGGCCCAACTTCTGGATTCTCTATTCGGTATCTCTCATCTATCTGTCTATAGGCAAAGCTTTGGGTGTACTACAGATGGGAATCTGAAAATTATGTTTATTTTAACAGCATTTGTTGGGCAAATTATCTATTCACTAACTAATAAATACTTTACACTCTCTTCCTGAGCAATTTGCCAGTTGATTACATGTTCCAGTCTTCTCTGCTCCACAATGAAACATACAAAAAGAACCCTCAAGATTCAAAGGTTATTATTGTAGCTCTTGATTTTAGGCTTTATAACTCATCTGCTGTTGACAAAACTGGGAAAAGTAAAATAAACTTAATGCAACTCATACACTTAAATATAAGTAAACCATATACTACATTTAAGTGTATAGTCACCCACGCAGTCCCTGGTGCATGGAGACACCATTACTTATCAGCAGAGAGTACATGGTACTCCACTGCAGATAACACATAGTTCCAATCTCCCGTCTCCTTTAACTTTACTAGCTTCTGAGCAACTATCGATAAATTTTTTCTGTTAGAAACAGTGATCATGTTGGGAATTATATCATTTCAGAACGATACAAGCACATGACTTAAAAATCAGGATAGACTCTAAGTCAGCTAAGTCTGCCTCTCTCCACTCCATTTTAAAATTACTTCTACTTGTTGTTCTCTCGATTATTTCTAATCTCAACTGTAGCTATTTAGGTTTATATCACTGATTTGTCAAGTTTTAGACATCATGCACTGATCCTCCACTATGAAAAGGAAGAATTTAGCTTACTTACACTACCCTTTCCTCATCGCTGCCCTATCTCCTCATATTTTTATTAGTTCTTTTCAATTCCTTAGTTGCTTACTTTTGTCTTCTCTTTCCCATTTCATTAACTTAAGGAAACAATCTTGACATTTCACTTCTGAAGACTTCTCCTTACAGCTTTCTTCAATCCATTTTACCTTTCAACATTTAGAAATGTACCTCTATATACACTTGTCAGTGTTGATATTACTCAAGATTCTGTCATTTAGGACAGAAATGACAGAATCTTCTGTTTGTTATAAGCTTATCATTAGGAGAATCGTTTTTGTGTCCAAGGTAAAATCCCTTTTTTTATACTTCATAAATTCTAGTATTGATCAAAATCATGACATACTTTATTACTTGAAATTTATTGTATAATTTTTCAAGTTGTCTTGTGTCTTTTGCGTTGTTGGGAGAAGAATTTTATGAGTTTTATCTATGTTTTTCATATTCTACAGTTTCTTACACTGTAAATACATGGAATCCCTTTGATTTAATCTCACTGGCTCTTATCTCACATATTTCTTATTTGGTTATCCTTTTTTTCATGGAGACTATCTCAAATAATTTCCTTAGAAAAGATAGATGGTAGCAAAAATTTCAGAGTCCTCACACTTGGTAGAGATTGGTTGGGTATAGAATTCTAGGGTTCTGAATCTAGATGAGAGGAGATGAAGCATACATGAATGACTGACCTCTTTTTATCTGAAGAGCCATAAAACAAAGGGAAATAAATCCATACAATTGAAAAGGAAAGGCAGAGAAGAAAGACAGTAGAAAAATTAAAGAAGTTAAATGGACAATTCAAATTCTAGAAGAGCAGAAATTAAGGGATGTGTGTTGTTAAGCAGTAGAACAAATCCCAACTTAGGATACATACACAGGAGGTGACTGTGGATCTTATTCTGAGACACTCAGAGAGGGTTCAGACTTATGGGAGTTGGCGTCTTTACAGAGTCAGTCTTAAAATACATTAAGGTTCATATTCTCCCCAATATCTACATACCATCCTCAGCTTTAAGGCCTCTCATTGCATACATTTGCCTTTGGCAAAGATATCAGAGAATGTTTCTTTAAAACTGTGGAATGAACTTCCAGGACAGACATAAGGTTCACATGGTAGGTGTGATATCCCCATCCCATTCCCTGCTCCTTATTTCAAGACTGAGGCAAGCAAGCTTAATAGTTATTTCTGACTCACAGAAAAAACAGAAAATTAAGTAGGGGACAGACTCGATGACATAGTATGAGAAAAAAACAACAACTTAGTAACAAATATTAAAAATAATCAAAACCTTCATTTTAAATAAGGAAGGACTAGATCAAAAACAGACAACTCAGAAAAGTAGGCAAGATTAAAATCAACAATCCAAATACTAGCCCATGAGTTAACAATCAAAATAACTATCCTCTGAGACTTCTTTTCAACTGTGGTCAGTTCCCCTCTTTTTTGATAATCTATAAATTCAGTGCAAAGAAGATCATAATCACAACACATGATAATCTTGAATTAAAGTAAGCTAGCAATACATTTGCCTGATAGTTTTGGCTGCATGTTTATGCTACTATAGCCAGTGCTTTACAAAAAAAGGAAATTAAAAAAAAAAAGGAGAGACTCCCTTGGATTTAGGTTATTTTTGATAATATGAAATAGTTTTGGTTCACTGGAAAATCTAATAAATAAAGGCATTAAAAATAAATGTTCCAATTATCTAGACATTCAAATAGAGAGCATTCCTAAGGTAAAATTATAAAATGACACCCCCCAAACATTAGATAAACACTATATCTTACATCTGACAAAACAACCAGTTGACTCACCCTGGGAAATTGTGCTGAAAAGTGCAGGATCAATGGCTGGAATAGTTGGTGGAGTAGGTTGGATAGTATTACTTGCTACACCTGTAAATCAGAAAACCACAAAAGGGTATAAAAATGCTGTATCTCTTAATCACATATTAGGCAAGCACTAAAGGAACATGGAAGAATTTCATTACTTAATTCTATTCTTGAAACCTTAGTAAGTTCTAATTTGACAATACTTATTTGATGTTGCAGACTAGTGCAGGAGAATATATTTCGAGTGTTTATATGTATTAACACACACAGTTCCTACTATGTATTTTGTTTGAAGCTTCATATCTGAAGCTTCATTTGTTTCTCATTTAAAGCTTACCAAATATCTTTAATAAGCTCTCTACCTTCTAATTTCATAGACAACTAAATTTGGGGATAGGGTGAGGTGTAATAATGATTTTGTTTTACTTATGGGATAAACCCCATTTTATCACTCTCATAAAATAACAAATTGTCTATTACTTGGCCAGTTTACATGTTTTTAAGATTTATTTCATATATCCAATAAATAATTAGTTTTGACTTCCTATTACAATGTGTCATGACTATAATGTTCAGTGAATTCAGAATGCTAAATAATAAACTAGTTAAAGATTATTAATTATCTAAAAAATTGACAATAATTGTTAAAACTTCCCCAAAGAGGTTTAAATGATTCATTCAGCAATAGGGCAAATGGATAAGAAAAGTTGATTACTCTAAATCGATGGACTCAAATTGTCTTTAAAACAGAACTCATCTGCCCCAAATTAATAGGTTAAATTCAAATAGATAATTTGTAGCAAGGGTAGAGTTGGAAAGATATTGGAATAACATGGAAAAAACAAAAGAAAGAGAAAAAAACCAATAGGTAAGTTTCTAAGGGCACATATAAATAGTTAAAGAATGACGGTTTCAAAAAGGTTGATTGAAGTTCTAAAATAAAGTCTATCGGCATTAAGTTGTAAATTTGAAGGATCATTCAGCCCCAATTCAAAAGAAAAAATGGTTTAAATATATATTATTACATTCAGTTTTGAGGGAAAACTAGTTTCATTTACAGCCTTTGTAACTATGAAGTCTTAAGTCATGAAAACCTTACTTTTTAACTAACACTGAACTGATAATAATTTTAAAGTATAAAAAGATAGATAAAAAGTTAAATACATATTTTAAATCATACAAAAAAATACAAATGCCTCTCATTCCTACTCCAGGCACTTTGGAGTTACTGTGAGTCTCTAGGGCACCCTTCCATACACATACAAGTATGTGTGTCCATTTCTCTGTGTGTGTGTCTATAAATAAATGAATGTTGTTCTTTGCAAAGAAATTTGTGTTCTTGTCTAAATCAAAATCCTCCAAATTGCTTTCTCTATGGAAAAGGCATATGTGGTTGTATATATTTTGAAAATGGCAATATGTTCTCATGTTGAATATCTGCACATATTTCACTAATATGTCTTAGCAATATATATATATATACACATATATACACACATGTACATGAATGACTCTGTCTTATTCTTTTTAATGGCTACATTGTATTCCATTCCATGTATGAGCTATAATTTACAAAGCTGATAGACATATAGGTTGTTTCCAACCTTTTGCTGTTGCAGTTAATACTACAGTGGTAATTCTTATGCACTGTGTATATGTATATATAAATATGTTTATAGTATAACTTATAGAACTATAACTATAACTTAATTGCAAAGTCAGGAGATGTACAAGTTTTAACTATCAATGACTCTTTTGCTTGATTTTGTTCAGTTAATGAAATATTTTAAACTACAAACATCTGACACAATTCTCATAAAATTTGCTCAACTTTTAAAAGCATATAATGACATTTTTAAAGAATGCAAGATTTGAGAAGGATCTTCAAAGACACTTAAGAGTCAAGTTTAGTTCTTTAAACCTGTGCCTAAAACACTGATGGATAACTATATACGTTCTTCACATAGATCTTTAAAAAAAAAAATAGATAATTCTAGAACTCTATCACAGATAAGTCTAGATATCAAAGCAATTTCTCACTAAGAAATTTTATGTTTCAGCATAAATAAAAATCTTTTAAACCCCTTTCTCTACAGAGAAGGCGTACTTTTATTGGTCAACATCCTGCATAATTTTTAAATGCTTATCTATGAAAACTGATGTTATGAAAATTTAGTTATGCAGTAAACTTTATTTGAGCAATATTAAAAAAGGTCTAGTAATAATCATTCAACTAAGATTTAAACTGACAACACAGGATACTCAACGTGCCTCCCATAGCAATTACAAGATGCTGCCTCTCATCTGTCTTGATGTCTATAAGCCAGGGCTTGTCTTCTTGACAGCCTTCAATGACATGTCCCCATAGGGGCCTAATGTACCAACACAAGCTCATAAATACCTGTTAAATCAGTAAAAATTATTTTTATTTGTTATTTATTTTTTGAGAAACCCAAATCGAATTATTTTGTTCTTTTCTGATTCAGAAAGGTTTCAACTGTTAATCTGCAAATGGCTTGCAGTTCCCTAAAATTGTAATATGTTGGAGTGATGTAACTGTAGAAACATTTCTGTGGGAAGAAGAACTATGTTGGAAATTTTTTTTCTATTATTTAACAAAAAAGAAGTGGTAAAGTAACTTCTGGTTAATTTTAAAGTTGTAGACATAATTCATATAGTCTATTAGGTGGAATTAATACAAATTCAAACATTAAACTTTTCTAATTAAGGACTACATGTTCCTATTGACTACACAGTGTGGAGATTATGAAAAGGAGGTGGGTGTTAGAAAGCTTCTTGAGAAGACGATCCAAAAAGTGTAATTAAACAGAATCCTGAAAGTTAGTAGCATTAGGACATAATAATGATAAGACAACTAAATTTTTAATTTTATGTATGATGTGAGCTGCATTTATGATTAAAAAACTAGGACTAATTATAAAGTAATATCATTATTTAACCTATTTAGACTTAATCCTGTGATCTTTTCAATATTTATAGATTGCAAAAAGTCCATGTTTAAAGAGTTAAGACCATACACTGTCACTTATATTTGGTATTACAGAGTGTTTGCTAAAGCACACAAGACATACAAACAATAGCTATCCCTGCCCTCTTTGCGCCCCCTTTGCTTCTTTGTGGAATAACTATAAACTGTATATTAGTACGTACTATTCTTTTCAGCTATCTTAAGGATTTCCCTTTGATAAAAGTGTATCCTGGACCTTTATATGAGAGAAAGTAAATCATTCTTAAAGTGAGTAAGAGGGGAAACATCTGCTATATTTATAAACTAAAAGTGTTATTTCATTTTCTATTAGGCAATATGAACTTGGTTTTTTTTTTGTTGTTGCTCTTTTACTGTTTTAAATAGAAAAAAAGCCTGCTAGTTAAGAGGAGGAGATTCCAATATCTTAAGTCAATATTAAGGAGGAAAATACTATGGGAAAAAGTAGGCTTTGATATGAGTGTTTAAGTTTCTTGGAAGAAGGAATATAGAAAAAAAAAAGTTCCCAAAATATGTTACCAGAAAGATTTGGGTTCAAATTCTAGTTCTGTAACTTACTAGGTATATTCACAAGCTTATTTTCTTGGGATAACTGCTCAATTTTGTCAGTGTTTATAACTTAGAAATAACAATATCTAAAACTGTTATCAGAATAAATTGACAAAAAAGCTATTATGATTATTTAAAAACTAAGTCTATAAGAGTAAAAAAGTAAAAAAAAAATAGGACTTCACAATAAAAATGGTTCAAGGATTTTAGTTTTATGCTCCTACTCTGAGGAATGAGAACAACAACAAAAAGGCTCACACCAGAATTAAATAGATCAAAATGAACTGGTAATGCCATAAAATTTCCTAATGTCTACCTTAATGTTTATCTTTATGTCATGGATGTTTTATAAGCAGGAGATATTATCTGCTAGTTCAGAAATACGAAACTAAAAGTATTTGATCACTTTTGCTATACAAAAACAATTTCAAACAGGTTAATCTAATATTGCTCTCCTACTGGACATATTCTTTCCCTCTCATATAGACATATATCATATTGAAATGCATAATATAGATATATATGCCAATCCCATAACTCTGCCTTATAATGTAAGCAATACCCCTTAGGTTACCTTTCGGTAAGATCAATATCCAACCCTTCAATGTGATACTCCCTTAATTCAAAACATGATTTTCTGTGCTCATTAACTTGCTGTTAAGTACCCTGTCTTTGGCACAAATATAGGAAGAAGAAAAAAGTAGGAAAAGGAAGCTAATTTGCTGAATACTGACTCTGTGTTAGGCATAGCACTAATCAATTTTTAAGCTTTTCCTCCTTAATAATTAAAACCACCATGAAAAATATAGATGATTAATTTTATTTTAGAAAAAGGAAAAACCTAGGTCAAGAGAAATTGATTAACAGTTGAGTTTGTGATTTAGCAAGGGGTAGAAACTAATAAACAATACTACTTGATTATAATATGCATTTTATTCTCATGCTGCCCTTCTCTAAGAACGCTTGTGCCTGAGGCTCTTAATTAGTATTTAAATTTACTACTATAATTCAAACAGTGATCATCTATGTAAATACATGTAAGTAGCTGGTCTTGCTTCTATTATTCTATACTGAAAACACCAAATATTTCTAAAGATAATATTTAAGTGTTTCATGAAATTTTCTTCAAAATTAATTTAGGTTGTTTTGCCTATTGTCATTATGTAAGCCATAAAGCAATAAGTGTAAAATATACAGGATGATAACACAGAAGAAATCAGTGTTGGGCACATCCTGGTGGCCTCATGGATTTAAGTCCGCTGCCTCCGAATGACTGCAGTCTACATATATTCCAAAGATCTGGGTTCACAACCTGGGCTGGGGGAACAATCAAGATGAACAACAAAATAAAATAAATCAGTCCTTCTCTCTCTCTTCCTGTTTGTCAGCTAACTGCCTGTACTTTCCCTTAAAAAAAAAAAAAAACCTGTTAAAATGATCAAGTTCAACAATATTCTTCAAGAGAAAAACATCAGCAATATCTGTAAATGACATAAAATTTTAAAAGAGGAGGAAAGAGATTAATCATAATATCTACTACCAAGGCGAGGACAGAAAACTTTTACATGTTACTCAACTCAAAATAACCTAAATTGGTTTGGGTAAACTGAAAGTCAATGAAGAAATGGTGTGAAGAGTAAAAATCAGGGCTCAAACGAGAACTCTCATTCTATCAATGAAATATTTTGAAATGCTTACTACCATAGATTACTGCTGAAACAAAGTAAAATTTAAAGAATAATTTTTTGAGAAAAACTAAAATAAGCTAAGCTTAAATTATGGTTTTAAAGCATCCTCTTATCTGGAAATCAGGGTGACATTTTGTGAACATTTAAGTATATGAAAGGAAATCTGTCTGCAATTTAAAAGAATATCTATATATACTGATAAGTTTTGCCAATCTTTTTTATCTGTTTTTTCCCCCATGCCCCAGGTCTTGAACCCAGGTCCTTGGGCTTTACATAGCCTGACCTTAGCTGTCCCATTCTCTTGAGTCAATGTTGCACCTCAAATATATATATATTTTTTATGAAAACAGAATTATAAGTATCAATTTATTCAATGACAGTAGATTTTTTTTTACACATTTGTAGTATTAAAAAAATATACATACAAAACTCCAAACAATTCAAATACTTTCCTTTCACTTTATGATTCAATTGCTAAAAATCTGTGCCTCAAAGTCTGCTTCCCTTTATCAAAACCTATGTTGAGATTAGAGGCAAGGTCCTGAGAGAATGGAGGCAAGAAAAATCAAATCTTGCTATCAGTGAGACTCTGAGTCACACCCACCTCTCATCTCAGTGTTATTCTTGAACACAGTGAAGGGGAAGAAAAAGAAAACAGTACCACACAAGAATCACATAGAAGCTATCCTTAATAACAGTAATGACCACCGTTACGGTACACAGTGTAGTTCTTTATGAAAGAAGAATCGAAAAATTGTAAGCCTACCTGTGCTGTGAGGCACTTCTGCTGGTGTGTTAGCAGGAGCATGTGCCCCTGGAGGAATCTGTATCCCAGTATAACTGCTTGATGGCATGTTGGTGGGATCATAGGCTGAAGAGGAGGGCTGAGGGGGCTGAGTTGGTAAAGAGGCAGCTCCAACATCTTCATTCTCTTCAACATCTATTATAGAATATATATTTGCAATGTCAAATGAGGTATTTCAAATGAAAATATCAATGATCAGTTTGCTATGTAGACATGATAAAAAGAGCTTCAAATGCAATTCTACTAAATGTAGTTGACAAGTAGGTTCTCTCAAAATAATAGTGCTATTTTTTTTCTTTGCTACAACATTTAATTGTGCTGACAATATAAATATTACTTTTTAAGTTAATATTTTCTAATTCTATAAAATTTTTGACTATAGTATATTTTTCTTAAAAATAAACTTTCTTTAAATCTGCTCTTTAAACAGGAGAAACTGAAGAGATTTTTGGGAAAAATGTCAGATTTATGCTATTCTATAAAAACTATTTTCTGAAAGTGACTTTTTACTCAGTATTGGTTGTTTACTAGTTATTAAATGAGTTTTTGTTTAAAGATTTAAGCTAATCAAGAAAAACAGGAAAGAAATTTCACGCTTAGCTATGTAGAAAGGAATAATAAAGAGACTGTTTTATAAGTTTTGAAATGCAGACTTTAAAAAATACACTACATCATTAGTTGGATTTGAAAACTACTTTGGAAAAATAAAACTGTGATAGTCTATTTAAAATGACAACTGCCTACTCTGGGAAGTCTTAGTAATTTGAAATAAAATAAATATAAGCTAGACCTACATTATGTGAAATAAAATCGTTTTCTATTAAATTTTTCAAAAACTTTTTTGTCTGATAATAAACATTTATATATTACATGTTCAATGTATATAATATTAAATAAAAAAGAAAATCTAATCTACCTACTACTCAGAGAACACATTTTGCTATGTAATTAGTAGACATACTTTACAAAACTTTTACCATTTTCTCCTTTACTAGAGAACACTATGACCAAAAGCTAAAGTAAAAACTAAAGTGAAGATGGCTCTTGAGAAAGAAAATCTCACCTGGTAAGGTCTGCTTTCATGTGGCTTTTCACTGGAGGGCACCCAGTATATAAGAAACAAAATCACAGAAAAGTAAACCGTTGAAATGAGTGTATGAGCCTGACTAAATTTCTGTATGACCGTAGAGTATGCCTGACCACTTTGGGAAGACTACAGTGGGTCCCAGAGAAAGCAACAGCCTTAAAACTAAAATTAAAAGAGTGAAGAGTTTGAAGTTAGGTAAGCTACTGCCTGTTAAGGTCAGCAGACATTTGGTACGAACACATCGACACTTAGAAAATGTCCTCAGGCTCAAATAACTATAATTTTTATTTTGTACTTTGGGTTTATAGGTTTAATACATAAAAAATATTTCATGTTTTAATGGAACACATAACAGTAACTATGTTATGAATATATAACCAAACCTTTATTGTTTTGGTAGCTTAGTAATGGTATGCGGGGTTAGCCAGATGGGTCAGGGTTCAAATCCTACTGAACAGGATTTACATTATCTGTGTGTACAGAGGAAGAGTCCTAGAGATAGAGAAACACAAAGGATGAATTGTAAGTTGATGATGGGATCTTTTGATGCATGGGGAATCAAAATGTCACTGGGCTACAGGGGAACCTATTATATGCGTGTATATATACTATTATATACATATGAGTTTACTTTAATGTGTAGAATAAGTTACTACCAAAAAATGAAGGAAAAAACCTCCCCAAAACCCAAAATGTCACTGGACATTTGATTACATGTGGCTGGATCATTCAATAAGGGTAGAGTTTGAAAGGAGGAGCTTGGTTAAGCAGCTACATAAAAAGGACCAGGCATACACTGAAGTAAACACTTCAGAGTGAGTCTCTTTCTTGTTTCAGAGAGTTAGGATGTCTGTGGCACTTCTACCACTTATTGGTCTAATAGGTATAATAGGTATAATAATTGCCATGACAGGGTTACCAGGTATGTGCTTAACTGGCCTACAACTATCCCATTGCCTGGATTAATGGATGATGTTTCCTTTGAAATGATGTCCTATAGAAGTTTGATTAAAAAAAGCAAGTGCTGCTATTTAGAGAGATTTCAATGAGTATGACTCCTGCATTCACCTGTCAATGTGAGAGGACCAGCACACCTTTGCCTGGTGCCTACCTACTAGTTAGTTGATACAGCACAGTGGAACCAGATATCAAATTCGGAAGATGTTAGTAAGGTTTCCCCTACCAGTAAACTAGTAACTACAAAAGGACAAACAAAACAAAACAAAAAACAAAAATCTTCTTATGTTGCCTGGTAATAGGTCATCTTTATCTGAAAATTTTCTGTGGAAGATGGCAATACCAGTATATTCTAAAAGGAAAAATTCATGCCACATTATGATGTTTGTTAATGTGTGGGTTCCTGCACCCAATCTCAATATGAATGTGTGTGAAGTTTCCCCACACCAACAAGTAATTCTCAGATTCCAGCAAACTGCTACCTGCATTAGATCCCACAGGTAAAGGCTTCAGTCTCCCAGGACTGCCTTCTACAACACCAGTTGCAAGTCCAGGCTGTTAGTGCTTCTGACTAATTGGCTATAGATCGGAGGTCCCCACAACCCTTTCCTCAAGCTTTAGGTGACCACTGCATGCCTAGGTTGTACCCTGTTCTTCTGACGGACTGGACTGGCTATATAAATCAGTCCAGAACACCCTACTTAGGTTCTATTAATTTAACAGAATATCCCACAGAATTCAGGAAACCCATTTATTCACAGGATCACCAATTTATTGCAAAGGGTTTAACTCGAATAGCCAGATGAAAGAGGTGCAGAGGGCAAGGTATGGGACAAGGTATGGAGCTTTCCTGCCCTCTGTAGGCAAACCCCTTTCCCTAAATCTCTTCATGCTCGCCAATCCAGGAGCTCTCAGAGGCCTCTCCTGTGTTTTTATGGAGGCCTCAATACACAGGAACAGATGATTATTTATTACTAGCAAATGGCAAATGACCTGTTTCCAGTCTCCCTTACCTCCCTGGAGGTCTGGAGATGGATCTGGAAGTTCCAATTCTCTAATCACATGGTTTTATCCTCTGGCAGCTAGTCCTTATCCTACAGGTATTTCTCCAAAAGTCACCTCCTTAACGTAAGAGACACCTTGATCACTCTCAACACATAGCAAAATGCTAAGGCTTTGAGTCAGGAACTGTGAAGATGCTGACCAAAATATATTTCCTGTAAATCAAAATACTGTAGCTATCATTTCCGTTCCTTTAACAGAGAGAGGAGTAAAGGGTACTGGTGCTGTGAAGAGAGAAGAATTGGCAATGTCTGATGTATAGCTACTCAGAATTTGGAAAACATAGTTGTTGAAGACAGGGCAGAAAAACATGAGAACATGTTGTTGAAGAGGAAGGAGGCAATCTTGAATAGGTAAAAATGCCACAAAGAAGAATCTAATGCAACAAACCACCAGTACTTGAAAGAACAATTGGTGATACTCATAGTGAAGATTTGCCGTCAATGCTACCATAAAAAGTCATTCAAGAGGCAAGTAAATAGAATTCAAAACAGAAATCAACCTCCAAACCCAACTTCATTGCATGGAATTGAAATTCCAGGGAAGCATAACGTGATCAGATGTGGAGAGCCATTTTGCCTGATTGCAGTGCTCAACATGAGGGAAGAATTCTTATTTTTATACTACTTATGACAACTATATGCAGTATTTAAGTGCCAGTACATTATTCAGTGATGGCACCTTGAAGACAGCACCAACATGGTTATGTTGCATGTGTGTGGTATAGAATTTGGTTATACTATGTCACTGATTGCTGCACTAACAATAAAAAGGCAAGAAAACACTACATTTGAAGATGTAAATGAAGTGACTGAGTATACTATGGTGAACACAGAAGAAAATTTGCATGACCTGATGGATTATACTGAAAGAGTATACTGTCTATGAAAGGTATTACAGGTGTAAAAGACTAGAGGCTTCAAGATTTCTACCAGAAACTTGGAATGTTATTACATCAGTATCGAATGGCAAGTGAGGATGAATACATGCAGTAGAAGTCTGGCAAGCAAATTTCAAAAGCTGATAGTGGGCATTGTCCTTCAAGCAGAAGATTCACTGAAGTGATAAAAGATGAACAATAAGGCAATGAACAAGTTATCATCCAAGTTCAAATACAGTCACCAACTTCACGATGATAATGACAAAAGTCAAATTCCTAAAAGCGAAATTGTTAATGAATAATAAAAATTGACCAATAATCAAGTCTATATATACCTGAAAGCATTTGCTCATTGACTTAAGATTAATACTGCCTAACTTGATCACGAGAACAAGAATAAATCTTAAATGCAAAATTTATCACGCATAATAAAATAAGGTAAATAAGTTTAATGAAGTTAAATGTTTGCATTATTTAATGAGTCATGCACCAGGCATGTTCATTAACTGCAAGGACTTTTTGGTATAGACCAAATGTTTCAATGACATTTTGCACAGGATCAAATGTTCAGTAAGAATGTTCTGTAAAAGCCTGTTAGCACAGTAGCAAGTCTTTTTAGAGGAAGGAAGATAACAGTGCAGAGGAGAGAGGAGCTAGAAGATGTTATCAACAGCAGCAAAAAGTTATAAATTGTTGGGGTGGGGTGGGGTGGGGTGGGAAGGGAGAGAAACCTGTGACCAGTCAACTGAAAGAAAGTCCATAGAAAAAGACTTTAAATTGATCCAGGTCTTAAAATTAGCTGAAAAGAAGTTTAAAGAAGCAATTATAAATATATGTTCAAGACCACAAAGAAAAATGCACTATAATGAATGAAAGAGGAAAAACCCACGAAAGAAAAGTTAACTTTTAAAAGAACAAAAGCAGTTAAGTTAATAGGAAAACACACGGTAAAAATAGTAAGCAGAAATCTAGCTATAGCAATAATTACGTGAAATGTAAATGGACTAAACACTTTAAAAAAGAGATGTTGCCAGTTTAAAAAACAAAAAACAATGAACACCTACATGCTTTAAGACTCAGGTATGTTTAAATTACAAAAATGAAAACAGATATATCATGTAAATACCAAGCAGACAAAAGCTGAAGTGGCTAATTTTAATAGCATATAAAATAGAATTCAATCAATGAATATCAACAGAGATATAGTAGGGTATCTCATACCTATGACTAGTTCATTAAATATTAGTTCATTAAAAAAATAAACAATTATAAACATTACAAAGTAAAATGGCTATAGTTGGAGACTTTAGTACCCTTGTATAAGTCACACTCACATAACATAATTAACTATAGGATACATTCTTTTCAAATAAATGTACATGCAATATTCACTATGACAGATCACATTCTAGGCCATAAAACAAATCTTAGTAAATTTGAAAATATAAAGTCTTTCTAAGTATGTTCTCTGACCAAAATGGAATTGAATTAGACAGCAATAATACTTAGAAAAGCCCCAAAATTTTGAAATTAAACAGTAAACTTTTAAATAACCCATTACTCAAAGAAGTATTCACAGAATATTTTGAATTGAATATAAAAATTTGCAAGATGCCATTAAATTAGTGCTTAGAGTGAAATTCACAGCTTTAAAAGTTACATTAGAGAATAAAAATGTTTTAAACTATAAAATTAGTTTTCTAAAGACTAAAAACTAACACATCGAACTTCAAGTACTGGGCAGGAAAAAATTACAAAGTGCAAATATAAAGGAAATAGACCATAAAGAAGAAAAAATATAACAAATTTGTTGGAATAATGAAAAAAATCTAAAAATTAATCAAGACAGGGCATACCCTGGTGGCCTAGCGGTCTAGTACACCCTGGGAGCAGTCCCACATACATCCCAAGGTCTTGGTTTCAAGACCCAGGGCCTGGGTGGAACAACCAATGTGAACAACTAAATAAATGCTGCTTCTTCCTCGCTCTCTCCCTGCCTGACCTGACTACTTACCTCCGTTCCTACCTGCACCTTTCTTTTAAAAAAAAAATTATCAAGACATAAAAAAATAAATGGAAAAGAAAAAGTCAGCACTAAGAATATGTCCGGGGAGATGGGGAGGTCATCACAAATTTAGGACTCTACATCACTTCTAAAGCACAGAAATGTTCCCCATAATATTGGCTTTACCAAGGGAAGTTTAAATGATTTTAGTAATTGGTTGACTGAGATTTTCTTATGCACCTCAGTGGAGAAAATAAATATCGGTAAGATCTTGTTATTAAATATCAAACTGAGCAAAAAAAAAATCGGCTTAAATGTAAGACAAGAACATAGATTTTAGAATTAGAAAGATTTCTGTTTAAATCCTAGGTTTGATTAGTTATTAGAACTTAGTTAGGGATGCAGAGTAGAAGTCACTAAAATGGACTGAAAGAACTAAACCATCATTCATTGCATACCAGTGTACATGTACGCACAGGACACTGATCGAGAAAAAACAAAACAACGAAACAAAAACCAAAAAAACCTAAGAGGATTGACTTCCACAGAAGAAAACTGCCAACATCTAGCCATCTCTAGTACCACGGCCAATTGGTTTCACAGACTAATTCTATGAAGTACTTAAAGATAATTCCAAAGCTATTTAATGCTCCAAAGTATAGAAATATACTCAAAATTTCAGAATATACTTATGAAGTATAAAATTGATACCAAACATAAAACTATAAATCAATTTTACTTAAGAATGTCCATGCAAAAATCCTAAATGATACCGTAGTAGTTAATTAAATTGACCAGTATAATAATTTTAAAAAATTTATGGCCAAGTAGAGCTTTTACATGATAGAAAGTTGTTTCAAACTTTTGGCAATCTTTTAATAGAATTCACTATAATAACAGATGTAAGGAGATATATTAGATAGGGATTGGCCAACTATGGCCACTGGATGATTTGCCTGTTTTTTAAGTAGCGTTTTCTTGGAAAAGACCCTAAATAGATATATAAAAATAATAGTGTTCTTTGAGGTTTAGAAATAGTTTATAAATTATAAATAGATTATCTGTTCCATGAAAGAATGAAATCTGATTACAGGGAGGAGATAACTAAGTCATTTTGTTGACACTGATATTAAAAGTTTGGTTACAATCTTTCGCATCCCTAAATTTATGATTTTATACCTAATTTTCATGTATTCTGAACTTGATGGGGGAAAATAAAATTGTATTTTTCCTTCTGAAAACTTTGAATTATAATATACTGAACAATTATGGATCTACTACATCATTTTATAAACACATACATACCATTATCTTCTTCAATTCCAACAGGGCCTGCTTCAGGTGTCTCTCCATTCTTTAAACAGTTATGGATATATGTTGCCTTCCATCTTGCATACTTTCTGTGTTTCACATTCTAAAAGAAATATTTTCATACCAATTTTAGACTGTTGTAAAGAAGTTAAATAAAAATAGCACCTATGTTCTATTTCTGAGACAAAACCTATTTACATAGTACAACTCTGAAAGAATCTGGTAACCCCCTTCTGCAGGCCTTCTTCCCCACACCCCCACATCCTATCACTGGTTTCTACCAACTGTCTAGGGCTCAACAGACTTACTGAATCACTATCTTTCTCAAAATACATGCCCAGTTCTTTCCATGGTTTTGCATTTCAAAAAAGGTCTGCTATGGAAATGAGGGAGCTTCGTTCCTTGCAAACTGCAACTCTTACACACATGGGAGAACTAAGGTAAGTTCTAAACGAAATATAAAAGATAAAAAAACAACTGAATGAGTAGTTTTCATTAAAAAGGAAAAAGTTCATCATTTATGCAAATCTATGAAAGCAAAAGAACAACTAAGATGATATAGTTGCTAAAAGCTAACAAACACTAGACTGGTATGTAGGCAAACTTGACCTTTCAACCTGTTGGATGTGATGTAAGAGCTGAGTCTCAATCACACTAATTCCAAAAAGAGGAAAATAATACTTCACTTAGTTACTGCAGACAACTAAAACTATTGATGAAGAACCTGAAGTACAATTTGTATTTTGCAAAGGTTCACTAAGTATCAATATGTGCAAACACATCATACATTCCAGATACTTAGTTGTTACATGATATATTCTAGCTATACTACAGATAGGCAGCATATAGAAAAGTACCATAAAATAAAATTAACCCCCAAATTACTGAATATGTATTATACGTCATTTCCCTTTTCCTTTCAAATAATCTTATATATCCATTGAAACAGCTTTATATATTAATTCCTACTTTCTTCCAGGTATGATTATATTTTGTTCAACTTCACAAAGAAGTTTTTCAAAAGATGCATTCACATTTAAAGTCTTCACTTCAACATTCAATTCACTCTTGGGAGAAAAAGATTGTCTTCTTCCCTGTTTAGTTCTTATTCTGGTCACATAAAAGGTCAGAGAAACTGAATGTGTTCATGTCTTTGAATGGGAGGGAGCCCACAAATGGCAGCCTCTATCACACATAAGTCATCAGTTCATTTGAGGAACTATTATGCTAAGTCACCAACTCACTTTACACCAGCTGACACTTTCCAGGCATCCTCTTACCAAACCTCCCAGCAGCATATTAAACACTAGACCTTCTGACCTTTGTGAAACTTTCTCGGGCTTTTATGAGACTTTATTTTCCTGACTTTCCTCCTGTCAGGTTACTAAGCCTCTATTCTGTTTTAGCAGAAACTGTAAACTGGTGGGATGAATGCTGACTCCCATAGAATTTTATACACAAATTATATTTTCCACATAACAAAGTACCAAGAAACCCAAATTCGCAGCTTCTCTTTTAAATAACAGAAGATTTGAAAACACGGAGCCCATGAGATACTATTTGGTAATTATTATTGAAGCTAAGTAGAGGCAACTCCCTTCAGAGGTTGCATATCCATTCATTCTTTCTCTCGTCCTGCTGTTCAACTCTCCCTCTTCAGTTCTTCGATGGTATCAGCTGCCATTTATTATCTCACAGTGAGCTGTTTTCATTCATTGTTCTATCGAATTCCAACAAGCATCAGGGTTACCATCATACAGCCTACTTTATCTTTCCATACTTATTCCCCAGTATTAAATATATGCATGCAGTCAAAATTTGCTTATGTGAGTTCTCAATTTGAATGTCTCAATTCCAACTAATTTGACCCAAATTGCTCTAGACTCCACCAGACCCCCTCCATCCTGGAGATGCCATTCTCCCAAATCAGAAATGAGTAAGTCATTTTAGCACCTTCCTCTTATCTTTTGTCTCTTTCCCCATTGCCTTATCCAATTTGCCAGGAATCTAGTTGATTATGCTTTTGAAACATCTTAAACTGATCTTCATCTCTCCATGTTCAGTACAGGACTTTAATCTGCCTTGCTACTTACATTCCTTTCATTCATTCATTCATTCATGCAAGGATGCAGGCATGAGTGAAGAGAAGTAGGCAGGCAGGCCAGAAGAGAGGGGATGAAGAAACACTTTATTTTTATTCAGCTGTTCACATTTGTTGTTCTCCCCGGTCCCAGGTCTTGAACCAGGACCTTAGGGCGTAAGCGGGACTGCTCCCAGGTGTACTAGAACACTAAGCCACCAGCACATCATTACTTACATCTTGCTCTAGTCTAACTACATCTTCCTCACCTCAGAGTCCATGATCTTTCTAACATAAATTCACTCAGGTCAAACTTTTCAGTGGCTTCTAAATGCACCTAAAATAGAAAACAAACTCTTTTAATTCTGGCAAGAACCTGGTTCTTGACTGTCCAACTTCCTCTCGCGTCCCTATCCAATTTCCTCATTACTAACCAGCTATGCCGGCATCTTTTCTGTTCCTAAACACACCAAGTGTACATAATCAGTTTCCTCTGCTCTTTCCCCATTTTCTTACCTACCTACCTTACTCCTATTCTACTCATTTTCCATAGATCAGACCAAGTATCACTTCCTCAGAAACCTTTCCATGATTTCCTATTAAGGACTTCAAGTAATCCTCTCATATACTTTAACAATACTTACCACAATTTCATATTTATATGTTTATAAAGTTCTCCCTCCAATATGCACATATACTAGAATATAAACTCATTAAAGGCAAATTCAATGTGTGCTGTTTCTGATACTCTTAAGCATTTGGCTTTGTGATCAGTACATAGTAGCTGCTCAATAAATGTATATATATATACATCTCTGATGTATGACAGCTTAAATGATTCTGATAGAAGTAACTGTGTTCAATAGACAATTTATTTCTGTGTAATGTAATGACTACTGAGTTTATGAAGCTTAATTCTGTTACAGAGATATGAAATTTCTAATATTCAATTATCTTGACCTATAAAAACAGAACCATCAACCTTTACTTCCTTCCCTTTCATTCCTTGAGAAGAACATGTACTGGTTTTCCCAAATTAGTCCAACTTTTTCAAAATCCTGGGCAACCGGGATTGAAGGTCTACAAATACTGGATTATCTACCTGATTTTGGTTTGATGTTCACTAGAACTCAGTATCTTTAACATAAAATTTGTAAACTATCTACTTGTATTCCACCAATTGCAACTAATGAAGGAAATTACTTATTTCACATTTCCAAAGACTTAGTTTCCCTCTTTTGGGTAAATTTAAGATACAGTTAGCCTCAATACTTCTTTAAACTCAGTAGATATTTGCTATTAAGAACTTCAGCTGGACAATATGGGAGTTATAAGTCAATACATGATTTCTGTTCTTAGGGAGTTGATTACCTTGCCATAGATTAAACAACTGATATACACAAGAAATATTAATATAATGATGAAGGTGGTCAAAGGTATAAACTTATAGTTATAAATCAAGTCATGTGGATATAATATAAGCAAGTTGACTACAATAATTCATACTGTATTGCATATCCGAAAGTTGCTGAGAGATCTTAAAAATTCTCACTATGAGAAAAAAAATTGTAACTCTGTATGGTGACAGATACTTCCATACTTATTGTGGTAACCATTTCATAATATAAAATACCAAATTATATATACACCTAAAACTAATATGTCAATAATACCTCAAAAATATCAACTGAAAAGTGCTATAAAAAATAGAGTAGGCAGAAAATATTAAACTTGTTTCTTATAGTAAGTACATAAAACAGTTCAGAGAAGAAAGGAAAAATAAACAGAATAAAGGATAATTGGTAAAGTAAATACTACTTTAGTTTGGCCTTGGAGAATCAGTATGATGTGAAAAGGTGAGACTTAATAGTAGGATTATAATAAAAGATATGAGCAAAATCAAAAAGGCAAAAATAAAGTGTTTAGAGAATGAAGATAAATCAGTTTGCCATGGGTAGCAGAAACATATTAGGGAATAAGGAAAAGGTAAATCCAAGGAAAGATTAAAAGGCTTGGACTAACATCTTTATAGTATTATACAGGTTTAAAACACTTTCACAATTTTCTTTTACTTAACAACCCTGAAATTTAGGCAAGTTACATCTTATTCATATTAAAGCTGTTGAAACAAAAAAAGATAAAAGACTAGATCAGTGTAAATTCCATTTAACTTGGCATTCAAGACCTTCTATATTGTAGATACAGCTTCAATCTTATTTCGCACTATTTCCTTTAATCCAGATGGGTGTCTCTATCTCACCTGCAGTCTTTTTTTCATATTATTATCTCTATCTGATGTGGTTTCTTCCTCTGACAAAAATGTCTTTTTCTCTTACATTCAATTCTTTTGTTAACCTCCCTGATTTCTGGCAATTCAACAGATACTGAACAGTTTACTCAAGTTAGGTACTAGGCTAAGTGGTAGCTACCTGAATGAATAAGGTAGGCATGAGCATGAGACCAACTGAAAACCACATAATAACTTCCATCACTTAACGTAATAACCAATAACATAACTTCCATCACTAAATGTGGCACTTTTATTTGAAGTCCATAAATTTTCATTTTTCTCTCTTAGGATGTTATAATCTCATTATTACAGAGATCAGGAATTGGCAATACTAAAGTGACTTACCCAGGAGTCATCACATTTAGTAGCAAAGTCAGTCACTTATTCAGGGTTTCCTTGGTGAGCTATAATTAGTAAATGCAATTTCCAATTTTGATAGCATTATATGAAATAAAGGAAAATGGGCTTTAAAAGGTCAGTTGCTCACTATACTTAATACAGGACATACTCTGGTAGATATAAAAAGTTTCATTTTGAAAGTAAATGAATACATTTCTTAGGAAAGTTTATCTTCTTTTGGAGTCTTTAAAAATAGAGCAGTTCTTCCTTGGCCTGAAATAATTTACTACTGTCTAAAGACTTATTTGGTTAACTTTTATTGCAATGACTTTAGAAGTTTCCTTCATTTTAATTTTATAGTATGAATAGTGTAGAGATGTTAAAACTACCTTGGGGTTTCACTCATTAGTATGCACTATTTTTAAAAAAAGTTACTCTAACCTGAGTGGATTCACTTTAGTAAATACATTTTTAAATATTTTCCCAAAACAGATAAATCAACACAAGAGTTTTTTTGATGTTTATTCCAACTATTTACATAATACTGCCGCACAACAGTATTTATAATATTTGGCAGAAATTTTTGGCAGTTTTATCTCAGAACTAATTTACTTTTTAATTATTTTCTCTAAAATAAAGGATACCTGTAATTAAATATTTTAAGAATGCATTTTTAAGGAGTCAACATTTTCGACTTTTGGCTGATTAGACATCCTTTATGGGAAACAGGAATTACAAAAAATAACTGTCACTTTTGTCCCTGCCCTCTAAGTTCCTGTTTTGTAACTGAATTGATGAGAATCACTGACTACTACAAATTTTGACCTCTAGAATCAACAGTGGTAAGAATTTTCATTTAATTTTTGATCACTTGTACTTGATACACTAAAGAATAACTAGTTAGAAAACAAGAGCCATAAATTAAAGCAGGGGTTCTCAAGTCTGCCATGTGAGAATCACGAGGGTGAAATTCCTGGCCCCGACTATGGGAAATATGATAGACATCGTTCTCTACTTGCATATCGAAAGTTACCTTGAAGAAGAATGCTTTACATTAGTTGTTTCTTCCTCTTGGATTTTCTTTTGTCCCCAATCTTGTTAAGTTTATATTCACAGCATGCACTGCAACTGCTTTTGTCAGGGTTACAGATGACTTCTGCTAAATCCAAATTCATCTTACTTGATCCTATTAGCATATAAGGTTGATCGTTTTCTGTTCTTTGCAAACCCCCTTTCATTTGGTTTCCTGGTTATCAAGGTCTTCTGGTTTTCCTGGCCTTCCTGGTGCTCCTTTTCAGTCTTTTATATACTGATTCTTTCTTATCTCCAGGTGGGGAGCAAGTTCTTCTCTTCTTCTCTTTCAGCACTTTGCCTGATGATCTCATCCAGTCCAAAGGTTTCCACTTCGAGCTCCCAGCTCTCACATTCTTATCTTCTGCTTAGACCTTTCTTCAGAACTTACATTTTTTTCAACATTTCGTTTGTATGTTTGTCATTTCAGAACATAAAAGGTTCAAATCCAGTTCCAGATCACTAAATAAAATCCTTCACACAACACCAGACTCTTAAGAGTTATTTTTGAGTTCTCCATTTTGCTCATGCTCTTAACAAATTTTTTAAATTGTTGGCTCTATATTTACAATGTATCCATGGTCCAATCATTTGTCACCATATCTTACAATGCAAATTCTACACTGAGTCAGTATTACCTTACTATATCATTTAATTACGTACTAGGGATCTCTGAATTTCCAACTCTTGCAATTACAATGAAAGGAATAATAATTTTAAAATAATTATCAAATCCTATCAATTATGTTTGAACTCCTCTCTCTATACTCACTATCACTCTTTTTATCGATCTAGATGCAGCCATGTTGTCTTCTTTGCCATTTTTTGAATTAGAACAAATAACATTTATTGTCTCAAAAGTTTTGTACTTTCTCTTGCCTCTTCCTGGAACATCTCTATGATTTATTCCCTCACCTCCTTCAAAGCTTTGCTAAAATGTTCCTTCTCAGGGAGGTGTTCCCTAATCATCTCATATAAATAGACACTCCCTATCTTGAAATTCCCCCTGACAATTATCATCTAACATACAATTTATTAAGTTGATTACTGTCTGTTTCTATCAGTGAAATGTGATTCTCCTGAAGAAGTATTTTATCCAATGCTGTGCTACTAGTGACCAGAACTGTATTTGGCATATAACAAAGCAACACACATATGCATAAGACGATTCATAGCTTTAAATGACATTTTCAAAATAGTGATCTAAAAGAGATTAATAATCTCTAACCTGGTGTAACATCACAGATAATAAATTTATACTCCTAATCCCTTAATACTCTCAAGTATATTACATAAAACACAATGGTTCTGTAGAACTCCCAGGAACAGTGAAAGTAACACAATGAGAAATGTTTACAGAACACACATCTGCAATGACTCAAATACTGCATTTTTTCAACTAGAGACTATACATATTTCCTGATGCAAATTTACTCAAGATTTTAAAGTTTTAATTTTCAAAAGAACTAGAATTTCATAAAATGTTTCTAAGAATGAGATTAAAATTATACACAAAAAAACTGAGCTACAGGTATGCCTTGGTGGAGGAATGGTGAGGACAATTGCTTCCAAAGGATGCAGGAAACATGCCAATGGTTTCAAGTCCTGGTTTCAGGGGGAAATAAACAATGTGAACAACTAAGCAAGAAGAAATTAAAATGCATCTTCTTTACTCTCCCTTCCTGCCTGCCTACTTCATTTATGTCTGTACCTATCCTTAAAAGAAAAAAACCTGAACTATAAAAACATGAATGCTAAAATTTACTTTATTTTTATAACAGTATTTGAAATGTACACTCCAATTAGCCAAAAGATTCCCTCAAAAGGTAGGGACATTAACTGTTTAATATTTAATACACAGTATAAGAAAAGGAACCAATGTTATCTTTTGGAAAAAATAGTATACATACAATTTGGTGGAATAACTGTATATTGCTTATTATGCATATATTATGAATATGCAGTACATTGATCCAAATACGCATTTTTTCTGAACTATTTCAGAGTAACTTGGAAGTCAATGTGTTCTCTTATCCTTTCTTTAAATATTTTCTAAGATTAAGGACAATCTAACACACAATGGTTATCCCAATGAGGAAATTTAACACTTACACAATACCATCTGGTGCACAGTACCAATAAACTCTCTCAATATTCCAATAATGTCCTCTGTAGTTATTTTTTCCATAGGTCTAGATTTAAGAAGCATTTATTATTTGTCATGTCATTTTAATCTTTAACCTGAAAAAGCTTTTGCTAGTTTCTTGATCTTGATTTTTAAAAAAATGTAAGTTTACCTGTAAAATGTTTCTCAGTTTGGATTTACCTAATATTTCCTGATGATTACATTCAAGTTACACATTTTTAGCAGGATTAGCACTGAAGTGATGTTTGTTTTTCTTACTTTATCTTATTAAAAGGCACATGATGTCAAATGGCCCAATATTGGTAGAGTTAGGTTTGGTGACTCAGTTAAAGTGGTGTCAGATAGGTTTTTCCATTACAGACATTATTTTCCTCTTTAAAACTAATAAGCAATTTGAGGGAAAATTAATTTAGAGTCTAATATGAATACCCTGTTCTAATTTTCAAGCCCATTCATGGTCTTTTAACTTCATTATAATTTCTATACATATTTGTTAATATTCAACTATAAAGAGCCTCATCTGTTCTGTCATTACTTATTCATCCATTTATTTCAATGCAAAATATCAGTAGGGACCAGAGGTTCTTATATTATTCAATGAACTAATATCATTCCTATTCTGATACCCTGACCTGTACAATGAGAACACTTTCAAGTTGGCTTCTGGGTCCTTCTGTTATGTTCCCATGATTATGCAAACATTACTTCTGACATAAGAAAACCCAGCTTCATCTAATACTTTCCTTGATCCAGTCCTAGACTGTCTTTTCTACAAGTACCTGGTTCTATTTACAGGAACAGTATTCAGAATAAAAAATCAGGAACTAGATGTGCTCGTTGTTATTAGTGCTTCACGGCATCTAAACCTTTCCAATATAGAGAGAAACTATGTTTCATATGTAGGTATATTGCATCTACGGATATAGGCTGTATATATACAAATATTACATATACATACATTTATAGTATAATCCATTTATATCTATCTATTTTGCTCTATTTATCTAGTACACATAAAAGCATTCATTAATATGAACATCTCATCACAATTCCAATCTAACACCATAATACAATCTAGTCTTCTACCATTCAATACTCTAACTTCTTTTCTCATAAGAAATCTGATTTCCTCAACATATTTACGCATTTGTCCAATTCTAGAATATATAGTTTGCAGTTTTGGAACACTCAATCCATTATCACCAAGAAGAAAACCAAACCTAATATTTAAATTTCCAATAAAATTGATATACCTTGATAATATAAATCTTAAGAGTATAATTTAATTATTTACAAGTAGATAAAACATATGCTTATGAAAATACAGTATTTCTAGTTCCCCAGAATATTCCTCCCCAGATCAATTTCCCTTTACCAGAAAATTTTTTTCTAATGTTTTCACTAGAATAAATTTGTCTGTTGTAGTAATTCATATGAATGAAATCATATAGTTTGTACTGAGCCTTCTTTTGCGCAACATAATGAAAGATTCATCTATGCTATACTGTATATAAGTAGACCAATTCCTTTTATATCTGAGTAACATACTTTATCAAATCCTATGTTGGTGGGCATCGAGATTGTTTCCAGCTTTGGGTTACTATGAATAAAGTTCCTATGAGCACTCTTGAACAACACTTTTTCTTAACATGTTTTTACTTCTCTTGAATAAATACCTAGGAGGAACTGCTGGGTAAAAGGGTAGGTGTATGTTTAACTTTATAAAAACCTGCCAAATCTTTTCCCAAAGTAGTTTTAAAACATCTAATATTTCTACCAAGCAATGTTGAAAGCGCTTGCTTTTCCATATTCTTGCCAGTATTTGATGTGGCCAATCTTTGTTCACTTTAGATAATTTTACTGGTTTTTTTTAAAAGTATTCTACTAATAAAGAAGGCAGGTGTTAATAACATCGCCAACAATTGAGCATGGATTAAGTCTATATTTTTCTTATTTCTAACAATTTTTGCTTCACAGAGTTTGAAATTGTTACCAAGTTACAGAGAAATTACCAAATGTATGCTAGGTTTTTTTTTTTTTTTTTTTCCCTTTTCTAAAGGAAAGGTGCAGGCAGGAATGAAGGCAAGTAGGCAGATAGGAAGAGAGGGCATCTTTATTTTATTTTTATTCAGTTGTTCACACCGGTTGTATCCCCCATCCACCCCGGGCTCTGGGACTTGAACCCAGGGGTATGTGGCTTGCTCCTTCAGAGGTCACTGAACCTAATTGCTGCTCCACTGGGATGTAGTGTATGTTAGGCTTATTTAACACTAAAACCTAGTGTGGCAATGTCTTCTTGATAAATTGATCCCATTACCATATAAAATGTCCCGTTTTATTTCTAGTATTAATCACCTTAATGTTTTTATATAATATTAATATGGTCACTTGGGATATTTTTACTTAGTACTTCCACAGAATTTTTTTTCCATTCTTTCATTTCCCAAATATATTTTAAGAGGTCTCTTTGTCAATAAGACACAGGACATGTAAAAAAATCTGTTCTGAAAAATCTCTATTTCTTAATTGGAATGTTAGTCTATTCACATTTATAGTATGTATTGTTACAGATATATTTAGGCCTAAAACTTGTTTTATATTAGTTCCATCTGTTTGTTTAACCTCTTCCCTCTCACTGTCTTTCTTTTTTTGGTTTACCAAATATATATACATAGTTATAATACTTTTCATTTAAATAGGCATACTCTTTGAACAAATGAAGAAAAATGTCGTTTGTGTATTTAATTACATTACTATGTCCAATGTTTTTCATTTTATTTCCTGCAAATCTGTTTCCATCTGGTATAATATTTCTTCAGACCAAAATAACTGCTTTAGATTAGTGGTATAGATGTGATAACAATTAATGTCTGAAAATATCTTTATATCAATTTTTGAAGAATAACTTTGCTGTATACAGAACTCTGAATCGAGGGTATTTTACACCCCCTTACTTTTAGTCCTTTAAATATGCCAATTTCACTACCTTCTTGCTGTCACTTTAATAAAATGAGAAGTCAAAATTATCTTTCAAAGTATTGTTACCTTGTGTGTAAGGTGCTGTTTCCCAAGACTACTCCTTTAAGATTTCCTCTCAAATCTGAACTTCACCAGTTTGACAATGATATTCTCAGGTTTGATTTTCTTTATATTCATTTTACTTGAGGTTCACTGAGCTTCTTGCATCCATAACTGTTTTCAAACTCTAGCTCAAAAATCTATGATCATTATTTCTTCAGATTATCTTTCTCATCAACAAAAGGCAACCTATCAATAACATTGGCCAAGAGTAAATTACACAAGATTCTATAGCAGGAAAAGAAAATGCTTGTTTTGAATATCCCCCTTGCTTTGAATACAAATTGAAAAATTATAGACATAATGGTGACTCTATACCTTAAGATGAGGATACTGATTTCAAGACAACTGTTAGGAAAGCTAAAAGTTTACAAAACATTTAATTAAATACTAAGATGGAATTATATAAGGCACAGTTAAAAATTAAATACATATACCTAAAATAGTGAAAGAAGAGTTGAGAAACAGAAGAGACGGATAAAACATTAAAAATATAAAACAGTTGAAGACTAATGAAAATGTAGACTTTATTTGGTTTTGTGCAACTATGAGTAATAATATGAAATTGAAAGGGATAAAAATATTAGGAAAACAGACCAAGAAAAATGCTATGAGTAAATGAGACCTATTACATTTTTAAACAGCCATGAAAGCAGTTCAATGTAAACAAGTCTGAACATAATTTTCATGTACAGAATGAAAAAAACTAAACTATAGCTACTGTGGAAATATCAACTAATCAGTCACTGTTTTTGCTCTGAGACTGAACTTGGTGTGAAAATTTCAACTAAATGTCACAAAAGATGTAAGAGTAAAATACGACAAAATTTCTCATCAAGTTTACAGTATAAATGCTGCAAAATGTAATATATAAAGTTAAAGTGAATACATTTATAGTGTAATATTCATACAGTTAAGAAGTCTAGAGGTGTAAGAGTTGATAGAACGGAAAAATTCATTGTAAGGAATAGAATAAGGTAGCTAAGACTCAAAGGGAAGCTAAGACTTAGGCAAAGAAAGTAAAAAAACAAAGTTTCCAATGGTACAAGTTGTGAGGGCCTTAAACATATTAGTCTGACAAAGATGAAATGGGACTGGTCAGAAGTAGCCAAAGTAGATGCCAAGAGGCAGAAAAAGGAACATTTAGGGTCTTAAATGAAACAATGATAGAGGAGACTAGGTTGCAGGGGGGAAAGCCCCAAACAGGAAAATATTCAGGTATATTGAAGCAATCTAGCCTGTGAATCAGTGGCATTTTTAGAAGTCTAGGGTGTTAAATAAAAATAATTAAATTTTAAGACTCAAAATGTCTATGGTACAGAAGGCGTCAGGTGTTCTCAGGTTGGTGACTCCTACACTGACGATCCCCTTATTGTTACGCTACCTGTCTTCTCCCTTCTTCCTACTGAAATTTGTTCTTTCTATCATCATTTTCAGGGGTTCTACTTTTCACTCATTTATATAGCACACACAATTTGTTTCTCACCTTTCTTTTGCAGTTTCTAATTAAAAACTATTTGTGTTTTTCTCCTTTTCTTCTTCATTTGGGTGCTGTCTTTTGTTTTTATTCTCCTCTCCCCATTACTTCTCAAATGCCTGGAATCATAGACTGCTAGAGTTGCAAAGAAGGGCAGACATTCTCTGGTTCAGGCCTCCCTTTTTACAGAAGGAAAACTTAATCTGAAGAGGTAGGTAAAAATTACTTCTCAATTTGGAGTTCAGTGGGGCTCTGATAACCACTGTCTCTTCTTTTAGAATAAATTTTTAGAGCTGGTAGGAGAATATCACAATATTTTAGAAACATTAAAAAATATTTTAAAAACCAATGCTATATTGATTATAAAGATGATGTATTAAAAGGCAATTTTAAAATATATTAAAAATTACCTATCAATTATGATACCTTTTCCTGCCCCAGTTGATTTTTGTAGATTTTAGAATCTCTCCAACAACATTCTTTGAGAAGCAAGGGAAACAATTATTTTTGAAGAAAATTTTAGCTTTCTTTAAAAACTATAGAATATTATGCAATTAAATAGCACCACATTTCCCTCAAAAATGAACAAATAAGTTACAGCAAGTCCTGAAATGTATTTAAAAAACAAATTTGCCTATCTGAAATCCTTAAACTCACTCTATTCCCACCTGTGTCCTGTCTTTGACTCTGCTAGTGTTTTCAAAGAACAGGATGGAACTAAAGTGGAAGTGGAAAGGAGTGGGAATGAATAATAACTGCTAAATATTTTCAGTAACTAGTTTATAGTCATAATTTTTAAAACACCTCATCTTCTTAATAGTTGTTTTGAAATAAGAAATGTTAAAGTAACTTGCCTCTTGTTTTAGGCATATACTGCTTAAATTTCAAGTATAAAAATGCAACCATTAAGTTACGAGAGAATAAGAAGGCTGATGTCACTTATTACCTTGCTTATTCTTATAAATAAGAGCTGTTAAATCACAGCTAGAGTATATCTTTCCTATTCTTATTTGGAGGATTATTTATAGTTATTTAACATTTTAAACCATTATTCTGAAGAAAAAAAACAAAACCCTAAACACTAGATCTCAGTAATAGCAATGAAGATGCCATTTCTCGAAATGGAAAACAACACATAAAAAAATAAACATTTAAAGTCAAAGAAAAGAGAAAATGAAATGAGGCTACTCAAACTGGTTGAGCATGGGATGATCTGTCAATGGCACATAGACAGCCTTTCCAGTAGGTTACTTTCCTTGCTGGCTGACTTTTTATTAGTCCATCTTAAGTTCAGGGGTAACTGTCAGTCACTATTCAAGTAAGAATAAAATCACTGTATAAAAGTGGTTATAAGAAACATCAGTATTTATGTTAAGCAATTCGTAAATTTTGCTGGACATACACACTTTAAATGTTATAAATAACATGTCAGTTAGTGAAAAAGACCTACATATAATCACATAATAATTGTATATATACACATTTCCTAATTTAAATATACAGGATTTACATGAGGGTCAGTAGAATAAACCTCAGTCTAATCAAATGCTGGCATTAGAATGTCTAATTTCTTCTTTCACTAGCAATTCAGATTCCTTTAGTCATCTGGATCCTTCAACTACTAATACAAACTATTTCCTACTTCACTGTAGGGCCAGTTCAAGGACTTAGGTTGCCACATGGATGGTGTGATAGGGAAAGAAAAGAGTGCCAATATTTCTTGGAAATATTTCTTTTACTGTTATACTATATATATTCTCTAACCCCAACACCCCCAAGTCCTTTTGAAGCCCCCTCACTTGCCCCATTTAGAGTGCCTAATTTAATTGCTATGTTCAAATAATTATGGAGGCTGTTCTTTTGTTGAGGATACCTAAATAAAAAATTAGCTTTTTCTTCTGAGATATAGGCAAATTATAAACCAATCATGTATGCAGGTATTTATGTGTCTCTTCAGTTAAGAAAAAAAATTAACATTACTCATTTAAGACTTCTGCACATTTTGTTCATTTTCAAATGTCTATTAGTCTTCTCTATTATCTCTGCTCCCATTACTGGCAGTTACAACTTAAGTGACTGTATGATTGCTTCTGAGCAGCTTCCCTAAGTAAGAAGATATGGGAAAGGCAAGGGAAGCCCTTGCAGACGTATTTGACAAACTAATCTATTTTGCTCTATTAAGATCTTCTCTGATATTCTGAATTTCTGTGCACTTCTGTTTCTTTATTCTCTTCTTCCTCTTGAATACTAAATATAGTTATTCACAAAGTATTCACTCAACCATCCTCTCCTCTTTCCTAACTTGAACTGTCACCACAACTTAGCAAATTTCTTATCTGTTTCTGAGTTTTGTGCTTATTTCTTTTTATATGCCATACCTGTACTCCAAACTTTAAAATTTAAGTCTGAACTATTTTTTTCTCAAATCCAAAACAAACCCTCTCATACAAAGTTCCACAGCAATCATTAGGTTTTTGTTGAATGACTTGTAGTTTTTCCTTACCTAATTAATTCATAGATTAATTTTTTACAAGGTATAGTTCTTTATTCAAAAACTTCCTTTGGTGATTCCAGGCATATCTATCATCTGTCCAATTTGGTTCATGACTTAATTTTCTAATCTACAGTCTCTTTATTGTCCTTTGTCCAACTGGTACTCTCTAACACTCTCTGAACTATCTAAATCTTTTCAAGTTTTAGTCACCTCTGTATCTTCAATTATCTACCATAGTACCCCATACTCATAAAATAGAGATGAAAAGAAATCCAGATCAGTAATAACAGAAGATGGGAATAAAAAGGGAGTGAAGTAAACAGGCAATCACTGGGTCTCAGAATCCATAAAAGTGATACTCACTGCGATACCATATCAGGTTTTCATACTCTGATCTGTTTTCTCTTTATACTACTGTGTCTCAAGAAAATGTGACAGCAGTTGCTCTCTAAGGGCATTTCTCCATACCCTCAAGGTTGTTTTGGAAATATGTGGTGGTGGTTTTGGTTATCTGAATGACTGATCAATATTGTTGGGCAAGGACTAGTAAACCTTACTGCTTTGAAATAACAGCCATAACAATAAGAACTGCTCCTCACTTGGCGCAAGTGTGAACATCCTGCACAACTCTCCAACACAAAAACACTGCTTATAATCATTAAGTTGAGAGTTGAACTTCATTTTACATATAAACAAAAATAATTTTTGTACAGTTTTGATATAGTTTTACAAAAATGCAAACATCTCATAATAGAAGGTACTCAACTATGAGATACTCATTTTTAAAACTCACATCACAGAAAGCAATGTGCTACACAGTATTCAAATCATGGATACATTCCATGCCTCTATGAGTCTAATTTATAGCTCTTTTCTTTCTAAATTAATCTTTCCCCTCTCTGAAAACAAATTTCCATGTCAATGGTAAAACCTGCTGAAGTTAAAACAATACTGAACTCACAGCAATAAGTCTGTCAATTAGCCTCAATCTGCTCATGTGCTATTTATCATACAGTGGTTATGAGAAACAAACAAATAAAATGGATATAAAATATTTGATTCTAGTTCTATATGTATTTCATAACAGAAAAAAATAATAAATAACCATGTTTTTGCCTAGAAGTGAAAGAGGGAAAAAATACAGTTTAAAGTCTCTGCCTGCAGTATGTGTGCCAAATAACTGTAGAAATTTAGCAACATATAAGATTAACAAAAACAAACTCTTAATTTGTGCTGCCCAATACAACAGTTATGCATTTGCTAATGTGTAAAATACATACCGGATTTCAAGTACTTCAAAAAATAAAAATGTTATTAAAAATAATCTCATCTTTTGTTTTTACATTTGCAGTGTACCTACAAATCATATTTTTTGTTCATATTATATTCCTGATAGACATGCTGCTCTTAATAAACAAAGTAGTAACAAAACTGATAAATAGCAATAACACTGATCTTAACTAATAAAGTAATAGAGAATGTACACTCACTTCATCAGTGAGTTCTCCAAAAACTGTTATGACATCTATTAAAAGACTTGCAGTATAGAAGGACTTGATCATGTTTCTGGAAGAGAAAAAAAAGCTGGTCTAGTTTAAATGAAAAACATTAAGAGGTAAATAATTCATCATTAGTTATAAGGAATAAAAAGTTCTGTTTATAAAAAAAGTACTCTGAAATTAATGTTTTAAAATAAAAAAGATACTAAAACCACAATGGTGCTCCCTTTTGTAATGCTATTAGGAGAAAGGAACATATATATATATACACACACATACACATATATATATAAATGCTTACTGTTTATATATACATATAAAAAACAGGTAAATATGTAATGCAAAGTTTCATCGCATACTTCTCATTTTAGAAAAAATTACAGCATTATGTGAACTCACGTTAATTTATGTGCATTTTCTGCATTTAAGTATTTTAATAATAATGATGAATTATTTGAATAAAGGGGCGGAGAATTTTTAAAAATCAACATAATTAAACTGGGCTTGCTTTGGCTAAAATCAACATTTAGATTTTACTAAATGCTAAAATATGACTGCCCTGGGTATTTTTTTTTTAGCCACCTTTTTTTAAAAAAGAGAAGTTCGTACTTGCAATTCAAGATCATTCTGAGGTTCTCTACATAATTAAAAAAAACTCAGAATAATTAATCAGGAAGTCAGAAAGTATTTAATAAATAATTCTGGATAATTCTGATTCCCAACTTATTACATTTTATTTATTTTCCTCTTTCTTTACTTACTTGTGAAATCGTCCAGCACGATCTTCATTATCCGCATACAAAAACATTTTCAAAGCATAATTCTCCAAATGGGCACAACCAACTATTTCTTGAGTAACAGCTTCATTATCACTCAATTGTTTCTTAAGCTAAAATAACACAAGACACAAAGCATATAATTTTGGACTCACAGAAGTGTAAGGTTATATACATGTAATCCTAACAACCACTTTAAAAGTGTTATTTTACATTTTTTTGTTAAACATGTATCAATGAAATCTCGCAAAAAAAAAATCTGCTCTGTAAATAAAAACCAACATTTATAAAATTTTGAGAAACATATTGATGATAACCTTCAAAGTTAATTTAGTTCAAAATCAAAACAATCAAGAATAAAAATATAACATACCCAAGTATCTATGTAAAACAGCAAGTGAACTTTCAAGTATCCTAAACAGAATTAGATTTTTTTTTTCTTAGCTATAATCTAAAATTTTACTTTACCTGTATTTCAATTTTTTGTATCAGATATAAAAAAGATGATTAGAAGATTATTAATTCTAAAATAGTACCTTTCAGGGCAGACTATGTAAACAAATAAGATTTAACTCTAACTAAGGTGTATGATAGCAAAGTTAGAATGGAATAGAGAACCTTTTAAATTTAGACAAATCTCTCAAATCAACATAATTTACAACTATGTAAATTTCCAGGGTTTGCCCCTTAAGAAATGATTACTCAAAGGCTACAATAACATGGAACAATATATGAAGGTATACACAAAGGTACTGAAACTTACTTTAATTTAAGCTTACCATTCCTTTAGCAGTATGTGAATAAAATATAACTGTGTCTACTTTTACTTCAGTTATAATGATATTGCTAATTGCTGCCGAGGTTAAAAACTAAAAAGACAATAAATGCACGTGCAAATAAAATAAAATGGCATTTTAGAAATCAATGAAAAATAATTAGCGTTTAACTTACGACTTCTAACTGATCCATTAGCTTTGATAAAAATTTACGACACTCAGGAGTTTTACTATCAATCTTCATTCCAGTCTGCATTGCATATAAACGACCTACAGAAAAAAGAAAACTAAGATGATTTGAGCAATTTCATTTTTTAATGTACTTTTCCATAAATGAATATTTAGAATACATGTTTTGTCTAATAAATTATTTAAATTAAGTTACCAGAGAAGAAACAGGAAGGAGAGTAGACAAAAGGATAAAAGGGTCAATTATGTAGTAAAGAACAGAATTGGTTGTGATGTGGTGAACTCAATATATTATATACGGGTGTTGATTTTAGTTGATGCACAATTTAATCCCATATAATGCAATGATCCTTCAATAAAGTTAAGTAAAATTAGAAATAAAACTTTGATTTACTATGGCTCTCTCTTAAACTCATCGATATGTTCTGAGGTCTGGTCTGTGTTAGTATTATGCTGCTCCAGTATGGACATATCATTACACGACAGCAAGTTGACGTAGTTCTCCAATTTTCATTATTACAAATCGTGTTGACTATCACACCTTGTGCATCCACTCAAGAATTTTCTGGCATAGATACCAAGAAGTAGGATTTGTGGATCATACACAGGATGTGCACTTTGCACTTTGAAAACTACTCTTAAACTGCCTTCCAAGAGATTATAATATACAGTTATATCTGCAACACAGGCACGCATTTCCCTCAAACTCAAAAGTTGATACTAAACTTCCTCTCAGTCTCAGGATCCAAAGTGGTATCACAGTTTTGATTTTGCATTTCCACTACTGAAATGGTGTTAGATATTTATTGGCTAGCTCTTTATTTTTCTTCTGAATTAATAGCTATCAAAATAAAAGAAGAAAAATCTGCCAAATTTTCTACTGGCTTGCTTGCTTGCTTTTTAACAACTTGTCTTACTGTCAGTTCTTTATAGATAAAACATCCCCAACCCACTGTCCAAATGGCAACTGGTGAACAATATCCCTGTTCGTTGCTTTGCTTTTATGCTCAGCATATAATCATCTATGTATTCATCCTCCTCAACTCAAATTTAAATTTCAGGATGAAGGCAATATTAGCCTATTTGATTTGCTGCTGTTTCCTTGGCATCTAGAGAGTGCTTGGCCTTCAATAAACATTCTCTGAATAGATAAATACATGAATGAAAGAACAGCTCATTCTGCCCCATTGATTTAAATGCCACTTTTATCATTCATTATCATATTTTAAGTTTCTATGGAATAAAAGGTCCCATTACTCTATACTGCCTATTCTTTGTTAGTTTACTTGTCTATTACTGCTTTATCTACTAGAGCTTTATAATATATGGCTTGGTATCTGTTACTCTGAGGATTTACTACTATTCAAATACATCTATCTGATATCACCTTAAAATGTACTAATACACAGATAAATATTGTCTGTACTTCTAATTTTAATAGCTTTATCTGAAAGAACCTCTTTTTAATGCTTAGATTTTTAGGGCTACCTCATGTTAGAGTTTGAAATTTACTTTATTAATAAATTCATTTCTACATGTCATACTCAAGGGTCTGGTCCATCTGGGTAGTAGAGAAAAATGAGTGTCAAAAGTCATACAGACACTGTCATACAGTTTAAAACAAATGGTGTTTTATTTTCACTGCAGAGACAGCAATGGATATTACTTTGATGCTCAAATACTAAGCTGAGAAGGGACACAAGTACTTACTTTAGCTTAAATACTTTAGTTTTGTGATCAAAGCACTTACTTGTTTTAATGACATGTGTGATCACATTTTCTGTCCTTTTCTTTCTCATTCTTTTAAACCTTTCAATTTCTTCAGCAACATGTCTAGGTGTTTCTCTTTATTAGATTTTAGCAATCCATGCCCAGACCTTTTAAAGCTTGACTAAACCTGTCCCCACTCCTTTTTTTAAGGAAAGGGGCAGGTAGGAATGAAGACAAGCAGAGGCAGGCAAACAAAAAGAGAGGACAAAGCAATTAATCCATTCTATTTAACTGTTCATCTTTGTTGTTCCCTTTGGTCACAGGACAAGAACCCAGGATGTATGTAGGTTGTACCCAACTGCTACTCTACCAGGGCACTCCCCGCTTTTAAAACCAGTCCTATTACTTTTGGATTATTCTAATTCTGTATCTATTTTAGTCAGTTTTTTCCTTAAAATTGTGAAGGAATGCCCTAACACTTCTTTATGAGTTGTTTGGTTTTAGAACTTTGTTCCATTTCTTATTAAATAAACCACATGCTCTTTAGATGACAAATATATTAGCTGCAAATATGCTATGCTTCAAGTTCTGAATGTTGTTTCCAAACAGAGATTTAAAATACTTATACACTCAAAGCAATTTTTATGATTTTTTTTCTCCCTTTCAACTTGAAGCTTGTAAAGCTCTTTTATCTCTTATGATTTGTTATTCAGTTACATAATTTTTCTAATTTTTCCTTGGTTTAATTTTTTTCACATTTCACTATGTAGTCTGATTTGCATCTCCCCCAAAATTACTGGTACCTATCTGAAAATCATTTAACAATATTTGTCCTTTCTCTAATAATTTGGAGTTCCTTCTTTAAAATATTTGTACTTTTAATATTTTCCTGGTATTTGATTTTGCTGAGATCTCATATCAAATATCACCCCCTTCATAATCCTCTCTTGCTTCATAATCAGCAAACTCCCCTAAATTTTCTCAGATTCCTTTTTGCATTAAGTAAAACATGGATGTTATTTGAAGAAATTACTTCAATAATACCTTTAGCTTTAGTATGCTTTTTCTTCCCCCAAATTTAATTTTACTGTATTAGCAAAGATTCTATAGAATTTAAAATTTTCTTGCTCTTATTTTTAAGAGGAAGGTTTTTAGATGATAGCAGGGATTGATAACGATAAACTGAGCAATTAGGTTTTTTTTAAGAGTTAAGACTTCCTTTTTATTTGAGAAAAAATTATTTAAATTGGGCAGTACCAAGCCAGCTGTGGTTAGGAGTCATTTACCTACAGAAAGCACAGAAGCAAAGAAAGGAAACCATGTGAATGGTTCCGGTTTAAAGCCCAGCTGACTGTGGTTAGTTGTAACAGGCATTTATAGGCTTGCTTCTGTAGGCCAGCAAAGCATTAGAGCCATATGTCTAATGGTCTCCTTGTTTAACAGTATTCCAGGTTGCTCATTTTTCCCCTAATAGAGCCACCATCATAAGCTATACTGAGGCTGAGTCAGCCTTTGAGACCCACATGACCCCAGGGATTGACAAAACAATGGCTGGAGTGGGGAATAAATTAATATTTCTATTAATATTTTCACAGCATTGTTTTAAAGTGTCTACTTTTATAATCTTTCATCATATATTAATATATAAATATAATTCATAAATAATTTTCATAATGTTGGAGATCTGTACTTTTTTAGCTCAAGTGAATAGGTGATTAAAAGGCTGAGTGTCACCGTTCATTTCATTCTTACTCTCTCAACTATAACTGTGTATTTTTGTCTCAACATAGTCCAAAGCTTTTCTCCCACATCCCTCTTTCTTCTACCACTGCTCCTAGCACTACCGCTTCAAAATCAGCAAATTCCCCTAAATCTCTTCAGATTCCTTTTCTCTTTGTCTTAAGTTAAAACCTGGATGTCACTTGAAGAAATTACTTCGTTTGCAGTCCTCTGGAGTAGTAATTTTTAATTTTCTTACATTCCAACTATCCTAGGACTAGCAAGTAAGATGCTCTGTATTCTACTGCTATTTACATTCCCAGTGTTTCCTCAAACATGCTTCATGCCACTCTCTTTCTCTTATTAAACTTTAAATTGTCCGCAAATTTTAGGGTTAGTCCCTCTCCTTCCATCACCTTGAAAATGCCAGAGAATCAAAGCCTGTGGAAGAGACCACACGTTGCCTATCCACATTCATCCTTTCTAACTTCTTTACTAACAAGATCTCCTACATCATTAGGGGGCTGTAATGTATCTGGCCAAAACAGTGCATTTTCATTATTCTATAAAGCAAATATAGTCATGCAACAAAAATCAGTATGTAACTAGAAACTGGTGGGAGAGATTTCTGGAAAATCTTAAAAGAAGTAATGACAGCAGAGGAAAGATTACTGACACTCTTTTCTCCTCCCTGCTACTTAAAAAAATGAAATGACTGAAAATCTATTAGAAAACATAGATCACAAGGTACCATTAGAAATGGTAATCATATGCTTGTTTGTAGATCTGAAATTGGAAAGAAACTGGATCTTTGATGACTTCATAGAATTGGCACACTGTCACTGAGTATGGCAACAAGAGATTTTCTTTTAAATGCAGGAGTAAGTCCTTATTTTACTTAATCTCTGTTACTTTAAATTTTCTGTAATAAGTACATCTAATTTTAATATATACAAAGCATCATGATCAATTCTCATCAACCTCTGACTTCCAATAATTGCATGTATTCTGCCTTACATATCAATTATTCCATATCATACATAAACCCAACTACTATCCTTCATCTGTACACTACATACAAGCAGCAGAGGCCAAGGGCAGATTAGCATCAACCTAAAATTCTGCCATTTTAGCAAACTAAAATGAGCTTAATATTTGCTTCCCAAATCTCCCAAACGCCTATTTAAACATACTTTTATTTTTAAAAACACAACCTGGCCAACACACACACACACACACACACACACAAAACATTTGACAATAGTTCTTTACTATCTATATTCTCTTGACCAACATAACATGATGATGTAATGAAACAGAGCAGCTTAAATTCCCTAGGTCTTTTCCCCTGTTTTCTTACTACAGTAGTGAACACTATATGAATCCCACCATAAATGGAGTGCAGTTAGCAACTTTGGTGACTAATGGCTATCCAGTATAGGTAACAGGCCAAATAATGAAGAACTGAAGTTTATTCTTAGATTTACCCTGACTTTAGCAGTAGCCATTTCAAGTCTTAATCATTAAGCTGATATATAGAAAATTAACACAGAGCACTTTCCTGTAACCATGCAAAAGTGATTTATCCATATGAAAAAAGTACAATTCTCAGTTTCTAATGTGCTATTCCTATTTCTACTGGCTATAATGAGAAAAGAGAATACATACATATGTATTTCCTCTGAAGCAAAATCAAATTATTCCCACTTTTCCACTACCATAACCATCCTCCTCCTTTCTCACAATACAGATGGCTGATTCTGGAAGCAGAGTATAAAGACAATATGCTTTATTTATTTATTTATTTATTTATTTATTTATTTATTTGCTTACATGAAATAAAGGTTTCTTAGTTTACACAATTATCTAGACTTGTAATTACAAGGCTATTAGATAGCAACATCTTTAACTCAAGAACTGGATCATCAAGAATTGGAGAGATTTACAGTAAAAACTGGCTTGATTTACATTTCTGAATATCTTATACAGTTTATAATTCTAAGTACTGAAAATGTATCATAAGGCACATTCTCTAATATTAGTAAGTGGAGACCTTAAATCTACTTACAAAAATTAACAACTACTTTTACCATAAAGGATGGAAAAAGGATCACTTTCATATAGAATTCTGTTCAAGACAAGTAATTCATTGTAGCAGTCTGATGAAAAAGGAATGTCTAACATGGAAAATTACGTACTAAAACAGAACAAATAAGCATGCAGCTAAATCATCTATAAGAAAATATATTTGATTTATTTCATCAAGGAGATGTGTTTATTTTTATGAATAAATATTATTTGAAGATGAGTCATCATGAGGTTTAGTTGCAAAAGGATTACATACTTTCCGACCTAACTTTAATGTGAGGCATTTAGGAGACAAGCATTTGTTAACCCCAAAGGTATGTGTAATTCAAAATTCCATTAAATTTAAACATTAATATTTTACTACATCCTTGCTTACATATAAAATATAAAACATGGAGTGCACAACATACACAAAAGAAAATATATAAAGGCAACTGTAAGGAGTAAGGTTTTAAGAGTTAAATACATATGGCACTTAAGTAGGAGTTATGATATACAGTGATGTTTAAAAGCAAATTCTAGTCCAGTTAAGTAGAACTGAACAGATAACTATTCATAAGTACACTGTAAATATCTGTCTTATGGTTAGTATCATCTTTTATGAAGGGACTTCTAAATCAAGAATTTTTTAAAAAGTTTGAATAAAGGTCTAATAAAAGGTTACTTACTAAGCAGATATTTTGGGGGCTCCTGTCATAATATAGAACTTAAAGAAAAGGCTATTCATGAATCCCTACTAAAAGGACTGTGTTGGTATAAAGCAAACACAAGTGACAATATGATTATTAAAATGAGATTACAGATTCTACATCTGGCCACAATGGAGTAACTCTATTTACCACCCACTGCAAATTACAAGACAAAATATATGAAACAGGTTTTCAGACATGGAAACAACTTAAGACCATCCCAACAGGCGAGAGGAAACAATTGAGGTAACATGAATGACCAGCCCAGTATTTTGCTGGAAGGTATATTCCAAACTAGGAAGCAGGAAGCGAATACTAAGTAAAGCACAATTCTCTAGATGAGCTAAGCAAACAGAAGAGTTCAGAAAGATGGAGGCAGTTATAAGCTGAGGGTAGAATTCTGAAAAGAGAACTATGAGAAAAGAAATCCAGAAATCTGAAGAGGTGTAACCCTGAAGCGCAGATGAATGCCACTATATGAATGCAGAGGGGAGAATTTCACAAGGTCAAGGAATGAGCAGGAGCTCTGAGCTGAATCATTCCCAAAGGGCTGGAATGCACTCAAATGCCAACCAGACAAAGGAGTGTAGTTCTAGATGATCGCCCAGGATATTCAGTAAAGACCCAAAACCTGTGCCCAGAGCAAAGACTATTTTAGCCCTGCTCTCAAAAGCTAAAAACAAACAATACAACAAGTCACAAAGGAATCAAATTGAAATAAAAATAATTTAATTATTGCCCAGATCAAATTCCTTCAAAACCAGACAATGAAGTCAATGAACATTCAAGAACTTAAATTCATAACATCCTGGTAGTAAATTAACAATTACTAAAGATGTCAAAAAGCAGAATGTGACCCATAACCATAAAAAAATAAATCAACAGTCCAATAAGATAAAAAAGGCAAAATAAGAGAAATGACAATGACATTAAAATACTCAGAAACCATTATGAAGTATTTAAAGGAAACCGTGAATAAAGAAAGTGAGAGAAACAACATACATATAGGAACACAAATGGACCTCACAGATATCAAAAATAGAATAGTTGAAATAAATACTTTACTGGAAGTGATTCTTAGTAGTAAAAGATTAGTGAACTTCAGAACATAGCACTAGAAATTATTCAAATTAAGTAGGCAAAAAAGGATCAAAAACAAAACTAGAGTCTTAGTGATGTGTGAGAAAATACAAGTGTTCTAAAAACACATGTGTAACTGGATACACAAAAAGAGAGGGGAATGTGTGATCCCCACCCCCTGCCAAAAAAAAAAGTGCTGAAAAAAAAATCAACTGACAAATTTATTTACCCGGCAAAAATGTCTTTCAGAAATAAAAGTGAAATAAAAGCTTTTTTCACATAATAGAAGGTGAAATAATTTGTCAGTGGAGGAAAACAAAAACAGATTGAAAACTCTGACCTACACAACTCAATAAACAGTGCTGAAAATAGTAATTATGTGGGAAAATATTTTAAGTTTATATATTCTTCTTTCATAAACTTCTTAAAAATAAATGACAACTATAGTGAAAGGATGAGAGAGGAGAAAACAAAGTAAAATTGTTACTTAAAAATGTGGTAGTATATTATAGGTCTTTAAAGACTACAGAAATAACTAAAAAAAAACAAAACAAAAAAGGGTATCTAATAAGCACACAGTGGCGTCTAAAGGGTTTCCAAAGAGAAACAATAACAGGTTAAAAAACATCTAAGAAACAAAAAGCTTAACAAGCCATACACACACAAAAAGATGAATTCTAATGAAAGCAGGAACTTACTAATAAGCACTGAAACTTACATAATCCTGTGCTGTTCCCGTGTTTTCACTCAGAACAAGCAAATATAATTGTCATAAAATAAAAACCTTAGTAAAGGTGCTTAAATTTGCCCAAGTGCCAGAGAAAAGATGACAGATAAAGATGAGCTACTTGCTTCCACTAAACCTGTCCTTTCAAGTCCATAGTTTCTTCTAAAAATTTATAAAAATGAAATTACCTATATTATGGTGAAGTAACTATAAAAATTATTCTTATAAACTTTGTTTGCAAAAATGTACAAAAGAAATAGAATGCTAATGATAAATCAGTTCAACTTTCTGTATCTATTTATTAACCTTTCACTACTATAATAATGCATCCCAGATCAGCTTAGAATTAAAACAAATGATAAGTACTTATACAATAGCACTATGGATTTAACTTTACTGTAAAGATTCAGAAATCATCAAAAAAGGGAAAAATACCTTAACGAATTAAGCTTTTCTGACTGCTTTTAAATATCCAATTTCTATATGAGTAACAACAAAAAATATCAGGCACCTTGCTTTTAATGCTAGTATCTTATGGTTTGCCACCATGAATAAAGAAATCCAATAAAATTTTGCCTTTAATCTAAATTAAAATTTCATACTTGAATGTCCATAACACATAAAATTAAAATAACTATATATATTCATAACTTCCTAAATTGTATTTAATTTTCCTATGATCATATAAACAAATGACTCAAGAACTTGTATGCATGGCCACTGAAAATCTATTAATTGTACAATGTCACCCTCTAGAGGAAAATTTAAGAAACCAAACTTGAAACTTGATATGTTTAATTAAGCCAAGGTAAAAAGAACATTTTGGGGCTTAACTTTACAGCACTAAAATAGAATGAAAATATTTACCATACAATGTGCTTAGCATGAACTCAAATATTTTCTGGTTTTATTAAAGAAAAAGATGGAGCTCTAAGATATTTTGTCAATAACATCAAGCCTGTCCTCCATTTCTACCCTCTACCTATTTTACTGCATTGCCTTTTATTTTCATTTTTCAACACTTTGCCCTCAATCCATAACTGGTTTTCTAATTACAACCTACTATCAACAATTTTCCATGTAACATTTCTCATCAGTTCCATCACTAATAAGAATAATGGGATAATTGTGGAAGTCAAATCAGAAGTCTTGAAGGAAAATATTGTTAAAAATGACAAATTTTTGTCTGGCTTCTCTTCATTGACAGCTATATGGTCATAGTTCTCCAGGGATCATGGTTGCCTTAAAATTCAGGTCAATTTAACAAATATGATCACCAACTCTTTATTGTGTAAGTGTCTCTAGTGGCCTATCACTATTTGGCACTGTAAGTGAAGACAGCAACCAGCAGTAAGTCTTAATTTATAGTCTAGAAGAGACAACAGATAAATGAAAAGCAATTAAGTAAAGCCATCTAAGGCATATTGGGGACATAGAGAAGAGCCATTTAAAATGAAGGGGTTTAGAAGAAAGTTTCCTGATAAAAGTGACATTCGATCTAATGTCTTAGGGTTAAAAACAGTGGGAATGCAGAAAGGGATGAAATGTCAAGGCAGAGTGAAATGCTGAAAGCCTTAGTAACAAGAAAAAGTGAGTATGGTTCAGTAAAAAGAAATTCAGTTTGATTAAAACTACAAAAGATGATTACAGTTCAAATCATAGGAGTCACTAAAGGATTAATATTTTCCTTGGTGGACACATGGAGCTAGTAAAAGGTAGTTTAAAATGTTTTTCTGCTTTTAATAAAGCTTTTGATTTTAAATTTGTTATGAAGCATGCCCACTTACTGGGGAAAAAAAAAGATAAAGCAACATCATCAATAAAACTAAAAGCCACAATCTTTTACTCCGAATGTGTGCATAGGTGTGTGTGTATACATAATTTTGTATCATGCATTTTTTATAAACTCTATTGGTTAGAAAAGATGTTCTGAAATCTTTTCTTTTCTTCTTTTTTTTTTTTACTTTATTATGTTATATTACTTTTCATTCAGTAAGCAACAATTTACTTAAATATTTCCACAAAGATATTCACAGAATTCTGCACAAAACTCTTAATATTTGTAATTATTTCCTAAGTACAAGCTTTCCAAAGTGGGAATTACTGAATTAAGGATATTTTTACAATTCCATATTACTGTCAAAATGTTTTCCAAAACTTTGCACCAATATACACAACCATGTCAAGAAAGATTTCACCGTATATTCATTTTCACTGAGTTATATTTTACAATAAAATGTGTCGCTTTGCATTTACTACTAATAAATGATAATAATTAATATTTTATTCTTCAATATCTATATGGGTATATTGTTTGCCCATTCGTCTGTGGTAATTTTAAATTTTAAAATGGATGTGTATGAATGTTTTATTTGCCAGAACAATTAATCCTTTGTCATCTATTGGAATTTACTTTTTCCTAACACACTTATTTTAAAAATAAATTATACTATTTGTGCCATATCTCATTTAGAAATTCTTAGCGCCCTCTACATCATTCCATACTGTTTTATTTTTTTTTACAAAGCATTTAAAGGAGATTTTCCCAGAGGAAATGGATTATCTACTGGAAGCAAAATTAGAAAGCTATGCCAAGAGTTTAGCTGTACAGTGAGGGTATATTGGAGAAACTGAGGAGAAAAATAAAACATGAAATATTTGGTAACAGCTGACTGTAAGAAATATAAGGGATAGAGGAAAGATTAAATTTCTAATTTTAAACTAATATATTTGAAAATATGACGGAAATAAAAGATATTCAAGAAAACTTTAATACATCAACAATGACTCATCAAAAATTATTTAATGGAATAAACTGATAAAATATAAGAAAACACCCTCTAAACAATCCAAAGTTCTGCTTTAGTATTGACATTTTTTTTAATCTAAAGAGATAAATCTTCTGCCTCTTAACCTGTCAAATAAGAGAAAAAAAGAAGTAATCTTATTTAATAACAAGTATAAATAAACAAATATGATATTGTTTAAAAAATCTAACAATGATAAACCTTAAAAAATTAAAAACTAAACGCTTAATCAAATTCACTTAGGACTTTTCTGGGGGTGGGAGACATTAAAAAAATAAAATAGACTAGGACATTAAAACACACAATTAAAACATACCTACCTGAAGTCAAAGGCATGATGGAAAAAAGGAAAAAACTTAAAATAGGCACCCCAAAAACAAAACTTTTTGTCTGTTAGACCCTGTTATAGAGACAAAAAGAAAAGCAACATATTGGGAGAAAGTATTTGTAAAACACATATCTGACCAAGGAGTAGTAGCAACTAAGTCATATTAAGACTCTCAAAACTAAGCAAAAAAAGCCAAAAAGGGATAGGAGTGGAGTTGGGGAACAGGGACAAACATTTCACTGAAAACGACATATAGAGAGTAAGTACGAGAAAATATGTTAGCTTTAGTAGTCATCAAGGAAATAAAAATTAAAACCACATCATCACCACACTTGCCAGAATAAAATAAAAAACTAGTGACACACCAAATGCTGGCAAGAATGCAGAGAAATTGAATCACTCATTATCACGTTATTGATGAGAATGTAAAATAGTAGTCTGGATGACAGTTTGCCAGCTTTTTATAAAACTAAACATGTAATTACCACGTGACCCAGCAATTTTTCCCTGAGGCATGTATGCCAATTACATAAATTTATGTTCACACAAAAAACTATAAAGTAGACCCCTTATCCAAGGTTTCACTTTCTGAAAGACACACACCCTTCATTCACATACCTTTTATTACAGTATATATTATCAAAACTATTCTTTTTTTATTGTTGTTGTTAGTCTTTTATTGTGCCTAATTTACAACTAAAACTTTAAAACTGTATGCACGTATAGGAAAAAACAGTATAATATTGGGCTTTGTACATTCCGAGGTTTCAGGCATCCACTGGGGATTCTTGGGATGTTTCTCACGTGGATAATGGGGGGACTACTGCACATGAGTGTTCATATTAGTTTTATTCATATTATTGATATCATTGATTCATAATGGTTATAAACTGGAAATAACCAGTCTTAAGTCTGTTTCCGGATGTTATAACAGAATACCAGAATAGCTTATAAATTACAAAAATTTACTGCTCATACTTCTGGAGGCTGGAAGTCAGGGCCAACAAATCAGATGAGGGCTTTCTTCCAAGTTGCAGACTTCGGTGTATTCTCACTTTCTCACCTGGTAGAAGTGTGACCTTCTAACAGTACTAACCCCATTCCTAAGGTTTCTGCCCTCTGACATAATCACCCCACACCAACCCCATCAACTAATACTATCATCTTTGGGCATTAGGATTTCAACATGAATTTGGGGTAGGTGGACACAAACATTCACACCATAGAACAACCCAAAATATCCTTTAGTGACCGAATTAAAGAAAAAAAAAGTGATATATACATACCATGGAATACTACTGAGCATTAAAAAAGAAACAAACTAAGGATACATGCAACAACTCAACTACTTAGATGAGTCTCCAAGCAAGTACGCTGAGTGAAAAAAGTTAATAACAAAGGTTACATGATTTCATTCATAGAAAATTTATAAAATGATTATTTAGCATTCATTCACTCATCCTTCCATCTATTCATTCATCCTGGTTGTTCTCTTCAGCATTGGGATGCAAATTTGGGTCTTCGGATATATGTGGAAATATGTCCAATGAATCTATGTGCAGGCAATGGGACTCAAATTTAGAAATGGAAAACAGGTTAAAGGCTGTCAAAAGGTGTTGTGGATTAGGGCAGAGGAGAGGTAGATGTAGCTATAATGGGGTAACGAGAAGAATTCTTATTTATTTATTTAGAGGAAGGAAGCAGGCAGCAATGAAGGCAGGCAGCAGAAAAGGAATAAGAGAAGGAAGAAGCATTTTCTATTTATTTGTTTATTTTGGGGTTGTTCCCCGACCCTGGGCTACAAACCCAGGTACTTAGTATTTATGTGGACTATTCCCCAGTTGCAGACTTAATGCCTGAGCCACCAGGGTGTATTAAAAGAAATTCTTAAGAACTGTTCTCTATGTTAATAATGGTGATATAGGAACCTATACCTGATGAAACCATTTAAAACTAAGCACACACATACCCAAATACATGTTAAACTCAGGAAGTCTAAATAAGATTGATGGGTTGTATCAATGTTAATATACTGCTTGAGGTACTGTAGTAAGCTTTTATAAGATATTAACATTGGAAGAGACTGGATAAAGGGCACACAGGATCTGTTTAATTTCTTACAAATGTATGTGGCTCTACAACGATCTCTTCCAGACAAAAAAACAAAACAAAACAAAACAAAAACTTTGCAACTAATGGTATTCTTTCCAGAAATGAAGGGATCTTATAAATGAAGAAATTTACTATTTTGTTATTACTTACTACGTTAAAAAGTTAAAAGAAGCAATAAGCACATCAACAGTTAGGAAGATAGTCAAAAAAGTAATTTTATATACACTAATTTGACACTCCTGTTTTAAAAAGCAAATGAATAAAAAATATGAAAATGTGGAAGAGTAAGTTAACAATTAAAAAAAAATAACCTCTTTTGTATTCTCATTAATACCAGAGATAAATCATTTTTGGAAATCACATAATACTGGAAAGGAAGAGTCACAATGAGCACTGCTATAATGACATACTCATGATTTAATCTAAAGCCCATCATAAACATACTAAGGTAAAAGTTATAAAATACTTTACATTTCCTGTAATGGGAGGAATTTACTGTAGTGAGAGCATATTAAAAAGCTATGAATTACTATATAGCTCATTTAATCAATCAAAAGATAATATTTACAAATATTTACTATGTCTTAGGTACTACATCAAGAGTTAGAGATTGAAAGATCAATGTAAGGCATACTATTTGATCTCACACAGCTTGCATTCTATTGGCATACTAATAATATATTTAGAGAGATGACATTCATTAAATATTTATGAGTGCCAATTATGTGCCAGGTGGTGAATGCGAATAATATATCAACCTGTCTCCCAGAAGAATCCAGAAAGGTAAGTAAGTATTTAAAACACAATGTCATCAAGACTAGGGACACAGTGGAACAATTTGTAGACTATTCTCATGAAAAGAAACCTAGAAAAATGAAATTTTTCTTGATCAGTAAGAATAAATAGTCAAGGTTAAGAATAAATCAGAGGGTATTCCAGGCAGAGAGCAGCAAACATAAAGGCTCAGAAATTAAAAAAGAATATGGAGTGTTTAAAATCAGCAAGTAGTTTGGCAAAGTCACCCTGAATTTTTTTTTTTTTTTTTTTTGTACTCTAAGAATTTAGAAAAATTTTGTTTGCTCTAAGATTATAAAATACATCCCTTCACATTTTTAAGTTGACATCTATCATTTTTCATCAGAGATGTAAACAGATATAAAAATGGGATTCTGGCATTACATCAAATATTCATACCTAAAAATTTTTATCACTCTTTTGAATGTAAATATGATAGCAATTTGATATCTCTCCTAAATCTACTTTAAAATACGAGTTATTTTAAGACATAAATTTTACACTTTTTTCTTTTAACCTGTATTTCGATCTACTTATAGTATTGTAATATAAAGGAATGTATTTGTATGCTCAAAAGTCCTAACTTGATTATCCTATCATATTCTGCAACAAAAAGTGCATAAAGTTGAAATTTAAATATTTAAAATATTTCCTGACCTACTTTATGACGGGTGCTAAACTATTAAGGTACTTCTACAATTGAGTTTTTGCAATAATTATAAAGTACATTTGATCAAAGCAACATTAAATATTCATCTTAATAATTGCTAAATATCAAAAATTAGATTTTATTGAAAAGGTATCAATGAGTTAAAAATGACATATCTATGAACAGTCTGATTTAAGAGAATAATCAGGCACAGCAAAGTATGACTTCTAGTCTCACCTTTACTTTTATCAGTTTAATATGGATTAAAATTAATTTCTATAAAGTGCATATTAAAATGGAAGTTTTGTCATGCAAGATCACTGAATTCTTTAAATTCCTTCTGAGTTATTGATTAAAAGCTATATAATCACCTCTTATCAAATAATACTTTTTAATAGTATCTCTTAACAATTAGGTCTATCTCAAAACTTGTTCAAAAACTAGAAAAAGAATGTCACCTATCATTAGTTATTCATTTACTCAATTCCTTGAAAAGTACACAAAAAAGTTCATATAAAGACTTATCACTTTTCTCTCAATCAGAAAATTCTTGTCTATCACCCTAAGACACTGGGGCTATATCCCTTTGGTTTTAAATATACTTCTTTAAAAAAAGGGAAACACCTCAGAACTAAAGATTTCATTTAATAAAGAGAATGTCTACCATAACACATAAATGGTAAAGCTAGTTGTCAATGCCAAACCAACCAGCCAACTGGGCCTTCCCCAATCCCCCAAAAATGACTTAATTTTCTAATTCTAATAATTATGTTAACCAAAGTCTGCACATTTCATTTCTGAATTCTCACCCTAAAATTGTGATAAAGCCAAAGGCTCTTAGGTAAGTTTGTCACTTGGATGAAACAAGGCACTGTCCCCTTCAGGATTTCTCTTTTGTTCTTATCTCAGGAATGATATTCTTTAATAATGAGCAGAGAAGGAAAAGGTAAAGTCACAGAATGTAAACTTTTACCAGCGGACACTGCAACACAGGCTCGTTTTAATGGGGGCATTAATCTTAAGATTCATGTATAAATGTAAGAGACTGAAAAACAGAAAATTCCATTGTCCTTCTTCCATATCCTTATCCGTGTTTAATCCTTTCTATACCCTCTTGCACATGACCTTGGCCCCATATTGTACTTGGGCACCCTTCTGGCTAAAAACCAAAATGATTATAAATAATGGCTGTAAATATCTAAGACCAATTCCTCCATCTTCTAAGATTCATTCTAGACAATTATTTCTGAAATGAGACAAACTTCAGGTGACTCTCCTCATGGCCTAATAAAAAGTTCTGCATTTTCCCACAAATTAGAATGTATGTTTGAATCCTTTCCCATGTCCAGCATTTCTGAATAAAGGTTTATTCTTTGCACTGGTTAATTTTCTTGCATATACAAGACAGGGAAAGATAGGGAGCTCTGCCTAATACCTTAATAATGGAGGCTTCACTAACATCAATAATTTGAATTGCTCTATTTTTTTTTTTAACTCCCTGGAGGATTTCCTACCTTCTTTCTCAGGACAACAGACCATAAAAATATTCATGAAGCCTGAAAGCATGTCCTTCTTCTATAAAGTAGGAGAAGAACAACTGTGAACAGGATGTGGGCAAAGCGAAGCAGTACACTGCTAGGCAGACAAAGGAGCTTTGTCAGGAAAAAAAATGTGGAAGCAGAGAATTGGAAAGTTGATTCCTGTGATTTACCTGCATACTCATGTCTGAAGAGCACTGTTTTAGTATGTCTAGAGGAGAAATTTAAAGGAAAGGAGTCAGAATGAACAATCTTCTGTATTAAACAGCAGATTCAGATTCATAAATATAGCAGTTACAAGAGTTATTAGTAAATATAAATATTTTTAAAGAATATGAAGAAACAAGAGTGCTTAAAAATACAGCAACAAGACTATAGGAAACAGGCAAATTTGAAAACAAAACAAAACAAAAGAAATAAAAAATAAAAGTAGAAATACAATACGTGGGCTATGCAAATAAGATATAGAGGTGAAGCTAGATCTAAAGAATTTTAAAAAGAATGTAGTACAGATATAGAGAGATGAAAACTATGAAAGTATTAAAAGAGAGAAGTGCCATGTATCTAATTAAAATTTCAGTACGGATATAATAGTGAAGCAGCAACACACCAACAGGTAACAACAGGATTTTCCAGACTTCATAGAAAAGACACCCATCTACTACAAATTCAAGAAGTAAAAGTCCCAAACAAGGTACACATACAAAAAAAAAAATCAAGGCCTAGAAAAATCACAATGTAAATCAAAGACAAGAAACTTAAATTGGCAATATTTTAAAATTAAGAACTTTTGAATATCAAATGACATCATAAGTAGTCAAGAAATATGAACTGGGGGAAGTTATTTGCAATGATTATAACAAAGCATTAGTATCTAAGAATAGACAAACCGAAATAAAAAAAGTCACAAGCAATAAACAAGTGTTTCAAAAGGGAATCACAAATGGTAACTAACATATGAAAAGATGTTCAACCTTATTAAGACTCAATGAATTGCAAATTTTGCTCCAATGAGACACCATTTCAAGCCCATCAGAGATCAGCAAAATTTAAAAATCCTAATATCAAATACACTGAGCATACTAATGTTCATTTTATCATTCTGTAAACTTTTACACATATTATATATGATCTTTAATATACATGTTACATAACACATATTATGGAGTTGGACTTAGCAATAAAAATGTTCGTGACTGAGCTGACAGCAGTTTCAGTGATATAATGGGCATGGAAACCTGACTGACATGGGCAGAACAGTTGCTATGTGATAAGGATGCACAAACTACAGACACCTATTTCAAGCTTATCTGTGAGGCTGAGTACGCAGACAGGACTGCAACTTCAGGGGAATGTTTTAATGAGAGCCTCTTTTACTTTTTAGATAAAGGAAACTAGGGCAAGTTTAGAAAGAAATGACAAAAGGGACAGGATAATGGCACAGAAATGGTCCTGGAGAGTCATAAAAGTATGTAATTCAGAGCCCAAGAATACAGACTAGTTTTAGACAGGAACAAAGGTTCCTAATTCATTGTTCTAAGAGATTACCTTTGTTCTTATCACACCACTTCTCTCCTTGCCCTACCATTCCAGTTACAATGGTCTCCTTGATTCTCTTTCAGGGAAGCCCCAGTGTCAGGGATTTTGTACTTGTATTCCCTCTATGGAAAATACTCTTTCCCAAATGGTGCAAAATATTTTCAAGTCTTTGCTCAGATTTGAACTCAGTGAAGTCCCCCTGACCACCTTGAAAGTGAAATCCCCTCTGCAACATTAACTTCTCTATTCCTGATACTCTCTGTTCTCCTATTGTTTTATTTTCTTCATCACCTTTAAATCTTCCAAACAATGCACTCATTGTTTAACACCCTTGCACCATTGTATGTATGCTCCAAGAATGCAGGAACAGTAGCCAGTGTCAAGCAATGTTTGATACATATAGAATTTCAATAAATAATGCAGAATGATTAATAGTCCCTGCTGGAGGAGCCTAAAAACAAGTATAACTGAAATAGTGATTGATGGAAGATTTGAACAAAGTTGAAGTCTAGAATGTATTTAACTTACTGCCAAAAAAAGAGGTGACCTGAGTTGGATCTTAAATCAGGAGATGTTTGCCAAGTGGAGATAAGGTTAACATTCCAGTGAATAATATGGAGGTTTGAAAGGGTTTTGCACATTTAAGGAAAGAAAATGAGGGGCACCTGGAGTATGGTAGGGATGACAGTGGACCAACTTTTAGCTAACCTTACAATGCACACAACAGAGAGCACATTATATTCCTCTTCTCCACTCTAAAATTCCTTTTCAGAAACTTTAATAACTGCTTGGTCACTACTAGTTTTATTTGTAGTAAAGTTAGAATAAGGAATATAAAGTTAACATAAAACGACTGGAACTACTCCTCGCAAAGGGAAACGTTATTGCAAACTCAGTGTTTTCTATGGATTGTAGATTATATGTACCACAATCAAAGTGAAAGGATTGCTACTAAACATCTCAACTCCAGTTTTCAACCATCACCTCTCATTGGTGAGAGTAGATGCAGAAGGGAGAATGGTCAAATTCAAGTGCTTGTATTGTAGCAGATACTCTCCATTTATCCATTTATGAGTTTGGAATACACTTGAGTTTGTCATAACTAACCCACACTTACTACTATGCTTACATTTAGTCTTGTCTTTTGTTCCTATCACTACTGTCTTTGAGACACTCACCTACGTTTTAACTCCAACTCAATTACTCAGCTACCCAGATTCTATTCAGGCCTCCCGGCTGGGGAAAGGAAGCTCTTGTGTGTAAACACAGAAGAAAGCAGTGTGTCCCAGAGTTCACAGGCCCACGCAGTCAGTTTAGGAATATTTAGGTACATGCCAGGAGAGGCGGTGAATACCACGGTGCTTTTGGAGTTTTGCTTTTCGGACGCCGCGGAGAGGCCGCAGAAGGTCGGGATCCCAGAAAAAGCGGAGCCTTAAGATGACCCCAGGCTGGCCAGAGGTGGAAGCTCGGGTCTAAAGCCCGGGGGGCGGGGCCTGCCCCCCAAATCAAGGGGCGGTGTGGGCGCCGGAGGTTAAAGAGGGGCGCGGCTACTCGGAAAGACTCACAGTAATAGGCCACCACAGGGTCCCGCTTGTCATGTTCCTGAGCCGTCCTCAGATGATGCTGTATGCTCTTAAACTGTGGGGGGAGCGGGGGCAGCGAAGGAACCGCCGCCATCTCTAAGCCAGGAATCACCACTTCCTACTCGCGCGCCACCGGCACTTCCGCTTCCGTTTGGAAGGTCGCGCGCAAGAACGTGCATGGCAAATCCCGCCCACTCTCCCGTTGCTCAGCGACATCATGTCAACTACAGGATCCCGGCTGGGACAGCCTCGATTTTTTAGGCTCCTGGTTCTGAAGGCTGTGTTTTAGCGGTTACGCCGCTTATGACACCAGCGCTCTCTGCTGGTAGATTGGAGAAGAGTTTTTGTTTTGTTTTACTTTTTTCTTTGCTTGGTTTATCCCCCTGCCTCTTTTTTCACAAAAGGAGTGCAGTTAGTGTAGTATACTAACAAAAGTTAGTATAGAAAGGAGGAACAAGAAGATAATATTTGCTGATTGGGAAAAAGGATAAAGGCGTGAATTGCCTTTGGTATCTTCCAGGAGCTACCGCCTCCAATATCTCAGTTTATTTATAATATCGGTAGAAGGCTTTCAGATCTTACAAACCTGAAATTCAATTTTTACATAAAATGAGAGATGATGGGTCTAAAACTTTTATTACAGTTTTCTGTTTAACATATTAGATAAAATAAGTAGACTTTTTTGCACATTAAGCTAAAAGAAAATGGGGCTATTGTTCTGAATTGGATAGTGTATACTTTAATAATGCATAATCTGGAGATTGTTGAAGACTGATGAACAATTTGTAAAGTATTTTGACATTATCTTGTCAATATGCAGAGACAGCGTTCCGGATAGACTGCTTGTTCAATGATGCTGACTCATACATCCTAGTCATCAACTTTTATTTCTACCATCTATGGTTTCAATTCTTTTTCTCTCCTCCTCATCCCATACTGACATCTTTTGGGACTTTCCTCTTTATCTACCTTTTCCAATAACCTCCATCTTTGTTTTATATCAGTTTTGAGAATTTGTCTTAAAATTATTTTGCATTGAACTCACACTATCTCCAGGAAACTAGATCTCAAGCCCTGAATCTCTATTCTCTAATCACTATTCCATCCTCCACCCCAGCCTTCCCCTAACACCTGCTGAAGTTGCTCTGTGTCCCTATATTATGCAAAAACAAAAATGTCACAATATGCCTATTCCACATCCTTTGTCTAGTCATGTTTTCAGAGTCCATCACCTCTTTCTAGGTCTGGCTTTTTTACCCAAGTAACTAACTTCTGTATTCCTCTGAATAACAGTAACACATTCACTACCACTTAAGATTGTATGCATTATGAAGTGAATATGTGTGTGGTGTTAGTGCCACTATAAGATATTCCCTACAGCTAGCTTGACCATCCACCATGTTAGGATTCAAGAGGTAGTCAGCAGTTTGAAACCTGGAAGAGGGTTCTGACTATAACCATTGGCATCCTGATCTTGAACTCTGAGTCTCCAGAACTGAAAGAAATAAATTTCTGTTTCTAAACTACCTAGTCTTGATATTTTGTTATAGAAACTTAAATGATCACAGAATGGTTCTGTTACTTCCACAATTCTGACTTTTGGAAGTTGCTGGGTTAGTAGAGAAACTAATGAAAAAACAGTTGGATAATGATAAGTGTCTTCTCTCTGTTCTTATGACTTCTCATCATTTGTTTTCTTTGCATTCCTTATTAAATTTCCATTGTGGCTATCCTTAAAGATCACCTCAAAAATTTTTGTTATTGTTTTTAAGACCTATATCCAAGTTCAATACCACAAACATTCATTCATATTTTATTGTTCTGAGTCGGATCCTAAATATAAATATTTTTAAAAGGTCCTCAGGAAATTTTAATAGCTCATGACCAGTATACTATTGAACCACTACTACATAACTTTAGTACATAGTTTCAAGCCTCCCCCACTCTCTTCAAGTCAGATCATCTGTACTGATTGCTTTGATTAGTGACTGCGTTCCCTGCTATAGAGATTAAGACCACCCAGAAATCGTTTGACCTGGCCTCTGTCACAAGAAAATAGTGCCTAGTTAGCATTTCCTGAGCATATACTGCATATCATGCACATTACTAAGGGATTTCTAGTGGATTAAATATCAACTCATTTCATCTTTACCATAACTCGCTGAGGGAGGTATTATTTTCACTATTTTACAAATGAGAGAAATGAGATAAGTAGAACTTATGTAACTTGTACCAGGTCACAGTCTGGGTGTGAACATTCAACATGATTATTTGATATTAAAATTCAGGTACTTTGATTTCAGAGACTTGAACCTAGCTACTACTACTTCACTTCAAAGTCTTCTAGACCAACATAATCTTTATCTTTTCTCTATTGTATCATCCATTTTATGATAGAAACCAAAGAAAACTTTCTGGTGAAAATCTTTCCTGTTACTCTTCTGATTTCTCCATTTTGGACTGGAGATGACTCAAAGTCTCTTTCTAATTTGCGTACAATCTAGGAGAAGAAAAAGTAAGTGGAATAGAATTGGATTTTATGCTACTGCCAACATACGCTCTTCCCTTTTTATATACCATATTTCTTCACCAGAGGACAGTTGATACGAGGCAGAAAAATAACAATACACTGTTAACATTACCAACACATTGAAATTATGCTATGAAAAATATTAACAACATAAGGCTTGTTTTTCTTCTTGCTTTACAATGAAGAATTTGCTATGATACTTAATATGAAGGAAGACCTGATCAGTTGCTGAAGGATCTGACATCCTCCAGGATGGGACAAAAATTATGGCAAATGAAGGGAGAGCAGAGATGAACTTGGGAGAAACCAAAGGAAAAACAAAAGAGAGATCCGAAAGGTGTTTTGATGAGAAAACTTAGTGTTTACATCATCCCCTTTACTACAATATACATGCAATCATCTCACAATAAAACTTTCTGTTCTAGTTGTCACAGCTATTTTGGTGACAAATGACTGGGCTCAACCAATGTAATTATATACATATTTATATATGTAATATATTATATATATTGTGTATATATAGATACACACATATCTGTAGCTGCATCTTTGGGGTACACTGTGTTTGGTAGAAATTTGGCTTCCAGTATCATGAGATTCATATTTCACTTGTTTAGCATCCCCTAAAAAAGAGATAGTTTTTCCTTAAAAGTCCTAGCAAAGTCTAGGACAGGGGTAAAGACCAAAATTACCGTTTGCTTTTTCAGCATGAATATACAGTTGTTCCAGCACTACTGAAATATGTTGGTTTATTTAAAAACAACAGCAACTATATGTGCACAACTGTTTCTGGTCTCTCTGTTGTTCTTGTGATGAATATGCCTACCCTCAAACCAACTGTACATTGCTTTGATGATCGTACCTGTATATGTGATCTTCAGAGTATGTAGTATAATTCTACATCCTTTATTAATTTTTTGAAATAATATTGACTCTTACAGGTCTTTTGTATGTTGTGAATTTTAAAAGTGACATTAATTTCTACAAAAAGCTTGCTGGGATTTTAACAGAGAATGTGTTAGATCTACAATCATTTTAGAATGACTGAACTTACAAAAGATAAAAACTTCCAAACCATGAACATGGTTTATTGTTTTATTTATTTAAACCCAGTGCCATTTTGTTGTTTTCATTGTACAACTCCACCATAGTGATTGTAAAATTTATCCTTATGTGTTTCATGTTTTTGAATATTATTATAAATAACATAAAAATTTTAACTAATTTTATTACTCTATTTACCTTGATAAATTTAAGTATTAATTCTAGTTAGTTTTTGTTAATCCTTCAGAATTTTCTATGTATATAATCCTTTCTGTAAATGAAGAGGTTTCTTATATTCCAGTCTATATAATTTTTTATTTTTGTCTGATATCATTTATTTAATATATATTCAAAATATTATTTGCTTTGCTTTGTTTTGTTTCTGGCTGAATATTCTGTTCAACATTAAACATATATGGTAAGAGTAGATACTCTTGCTTTTTTATGATTACAGTGGAAATTGTTCATTGTTTCGCTAGAATGAGATGTTTTTGTAGTTTTTTTAGATGCTTTTTTTAATGATGCTTCTAAGTTACCTTTTATTGCATGAGATTTTTTTTTTTATTTCATAATAAATGAGTTAAATGTGTGTTAAATTTGATCAAATGCTTTTATCTACATCTTTGAAGGTGATTGTGTGAATTTTTCTTCCTTTTCTATTTATCCAGTTGGATTGCATTAATTGGTTTTTGGATGTTAAAGCAACCTTTAATTCCTGGAATGAGCCCCTCTTGAATGGAATTTGTTTATCTATCTATATATCTAATTATCCTAATTACATGTTAATATATTCTTGCTAATAATTTTTGATATCAAGTTTATGTCAGTTTCATTAAATGAAGTGGCAACTTCCTTCCTACCTCCTAAAATGAATTATAGAATAATATTTCTTCCTTAAACACTTGATGGAATTCACCAATCTGGGCCTGATGTTTTCTTTGTAGGAAGGCCTATGGTTTTAAATTTAATTTCTTGAATAGGTAAAGGCATATGTATATTTTCTGTTAATTCTTACCTCTTTTTAAGAATAGGAGCTTGTCAAAGAATTTTCCCATTTTATCTAAGTATCTTATAATAACATTTCTACTTATGATTTGCCACATTTTATTTTTGTTTCAAGAGTTTATCTGTTACAGGTTATTTGTTTTAAAATTTATTACTTTCTGCATTTATCTTTGAGAAATTATTTTTATCCCATTCTTAAAGTTCTTTTTTTTACTTTTTGAATTGCACTTATTGTTTCTTTTTAAAATAAGTAGTGTGCTTTCAGATGTCAGTTGTCTGTGAACTGCAAATTAGGTCAGATCTCATGGGTTTTAGTCTGTGGTAGTCTGACTACTGTTTATTTATAAATCAGCTAAAAAACTTAACTTGCATTATTGAACCCAAGAGCTTTTAATGAAATAAATTTTAGTATATTTTCAAATAGTTGATATTTTTTTAGCTTTGACATTCTTAGTAATTTTTACTACATTTACATTATGGTTAGAAAAAATTAGTTTTTATATTTTAAAATTCAAATATTTTTATTTGTATTTTAGAAAGACTGAATTTGTACATAGCATTTATTTATTTGTTATGCTAATAGTCCTGACAGAGTTGCTACAAAATGAAATTATAGAATAATAGATCAGTAAAGGTTAAATGTTCAAACCAACCTTTTCCTGATTGTATTGTTAAAGTAAGAATCCAGGATTGGCTAAAGAGTCTAAATTTCACTGGGCAGACTACCCTGGAAGCAGTAGTGCAAAGCAAGATTTCAGGAGCTATGTAAAGGGTCTTCACCTGAGTCCTGATCAGTATAATATCTTTGAACATCTTCCCAGGAAAAAGGGATCAAAAGAAAGAAAATCTAAGACACACAGGGCTGAGAATAGTTGCTGCTTCAAACAGCCAAGGAGAAAATGTTTTTAAAAGGGAGCTCACCTTGACAGTATCCTGGGAGGTGAGTCATAATACGAATAAATCAAAGCGTTCATCTATATGGATAGTGATATTAAGGGGAAGTCTCTTGTGGGTTTTCTGAAAAACTTTTCTCCTGTGAGAAAAATCCTAAGTAGCAAATCAGAAAATGTCTCTTTGCCCCTTTTTCTTCTTTTCTTGATTCAGCAAAGACCCACTTCTTGTAGCTACAGAAATTTAAATAGCAGTGAGGAGTGCACTGGACTATTTCCTCCTCCCCCAATTCATATTTTGAAATCATAAACCCCAGTCTGATTTCACTGAGAGGTGAGAACTTTGGGAGACTTAGTTGTAAGAATGGAACCCTCTTAAATGGAATTAATTTGATTATAAAAGAAATTCCAGAGAGCAATCTCCCTTCTTTCCAATATCTGAGGATACAATAACAAGACTGTAATCCAAGAGAGGGCTCTCACAAGAACCAGATCATGCTGCATCCTAATCTCAGACTTTCAGCCACCAGAACAGTGAAGTAATACATTCTGTTACTTACAAGGCATACGTCTATGATGCTTTGTAATAGCGGCCCAAAGGGATTAAGACAAGGCAACCATTTGGAGGATGGAATTCAAGATTTTGAGAATGAAGAAAGGTAACATTTCCAAAATACGAAAGAAGCATCTGATAGAGCACTCAGAAAGGCTTTACTTCAGTGTTGGGGCAATATTAGCCTTCAGTGAGGGCTCTACTAGTCCCATAACAAAGCTCAAGAGGAAGTACAGAGTCACCTGTCTCCAAGTAATTTAACTGTGCATCAAAATAAAGTTTAAGAATGTTTATGGGAAGAAAAACATCCAGCAAGGTGATACACACAATGATTGGCATCCAATGAAAAATTATCAGCCTTTCAAAGATGTAAGAAAAGATGATTCATGGTGCAGAAGTATGTTTCTATGGGGACGATCTGTGGAAGCAGAAAGGGTGCACTGTCTATAGAGAATTTAGAAATATGAATAAAATGGACTAAACGTTGTTTATTTGCACTCTGGGCCAATTATTCTAAAGAAAGACAGTAATAAATAATCTTTCCCTTCAGGAAAGGCAATTTCCACAGGCCTCCACCCTCTTGGCATTGTCATTGGCCCGCCCACAACAGCATGACCTCATAGTTACCTTTTAAACAAGCTCTTTGCTATGTAATTGATACTCAGCTGTATTTGTTGAATGAAAGTAAGTTTATTTTCTGCTGAGCTTTCATGTGGAGAAAGCCTCAATGAATTAAAAATCCTCAATCTAAAAATTCATGTCCTCAAACATACAGACTGAAAAATGCTTAAGGAAAAAACAAAACCTTCAGTATTTAGGTTTACTATACCTATTTCCCTAATAAGACACTAATCGAAGGCAGTCATACATAAAATTTTAAATAATATCAAATAAAAATGATTGCTGGTAAGACTGAAAGATAAAAAGAAATGCACAGATTTGGTATACAATTGTCTGAATTTCTCAGCTATATAGTGTAATTTCCATTTCAGTAATATTGAAAGTAGAAGTCATAGCCCTAGGCTATCCAGTGACACATGAGAATTTTTCTTTTTCAAAAAACTCAAGAAAACTATGCACAACCTTTCCTACAGCATTTACAAAAAAATTTGTGGTTATATTACCATATTATTTAATATTAAAAATTTCAATAAAACTGTGTGAGTGTAATCTTAAAAATGCAATTAATCAATTTTTTTCAAGTTAGTAATCAAACTATAGAAAGACTTTTAATAACAATTAATCACTTTGTACCTAATTAAATTATATTTACATGAATGCACAGAATAATTGCATCTTCAAAGTTAAAACTGCAAGCTTTGATGACAAGGGACCTGGGTGCACCTTGGTGGCAGGCAGTTAAGTCTGTGGTTCTGAATGGCATAGTCCACGTAAAGCCCAATGACCTGGGTTTGAGATCTGAGACAAGGGGTGGTCTGGGGGTGGCTATCAACCAACATGAACAACTAAATGGAAAGTGGATGGATGAATGCTTCTTCTCTTTCTTCCTGCCTGCCTGCTGCCTTTATTTCTGCCTGTTTACTTCCTCTAAATGAATGAATGAATGAATGAATGAATGACTATTTTAAAAAGAGCATGTCTTTATATTTAGGAGATCTAGATTACATAGCCTGGTTGCATGATTTTGGGTGCATATATTAATCTCTCTAAATCTCAACTTTCCACTCTGTGAAAGAGATAATAAAAGTGTCTCTGGTCACAAAACACTATGATCAATTAAAATGCTTTTTGTGAGGAAACTATTTAAAGGTATTATTTGCAATGAGTTAGCATTAGTTTTAGGTATATTTTCTAATGTATGACAAAATAAAATAGAATGAGATGTTTGCTCAAAAATTGTTGCCTTAGAATTTAGTATAATATTTATGTTAATATACATTTCAAACACACTGAGCTAAGTTTTAAGAACAGAAACTTATATTTGAAATTGACACTCACTGAATAAGATAAAATTAAATAAAAAATAATTGCTATATCACTGTGACATAACCATAGGTAATCAACTTTTATTGCCTAGTAAGAAAGCATAGTCTTCTAAACATGATCTCAGAAACCTCAGCAACACATAATGCCATTGTAAGCACAGTAAATGTATACATTGCAATTAGAAAAATGATCTTCTCAAAGTGTTCTGGCACCATGCATTTTATAATAGAATTTTTTTTCCCAAGAGGTACAGCATCACAGAGGTAGAAAGGTTTTACCTGAAAACCAGAGGTGAATCTGAAGCCAAAATGCTACCACCTCTAGACGAATTCTTAATAAAATGGAGAGGATATAAATAACAGTGTAGATGGGCTTTTGAAGAATGTATTCTTGACTGATGCTTTTACATGCCGCATAAAGATGGAAAATAGCTCCAGGAAGCAGGACAATCACTAGTTGTAAGGCCCAGAACACCTAAAATATATCAGAACTATTTTAGTCAAGTCAATCAACAAATAACCAAAAAATACACAAAAATAATTCACTGATTCTTAAGAGTTTAACTTTAAAAAGTTAAGTTTTATAAAACTTGTTAGCAATAAAGTAATATAATCAAGATAGTAATATTGACCATATCTCGTTTAAAGAATAGGTGTTTATAACAAACATGTAGTACTTGTGAAAATGTAATCATATTATACTGTCAGCACCTATCAATTGCTAATAGCGATGAGGTACTTTATTTTAGTAGCTACCTAATTTCCATTTTCTAATTGCAGACCTGGAATCAATTTCTAATATCAATTGATAATAGAACGTTGGATTGGAAGAAATAATTGACCAACTCAAAGTAATTTACCTGAAATATATAGCAATAGAAAAAGCTTTTAGAGAAAAGATCTGTTAGGGTATTCTTCATCTTAATTATATCATTTTACATTTAAAATGAAAAAGAATCTGATAGAAAGTAAGATATATGTGAAAACAGAAAAACTTACTTGTGGAGCGATTGGCCTGAACTGATTGTAACAGAAGAGGTTTATTTCTCTCGTGTCTGGATCACAGCTAAAGTGCAAGGCCTCATTCCCATAGACTGCAAATCCTAACACCCCAAGGAAGAACATTAGGCTGGATCCAAAGAAGAGGGTGTGGAATTGACTGATAACCATTGGAGGCTTCGCCTGATAAGATTTTTTGAAGAAATATATCTTTTGTAAATGTCACAGAAGGATGTATTAAAGAAGGTTTTTATTAACACATTTAAACAATTAAGAATTATGAAGTTTTGAGTAAGATAGAACTGTAGAGATAATCAAGTCCAAGGTGAGTCATGGATTATGAGATTTCTCATCCTTCTCTGACAATGTAGAACGCCGCAGTCAAAGAGGGACATGTTGCTAATCAAATGTGTAATTTTGGAAAAATTTTAGAAGCCTTAAAATAATATTCTCTACCCCTGTAGTCCTTTCTACAGTAAAATCAAGGATATTAAAGAACATCTAATACCTATTCTGGAAAATTAGATGACAAATTCAATATTAAACTCATCATTATACACATTATCTTAACAACTAAATCATGTTTATTTAGTTGTCATTACAATACGTTTCTACTTCTCATTTATCGGCTTGTAAGGAGGAGATGCTTTCAAATGTCAGCAGCTGAAAGTACTTCATGAATTGTTCTGGCTATAAACTTATAATAGTTATGAATTCTAGTTTTAAAATCAATATTTGATGGTACATGGCTGATATATATAGTATTCTACATATATGTAAAAGAAAGGCCTTATTCATCATCACTCATACAAATCAGGTTAAAATACAGACGACTCATAGGATAGGCTTGTCATTAGTTTGTGTAATACTTACACATGCTTCATAGAAGTTTTGGATGTAATTTAAAGACATGTTTCAGGAGAAGTCTTCTTGGCATCCCTGTGTATTAATTCTTGACCATGTCCCACTTGCTTTGCCAGAATCACTCTTACATTCTCTCAGAACTTTTATAGCAGAAAACAACACTGCAGCTATCTCTCCCCTTCTCCTCTTCTGTCTTTTTTACCCCACCATGGATTTCTGCTGCCCCTATATCTGTCCCCTAACAAAACAAAAACAAAGAAACAAAAGCTGAGGGCATGTGGTCAAATAATCCCTTGATTTACACTGTCAGCATTGTCAGCCAGCTGGGAGTGCCAGCAAAGCAAGAGGCCACTATACCATGGCTAACACTCAAGGCCTTTCAATTGCCTGAAAATTTCCTATGGACTCTTTAGGATTTTCTCTGAAGTGTTATAATCTATTATTATTATTATTATTGTTATTACTTTCATTTAGGTGTGTCTGAAAGATTTGTACATGGTATATATCCTGATTCTTTGTTTTCACTTCCATGGAATACAACTGATCTCTGAAAAATTCAAGAAATTATAACACAGGCTATGATATTCAATTCAGTAACTGAACTGATATTCAGCAGAGGTATTGTTCTATTTGCCTTTTCCTGTGTGCTTATCACAAGCAGATATATCCACAGTTAGATCTCTGTGTTAAGGGGAAGTTGGGTACTGCTAACCAAGATAAGACCATGGTGTACAATGAATCGTATGGACAAGCTAGTCCTCTCTTTGTCTTGTCCTTCAATAATACAAGCTCTGATAGACACTTATGAATGCTGAGGGTCAGCAAGGCTAAGACAGATAAGTAGCTGTCTTCTATTTGTTTACTATTTTCTTTTTTAAAAGCATTTATTAATTTAGTTGTTCTTCTTGGTTGCTCTACCCTGCCCCATATCTAGGACCTAGGTCTTTGGGATGTATGTGGGCTATGTCTGGTGGCCTTATCTGCTAGGCTACCAGGGAGGGCCCTGTTTACTGTCTTCTGTCCACCCAGAATGCTCTTTAGTTAGTGGTGGATCACTTCTGCTACCTTCAGTTGCTTGTCTCCTTTTTGTTTTACTTGTAATCTGCAAAAGTTGTAACGGCAGATACTGCATTGCTCTCCTCAGTATGTGGAGTTGTAACTGCATAAAATATGTGGTTGTAACCCATGGGCAAAAAGCAGTGGCTTTGCTGAATTACAAACAGCTTCAGAGCCTGGGAAAAAAGTGGGCAAGATAATGACCCCTCAGAGCTATTGGGTAGGAGAAATGAATGCACATAATAATTTTTTAATATTAATGCACTTAGTTTGAAAAAAATCATCCATTATTTTTAAATATACATCTCTTCATACACATTTGTGTATTTTTGGATTCAGTTTTTCTAGAAGTAATTTTTTAAAGATATTTTGAAAAATTGTCTAACTGTAATTGTTTTTAGTCAGACCTTAAATATTTGAAATATCTCAGATAATCATTGACTTGCTTTGTACACTGAAATCATTTATTGACTAGGGATACTAGGAATGAAAACAACAGAAAAAAATAATTCCTGAGTAGCAAGCCTTCCATTGCCCCTAAGTTTTGTTTACAAATTCATTCCTAGGTTTCTTCTCTAGGTAATCTCTCTCTTCTTTATCAAGTGCAGTGGTGGATATTAAAATGTTACTTTTAGCCAAAGTTGAGTTGCTTTTTAGCCAAATACAAAATTTCATTTTTATTTAACCTACCATAAATAGTTAGCTACTGCTTTTCCAGTTTTTCTAATTGATTCTCAATGCTTTTCCTGATTATAGTAATCATTTGTTTGTTGGTTTTCTACTTTCTACCTCCTGCCTGGTCCCAAAAATCATGCTGGTATTTAAGGTTTTTTTTTTTTTTTTTTAATACCAACACTTGACACTTTGTACCAATATCTATCTATATGTGTTAAGACATATTCTTATCAAGTCACTCTCAAATGGAATGGAAAACAGAAACATTTATTTAAGTCACCGAGTGTTGACGTCTCCTGATCTGGGCTGAATCATATGTGGTCATTCTGCAGGTCAGCTACTAAGTAGATGACCTAGGATGACCTCTCTGGAGGTCAGAAGGCTTTGAGTTGAGTGATCAGGGTGATTGAAGTGTATATCTCTTACCATTCTGGAGACTAACCCAGGCTTCTTCCTATAGTGGGCATTATGGAGCACCCAAAGCAACAAGAATGAAAAGTCTAAATGTGCAAGAGCTTTTCCAGTCTCCTGGCAAACCTGGATTCCAGGTTTTAAAGATCTGAATTCACATTCCAGTGACATGGTAGTGGACAGGTAAGGAATTTGTAGTAACTTTATAATCAATCACATGACTGAGGGCATTGATTGAGGAAGTCTAATATTTAAGAATCTTGTCCATTTCTGAATTCAACTTGGGAACTGTGGGTATGTATTTTCTTCCTACAGAAGCCTAGAATCAATTAGTGATAACTAAACTTTGAGGTAATGTTAGTGTGCTCTTACACTGATCTCTTCCTTCCTGATGGGATAGACTATGAGATGGACTAATATAGAAGGGAAAAAAACCCTCTTGCAAAAGATATATTACCAATTCTTATTAAAATTAAGTATAATTCATTATTATTTAAAATGAAACTTATTTGATACTAGGTATTTTGAACAAATTATCTCACTGAATTCTTATAACTCCATGTAGTACATACTCATATAAGTCTATTGTGAAGATGATGCTTAAAGGTTTCATGTGGTATAAGCAAAGTTCATTACAAAGGGACAAAATCAGGTAGTATAGATCAGAATGAATTGCTTATCTTTATCAGATAGTCTTTAGGGTACATGAGAATTATTAGGTCAGTTGCTGGGACCCTGAAATATAAGAAATAGCGGAAAAATAAATTTGGACTTTCTTATTTCCTCCTGTGAAAAACTGATGGCTTTATTGAGTTGCACAGCTGCTACCTGGTGCTTAAAGAATTTGCCATTTTAGTCCAGGCACCGGGCTTCCTCTCACTGTGAAGAGGAAAGACAAAGCAAAGGACCAAGTGTAATATGTGTTAGGACAGTGCTTAGAAAGCATAAAGAAGTCTACAAAAATGGAATTAGTTAATATTTCTTTCTAATTTGGCATCAATGTGCAGAGGAAGGAGCATATCTAAGATAACTATTTCACCACTCATCTAGATTTGAGATTGCAATAAAATTATTTGCTATCTCTGAATCTCAGTTTCACAACTGAGGTGACAATAGTATTTACTTCATAGGGTGGTTATAAGTTAACTATTATAGTGTTAAGGGAAATATTTTCCCTGTCTTTAATGACAGCCTGAATCATCTATTACATTGTATTAATATTTTTCTTGTTATGCAGAGTACAGGATATTAGCAAATTAGTATTCCTTCTTAAGCAAGGAAGTCATGACTTCTTCAATGCAAAGAAACCTCAAGTTAAACAAATTCATTTAGGGAAGGATGGTAATATGCAAATTGCATGTCTGTTTCCATCCTCTGTCCTTTCTCTCCCTGTTTATGTTTAATTTATTTGGGAAGGCATGTCTCTTCCTTTAGAATCTCTTAAAATGTCAAGACATGAACTTCTGCTAATCAAAGACTACTGGAATTGAGTTTGAGGGAGACTAAAAGTAAATTTAATTATTAAAATCAGCGTTTGTTTTTTAACTCCAAAGACTTTACAAATAAACTGGACAATTCCATCAGTTTTCTGAGTAAATGTGCTTAATTTGAGGCAATGATACTAGCTCTCTTGCTCAAATTTGCTGAAAAATTTTAACTTCAAACAGGGGAATAAAAAGCAAGCGCATATCATCTTCCTCCTCCTCTTTCTTCTTCTCTTCCTCCTGCTCCTACGCATATACATTGCTGACATATTTGATTACTTATCTTCCAGTACTACTCGAAACACTAAATTCTTGTACACTCTTTTTATAGATATTCTTGAAGTCCTAAAATTTCTGAGATTGAAAACATTTAAAATTGGTGTGGTCTCACCTAGAAAGGGATAGACATTTTGTAGAATTCAAGATAATATTGAATACAAGTGTACAAAAGTACTTTTCATGATGGCTGACACACAAAAATCAGTTCATAAATGTTATTGTTATTATTTATGAACTGCTCTAAATTAGTGCTTTAGAATTTCATTATTTCTTAATAAAGATAAGATTTTTGATGTGTTTATGCTTATCCACCAATTTTTAAAATTCATTTAATAAGTATTGAATACTAACATCACCAGCTGCTATGTAAGGTGTTGTGAATGTGTAACAATAATGTAGTCCCTGCCTTCATGGAGTATATATAAAGACATGTGTGCCTCTGTGTGCTTGCATGTATGTACATATGCAAATGTATGTACCTATGAGGATTCGCATAAAATAAGACAGGATTTATGTTTAATTCTTCAGAATATGGCCAAAAACTATCTTGACTTCTTTTAAATTTGGTAAACATAGAAATGATCTCTATAAGTTTCTTCCTTAATGTTCTTTGATTCTCAGAATTTTGTAGTTTGTTTATTAATTTCTATTCTTCCTCATCAGATATCCAATGGTTGTTGAAGAGAATAAAATAGTGGTCAATTTAAGTACTCACAATAGTATGTTTCACAGAAGGGCAGCTGAGATAAGGCAATCTGGAGAGCTGCCTCAATTCATAAATCAGTCTTTCAACCAATTCACATCTCATTGAAATCTCTGATCTGCCAAAATTGGGTTTGTCTTTCTGCATGAATAATTTATGTTTTCTGGAACAGAATTGGGGATAGCATAGAAGAAAGGGTCAATAATCAACGATGCTATTTTAGGCAAATGATTTAACCTTCTGAGTTACATTGTGATTTCTCCAAAATGATTCTACAAGCTGCAAATACTATCACATTTTATTGTTTATGATTTTAAGCTTTATAACTATACTTGGAGCTAATGACCAGCTCTGAGATTTATTGTCAGTAATATCTATGGAGCCAGTAATTGCTTGATTCAATGCTTAAATTGAACATCTCATTTCTTTTCTTTATCAATGAGTTTATGTTTCAAATATTCCCAAACTTCATTGTTTCTAGTTAGGCAACACATTTTTTTTTCATATATTTCATCCGTATAGCCAAGAACCATAGAATGCAACCCATAAATTCAAAAGTCTTGAATTTATATCTTTTTCTACCATTATTGGTTCTTATTTAATAATTCTGGATTAACTCTGTTTTAGTTTTTCCATCTATACAATAGAGGAAATTATTCTTACAAAATAAAATATAATCAAATAAGAGAATGTATGAGATGACATCTGGCACACTGTCTGACATAATTAGTTTGTCAATAAACATTATTTTTACTCTTATTATTGAGATTAGACTAATTCTATGAGGCTTGAGAGAAAGTATACCAAACATGTAAAAATTTAGGCTCTTGAATCAACAAACATAGATGTGAATAGTAACTTGAAATGAAAATGTCTTGAGCCACTACCTAACAACTCCAAGCCTCAATTTATTTATTTATTTTTAAATTTTATCTTCTTGGGATTTGTTGAGCTTCCCAGATTTGTGTATTTGTTTTCAGAAAATTTGGAAAGAAAACAGCCTTTATTTCTTTAATTTTTTTATTCCCCTTTTCCCTTTTATTCTTGACTTCCAATTACTGTATGCTAATTACATATAGCTTGACTGCTTGATTTGCTCCCATAAAGAGGTAACTGATCCACTCCATAAATCTTACTTTTCATTGTATCTCATTATGAATAGTTATTATGTTAATTCCACTGATCTTTTCTTCCACAGCATCTTTGAAGTAATCCTCTTCATGGCATTTCTCATTTCTGATATTGTATTTTTTATCTCCAAGACAGGAGTCAGTGACCTATAACTCATGGATCAGTCATTCCTTTTTAAAAATAGGTATTTCTTGCAGCACAATCATGCCCATTTACTTATGTATTATCTATGGTTGCTTTCGTGCTGCAAAGTTGTAGTTGAATGTTTGCAAAAGAGATCATATAGCACATACACTAGTATATTGGGCGAAGTGACTTTTGTTTGTGTAAAGGAAAGATGCAAACAGGAATGAAGGTAAGCTGAGGCAAGCAGGAAGCAAGAAGGAAGACGCACGTTTATTTATTTTAATTGAGTTGCTCATCTTGGCTATTGCCCCTTGCCCTGGGACACAAAACTGTGTTCTTGGGAAGTATGTGGACTCACTTGGCAGGAGGCAGAGGACCTAACTGCTATCCCACCAGGGCATGTCCCAACTGGCCTTTTAAGGAAAGAAAATGTGCTAATATTTCTGGATCCAATTTTGCTCTCTAAGTTGAATGTGAATCTTTAAAAAAGAATCTTCATTAATCAGCATGGTAATATTTTTTCAGTCCTTTAAAGGCAGACAGAATATATTTTAATAATTGTTAAATGTCCTTGTTTTCTAGTGTCATTATTTTTGTGTCTGTTTCTCATGGTTGATTTCTCTGTCGTTTTGCAGATTTTTTTTTTGCTTTTTTAAATCCCTGGTAATTTTCTTTCTTTCTGGATGGCTGACATTTTGTTGGTCACTATATTTTATTAAATTCCTTTCAAATAGTGCTAGAATTTGCTCTGATATGCAGGTAGTTTCCTGGAATCTGTTAGATAACTTTGAGACTTAAGAATTGTAAGGACTGGTTTATATTTGCTTGTTGTATGAGGCAATTTGGGCTCAGAAATAAAATGTAAGCTTCTGAATATTCTACAGGAGATATATTTCATTACAAGGATTTCTACTTTGCTGTGGAGAAACAAATGACTCAGTCTAACTCATACTTAAAATTTTTATGGGTGGCTTCTTGTTTGGCCTTGAGAAGTTTCTTCTCATGAAGGAGCAGGTAAGTATTCAAAAACTCAAGTAAACTTGGCAGAACTCTTGAGTTCTCTCTTGTTGACTCTTGCTTTTATAATACTTTGCCCTTTTAATTGTAGCCCATCTTTACCTCCTCAAACCCTGGTCTGACTGGGCTGTTTGAATTTCCATTTCCTGAAGACTGGGTGGAAAGCTGCCTTTAGCCAATAAGTTCTTGCAGTAAGAACTTCCCTGGTTTGTTTCCCTCTTCTTACTTATTATAATCCTGTGTCTTGTTTTCCCATGGTTATCTCATATCTTATAATGATACAATTTTTATCAAGTATTCTACTTGCTTAATAAGCAGAAAGCACACAAGACAATCAACCTTAATTACTCCATGTTTACTAAAACACAAACTTCTTTGAAATTGGTTTCATGGTTCTTGACAATGTTCTAAAGAGTTAAGATCTTGTGACTCAATAAACACAATGTCACTTTTGTGCTAGTTGCAGTACAGTAGATGTAACTTTTACTCAAAATTAAAATAGTATCCAAAATATATAAAGAACTGAAAACTCAACAACAGAAAGATGAACAATTCAATGAATAAAATGAGCGGAAGATATGAATAGACACTTCTCCAAATAAAGCACACAAATGGCCAACAAGCACAGAAAAGATGTCCCACATCTCTTGTAATTACAAGGGCAAATCAATACAATGAGATAACACCTCATATCTATGAGAATGGCTATTATCCAAAAGACTGGAAGCAACAAGTGTTGGCGAGGATTCAGAGAAAATGTAAACCTTATAGATTGTAGGTGGGAGTGTAAAATGTTGCAACCATTATGGAAAGTACATTGAGAGTGGAAATTCCACTGATCCCATTATCCCACTTCTTTGCATTTATCTGAAAAACACAAAAATATTAATTTAAAGAGAAATATGCACCCTTGTTTTTATTGCATCATTATTTACAACAGCCAAGAGCTGGAAACAACCTAAGTGAATAAAGATGTATATATACAAAGTGAAATACTACTCAACCATTAAGATAAAATTCTGTTATTTACTGCCACATGGATGAACATATAGAGAATTATACTTAATGAGAAAGATAAATGTATGATTTTACTAATGTGTGGCATATAAAAAAAACCAGACAAATGAATCAAATCAAGCAAAACCAGACATTTTTGTCTATCGAATCAAATTACTGTTTACCAAAGGGGTATCAATTTTACAGTGAAGGTGAAATTTGACTGCCGGTGATGAAATTAATGTATTATACACTGATGTTAACTTGCAATGGTGGAATGTTGAACCCATATACTATTATGATGCAGTGCTCCTTCAATAAAATTTAAAATCATTGGTTTTGTGGTTCTCAATAATGTTCCGAACACTTAAGATGATGTAATCTCTGAATAACTGTTATGTTAATTTTGTACTAGCTGTCGATATAACTTTATACTCAAAATTAAGAAGTCAATTTAGTTCCATCCAAGTGTCAAGTAGTATATGGTCGGTAATGTCAGATTATACACAGGTTAGTAAATTTCTTATGTTTAAAGATATCTGAAACTTCATTTCAAATTATATGGCTCACTAGTTGTGTTATTAGATAAATTTTCTGCTTTATTTGTCTTTCAGTTTTCCATATGTCCCATAAAAATATCAGGACTCATTTTAGGGTTGTTATTAGGATTAAATGAGATAGATCACATAAGGTATTTTAAGGTGTTTTAACACTGCTTAGCACAATAAGTACCAAATTCACATAAAATATAATTATGTTGTATCTTCTATGATTGTTAATGAGCATTTGGCCATTTGTTATACTAAAGATTAACCTGTAAACTATGCAAGAGCTCTTGGCAATTCTTTGTGCTTTATTTTCGATGAAAGCAGAGCAGTTTGCTTGGCTACAATTACCTGGACCAGCTCTTAGGGTACCAGCCAAACGGACCATGAATAGGCTTAATATAGAAAGACAAGCCTAATGAAATATTCTTATTTAGATGGGGGTTGTGTTTGACAAAATCAGAACACTGGTGTGGTGACTGCTGTGGAGTTTTGCCTATGCACCATCCCATTCAAGGAGAGTACACAATCACATCCTTCACTGTACATAGCCCTCCATAGTAGAGAAATGTCTCACCAAAGCTTATGGTCCTTCCCAAAGGGTGATAAGTGACTTCAAACTGGCTACAGCAGTGGTAAAATGTTTGCTCCCATCATTCCATTTCATAACAACTCAACAGGACCATCTTGGTTTCAGGGCTCCCCTTGGGATTAACCAAAACTTTGCTTGCAACCACACTGGAGGTGTTCCTTCTCTATTAGTCCCATCTTCCTCATTTCCTTATCAGGTAACTTTTAAGAACACTCTTCTGCACATGTGTTGTCATTTCAGAATCTATTAGGAATGCAGCCAAGACACTTGGAGAGTATAGATGTGACACATATACCAATAAGAGAGTGTTGTATTCTTAATTCAGACAATCCATTGCTCTTGCTCTCTCTGAGATCTGACATTGTTCTCTGAATTGGGAATGTTGAGATTCAGAGTTGTGGAGCTGTTAAGGTGGCTTCCTATGACTTGCTTCCCTGTGGTTTTTAACTAGAAATTTTCATTTACTCAAACATACTTGGAAATAGTTTATTTTTTAAAATAAATAAATCTTTATAATTCATGTGTTTCTAATATATGTCAAGCCTATTGCTCATGAGCTTAAAGAGGAAGGAAGCTAAGAAGAAAGTTTGTCCATTCTGAAGTTAGAGACAATTAGCTCTAACAATCAAAAAGTTTGTCCCTTAGATATTCTAGAACAATATTTCTTGAATCTCATATTCATATCAATTGTCCGAATTCTTGTAGATCCTGACACTTTTACATTTCTCTTCACAATGGTTTCTTGATAATCCTGAATAGTATTAGCGAAATTATTTCATAAAGTCTTCCATTTTGAGAGAATCTGCATCATATAAACCTGACTTTGAAGAGCTCTTATCTGAAGTTATTACAAACTGTCACAAGCAAATGAGAAACTTAAGTTTTAGGGTGGGTATGTGCACTTGATTAATATCCTCAGTAAGAGTTAAAGGTGACTACAAATATGAGCATATTAACATATAGCTTTCGTCATGCTCAAGTTTTCACTTTATTTCAAATTACTTCAGCACTAAAGGAGTTTGTGAGGATTATGGCACTGCAACTAGATTCTTTAAATATATTATAAGAAGGATTATACTCATTTTTATGAAAAGTGCTGAATTTTTATACCTGTTCACGACTAGTTTTATTTATTGCTGTGAATCAAGTAACTGTAGGGAGGTAAACATCTGACAGTCAATGTTTTTGTGAAATTATTTACTGTAGAGCCAAACTCAGAAAGCTCATGCTTACTATTACTCCTTTGTTAATGCTTAGCCCTCACTTCACCCCAATCTCCATCAATGCAAGTTAGATAACTCATCGATTTGCTGTAATTTTTCAGTTGAGCGTAATGAGAAATTGTAGTCTTTTGTTGTATGCATTAGTGTGGGGAAAATTAATGATTGTTCTATGTTTTGCAAAGCAGTATACTCTGTCTCTTTATTTTAATATAGAAACATATTTTCAATTACTCAAATATATAACATTCCCTTAATTTACAAAATGCTTATAGAATCAAACCTCAGTGCATAAAATCATTCTTATGTGATTAAACTCCAGATTACTGAGTTAAAAATCTTGTGTTAAATTGCTGGGCTATCATTAGTACTTCCATTCCTTATTCCCTTTGTGACATGTTACCAGGGAAAATTCATTGCTTTGAATAATAATGAGCTTGAGACAAATTTAGCTTTTGAAAACTGATTGATGCATTTTCCTGTTATGAACCCTTAATACATAAACCACCTTTACTCCCTTTTATAAGGAAATCTAATGTCCATTTTTCTATGAATTCCTACTTAAATATTGGGATGTGCTAATTTGTCTTTAAAATGTTAATATAGATCTTAAGATGCAAATCTACTGGATCTAGTAAAATATGAAACTGTATTGTGAGATGATTATATTAATATACTACTGTCTATAATTATTTGAGTGTTATGAATCATATGAATTAAAACCATCACACATTCTCTCATAGTTTGAAAAAGAATAGTTTTTCCAACTTTGTATGTTATGATTATATATTTTTGAAGGGAAGTGAAAGGTCCTGTAAATGTCTAGTGACCTTTACTAACCTTATCATCCCAAAGCATTTTAGTACATGACAGTGGATTGAAACCAATCCCAGCACTTATATTATTGAGATACATACAGTTCAAGATGAATTTACATGCTACACACTTCTAATAGCATTTTTTATCCGTAAACCGTATGTAAGACTTCCTGACTTGGGTGAGGTGGAAGGTTTCTGATATTAATCATGACATTAATTATTAGAATTCACTAAATTTTTTAAAGCAGTAGTGTTAATTTAAATAAAGATAATTCGGAGGTTATTTAGCTAATAGTGGATAAAAATTATGTCAATAATAAGCTATCATATGATTTCATGCCAATAGATATGTTAAAAATTATAATACGTAACACTGAATTATGAATGTAAATTTTAATGGGTAAGAAAATAAAAAGAATACCTAAATAATACCTGGTTGAAAACTGCTTTTTATTAACAAAAGAAACAAAGAGATCTTGTGATATCATAACAAGACCCTATTGAAATGAATTTCCTGGAATTAGTAGGCTGGGCAATAGGGAATTGAATGGTATCACTGATAAAATAGAGACTTTCCTCTTATTACTGATAAGTCAGAACACAAAAGCATCAGTAACCTACCAGGTTTTCAAGAATGTTAATCAAGTATGGTTCTAATATGATTCTTCATTGAGGGATTTAAAATAGAACTCCTTAAAGAACTTTATCTGTGTCCAAACAAAATTCTAATAATGCTGCACACCTTAAAGTCAAATATTTTATGTCCACCTTTCTATAGTACTTGTAAGCTGAAGACATGTTTTTGTATAGTTGTGGGTATGTTTGGGTAGGTATATCACTTTTCAAGATTAAGAGGATGCAGAGAAAAATGGGTATTGCAATTATTTTATTTAGTATTTCTGTTAAATCACAGTTCAAGGCCTTTGGATCATTTTCACAACCATTATCCATATGTCAAATTCCAAAAGATTTTGGTCTTTAACTTGAAACCCACATGGACAAATATTAGAACTAAGAACTTGACTAAAGCAATGATGTTCATGGGAATAAAGCCTATAATGCATTTCTAGTAATAGAGTATCTCTCTTTATTTCCACTGCTTCTGTATTATAATATTCTTGAATCTGATATAAGTATTTTCTCAATTGTATTCTTATTTCCATATTACCTCCTCAAAAAGATCTTCATACAATGGCAAAATAATTGTCCTCCATATGGCTTTATTGTTTCTCTCGATTTTCCTTTATTGTTTTCCAAATGTTAATGACCATACACTGCACACCTTAATTTAGCATTGTGTGTATTCACTACATGTTGCCCCTTGGCCTTTTTAAGTCTGATCTCCCATGCCTCTAAAAAAAAACGTTATGCTTCAACAGACAATCTCCTATAAGTCAAATGTGCCTTTCTTTTATTTCCATGTGTGGATCCTTTGAGTTTTAAAAAAAATGTAATTTTTTAAAAAAACATTGCTTTACCCTCCCACTCTACTCTAACTTCCCCATTGAAATCATACGTTCTTTAATTTTAAATTTATTTTATTTATGATCTGACCCCTGTTCAGCTGAACTAACAGCAAACTTTTCTTTCTGAATTCTTGAGACATTTTGGAGACATTCATATTACACGGGGTTGATTTTAGTCACATGGTATCTTTATATTAATTGTAGTAGCTCACTCACTCTTTTGGGCAGACATGGGACTGTCCCCATAGGCACATAGCTTTGGTGAGTAGACTATATATGACTCTAAGTGAATTAGGAAAAATTTTCCTCTTAATCCTTGCAATGTAGTTTTTTGTCAGGATGCTTGGCTCAGTGAATGGAGAGTTTCTAGATTTCAGTTCCCTTTTCTGTCATTATCTAACTGGATGACGTTGGCTATTACTATTTTTGCTCTTTAAATTTAGCTTTCTCAAACCCCGTAAAAAATAGCGAATTCCTGTAAGAATCTGATGAGGCAGTGAGTGTAAATTGTGTAGCTGGGTATTTGGCATATAAATCCTAATTATTGAACTGTAGTGACTAATACAATAATTATATTTTATGTTTCCATCCTTAGTCTCAAGTCTTGCTTACTTTTCTACCTGAATAAAACTTTCTGGTATATAAATTAAATACATTTATAGACACAAAACACATTTTTTGGTTTTTGACTGAAATGTTTACTGATGATCAATATCTTAAAGAAGTATTAGCAAGATTGCGTTTCTTCAGCCATGATATAATTTTCTTCTGGCATCAGTTAGATATATAGCAACATAAGAACCCAGAGAGAGGAAAAGCATATGAGGAGGGTAGTAGTCTTATTAGTACCCTGACCTTGATTTAAAGTTATGATGGATTTTGAGAGAGACATTTGTTAATATGATCCATCATCCCATTTCAACCAATGAGAACACTTCCCATTTTCTAAAAGACAAATTGTGAAAACATATCAGATTACTGACCACAAAAATGTCAAAACCACCTAGTTATCTGAAACAAAAAGTGATGGAGATGATTCTCCATACAACACCAAAGAAAAAGACCTCAGCCTTGACCCATGAAGATTGCCTGCTAGGCGACAGGGTAATTTATTTTTCCAACTGAGGCTCATTCTAATTCTTGTCTTCTCTGGCAATATTGCTGCAGGTTATACTCAGTGGACCAAATTCAGATCAGTCTTTTAACCTCTGCAGAGCACTTTATAGCTGCATGTAACAGCTTTGAGTGGAGCTTTTCCTATTTCATAATTGGGCTCTTCATGCTGAGAAACTTCTGGAGGGGAATCAGGAAGATGTGAATAGAGGAGGGAATTGGGCCAAAGGAAGATTTCTATTAAATATTAATATATTTGTATGTGGAGAATGTGAGTGACTTCAGTATTTTGGAGATGAATATATGTACATAATATTGAAGCCTCTATGTGAGAAGGAAACATTCAGGCAAAATGGGCAATTCTGGCCCAAGTGGCAAATATTTGCATATTGACAGGTATTTAGCTATTTATTATGTGATGGGAATCTGTGGATAAGAAAACATGCAATGTAAGCATTATTTGATTCTTCATTCCTGTTATTCTATCTGCATAATGTATATGCAGGGAAAAATAAGTAGTGGATATTTAATCAGAAGTATGGAATGATTTAATTTTTATTTTATTATTACTATTATTACTTACTGTTATTTTATTATTTCAGAAAGGTTCTACAGGAAGATGAAGAAAGAGCTTAAGTTTGTGACAGGACTGCTTTTGTATAAAATCATTCTGTTTTCTAAAACTCACCAGCAGTTAAGTACCAAAGAACTTGCCACTAAAGTTAAGTGTTCTGTGACTCTTGCCATCATTTCCTTAAAATCAAGTTTTAATCACCAGCTCCATGTTCATATCAGAGTTTTTGTTTGCCATGAACCATGTATGTGTATATTGTTCAGTGTGTTTTCTGAACTAAATAATAAACATGACTTTCATCTATAGAAATAACCCCTTAAGTTGATTTTTGGTCTTTTAGAAATAGCAAGAGACTAAGAAAGGATTTCAAAATCATCAAATGTAAGAAAACTGTTTCCAAATGTTTAGCTCAATTGACAGTAAAATGTCTTGCTTGCATACATTCAGTTGTGATATTTTAAAAATTTTTGAAAAAATTAAATAAAACTGAAAATGACATTCCATTATGGGTTAATTGTCTAGAACGTTTTATTTTTAATGTTCTGTGGTATGCTAAGATGTTTCACATCTTAGTTTATGTATTTTTATTATAAATGTGTGAGATGGGTTAAGTCAGTTCTGACTTACTATTTGCTTTTGGCAGGGCAAAGCCTTTTTCATCAAACACATATGTGTTATATGAAAATTCTTTAAATGATCTGACGTTCACTGGTTCGTAACAGCATCTACAAACTCAAATAGAAGGGATGAAATAATGTTGAAGATACAATCTGATGAAACAATCACTTTGTCAGCCTTCTGTTCCTTCGATTGTTTCCTTTCGCCTATATGGCAGATGATTTGATTTACAAAATGCGAACAAAATTCAGTAGGTGGCGCTAATGAGACATAAAATATTGAATTGTCAATTATTGTCAGATAAGATTTATTAGAGTGTTTAGTAATAATGATATTGGGGGTAAAGACAGGCTGATCATAGTGTCTCTCATTTGAGGAGTACTTTTTCCACATCAAACATTTTTTATAATTTTATTCAGTCCCTACTTAATAAACAAATTTGAAGATAATGTTTAATTTTTCTTGTCTACTTCGTAACTAAGGCTAGTTATTTATCTTTATACACTGACTTTCAGTCATGCTGGAAGAAGAGAACAAACTGGATCATGTTGCGATGATTCCTTTAACACAAAGTACAGAATTCAAATGAAATTTTTGGGAGTCACTAACTGCCCCCAAATTGTAATCCTGTTTATCTTTGAGGAATACATAGGTTATTAATTGCACATAGTGATCAAGTGTTCCATGATAGAAAATCGCTTTTTTGTGTTACTCTACTAAGCATTCAAGTGAAAAATAGATACATTGTGGTAATTAAGTGGACTTTTTAGAAGAAACTACTATTTAATTAGAAAGGACTGAAATGTTTGTTTACTTTGTCTATTTAACAATTAAACTACACAAATAAAATTTGCTCTCATGTTAAACCATGCCTTAGTGACTTCTGAACAAGAGTTGTCCCACAAAGAAAGAAAGGAGGATTCGGAGGAATTTACTAACATATACACCATGATCTCTGAAGTAACATTTCTATAGGAATTGAATTGTCATTGACATTTCTGATATCTTAAATTTTCCGATGTTCAATTTTCTTCCAGTATAAGCCAACATTATCTCAGTTCTAATTCTGTGTTTTAATCTTCAGAAAATGATCTATTTCCAAATTGCATAATCCTATTTGAAGCCAGTGGATAGACAAAGCTATTTTAAAGAAGTTTCCTTTAATCTGGCTAAGGTCAAGAGCTTGATATATGAGGATATTTAATATTTTACAAGGAAATTAATAATTTAAAAATTCATAGAAATCACATTACATAATCAAAGTAACTTTTTATCCTAATGATAAGTTTTTTTTAATTGAAAAAACAGATAAACAACAGATCAGAAATTATGACTGCTGTGTTCATTGCCTCTTCTCAGCAGAAAAGACCTCACAGGTAACAGATTTTGTGGTGTATGGTAGACATGCTTCAGGATTCAGGGTACAAGTATTTTGTGGTCATAGTCATAGATCTTTAATAACTTTCCTGGAATATGTTGAAATACATTGCAAATAACAAGAATGTCCTTAGATAGCCAATCAAGATTTCAATAGGATTTTAGAGAAAATTTTAACATATTTCCAGTCACCACAAGTTCAACAATAGGCTAAGACTGATTTCGATCTATGAAAACTAAAGCTGCCAAGTAGACTGGAGTGAATTATATCCCATCTTTAGAAACAGGTAATTTTGTGATTAGATTCTTTACTTAGCATAGTATTTCTAGTTCATTCATACTGTGGCATGTATTCCTACTTGATTCCCTTTTAATGTCAAAAATATCCAATATATGGATATATCCTATTTTATGTCATATCCTACTGGTTATATAATATTTATATTCATATTATTGTGTTTGTTCCTTCATCAGTTGATGGATATTTGGGTTTTCCCACTTTTTGGCCATAAGGGTAAAGCTGTCACCATTTAGATATAGGCTTTGTGTAATATATGTTTTCAATTTTCTTGGTTATATACAAAGAATTGTAATTGCTGGGTAGTATGATATCTCTCTGTGTAATCTCTTAAGAAATAGCTAAACTTTTTCTCACAATGATTTGCTTAGCAATGTATAAAGGTTTGAATTTCTTCACATCCTTGGCAGAATTGTGTTTGTCTATGTTTTTGTATATAACAGTTTGACATGGTATCTCACTGAGGTTTTGATTTGTAATTCCTTGATAGTTAAATGATGCTGAGTATTTTTATGTGATGACTGACCATATTTCTTCTTTGGAGAAATAGTCTGTTTGGATCCTTTGTGAATTTCTAAATTGGGTTATTCGTATTATTATCATTATTGAGTTATGGCATTTTTTTCTTGTGATGAGAATTTTAAGATGTCTGCTAGCAATGTCCATGCATACAATATGGTATCATTAAATATAGACTATATATATATATCTTATACCCCATGTCTTATTTTAAGAATTTTGTACAGGAATTTTGTATCTTTTAATCCTTTTCACTCACTTTGTCCACCCTCCTTCCCCATTGCTGGCTTCCACTAGTCTGCTCTCTGTATCTATGTAGTCTTCTTTTTTATAAGCTGCAATATATCAGTAAGACCCAAACAGAATTTGTATTTCTTTGTCTGACTTAATTTACTTATTATAAAGTTTTCAGGTTTCATTCATATTTGATTAGATTTCCTTCATTTTTATGGTTAAATATTTTCCATGTCTGTCTGTCTTTCTCCTCTATATATTATCATCATCATCTACCAATCTATCACATTTTCTTTATGCTATCATCCATCAATGGATCATTAATTGTTTCCATATCTTGGCTTTTGCAAATAATGCTGTAGATGAACATGCGTGTGCACATGTTTTTTCAAGTTTGTGTTTTCATTTTTCTTTGCATAAATATCCCAAAGTGGAATTGCTGGATTATATGGTAGTTGTATTTTTAACTTTTTGAAGAGTGTCTTTATATTTTCCTTGTAGTTACACCAATTTGCATTCCCACCAACAGTGCACAAGTGTTCCCTTTTCTCCACATACTCTCCAATATATTCAAGATATAAGTACCTTATCAGCTATATGATTTATAACTCATGTAGATTGTCTTTCCATTTTCTTGATGATATCTTGGAAAGTACAAAAGTGATGATCCTCTTTCATACCTGATTTTTGTGGCTTGAATCTTCTCTATTTTTTCCCTTGGTCAGTCTCTCTAAAATTTTGATAATTTTGATAATTACTTCAAAGAAGCAATTTTATTGATTTTGCTTACATTTTCTATTTTATTTCTGCTTTAATCATTATTATATCTTTACATATTTGATTATTTTTCACTACTTTAAAGTGAAAGTTGAATATTGAACTGTTTTATTTTTTTATTTTTTGTTTGCAGTTATTAATTTCTCTCTAAGTACTGAGTTAGTATGTTTCATATTTATTTCTATTTGAAAATATTTTCTAATTTCTCTTGTGATTTCTTCTGTGACACTGGCTATTTAGGAGTAAGTTATCTTCTACATATTTACAAATTTCTCAAATTGTCATTTATTTAAAATTTTATTCCATTGTGTCAGAGTACATATGATGTATGATTCTAGTAATTTAAAACTAATAAAAAGTTGCTTTGTAACAGTTTATACCCTAACCTGGATTGTGTTTCATGTGTACTTGAGAATATTATATATTTTTTTAGTTGTTGTATAGATTGATCCCTAGATGTGTGAGATCTAGCTGATTTATAGTGATAAGTTTTCTAGTTCTTTGTTGCTATTTCGTCTAGTTTTAATCATCATTGAAAGTAAAGCATCAAATTATTCACCATTTTGATATTGTATATTTTCCCCTTATATTCAGTCAATATTTGATTTATGCTTTTTGAATTAGTTGTTAGGTGTACATATGTTTGCAATTGCTAAATATTATTGATGGACTGACCATTTGTCATTATAAAATGTCCTTCTTTATCTCTAGTAACTTTTGTTTTAAGGCTATTTTGTTTTATATAATTGCAGCTTTCTAGCTTTCTGGTGACTGCTGTTTGGATATTTCTTTTTCCATTCTTTCCTTTCATTCTACTTGACATTTGTGTCATAAGTGTATTTTGTGTAGAGTTGCATCTTGTTTTTTAATCCAATCTGATAAACTTTACTTTTAATTTGATTATGTAATCTTTTCATGTTTTATGTTAATATTGATGCAGTTGGATTTTTGTATGAGAAATTTTTTTCGATTTAAATGTTCTTTATCAAAGTAATATTGGTTTATAACATTGTATAGGTTTCACATGTACAAAGTTAGATATCAGCATCTGTGTAAAAGAAATTATGTTTGCTACCAAATACCTGATTTCCATCCACCACCATACAAATGACCCCTTTGACCCAAATGTACCATACTCCTTACTCTTTCCTTCAGGTAACCATGATTTTCCTCTTGTATTATTTTATTTATTATTTCTATATTTTATTTACCTTTTTACTCTATTATTCACAATGCATAATCTCTATTAATTTATTTTCAATTTTAGTAACTTTTGCCAAATAAAATCTGCTTTTAAACCTTCTAATGAACATTTCATTCCAATTGTACTTCCACCTCAGTATTTTATATTTGGTTCTTTTAAAAATATTTTTTCCTCTATTGCTGTTCTCTGTTTGAATGAGACATATCACACCATCCTTTGCTTCTTTAACTATGATGTTATTTAGCTACTTGAACATAATTAAAATAATTGTCTGGCAGTTTTTGCTAAGACTCAAAGTCTTTGTTGTCAGCTTTTTATTTCTGAGTATAGGTCATATACTGTTATTTGTATGTTGAAAACTTCTTGTTGAAAAATCAAACATTTTGCATAATGAATTATAGCAAATTTGTATACTGACCCCTCTCCACTTATTATTTGGGTGTTTGTTTGTTTAGTAAATAGGGTGGGCTATTTCAATGATGTGCATATCCCTTACATTGTGCAGTCTCTGATGCCAGTGAGTAGATACGACCTTGGGTATGTATATTGTCACCTTGTGACAAAAGTGCTTTTAGCAGTGCTTTCTCTGATTTCTTCTTTCCTTGCTTTTTCTCTTGAGCTGACTTATGCTTCTGTAGGTATAACTGTAGATTCAGCTGTTAGCCTCCATTTATTTCTGTATGATTATTCTATTATTTTTAATAATGCTCCGTGAGAATAAATTTCTCTATAAAATAATGCAATTAAATTCAGAAACCTTTGCAAGAGTAGACTTCATGTTCACTCTGAAATTTATTCTAACTTCATGAGAGCTTGTCTTAACTATCTTTCTCTAGTCTTTTGGTAAGCTTGATGCTTTCTTAGAGGTACCCAAGTCCTCTTAATTTCTTTCCACCATAATGCCCATTATTTTCTAGAATGTCTTTCAGTTTACCACACTTTATTTTACCCCACTAATGTCAGTTCTCTTTGAGAACACTTTGGAGCTCTCTGCTTTTACAGTCTCCTTCCAACTAGGCAAAATCTCCAACTGGGCAGAGATGTTATTCCAGGTCTAAGGGTAAGGACAGTGACTTACTTTGTCTGAAAAACACTCTTTCTTTGTGAGCAGGGCTATGGGTGGGGGTGTAGCTTCTGGTCCCCTTTGCTCATCTTTTCTAATATAGAATTTCTCTACTGAAAGTGAGCTAGGGTGATACTCATCAGGTCCCCAATATTCATGATTTGCTGTATCTAGGGTGGAACTTCAGCCCTATTAATGGTGGTTCAGTATAGTGAGACAGACCCAGAAAACTTAGTTGTCTTTTCCTGGAGTAAAGCAGGGAAAAAAGAAGGATGAGAATTGGTGATTGCCCCTTCTGGGGAACAGCATAACTCTTGAATGGGACCTGGGAGGAGAGTGAGTCCTTATTTTTGGCCGCATTCACATGGAGGGAGCTTCTGCTATGCTGATTTAGCTGTGTGGAAAATTAAAAAAAAAATGGTTGAGTCCAGTGCCAAATGTCACGTTTGCAAAACAGAGTGACTTTCCTGCCAAAATTCAGTAATAATGTTTTTCATTTACTGTATACGTTTTCGACAATTTATCACGTTATCAAATAGTGTTTTAGGTTAATTTGCAATTTATAGTTTTCGCTGATTATAGTTGTTTCATTGGGGAGAATATCTGTTTGGTCTCTGCTGTCATTCCAGAAGTTTTTTATTCATCGTGGGTTTGTTTTGCTCTGTTTGTGATAGTGTATCTAAAAATCCTGCTTAACTCAGAATACAAGATCCTGCTATCAATTTATTCAGTTGTCTTGTTTTGTTAACATTTTTTTACATCTGGGAAATTCACTTAATTGAATCTTCTTTACAAGACCAAGAAACTTACCATCTCTCTGAATAGGATAATAATGGGAGCATCATATTATTACAAGATATTTTTATTCTCTGAATGTGTTTTGGTATTAAAGGTGAATTCTGCTTGTACTGATTTTCTTTTCCTGATCCTATTTCCCCTAAACAACTCTTTAATCTGATAGTTCAATTTTATTTGTACATATTGTATATCAGTTGTGTGTTAACTTTCTGAGTGCGATTAAAAATATATTTACAAAACATTTGTAATACAAACTCAAATAGCGGTGCTTACTTCTACTCACACCTTTATGCGTCTATATCTGAGGCTCCCCCATAGGTCACCTGATTACAGGTTTTGTGATCTCCAGACGACAACCCATTTATACTCCCACCATGGTCTGATCGGGTTTAATAACCTCCATGTTGTATTCTTTTATGAAATCAAGTTAAGAAACTTTGACATACAACATTTATGACACATTGGTCAGTGGCAGACAACTTTTTCTGTTTATGACCTGGGATTTTTCTCCAAAGTTTATCATTAAAATTTTGTTACACAATTATCTTCAGTTCCACTATTAAGTAGTATTATAAAGATTGATTTGGGGGAAGACATTCCCCTACATGTATTAAAAATAGTACATGCAATAATAAAATAAGAGTGGAACGATAGCAATGTTATTGTGTTTTCATTTAGTCAGCATAAGTTTCTGTGGTTTAATCAAATAAATATAGAACAAATTATTCTTGTAACAATGTTGCATAGGTCTGCAGCTTCCCAGTCCGTGGCATTTTGTGTCAATAATGGCCTAGGGTTTAGTCAACAAAGTGATTTGTCCTCATGAGGATATGAATCAAAGTTAAAACAAAATTCTTATCTTTCTCAAAGTAGCTTTCAATGCACTATTATTTGTACCTTTCCCTCTTGATTAAATCACTCGTTAGTTTCCTAGCTTTCAAATACTATTTCACCTTTCAATTATTTTCATAATTTATTTACCTAAAAATTCCTTCCTGGCATAGGTTCTGTTTGGTGTGTAAGTTTAGTTTGGCAACTGAACACTCGGTGTTGTATCCTGATGTTCAACTATTTTCAGTCATATGTGGTAACAAATCTGTGTCTTTTTATTGACTTTTCTGTCTGGAACCTCAGTACAGAACTGAGTAGATGTAGGAACTGAGAAATTGTGAATAGATACTGGCATAGATAATAGATTTTATTGCAAATACTGTCATTGCTTTTTTTGCATCTATGCGTTAGATATATTGCCTGTTCTGGACCTCAGAAGAAAATCACTTTTTCATCATTAAATATAGTGCTCACTACAGGTTTTGGTGTATACTTAAAAAAGTCATGTTGATAAAGTTCCTTTTCAATTCTTATTAACTATATAAGAGCTTTTTATCATGAATAGACACTGGACTTTGTTCATTGCTTTTTCTGCATGTTGCATTCCTGGGATAAATTCTACTTGATCATGATATATAATTCTTTTCTTAAAAAAAAATCTATATTAAAAATTTGGATTTGATTTTAAAGGTTAGTTAAGAATTTCCTTATCTATGGTCATTAGAGATACTAGACTGTAGTCGTGTTTTTTTTTTTCCTTTCCCCTTTTTAATGTCTATGTCTGATATTAGTATCAGAGTAATGCCTATCTCAGAATCAGCTGGGAAATATTCCCACCTCTTTTACTTTATAAAAAATATTATTTAAAATCAAATCATTCTATCATATTTCCTTTCTCTGATTTATTTTCTATTAGAGTTTATTTTGTTTCTTTCTTTACTTACATGAACTTCATTTAATATTGGCATTTTCCATTCATAAATATTTTGTAGAATTCATCAGTGAAGTTATCTAGACCTGAAGTTTCCTTTGCAGGAAGATTTTCAACTTAAGAGCCTATTTAATTTAAGATTATTCAGGTTATAATTTCTTTTTTGTTGAAACTATTATCATAAAATTATTCATTATATTGCCTTATTTTTAATTAAATATTTGTAGAAGGTACTGACTTTGTAGCTTTCATTACTTATAATCATTATTTGTGTTTTCTTTCTTTTTTCTGATTAGTCTAGCTAGAAACATCAATTTTAATGATCTAAAATAATCTGTTTTTATTTGCTTTTATGTTTTGTGTCTTATTTTGATTTGATTGAATTATTTTAACTGATTTTCTTTCTTCTGCTGACTTTAGATACAATTTGTTTTTTTAGTTTAGATTTTTTAAAGATATAAGCTAAAGTTAATGATTTTTTCTAATTTGGACACTTAGTGTTATAAATTTCCCTCTACTCACTGCTTTAGTTTGTCACATAAATTCCTATAGGTTCTGCTTAATTTTTTCCATGAATTTCAAATTGCTTTCTAATTTGCCTTTCATTTTTTTTTTTTTAAACAACAGGTCCTGTAGAAGCGTATTATTTATTTTATGCAACTTTGAGGATTTTTCAAGTAACTTCCATTATTGAGTTCTAATTTATTTCCTCTGTAGTCATTTAACATATTTTTGGTTTTAAATATTCCTACATCTATTGAGAATTATTTTATTGACTTGAATGTATTTACTCTGTCATAGATGTAGTTTATTTTAAAAAATAAAAATTTCGATACTAAAATATAAAGCAGATATTTTTAGTAAGTAGTTTTCATGGGCATAAATGTGTAGGCAAAATGCAAGTTCTTATTAACTAAACATAATTTTTAGCTATTTTTTAAAAAAATAAACTATTTTTAGAGAAATTTTGAAAGCAAATTTACTCATATAATTTATCAAAAAATGCTGATTTGCTATATATTCTTTTCCCTACAAGTAACTGTCTTCCTCACTAGCAACATACTGAACAGAGTAGTACAGTTGATAGATTGAATGAACCTATGTTGACACATCATTATCACCCAGTGTCCATAAATTGATGTTTGGGTTTGTTGTTGGTGTTCTGTGTTCTGTGGGTTTTGACAAATGCATAATGACATGCATTCAGCATTGGACATGATGCAGAATAGTTTTAATGCCCTAAAAATCCTCATTTCAATTCCCGTCTCTTTATCCTCCTTAGTGTAACTATAGGCAAATATTAATTTATTTGCTATCTCTGTGACTTCCCTTTTCCAGAATGTCACATAGTTGGAATGATACAGTCTTTCCAGATTGACTCCTTTCATTTAATATATTTTTGGTTTCCTCCATGTTTTTTCATGGCTTGATGGCTCAGTTTTTAATGTTGAGTAATATCCCATTGTCTGTATATATAAGTTCTTATGTTCAACTGCTGAAGGACCTCTTGGTTACTTCCAAGTTTTTAATTATGAATTAAAATGCTACAAATATTCATGTGCAGTATTTTGGGTAGATATATTTTCAACTCATGTGAGTACCAAGGAAAACAGTGGTTGAGTTCTATGATAAGAGTATATTTAGTTTTTTAAGAAACTGCCACACTGTCTTCAAAGTGACTGCAATATTTTGCGTTCCCAATGATAAATGAGTGTTTCTGTTATGCCCTATTCTCATCACATTTGATGTCATTGGTGTTTTAGATTTTGACCATTGTAATTGATATGTAGTGGTATCTTATTGGGTTTTAATTTGCCATTCCATAATGACACATAACATTGAGTTTGTTTTCATATGCTCATTTGCTGTTTGTATATTTTAAATGATGAAGTGTCTTTTTAGATCTTTTGCCTATTTTTAAATTGGATTGTTTGTTTTCTTATTGCTGAGTTTCAAGTGTTCTTTTTGACTAGCAGTCATTTATCAGCTATGTCTTTTGCAAATATTTTTTTCTGTAGTTTTTCTCCTCATTTTCTTAATGGTATATTAATGGTATCTTTTGCAGAGCAGAAATATTTAATATTTAATTAATTAGCTTATTAATTTTAATTGGTTCATTAATTCATTTATCAATTCTTTCTTTAATGGGTTATGTCTTTGGTATTATATGCAAAAAGTTACTACCAGGGCACTCCTTGAAGCTCAGGTGACTGAGATGCTGGCGTGCCGACCATGTAAAGTCCAAGGACCTGGGACTGAGGTTAACAAAAAAAAACTAAGTAAAGATGTTTCTTCCTTTTCTCCCTCCTTTCCTTTCTCCCATCCTTCCTCCTTTCATTTCTTAAAAAAAAAATTGTTTCTATTTCCAACATCATTTAGGTTTTTTTCCTATGTTATTTTCTAGGAGTTTTATTGTTTTGTGTATAAACATCAATTGATGACTCATTTTGATGACTCATTTGAGATTAATTTTTTGGGGGGTATAAATGTCTGTGCCTAGATTCATGTTTTGCATATAAATGTCTAATTGTTCCAGTGTTTTTTATTGAATACCTCATTTGCTGCTTTGTGTTGTCTTTGCTCTTTTGTCAAAGACAGATGTGCTATATTTTTGAGTCTATTTCTAGACTCTATTCTGTTCCACTGATATGTTTCTATTATTTCACCAATATTAGTCTGCTTTAATTATTATAACTTTATAATAAGTCTAAAAATTGGATAGTGTCAACTCTTTGACTATGTTTGTAAATATTGTGTTGGCTATTTTATCTTTTGCTCTTCCATACATGCTTTAGAATTATTTGTCAATATCTATAAATTAACTTGCTGGGATTTTTAAATTGAGATTTCATTAAATATGTAAATTCAGTTGAGAAGAAGTAACTCTTAAAACTGTTGGGTTACTTTTCCACAAGCATTAAATATCTCTCATTTATTTAAACTACCTAGTAGTTTAATATGTGCAATGAGATTGGATGTTAAAAGGGAAAACTTAAATAAATTTGAACACAAAATTCATAGAAATATTCTCCTCTTATATGTAATAGAAATTAGCAAATAGCAATATATAATGATAGTAACATATACATGCATATATACATATATGTCCATATTCATATATTCAAATGTATATATATAAGCACTTTATTAAGTCAACTTTTAGCTTTTTAACATTATTTTAACTAACAAAATCCAAGAAAAATACCACAAGGACTTCTAATTGATTAGGATGCAAATGTGTCCTTTCTCTAATTCAACTTTTATAATTAAATTCTGTTTTTGGTCAACAATACTTAAAAGATTGTTAAATTTTATGATGGCTTAGAACATTTCATCGTTTTGGTTAGATCCACGTACATAGTCCTTGTAACAATTTTTTTGGATGAAGCATTTTAATGGAATGGTAGCACATAACACTGTACAGGGAGTATTCACAGCTCCAAGAGTTTCTCTCCAGATTAAGAGGAAGTTCTCAGGAAAACAAAAACAAAAACAAAAACTAGATTTGCTATAGCTTGGTCCCTGGCCAGTGGCTGGGAGAGAAATGAAGTGGGAAGAGCACTGTGGTTTGCTCTCATATCACTCATAGATCCATTTTTGAGTACAGTTCTTGTAATGTAGCAGCTACTCATGGTGAAACTGGAAGGCAATCTCCCTGCACGCTCCAGGGAATCACTATGGTGACTGTTTCTGCCAACATGGATGGAAAAGTCCCCTCAAATGGTCCCAGGCTTAGAATCTGCTGGGTTTATCTCCCTGAGCATCACTTCACCTGTCTTCACAACATTCAGCCCTTCTCAAAATGAGCCAGAGTGTATGTATTTATTTCATCAGGCCGGCAGAAAATGGATGATTTTCCAGGTTGATGCAGTATTCTTAGAGAAGAGCTTTAGAAGACTGGGTGAACTTCATAGCAACAAGGCAGAATCTTTTCTGCTCAAAACACTTAATGATCTCTCCCATGAGCCCTCACTCGACCCTGTAGACATTGATGGCAATGAAGGTATGCTCACACTGGTCTTGGCCCCCTCCAGCTGCTAGAACTTTTCTCAGTGTGCCCAATTTCATTTTTCAATAATCAAGAATTAGTCAAACATTTTTCCTAATGTAAAGAGCATTATTTGGCTAACTTCAAAACTATGACACTTTTGAGCAGTTTATATTAGACCCAGATGACATTGATTTGAGATGTTACTTTGCTGTTAGGGATATCTTATCTAAAATAATAAATATATATTGAACATACACTTAGGGGTGGTATTGCTCAGTCAGAGGCATATGTTCAGTCTTAATATTTATTTTCAAATTTCCTCCAAAAGTTGAAATTCTCTTTGAAAAACAGTCAAGTAGCAGAACACTGAACATAATCTCTGTGACTGAGAAAATTCACAAATATATACCAAAAGACATACCCAAGAATATTTCTAGAAACATATTCAAATTAGCTAAAAGTATTAGAATCCAAGTGCCACTCAACAGTAGAAGGGATACACACACACAGGCACACACACTCATATGTGTATATTTTATTTACATATATACAAAAAAGTGGTATACTTGTTCTGGAATACTATGTAACAATGAAATCTGCTGCACATAAAAAAACCTAGGTGAATCTCACCAATTATTTTTGAATGAAAGAGCTGAACACAAAAAAAAACATATTGAATAATTCTATGTATATCATGCTCAAGAGAAGGGAAACATTAGATGATAAAGATAGAATGAATAGTGTTTACTTTATGCAATGATGGTTACATGAAAAGTTTTGAAGGATGGTTAGATTGAGCTGTACATTTAAGAAGTATGTACTTTATACACACTATATTTCAGCAAAAATTGAAAAATAGTAAGGCAGTGTAGGAAAGAGTTTCCATATTCGGTGTGAGAAAAGCATATCTTAGGAAAAAGAGTGGGAAAGAAATTCCGTTTATTTGTTTCATACTTTGTCGCTTGTTCTCTTGCCTAAATTCACTGTGACAGCCTCAGGGACTTATCAGCTCTGCCCCCAAATCCTCAGAGGTTCATGAGATAATTTTTTTCTGGGGATCCTCCTACATGGAGGTGGATAAGGGAGAAGGATAGAAGGATGTAGGGATGCAGTGCAGAGAGAACAGAGAAGACTCAGATTCCCTCCACTTTTCAAACAAGAACTGCAGACACAAGATCAAAGCTATGAGAAAGGCAAAGTGCCAGCCTCTCCATGTTAGTTCCCAGTTTCTGCTGCTGTTCGCTGGACAGAGAGGATGACTTGCTTTCTTTCTAGAGAACAGTTGGACAGGTACTTTTATTAATCCCAGACGGATAGATTTTTGTTTACAGAAGAGGTGTTCTCTGCCAGCTATAAGGGAGAACAGACCATTGATGATTGGAGCAAAGATGCAACTGCTTTGATTTTTTTTTTTTTTCCCCCTGTTCTTTAATTTTGAGCCGGCAGAAGCCAGAGCGCCCCTTTTAGAAGCGGGTGCACAGACTTCTCCCTCCGCCCAGTCTGGGCGGTCGGGACGCGGCAGTAAACTTGTCCCAGAGGGGGAAATCCTTCAAGCCCAGATCGTGTGCATTGCACTTTTTAGAGCACCTGGGTCATGAAAACTCCAGCGGACTTTCCTGGGAAGGACACCATGCCCCTTAAGCCTCTTTCCAACCTCTCCCAGCCTGTGGGTGCCAATCAGAGCGGTTTAGTTCCCGCAGTGTCGGAAGGGGATTTCCTGCCCGCCCCCGACGGGACCACTGCCCAGTTGGTGATGCGCTGTGTGATCCCGTCCCTCTATCTGCTCATCATCACGGTGGGCTTGCTTGGCAACATCCTGTTGGTGAAGATCTTCATCAACACCAGCGCCATGAGGAGCGTCCCCAATATCTTCATCTCCAGCCTGGCCGCCGGGGACATGCTGCTGCTGCTCACCTGCGTCCCAGTGGACGCCTCTCGCTACTTCTTCGACGAGTGGATGTTCGGCAAGGTGGGCTGCAAGCTGATCCCGGTCATCCAGCTCACTTCGGTGGGCGTTTCCGTGTTCACGCTCACTGCCCTCAGCGCTGACAGGTAAGGGGCAGGTAGTACTGGGGTTGCCTCAGAAGTGTTCGAGACCTGCTGGGGGAAAGGGTGGCCAGGCCGGCACCCGCGGAAGGGAGGGAAAAGGTAAGGCTCGGTCTGGAGAAAAGAGGGAGAGAGTGCATGTGAGTGTAAAGGAAGTCCAAAAAGCACTGAGACGTAGAGCTTGAAAAAAATTAAAAAATCATTTTTTGTAATTAAAATGACAATTTACTGAAAATTGCATGCGTTTAAAAGTCGCTTTACAATTGCATTGTTTTAAAAGTCGCTTTACAATTGCATATCATGATCTTCTCCCTTCCCTTCACACACTTTGGGAATCTTTACTATTTCAAAAAAAAACTATACAATAAAATTGCAGAAGCACAACTATCTTGTAGAAACTTTGTGTGTGTGTGTGCCTAAAACCTTAAATGTGCACTTTTTTTATTCAGCAATTTAATAACCTACATATACTAATCTGCCTTAATGTTAGAAAAATGCTTAATTTTACTTTCTTTCCAAATAAGGGGAAACATCATTTGCACTTACTAGCTAAATTTTGCTACTTATTTGAAGCAAAAACAACTAGAATAGTAAATGCTTCTCAGACAGATTTTGCATATTTAAAAAAATGTTGTAAACATTTTTTCCCCACACCAGGTAAGTATCAGATTTTAGTATCTTAACACAATGCTTTGAAAATATGTCTTTGGTATCACATCTACCTTTCTCATAGTGTAAGGGTGGGTAATGCCTAGTATTCTATTTTGCAGATCAACCAGTTCAATTGGGTCATTTTCCAGGTGAGGACATTGAGGTCCATGGAAAGTAAATTGTTCCCATGAAGACCTGGAGGGACAATACAGGTGTGGGGACACTTGGTCTGGGGAATTATCTTATGTTTTCTAGAATCATGCTTTCCAGCATGAAGCAGGAGGAAATGTTTGTTTAGGGGTGGGGCAAAATATACAGTTGGGTATCCTTTCACAAGGCCATGATCTAATTTCCTTGGGGCTGGGGTGTTGACTTAAACTATTTTGATAAACAATTTAACTTGAATGGTTGAGGTGGCCTTCACTCTTTCTCCCTAATTTCCATATTGTTATTAACAACAACAAAATCCATCTAAATTCCCTGGTATTTGTGATAACACTGTGGCATTCAACAGTTAATCTTCATTCAGTGGAGAGCTGAGAAGCCATCATTTTTTTAAACAGTACCACTGATTTTTTAGTTCATGTAACAGTCTCTCTAACACCATATTCTTACAAAATTGGGTGCCTTTGGGTAAAATTTGCACCACACTTTGTTTGTGTGATACTGTGTCTATTATCTTTTTAGAAGTTTTCAATAAATTCTATAATTAAAATGTGGCTTTTAGTTTTAATTTAACTTCCTTTTTTATGGAATTCATTTTAATTAGAAAGTTGAAAAATTTGACTTAATAATTAGAATAAAGCTTAATGAATAGCTATCACTACAATAGTAGAAATTACTATCATTAGGTTTCCGTTTTTAAAATGTAACATTAGTAACAAGATCCAGGGCTTGAGTCTATTTCACACCAATTTTCTCAGTCTAAAGGAAGCGCACAGGTAATGGCTTTGACCAAGGTCAGAGGAAATACTATTCTTGTATATTTACTTTTTAAAAGAATTTTTTGATTTGATAAGTATATCATGAATTTTGTAAGTACTGCATGGAAACTACAATGAAAATGATAAAGTTCAGTCACCTCTTCTATTTGGTCCAGAGGCAACTCTTGTCTATTAATGTCTGTTTTGGTGGACATATGAAACAGGTATTTTCATTTAAAAATAAATAAAGTTAAGTAAGAATTGAAATTAGGCAATCTTTCCACCATCTCACAGCAATGGAGGCAGCATTTGAACCCAGCTCAAAGCCCGTATGCTTCTCTATCAAGCCACATTACTATTTTCTCAGGCATAAGAAATTATTAATGTGTTTTCCTACTTAATGGTGGACTAAATAGTTTAAAACAAAACATCCAAGAGTAAAGAAAAAAAAAAGAGTAAATGAATTGCAAAAGAAAGCAGATTCATTAGTTCAATAAATTGGAAGAATATCATAAAATGTAACTGAAAGCTAAACACCTTGAATTTAAAATTAAGTAGTAGTTATAAGAATAGGAAAACTATAAAAAAACCAAAAACCAAAAACAAGAAACAAATAAGAAGCCGAAAAACAACCCATCCTAGTATTAGTGTTTAAATAATAAATTCATTTGTTTGTTAAATTCAAGGTGGCTTAAATGTCTTTGCTAGAGACAATGAAGTCAGAGAGTTTAGAAATAGACATCACAGTTACTGTAGAAAAAGAAACAAGAAGAAAATTCGATTTTGGGATGCAGAGCCCAATGTGCAATGGAGACTTAAATGTCTCCTCTCATAAACAATGATACATCACTGGATAATGAAGACTCAAAAAATACAACATTTGTGAATCTACTTTGATACCTAAATAACCCTGGTTGATAGGGCCAAAGAGCGATAGAGGTGACACAGGTTGCTACTTGTGATTATTTCCTGACTTTGCAAGCTCATTGGTGGAGTTTTGATTGACATCTCCTTAGGAACCACCACTATTGTCCACTGTAGCTATGTCTCAGAAGCAGATCAGTCAGAAGAGGAGGAAAAGAGACAATGCAGGAACTGCAACGTTAATAGGGTGTTCTTGGTGTATTTTCTACTTCTGCTTTGATGGATTTTTGGTTACTATTCTAAGATGTACATATTTTTGTTTACTCGCAAATAGATGATTAAAATCATTTGTATGCTTTCTGCTGTATCATGTTTGTAATGTTTTGGCACACATGCACAAACACACACACATAATTTCCATTCTCCAGGGCTGGACATGTGTACTGTGATACTGGGTGGGTGAAGTGCCATAAGTCAAACTGCTTAGAGCTGGTGTAGTAGATAGCTCACTACTTTCTAGTAGAGTAACTGCATTTCCAAAATTTAGAATATTATTTCTTTGATTCTTGATTACCTTTTAGTCTCTAGAAGTCCATAATTAAAGTGCAGATAACTTTTAGGAATGAATTTCTTCTTTGTTCTTTATAGAAAAAACAGGTTCCTCATGTTAACCTATAAACTTTATAGTTTTGCCTATTTGCAAATACTTAGAAATAAATTCCTTATTTTATTTTTAAATAAATGTAATGTATTTATGAAGTAAATTAAGATATATGAAATACTAAAATGAAGTTGACATTAATTTGCTGTATTGGGTATTTTTTTTTTTTAATGCTAAGTAGTCAATGTTGGATTGAAAGCAAAAATAACAATGCACCCACATGAGTAAGGTGCTAATGAGGAATATTTTTAAATTCTTGTTTACTAGCTAAGATACTCAGATTTGATTTCATAATTGAGTAGATACACAGAATCTTGAATTATTAATGTTATTTGGATATCTTACCAAAGCAAACAGATATTATCATCTTTTGTATGATTAGTTGATAAAGTATTGAAACAGACTGAATTGATATAGGCCCTTGAGTTAGCATTTTTTAGATCTTACAAAGCTTTTCATCAGTCTTTGTCTGGTGACGGAAAGGAATGCCATTATCTTGTTTCTTGGGTTCTCACCAAAACTCCTGACTGAAGCTCAGGTAAATGACAATGACTAGAGTTACTTTTTTTGGTCTGTAGCATCGCTTCAGAAACTCCACATTCACTTTACAGGTAAACCATGCTCCAAGGTGATGACTTCTCCATAACTTGTTCTAATAAAAAATTAAGGCAGTCTAAAAATAAAGATAAAGCAATATGCCACAACAATAAACAGGGAGGAAAACCAGGTGTAGGAAAAATGAAAATTGAATAATATAAGGTGATCCTTATTTTCTCAAAATGTGTCATATAGGTGCATCCTGGTAGCTTAGTGGTTAAATTTGTGGACACAGACTACATGCATCCCAAGGACCCAAGTTCATGATCAAGGGGTCCAGAGTAACAACCAAGATGAGTGACTAAATATAAATTTAAAAAGTGCTTCTTCTTTCTGTCTTTTGCTGCCTGCCTGTGCTCATCTTCATTCCTGCCAGCACAATTCCTTAAAAAAAAAAAAAAAAAAAAAAGGCATGTTTGTCTGAGGATTTTCTAGCTGCCAATACAAAATTTGTTTTGCATAACAAATACTCAGTTGTTATTTTATATAACCATAGAAACAGGATGAATTGACTCTGTACTTCATTTATTCATTTTTAACTTGAATCTTTTTTGTTAAATAAAGGTTATTATATTTGACTTCAATAAATCAGGTATCTTTTATTCATTAATCTCAAACACATTTTGGCTTCTTTTCCCCTTCTCCTTAGAAGGATTCTCACACATTGAATTAGAGGTTCTGCATAATTCTCAGAATATTTCAATAATACTTATTGCTTTATAGTTTTCAAAATTTATTCACCCGTCTTGATCTGAAACCATTGGAACAAACTACAAATAAGGAGGGAAGACACAGGGTTGAGGTTTATGTCATCTGTCACACTGGCATCTGTTATGTCCAAATATTCTAGCTAGGAGGAAATGATAAAAATGCACAAAGTACATGCCCATAAGGCAATGTTATCCTCATTTTCAAAATAAAAGTAATATCTTCAACTGTGGAGCTGAGGGACCTAAAGAGGACACTGTTACCTCATTAGTGTCGAGCAGAGAGACTCAAAGAGGACACTAGTAATTGGTAAGGTAACTGCTCATTTCAGAGCTGCAGTGGTTTGTCACACTTCCATATTACCATTTACCAGACAAGTCTCTTATTTGTAGGCTGACCATGCCTATCATTTTAAAGGAGACGTTACCCTTTTTGCATATTTCCCAACTGTCCCATCATTTTAATGTAAATGTCAATTTTATCCTGTTTTTAAAATAAACCGTGGTCATCTTTAACGTGGGGCAAAGGGACAGTTGAGTTGCTGGAGACCCAATCTATTGAGGGAGCCCCAAAGCAGTGGCAGTCACTATCGGTCTTCCTGCCCCACTGTGAGGGAACAGGAATTACACACCTGTTTTTTCAAAGGGAGCAGAACATCATAGCATGATTGAACTGCAGGTAAGTGCTATGGCTTTTTTTTTCTGGCACTGTAGAGGTTATCTCTGGCACTGTGGGGGTTACTGGGCATTTCTGACAGTGAGAGTTAAAAAGTGGCATGTGCTTTAGGCAGGATATTCAGAGTGGGGCTCAGAGGTGCACCGAATTTGGTTTGCACCTAAGATGTCAAAATTCCTTGCACAGACTCTGGTCATTTGTGTCAAGTCCCGCCAAATTTCACCTCATTACTACGTGATTGCCTATTTACATCACATAGTACTTACTTGTTGCTGTCTTGGCTGCTCTGCTCCTGCTAGGATTGCTCTACCTCTTCCTCTCCCCTAGGTTGCCAGTGCATATCTCCCTTCCATTTTTGCCATCCCAATGTCCATTTTTTGCTCAGGGGAATAAGGTCAACTTACTTATTTGATAATTTATACTGGTTCCTTTTTGCCCACTCCTCAGAGGAAACCAAGTCCCTCTAAGCTGTATCTCTCAGTCTTTTACCTATAGTGATACATTTAAGTAGGGGATCATCTGTTCTGACTGAACGTTGAAGTTAGTGAAGTACAACACTGTCCTCACTGTCAGTCGTCACCAGCAGGGCAGTTCCTATATGTGTGTTTCACAAGCAAAAACAATTCACATTGGTTCTTCTAATTGTTAATTGTTTAAGAGGCCTGACTGATGTTTAAGCCTTTTAAAAATAATTGTAATTATGTTTTATTTTCTCACTTTCAAGAAGTCCTTATTGAATATTGTTTATTTTTTTTCAGTTAGTCCTTATTCAACTGTTACTTATTACATTTCTGGAAAAGTTGATGCTGACACGAGGTGTAGATGACTCTTCTGTAAAGGATTGATCCAATATTTAACACAAGAGACATGGTTACATATTATATATTTTATGTTCACTTTCTGTTATTACTTTACTTTTGAATCATTGTACAGTTTTTAGACAGTAATTTGTGTTAACAGTAGATGGTTTTCAGTTCTTTGGAGAACCACACCCACATCCCAGATATACTGTCTGTATTTGTAAAGTTTATTTGCTATACGAAAAGACAAATGACTTAATTACATTTACTTTTTCATTGTCTGCTATTTTTGTTCCTTTGCTCTCATTATTTTCTATATGACCAAGGTTATTTTCAGTTTCAATCCATGCTCCAAATTCAAGCTCTAGCATAATATTGCTAGCTTCAAATTTAATAAGTTATCTCTTAAGTTATTGTTTTAATTATTGATACAAAGTATTCAGTGTGATTAGGTTCACAATCTATTTCTTATGTATACAACTGATCTATTAATGTTCTTAACAATATTTTCTATTTCTATTATCTAGAGATCTTCATGGGGAACAGAAACAACACTAAACCTTTACATTTCCCTAGAACTTCCCTGACTTATCTATTGGTCAAGATGTTTTGATATTTTTCTTATGCATATTTTCATAAAAATAGCTTTCGACTTGCAATGCACTTTCTTTTATAATTTGTGGAAATTGAGGGGTGATTATTTTTTAAATGAAAATTTTAATGATTATAGAGTAATTCAAAATAGTTTTGGAAAATAAAACTTTAATGAAGAACCAATTTTATTTTACAAACAGGTTATGAAACCATAACCGAGAGATGATTATAGGTGTTTATATAGATTATATGAAAATGAAGTTTTTAGAGTTGGCTTAAAAGAATACAAAACATTACTTACTACTACTATAGAAGTTGTTTCTCCACTATGAAAAATAATCATTGAATTGAAAAAACATAATTGTAGCTATGCAAGAAATCTGGTTAAAAATAGCATTGACTGTGGTGCCCCTTCTGACTCTGGCATCTGATTTACTGGTGTGCAGACCACATACATCCCAAAGACCTGGGTTCAAAACCTGGGGCTAGGATGAAAAACTGAAAATGAACAATTAAATAAGAAAATATTTTTTTAATTAACATTGACTTTAAAAGAACAATAATGTTAAATGTCTAAATGTTCATAGACAAAAAAAGCATTTATTTCTTTCAGGTGCAGTCTCTGCTGTGTGTATGTGTGTGCATGTGTGTTTACCTTGAATCAACTGCTTACTGGCTCTGTGATCATTTGAACATTGAACAGCACTTAATTCCTTAGTCGAGATGAGCTTTTCTGTAAAATGGGGCCACTGATCAGTTTTATCACACAGGATTATTTTATCAAGTGAAATAATGTGAAAGCATTTTTAAACAGTGGGCTCTTGTGTAATGACATCTGTTATATCAAACATTTATTATATATGTGTCAGGATGACAAATGACTCACTGATTCAAATCAATACTTACTCACATATGCAGTTAATTATAAGAAAATAGCTTAAAGTGGAGAACAAAATTAACCTATTGTAAAACTAATGGCAATGATCTCTTCAGCTTGGAGTCACCTTCCTCAATACCTTTAACCATAGAAGGGCTAGTTTAGACTCGCTGCCTTCATCAGCATGACTTGTTGCTCTCCTTCTTATGAGGCTGTCCTCATTTCAAACAGATAATTCATTAAAAACAAAGTCATTTTTTTTCTGGTAAAGAATAAAATTGCTGATATAACTGTAATCCAGTGCAGCATATCTCATCCTTTCCAAACTAATGCCTTCTTATAAAAGATTTTTTATGGTTTTAGACATTCTATTGCATGATAATGCAGATACTTTTACTTTTTATTTTTAAAAAGAAAGGTGTAGGCAAGAATGCAGGTGAGCAAAGGCAGATAGGAAGGAAGAGAGAGGAGGAAGAAACACTTTATTTTATATTGTTTGTCTTGGTTGTTCCCCTCAACCTTGGGACACGAACTCATTTCCTTGGGATGTATGTGGTCTGCAAGAATGAAGGCAGCTGACCAAACTACTACTCCACTGGGGATGCCAAAGCAGATAATTTTAAATGATGGATTTATTCATTTTGTTCAAATAAATTTTATGTCAATACTTTTAAGACACAATGAAGGCAGGTATATGATTCTTCAGAGACCAAACTGCTACTGAATTCCAGATTTTCTTAACACTTCTGAATGCGAGTACATTACACTAGACAACCTCGCAGAAAACTTGGGTAGTGATTCTTATTGTCATGGTCAATCTTCTTGAAAAGTGGTTCCTCAACCTGGTTTATATTCAGAATCAGTTAACTGTCATAGTAAAATGCAAAATCTCACATTTTACTTCCTAGAGACTCTGTACCAGTAAGTTTAGGGAGAAATTTAATATTTTCCCTTCATTTTTCAGTTCTCTAGGTGATTCTGAAGATTGATCCAGCTTGAACATCACTAGACTATACAGTGTCTCTATAACTCACCTCCATTTCACCTCAGCCTAATGTCCAACCACCCAGACGACCCTACCAAACTGCTCTCCCTGAGTCATTGCCTTGTTACTCAGCACATTTCCTTATTTGTTCTTTATATCCTTATTTTCATCTATTGAGAACCACTTACTGTTGATCAGGCATGGTATTATGTGCTATAGATACTACAGTGTGCAAAATGTAGGCTCTGCTTTCAAGACTTTATTTTAATTTTATTATTTTTTTAAAGGAACGATACAGGCAGGAATGAAGGTGAGTAGACAAGCAGGAAGGGAGAGGAAGAAGAAGAACTTTGTTTCTTATGTATTTGTTCACATAGGTTGTTCCCCTGGGTCCTAGGTCTTGAACCCAGGAATATGGGATGCATGTAGACTGCTCCCAATTATACTGATGGCTGGGCTACCAAGGCTCACCCAAATTCTATTATTTGTAGGGAGAATTTGTCTCAGAGACCTTTACTTGTTTTTGAAATTCTCTTTCTCTTGCTTCCATACTACCCTTCTCCAATTCTATTGGTGAGATCACACTAAGAAGTCCTCTTGGACTTTGATGAATGAAAGTTCGAAAAGGAAAAAAAAAAGAAACTGGGAGTAGTATTACTAGAAAGGTATGGAAAAATGTGTTAATGGAGCTTTTGAGATGTAGTAACTTTATATGAGTGAAAATGATTTAATTAATATGTTTAAATTTAATGATCTCTTTATAAAAGTAAAAAATACTACAAAATAAACTAATGTAAATCTATCTTTGAATGTGTTAATCTGATAAAAAATAAAAATGGAAAAAGTAACTTATTCTGGTTTTGTTTCTAATTCTCCTTTCAGTTTTTTTTAAGAGCATACAGTTAAGCAAAATAGGAAAAGGGAACACATGTCTTTTGAGTTCTGCCATGTGCGAAACTTGATTAATATATTCTATGTGTTACTTTATTTAATTTGCTGTCTGATTTTTATTTTCTGTTTCACATGAGAAATCCCTCTAGATCAAAATGTGAATTGCCTTCTCCCTATCGATAATCTAGTGCTTAACTGCAAGGCTCAGAGTCTTAGAATGACATTTGGTGGAAGTCTGGAAGGAGAGAGGCTCTCCCAGGTGTCAGAGTAGCATTAAAGCTGAGAACCATTAATCTGTGGGCAATTCTTCCAAGGAGACCTTAACTTCTTGTGATGTAACTTGAAACATTCTTACAACATCAACTAATTCAAACATAAATAAGGAGAAGGCACAGGTTATGGCATGCTTAGTATCTGTTCACGGCCAGGCACCATAATAGATGTTTATGCATTTTTGCTAGCTACAAAACTGAGGGAGATGTTTTTTACTTCTACCTTACAGAGGAAGAAAATTATTTTAAATAATTTTCCAAAGGATATCAGAAATGAGATAACGACTCAGGTTGTGTTTTGTTAACCTCCTAAATATAACAACTTCTAAGGACACTTATAAATAACTCTGAGGGGCATATACAATTTTGGTTTGTTTGCATTATCATTACCCTACTTAATGTCTGTGATTGTGTTAGATGTGGAAGTTTGGAATGTTTAAATCACCACGTCCTAGAATGTGGTTCCTTTATCACTATGATGGTGTTAAGTGGAAGGAGAAATGATCTCTCAAGTTCTGGACATTAAATAAATTTGAAAATCAAAGAGAATGTATTTTCAGTTTCAGCTCTTATGATTAAATTATGGAGAAAATCCCCACCTAGATCAGTTCCTGGGATTTATTAATGCCCTCAGGGGGGAAAAAAGTAGGAGGCTGCTGGTTCAGAAACTATGAGTAAAGTGTAGAATTTAATAATATTTTGTGACTTTTTTATATATTATGATCATTACATATATTATAAACCTGTAGTTATACAGGTTTTGAAGATAAAAATATTCAATAAATGATACTTATAGTATTTGTAGATTTAGAAAAAAAATTTGTGAAAGAGGTAAGCAAAATACTACAACTTGAGAAATGGCAATTTGCAATATTTTTCTCTTCCTTTCTGTCTTTTATACTTGTAGATAGAGACATCACAGATCTTTGGTATTCTATACACTAACAAGATCTTAGCAAAGATCTCTCTGTTGCTTTTGCTTGCCTCCCTCCCTCCCTCCCTTCCTTCCTTCCTCCTTTCCTTTCTCTTTCTCCTTCTCTCTCCTCCTCTTCCTCCTTTTCTCTTTCTCTCCCTCTGTTTCTGTCCCTCCCTCTCTCCTTTCCTCTCAGAGTAATTTGAAATGCATTGTCTCTTTAGGTATAGAGCCATTGTAAACCCCATGGACATCCAGACTTCAGGGGCAGTGTTGTGGACCTATGTGAAAGCAGCAGCTATTTGGGTCATCTCCTTGTTGTTGGCAGTTCCTGAAGCAATGTTTTCCGAAGTGACAAGCATCGGTAACTTGGATAATGACAGCTTCACAGCGTGTGTACCCTATCCTCAGACAGATGAATTACATCCAAAAATTCACTCAGTGCTCATTTTTTTGGTCTATTTCCTCATACCACTTACTATTATTAGTGTGTATTATTACCACATCGCAAAGACCTTAGTTAACAGTGCACGTAATCTTCCTGGAGAATGCAATGAACATGCCAAAAAACAGGTGAGTGTAGTAGGTGTGTATGTTGGGGATACATTAGTCAGATGCAGGGACTGTTATTTTGTGTTCTATTTCATGGGCTCGCCATACCGTGAATGATTAGAACGGGGTCTGAGAGCACTGAGACAGGCACCACCCTAAACTAGAAAGAATGTTGGGGGGTCTCTGATGTGTGACCATGTCAGAGCTCTGAAGTCCCACTGAGGCCTAGCTAATCTGCCATTTCTTTCTGGGGCCATTAGAAATGAATGTTTTTAAAGGTTTGTCTTTTCTTTCTTTTTTTAAATAAAAGTTATAGGCATGAATGAAGATGAGTAGGCAGACAGGCAGGAAGAAAGAAGAAGGAGCATTTTATTTAATTCCATTTTTTGCTGTTCACACTGGTTGCTTCCCCCTACCCCATTCAGGGGACTGGACCCCAGGGGTGTGAGCCCTGAATCCTTCCGAGGCAACTGACATATTCGCTGCTCCACCAGGGCACTCTGGGAGGATTTTCTTTTCTTTTTTCTTTGAGAAATGGCAATTTGCAATATTTTTCTCTTCCTTTCTGTCTTTTGTACTTGTAGATAGAGACATCACAGATCTTTTTTTTTTTTTTTTGTGCAAATATTTATTCAAAGAACAACATCATGAACTAGAAAAATTACACACTTTAAGTATGAGTTCATTTCATTGTTGTCTCTTCTTCTCCTGTGAATCCTCCAAAGACGACAGGAAATCTGGGAGTGTATGTATTATAAAGGGACCCAAGTCACTGCTGGGGATCCAAAGCTGGGGTTTGTGTAGAAGATCTTCCAGGCTGGAAGATTCTGGAAACTGTGGGCAGCAGCAGAAGAGTGGAGAATGATACCAAGTGTAGAAGTCATCCTCGATTTAATTCAACTTACAGCTTTTCCTACAAAGATGATATACTAATTTAAAAATTATATGTACCTTCCACTTATCCTTTAACGTGGAGTACTGCTTTCTGATAAAACCTATTGTGTTCATTCACAGAGAGACAGACACACTGCACTTATGGAGCAGAATTTCGAGTTATGCATTTGTATAATCCTACTGAGGACCTTCTTCCAAAGGGTTCTGTAGATACAGGGAGGTAATGTTTACCTGTTCCCCATGTTGAAGGCAAAAATCATTGAACCACAGGACACTAAATTTGTTGGGTTGTAGTTGGAGGCGCTGGTTGGGGCTTTGGGTACTTTAGGAACAGCCGATTCTGATAATAGTTTCTTGCATGGAAAGTAGCCTGTATTTATTGCTGACCATTAACATAACGTGATGACCAGTTACATACACTTTTAAGATTTTTTAAAAATCCAACAGATCATTAACATTTTTTAGATAAATTAATAGATTTTCTTTGTATAAATATCTGGCATCACTGAAGCCAAATGTCAGGTCATAGGATCATTGCTTTCCCCTTTACATATAGTGTCTTTGTTTAGACTCTTGTGATCCAATTTGTATTTCAGTTTGGGTATTTTAGCTTTTGCTTTGGTTTTAAATATCTTTCTCACCTCCACTTAAAAAACTGGCTTTAGTTGTGTTATGTTTTTGTGAACTTCCCTCTCGAGGAACTTACTAACGCAGACTGGAATGCAACCTGATATCTACTGAGAAGTAATCCTAATGCCAACAGCCTACCTGTACACTTGCATCTGCAAGTATTCATTGCCATGAAGTTCTTACACCCTATTCTACCTACTTAGCAGGACACTGATAATTTATACAAATTTCGTGTTCAACCTCCTAAAAGTGCTAGTTGACCACATTCTGTTTCTGGAACTAGACTCCTCTTGCACCATCATTTGCTACATTTGTCATCACTCACTACTCCCTGAAGTGAGATTGGTTTCAATTCTAGATCTTTCCAGTCTTCTCTGTCATATTCTACCTGACTGCCAATAGTTTAGGTCAGAAAGTATATTATATTAACTGCTATCAATATTTTATAAGAACTTATTTTCATTTTCATGTTGCCTTATTAAAATATTTGAACAAATTAGACAGTTTGTACATGTTAAATAGTTTTTAGATTTAAAAAAATTAATGCCCAATATACAAACTTTTCTATTTATCAAATTCCTGAAGACTTTCCTATAGAACAGTAAACATAGTATGCAAAACTTATGAAAATAGTTAAAATGTATTTTTATTTTTAGAGGTAATCTGACATAGTAATGTGTATAGGATTGATAGTTAAGTCACATGCGTTTGATTTATGTGAGTCAGGAGTTTGTCTCAAGTTCTTTTTTGTGGTTAAAAAAAAATCACCCTCTATTTCAATAGAATGTTTGTTTCTATTTCAAACACCCTGATTAAAATTTCTAGACTTGAATATATTCTATAGTTCATTAATTCATTGGATTTAATATAAACAGAAGTGATTTGAATTTATAGAAAACATAAGGCTTTAAGCAAAAGAGAAAGTGTTAAATTTAAGAGAGCATTTTTAAGAACACAGTTTTAACCTGGAGACACGGTCATTTATTAATCATTTATTATTGTCTTATACAAGCTGTCAAATTATTTTAAATAAAAATAGTATGGCGAGCAAAGTAGGCTTTATCAAACTGTTAAAATCATCACTTTGAGAAGGAAAATGATTTTGTACTTTTGGATGCATCTAAATGCTATGATAAATGTACTCTTTTTCAAGCATGATATGTTTCAAACGTGGCCAGCTTCCTTTCATTTTAATCAATGGAACTATTTCTTTATATTTGCAGATGGAGACACGGAAACGCTTGGCTAAAATTGTGCTGGTCTTTGTGGCTTGTTTTGTCTTCTGCTGGTTTCCAAATCACATCCTCTACATGTACAGGTCTTTCAACTATAGGGAGATTGATCCTTCCCTAGGCCACATGATTGTCACCTTAGTTGCCCGGGTTCTGAGCTTTTGCAATTCTTGTGTCAATCCTTTTGCTCTTTATCTACTAAGTAAAAGCTTCAGAAAGCATTTCAATAGCCAGCTCTGTTGTGGGAGGAAGTCCTATCAAGAGAGATCAACCAGCTACCTCCTCAGTTCTTCTGCAGTGCATATGACATCGCTGAAAAGCAATGCTAAGAACATGGTGACTAATTCTGTTTTACTAAATGGGCACAGCATGAAGCAGGAAATGGCATTGTGATTTTGACCTTTCAACTCAGTACCTGGAAAGAACTTACTCAATGTTCCTTTTCTGTTGAGCAGAACAGAATTAAACCTTGTCTCATTCTTACTATTATGCTCAGCTAATTCATGAAATGATTTCACGATTGACTCACAAAGAATCAGAGCTGACATTTTTCCCCCTTGAACAGGACTTTAAATGACATTAAAAATAAATAATTGCTCATGTTAAAAGTGATTCAAAAAACAATTGTATTTGTGAATGTAGATCAATATTGCTTCAGGTGGTAAGCTGTTGCTGGGGCCAACTTTAGCTACATTTGTTTTATCTTATAGCATGAAAAGATTTCTGTGTCACTCGATGATTCAAAAAGGGTAATACTCAAACATCTGATAATTGAAAGATAAGTCACATTTTCTCAGTGAATTTTATTCATAACTAGTGCATGTCTCTCTTTATACCTTCTTTGTTGGATTAAAATAAGAACTAAACAGTGGAGTTTAATTACAAGCCAATAATATTTATTCTGATTTTTTGTGTGGTTATCCTAGTTTAAAGAAATAGCTTCTACTCTAACTTCTAGGTATGTGATATGATGGCATGTGTCTTTTGAACAGTAAAATAGATATCAAATGAATCTTACTTATCTTTTGAATGTAATACATGTATATGTCCCAAGTTGTAAAACTGAGGACAGAAAAGAGACTAAAGATGACAAAAAGGAATGACATCACATAAAAATAACCACAGAGCACCAGACTAAGACAAATAAGAGTTAATCAAAATAATTTCCCACTAGCATGTAAGCAGCACAAATAAAGTTGGGGTCATCTCATGCCCTGCTTCCTTTTCCCATCGTTTCAAAGAGGAAGGCTCATTCGCTTGAGATTGTTTTCCTTTTTCCTTTCTTCCCCAATAAAACTGTTATTACTCAGTAATGCTTTGAGAGAGGCCCTGAAATTCCTTTTAGAGACTTGAACTCAAGAAGCTAACATGCGGGATGAGAAAGGACCAAGAAGTTGGGAGGAGAGAAGGGACTGGGGAGGTGGCCATCCCTGCCTAAGACCAGAATACTATGGTATTTAACTAGAACCAAGGCCCTCTCTTTCTTCTACCAGCCTCTGGAACTTCTGGAACAGGATCCTATCTGCACCCCATATCAAAATTCTGACTCTGAAAATGACATAGCTATCATTGTATATATTGCTAAATCTCTGAATATTTGAATGATTCTGTATAAATTTAAGATTTGTGTAATTCTGATTAGGTCAACTATTTACTCTTTTGCCACAGCTATATGACAAGTTTATTCTGCATGATATTACAGTTTTCTCTGAATAAGTTCTTAAATATTTTAATCAACATAAAAAGCTAATCTTTATCAAGTTTTAAATGCTACCTCTTCTTAAGTGTGTATATTCAATAAACCCAAAGTTTGGATTAATGTTTCATACTATGTCTCTTTAAATTTGTTAAGTAGAAAAGCTTACAAAGTATACTAGAAAGTATACGAAGTATTTTCTTAAGCACTCCTAATCCATAATATTTAAGAAATAGTCAATTATATGTGGCAAGAGGAAAAATAAAGGTAAAGCATCTATGACAGTTAATAACAATCATGATAACAAATATTAATCAAGTGTATTCCATGTTCTAGGCATAATCTTAAAGCTTTATGTGCATATTATCCAATTTAATCTGTAATGTAATTCCTGAGGTGAAAAAGAGATTGACCAAACTATGATAAGGTGTACCATACAATTTAGGAGATGACCATTAAAAATACACAATTTTGCAAAAATTATCAGATAAACATATTGCTAGGGTCTGAACAACATTTTATTCACTTCACAGTGAATCGACCTCTAAAATATGTCTTGTATTTATTTTAGAGATTAGGAAATTGAGATATTAAGAAACTTACAAAGGATTGCGTAGTCACGTGGGAAAGGTGGAATTTAAAACCTGGTATGTCACCATGGTGCACATGCCTGTTAGTCTATCATCATTCAGTGACTTTCTTCTATCACAAATAATTAGTTGCTCTTAATCTTTGGGGAAGTTGTAGATCCACTCATCAAGAAAGACGAAAAAATTACACACAAATTATATATTGACTCAGTATTTTATAAATCTTTAAAACTTATTTATTAAAATATAAAGAACCATGGGCATCAGGATAAGAATCCCTAGGCAATACAGAATCATTCTATTTGCTAATATTAAGTTGATGGTAGAAATATATGCGTGTGTATATCTATGCGTGTGTGTTTTCACATAGGATTTTAAAATTTCATATATATTGTTTTATATGCATTAATATACAAGATGCATAAACATATATATGAAATTATATATATAGTTACATGTCAAACTAAAAAGCCCTGTGAATTTCACCATTTTCTTAAATATTCCCTTCCTTAAGCTTTAGTATCAATTAAATCTTATATATTTTAGTTTATGTATAATGAATTGTTTTTTATATTTATTTTTGAAATATTTATATTTGCTTTTGGACTTTTAAAGAATTCATTGCTCTTGTTATCATAGAATGAAGCTAAAAGAAATAAACCTCAAAGTTATCTGCAAAATTATACTATAGAAACAAATTAAACTTATTATACATGTTAGCAAGAAGTGAGGTAAAAATGTCTAACACCAAATTTATTAAAATGAATATAGATTAAAATAGATCTTTCAAAAGTATGCTGGGTGCCTGGACCCAATTCCAACAGGGGTTTGTGTGGAGACTTCCCTACACCAATAAACAATTTTGCGACACCAGCAGGGTGTCCAAGAATTCAACTGAATCTTGATATTACCTGAAGATGGCATCAGATTCCACAGATTAAAGGCTCAGTCTCCCAAGACCACCCTGTTGTAGACACCAGTCACAAACCTAGGCAGTTTTCTGTGCCAGTTACAGACTGGAGGTTTGCATGATTCATTCCTCAGACTTTAGGTAACAAATAATCATAAACCCAGGTGCCTTTGACTTACTGACTAGATGTCAGAAGTTCCCAGGATACCCTCCTTGTTATAATGACACACAGACCCCAGGAAACCTGTATACTCAGTAGATTATTGATTTGCTACAAAAGATTTAACTCTGGACACCCAAATGGAAGAGACGAATCGGGTGAGATCTGAAGAAGAGGCTCAGGGCACTCATGCCCTTTCCAGGCATGCATTCTCTCCAAATACTCCAGTGTTCACCAACCCTCCAGGCTTTTCTAAGCTTACCTTTTTTTTGTTGTTGTTTTTTAATGGAGGCTTCATTACATAGGCAAGACTGATTACATCATTGACCATTGACAACTGAACTTAACCTCCATCCTGTCCTCCTTCCCTGGAGATCAGAAACTGAGATAGAATGCTATCTATTCAGGGAGCGGGATGGGAACTCCTCTTCAGTTTGGTTTCCCTATCAATTAGTCCTGAAAATTAGGTATTTCCTTAAAAGCCAGGACATTCACATAACAAAAGACATCTACACATAGGAAATTCTAAAGTTTTTGAAAACTGTGAACCAGGAACTATGGATAAAGATCAAATATATATGAGAGATATATTTCTTGGTCATCCGAATGATCATATATATGTGTATATATATTTATAAATAATGATTATCATATTTTTATAATCCTGTATAATAATTTTAATTCAAGGAAATATTTTGAAAATAAACTATGTATAACGTGTTAATATTTGCCACAAAGGAAATTTCTCACCTAACTCAAATTATTAATGTAGATATAGTTTTTCCTTTTATGTGAACCCAGTCTTTAAAATACGAGTACTTGAAACTAATCAAAAAGATTGGATACTTGGCATGCTTTGGACCAATGAATGATCTCCTTTAATTGAGTCTGAAAATGGATGAACAAGATCGTAAGAGCTGAATTATGTAATACATATAAAGTACTCGCAAAGTCCCTAGAATAATAGTAAGTGCTCAGTAAATGTCGCTTCTATTATAATACTATGTAGTCAGTTTACTAAATATTTTCTATGTGCCAGATCCCAGATGCCATATTATATTTATTAGGTAGGCTAGCCTAGGGAGGGACTGGAATGGAGAAAAGGTGGGGATGCCTTGGCAAACCAGATCTTGAAATAGTCAGATAAAACAATTCTGGCCAATGGAAGAGCAGCACATACATACTTAAAACCAAAAAAAAAAAAAGAATAAAAAGGCAGCCTAGTTGAGTTGGTTCAAACAGGTTGTGTAGGTGCACTGACTGCTGGGCCACCTTCCAGTAACCTTTGCCTCACTGTAATCTACTTAATATTGAATTGTATGTGGCCTCATCCATTAAACTCACTATAACAGAGTGAATTGTGAGTAGGGAGCATGTGCAATAAAGGAAACACTGATCGACAGAAGTTTTCCCTCTTTCCTGATAATCCCCCCACACCTCTGAATGCCCCAGAATACCCCTCGGGAGGGATAGCAAAAGGATCCCCTTTACAAAATGTGCACCCTGAGTGGGACAGTTGTCAGCATCCTCTTGAACCTGGTCTGCTTCTTGTCACCTTGAAAAGTGGACTCTTTTGCATAAATAGACTTCCCACTTGTCTGCTCTACCTTACATGATACTCTTACATGTGGAATACAAGAACCTGGATTCAGTTTCCAGTATTTGGGAGCTCTCACACTAACATATTCTTTACAGAAATGTCTCATGTCAGCTTATAAGGTAGGCATTATTTTGATTCTCATTCTATGGTTGAGAAGACTGGGCTCACTAAGTAGATAAGACAAAGATGGAGGAATTTGCTACTGAACTTTGGTCTATCTGACATTCAATTATTTATTTTAAGGAAAGATGTAGGCAGTAATGAAAGTGGTGAGCAGGCAGTCAGGCAGGAAGAGAGAGAAGGAAGAAGCATTTATTTTATTAGTTGTTCATCTTGCTTTTTCCCCTAGCCCTGGGTCTTGAACCCAAGTCTTTGGTGTGTATGTAGTATGTCCAATGGCTTTATCTGATAGGCCACTGGGGCATGCCAGATTTTAAATTCATAATTTAATTTATAGTTAATACTACCAGGAATCCAGAATTCAAAAATTTCTTTGGATGCTAGAAATAAACATGACAACATTTTCCTTCCTGAAATGTAGAGGCTACCTGATGATGAAAGAACATGAAAAGAATAATTCTCTGACTTTTTGCTTTCAAGTCTATTTCTCCATTTTTGCCATGTCATGCAAAAATGGGAAAGAGATAATAAAAATTATGGATTTTTGGTGCCAAAATGTACTTTATTCAGCTCTTTAAGAATGCCTTAAATATTTATATGATTTGATAATGGATTTTGAACAAGTATATTTTTTCCATTAACTAATAAACAGTATTACTGGCTTCATTGCAAACTCAGCAAATATTCCCATTAAATTTCTTAGAAATAAAATGTTTCGACCATTAGACTTCTGTTAGAATAAACTAATGTATTTCAACTTCAAATAAAATAGAATGTGTACATGTTCTTTGGAGTCTTTTTGAAAACAAGTTGGGTAAGGTGTGAGTTAACATGGTCAGATTTCATGCACAAAGTCATTTTTGCAAAGTTTTGAAAAAATAAAATGGAAGACTGCTAGAGAAAATTTGGTTATAACAGCATCTTTAATGATTATTGGAAGAGACTACTTTTACATTGTGGTTACAGCATTCTACACCATTTCATTTTCAATATTAGTTTACTGAGTTTTCCAAGAGGTCTATTTTTCCATATGTTGCAGCTTAACCAAACTTTGAAACATGAAATTTTCTTCTATACAGAGCCAAGTCTTAATCTGTGGTGAATGATTTGTGTTTGAAATACTGTACAGCAAAATTTAAGCAAGATTTCATTTCTGGGAACTAACTCTCCTCGGGGGCAATAAACAGATAATAATTATCCATTATTCTTCATAGTAAATGAATGATATGCTTAACCCTCTAAAAAGTATTTTATAAAATATCTAATGGCACTTAATGAACTATTTGAAATGGGAAACCTGCAAAAAATTAAGATATTTTGGCATTGTGGATAATCAAATCTAAAAATCAAATATAAGAGTGTTCATGATTGTTTTCATGTGCTGAAAATTTAATAGGGAACTTTGACTCTATGCTTAACACTTCTAATTTTCTGCTGAACGTTTGGAATCTATTTGCTTTGAGTATATGCTATTTGCTGCATTTTCATATCCAAAAATGTAAGCCCATAGCAATATGACCTATCTTTTAACCTTTTGACATATTTATTTGTGTTCATCTATAAAAGAAAGGACAGCATGCAAGCATTTTCCTATGAGAGTGAAAAAGTAGGAGGGAAAAAGCCCCACAAGCCATTTTAATATGACACTGTTGTCTCCCCTGGATTTATTCATCCTCTTAACTTCATGATTTTTGTTGGATAAAGCATTGCAATGCCAAAGCAGGAAGAGTGGTCAGACACCTATATGGTATCTTGTAACTGTTTCATCAACTTCAACAGGAAATTTAATTTAGTGTGCACTTCTTGTTTTAAAAACATAAATCTATCCAAATAGCAAATTACCAAAAGCAGTGTTATTTCTGCTTGTGTGTTTGAAGTAAAATCAAATCTCAGAACTAATAAGGACCATATAAAAGTACTTGCTGCATTTCAGGTGTGCTTGCTGTGCCTGCATTAATTTTGTGTTTCAGACTAAGCTATAATGAGCTGTCGAGAGTATTTAAAAATTAGAATTGGTTTCTCCTCCCCAGGCAGTTTGCCAAGAACATATTAATGCAATGTACAACTCTGAACAAAATAATTTGGCATATCTCACTGCATAGGATAGGAGAATATATTTTCTTTAGGAGAATATATGAGGGAGTGAAATAATAAAATAGAAAATAAAGATAATGTTTGAATATTTTTAATGCATTTTAGTTCCACATTTTATATTGACCTCTGTCTTAGAACATCACATTGACTTCTCATTAATAATATATTATCGTGTATCATATTTGTAGCAGTATTATTTATAATAGCTAAAATAAGGAAGCAAAATAAGTATCCATCAACTGATAAGTGGATAAACAAAATGCAGTGTATGTATACAATGCTAAAATATTCAGCCTTAAAAAAGAAGAAATTTTGCAATAGACTAAAATCTTCTGGATATTACACAGAATGAAATAAAAGAACTTTTTGTGAATCAGCTGACTAGATATAGAAAGTGTGAGACAATAACCAGGCAGGTGTAGCAAAAGATAAAACTGTGTGATTCCACTTTATATGAGCTACTTAGAGAATTAGAAATTCTGAACACAGAAATTATAATGGTGGTTGCCAGGGCTAGGAGAAAGGGAGAATGAGGAGTTACTATTGAATAGGTAGAGTTTCAATTTTACAAGATGAAAAGAATGATTTTTATGGATGATAGTGACAGTAACACAATACATTTACATATTTAAAGCCACTGAAATATATAATTAAACAAGGTATGATTGTAGATTTTATGTAATGAGTATTTTTTCCACAATAAAAACAAAACAAAACCAATAAAATGAAACGTGCTAAATGATATATTACCTAACAAAATCAGGATGGAAAAATTGCACATCTGAAGACAAGGAAAGTTTGGGGAGAGACACCTGTCTCTCAGATGACCACGGTTGTAAGACTTGTAAAGTCCATAGACTCAGGTTTGAGGGGGTTGGGGGATGGAAATGAATGAATGAAAGAGTTAATTAATTAATTAACAATAAATAAAATTTTTTTAAAAATCACAAAGTTCTTGAGACAAGTTCTACAGTATTAAAATAATTAGAAACATTTCTATTCAGATGGTCTCATAATTATATCATTTTTCACTAACATTTATTCAAATTGTTTAAAAGCTAGATATCAATATAAATATAATTTCTCACTGGAGTAACTAAATAATTTTTCAGTTAAAACTGGAACTGTGCTAAATACTTGCTAAGACTATTGCTAGTTTACCTCTGAAGTAACTGAAAGTATTAAAATAAAAAAGTTATTGATGACTCAACTTTACTACCTTCAAATCTATTTTTCTCTTTCTTAGTTTCAAATATAAAGAACATTTTTCTTTTATTTGGAAATAATGTAGTTTTTGAAGTTTACGAATGTGTATATATTCTAATTTAGTGACACACCATTGTCTCCCAAATTTATTTCATGCAATATTGTGATTGCCTTAATCAGATTCTGCCATTTGTATTTCTAAAGTGTATTTTAGAACAACCTGGCTTTGAATATTTGGATCTTTTTCTTCTGTGTTCTTCATGGTGATGGTGGCATATAAATTTCAATTTGAAGTATTAATGAAGAAAGTAATACTATGCATAACAAATCCATATTGTGATATTAGAATTTTAAAAACTTACCTGATTAAAAATATTTTCTGCCATTATTATTTAATATTCTTTCTACTATTTGAAATTGTAAAGCATTAAATATCATGAGTAAGGGATTTGATGGTAACTCTCCTTAAACTCTTAAATTATAATTTGGCAATATACAAATTATGGAATGTGAAGAATTCAAAATTAATAGTTTCATTTGATATATTAATATGGCTGTTCTTTTTTACTTTGTAAGTGGATAATGATTTAATTCAAGTTAAAAACCTTCCAATATTAGGTTTCATTACTTATTATCTCAAAACTATAACATTATTAAGGAAATATTATTGAATTTAATTTGAATGTTGTCGGCAAGAAATTATAGTATCCCTTGAAACCATTGTGATTATTTTTATATTTCTTGATTAAAAGTAATAGGTCAACGCATCATGAATAAATCTATTTTTTATTGTAATAACGTTAATTCATAAAACTCAGTTCTAGGGGCCACTGTCAGAGAAAAATACACTCCAGAATGTATAAAACTTATAGCTGTTCATAAGCGTCAGAAAATTGAAATCTATAAGGATTATAGAGAAGTGAAATAAGACTGAAATTGCTCTTCTTAGACACCAATATTTTGATTGAAGTAAACTTGGATTTGATTTCAACCACATATTTTATGAAAACAAAAATCTTGCCTTCTCATTATACTTCTCAAGAGTTTTTACTACAGAGTTCAATAGTGTGAAATCTCTTCTCTAACAGTTTAACTGATGGATATACCATTACGTTTGGTGATACACACATTCCTTGTATGATTTTCTGTTGCTGAAACTGTCTTTTGTAATGATTAAGACTGCTAGACCAAGTAATTCTTGGCACATAGTCTTCATAACTGTGTTATAAAATCCAATTGATAGTAGTATCAGAACTCTGAATTTTTCCTAATAGAAAGACTGAAAGGTGGTGACAGTGAAAGAATGTCTTAATTCAAATTTTCATAGATGATTGCAAGGTATTTGTAAAGCATTATTTCTAAAGCACTATTTCATGAGGCATTATGAAGTGAGAAGATGGATGTGGAATCTTGAAGCAAAAATTGCTCTACAGTTGTCCCTCAGTATCTACAGAGGGTTGGTTCTGGGACTGCATGCCCCATACCCAAATCCTAGGATGCTCAAGTCTCTCACATAAAATGGTGTAGTATGTGAATATAACCTATGCACCTCTAACTTACAATACACAATACAATGCTTTCGTTTACTGTGCAAATGTTATACACTATTGTTTAGGGACTAAGGATAAGGAAGAATGCTTGTACATGTTTACAATCATTTTAGACCTCACTCCAAGTACTGCTTTAGAAACAGTTGGTTGAATCCACAGATGTAGAATCTGGGATGTGTAGGACTGACTGTACTTAGTTTATCATTAAAGGGTATTTTTTCATTCCTTCTTGCACACGTGTTTCACAGTTGGATAGCATTCCTCTATTTCTAGAAAATTATGAACCAATAGTATTTTGGTAGTGTCAAATACCTGGTTTGAAAATAATACTTTCACACAGCTTTCTTACTGATTCTTATCATTTGGTATTTAGCTGAACTAACATGGCCATCAGCTTTTCCTCTTATCTCAATATTTTAGTATACACAGAGTAGAAACATTTGTATTAGATCCTACTGGCTAGGTTAACTACAAATAAATTGCTTAATTAGTAAAGTTTTCTTATGTTTTTCTTACATTGAGTCAGTTACAATCATTCCTCACTTAAAGTTGTCTATAGAACCCTATGCAACAGCTCTTACATTGTTTCATTTAGTGTATCTGGGATTTTATTTAAACTACCAACATTGTAACAAAATTATGTTATTTGAGGACCTGCAGTACACAATCTGTATTTTTCTTAATATAGATGCCTATTTTTTAAAATAAGGAATACACATTTTTTTTCTAAATTGGTGAACATTCTTTCTTGAGCTCTTAGTAATAATAATAATCACTAAAATACTCATAAAAATCTTTTGTGGATCTGCTAATCAGACAGAGAAGGTAAGTGATGATAATAGCAGACATAGATAGCAAAGGAATTGCATTCTTATATATAACTTCTGTGAAAGGTCATAAACTGGCATTTTTTGGTTTTGTTTTCAATTAAAAATGATAAAAATAAGGTAAGAAAAATATCAGAAATATAATTAATGAGTTTACAAGGTATTTCTCTATCAGAGGAGCATAGTCAAAATGTTTTATATGACAGACTTTGTGTGTAAAAAGAATAGTCTCCTGACAGTATGAACTATTAGTCACTATTCATGTCTAAAAAAATCTTTAAAAATTGCCCTTTATCACTGAAGTCAATAAATTATTTAATTAAATGTCTCACAATTTATGAAACAAACCAAAGGGATATTGTTTACTGTTTTACTTTGCAGAGAAGACATTGAAGAAGAACATAAGACTTTAGTCCAATCAGTCAACTAAACTACAGACGAGACGGGCATGGGTTTGACTTAGAACTAACTGTCAGAATCTGGTGCATTGAGGGAAGAGAGTCTGATGGAGACATTTGCCTTTATTCATTACTGACATATTGGAGGTAGGAATGAATTATTTTTGGTACAGCGGGTATGTTTACTTAGCTCACTAAACTTCACTCGGACTGGACTTCCTTGTTCCTGTACATATAGATGCCTTTTCACTTGTGCCTTTTGGCTAGAACTTTTTCCTGTCAGAGAGCCAACTATGAGTAGTCTATAGTAGTCACTCTCAAATTATTCCATATTACTTCCTTGCCCCGATTTATTTTTCTTATCATTTCTTTCTTTCTTTACCTACTTGACTGATGTTTCTCCGTTATTTTGAGTTAAAGTAAATAATAGAAAAGGACTTTTAGTGGTGAATTTAGGTAATATATACAAATGTCTATGATGACACATAGCTAAAATTTATGTAATACACTGTTACTCTAATAAGAAAAAAGATCTAAAAAACAAAAATATCCCAGATTTTGACGTTGGTAAAATACTAGTAAGGGAAAATTAATCAATCTTAGAATAGATATAAATTTAAACACATCAGGATACCAGGGACTGTCCTTTGCTGGTCTGATGTTATGTTCTCAGCCTATTCTTATTAATCTTGTATGGTAAATGGCATCCTAACTATAGATTAGATAAGCAGTTTTTTGGGGGGTATAGTATCTTCTTATACATCAATTGCATTAGCTTATTAAAATGTTTTAATGTTGCTATTAGAACCAGAGAGAGAGAGAGAGAGAGAGAGAGAGAGAGAGAGAGAGAGAGAGAGAGAGAGAGAGAGAGAGAGGATATAATCTTGGAAGGAAGTAATATAGAAGGAGTAAAACAACCTAAGATAACCCAATAGGGAGATGCTGCTCTGGAGAAAAAAATGTCAGATTTGACTTTCCTTTTTTACTCAACAAACTCAAACTCTCACTAGGCTCTGGATTAGTTATACCTAACTAGAACTTATAATGAAAATTGATGCGGTCATACAGATTAGCTTTCTTAAAACAGAGAAGAGGAAAAAGTATACATGGAGAGAGGTTAAAAAATGATTTATATCAGATGCGCCCTGATGGCCTAGTGGTCTAGTACACCTGGAAGCAGTCCCACATACATTCCAAGGTTCAAGACCCCGGGGCCGGGGTGAACAACAAAGGTGAATAACTAAAAACTAAATAAATAAAGCTCTTCCTCCTCTTCTCTCTTCCTTCCTTCCTTTCTGTTTGCTTACTCATCTTCATTCCCACCTGCACCTTTTCTTAAAAATAAAAAAAAAAGATTCCCGTCAATTTCTTTTCAAATATGATGCAAATATGTCAAAATTCTACTTACCATTAAATACTGCGATTATCATACAGCGAAACTTTGGAGCATTTACATTATTTGTACTAATCACTCCTTAACCAGAATGTAGGTGATATTCTGTAATTGGAATATCCTGTTCCCTTGAAAAATCTCCTTCCAATAAATAGTAGGCAACACTTCACTACAAAGTACATATCTTTGTAAGCACACAAATATCTTGACAGTGCTAAGAATTCTACACAGTGAATACTCTTCCCAGCCCTTTTGTTTCTACCTTATTTTTGGACAGGAACACTTCCCACCAGAACAAGCAGATGGTATATAGGAAACTAGCTGACAGAGAGAAGCTATCTCAGAAAGGAAGTCCTCTGTCTCTGCTTAGGTATAAATTCACACCACAGTTTACCTTGAACACCTGGAGTTCACTGCCTTCTAGGTGAAGAACCAGTATTCTTTTTAAATCTATTACCATTTACCTCATTTCTTGAAGTATTTGGATTGTCTCTACCATTTAATAATTTGTTTTAACTTTGCCCTCCTTTTATTTTGCTCATTTTCTACCTTCTTTTGTATTCTTCACATATTCTTCAATTTTCATTTTAATGTACCTATGGCTTTTGGTGCACATCTCTGTATTATTTTTAGTCACTGATCTAAAATATACATCTTTAACATTTGACAGTCTACAAGAATATTATACCACCTCATGTAATGTACAGAAATCTTACATGTGTATTGGTATATTTAAACCTTATTTTTAATGCTTGCCAAATTTTTTAAATCTCCTTTATAAAATTGAGATATATTTGACATATCTAGTTGCTCTAGCTTCTAAACAACCATAACACTAGAATCATAATCTGTGCTCAGGCTTCATCTGGATGACAACAAAACCACTAGTAAGGAACTGTGGTATTTGATCTATAAAGTCTCCGTGAGAAACAAATGTACAGCTGAGTATAGCTTCAATGTCAGAATATTTGTCTTGATAGTTTATCCTTCCTTTTAGTTCACTAAGGTTCAGTTTAGAGATGATGAACTTTTTCCTTTTTGGCAACCTCATATTTAAATTTCTCAAGACACATTATTACTGCAACTACCATGGCATGTTATAATATCCCATTGTCATCTCAAGTAATCTATTATTGATGAACAAATTCCAGCTCATATTTGGGAGAGTTGACACATAATGTTTCAATTTATAAATGAAAAGTTTTGTGGGATCGGTTTTATTTTGTGAATATGAAGCCCTACAATTGCATTGGATTTAATCATGGTGACTCTTCTCTCTTAGGAATGGTAATATCTTATCAATATTCAAATAAATAAATCACCTAAGTAATTATTTATCGTGCCTAGTATCAGAAAGGACAAATATTCCAATAATTAAACATCCTTGTAGAATAAATATCAGTCTTACGTATTTAAAGTTTAATTTACTAACATCGACAATAATAAAAAGGCAGTGCTGAAATATATACGAAGTCTAATTAGATTATTCTTTCCTCTCTGTAATTGTTAATTTGGCTGGCATCTTAACATTTTGGACTGATTATTATTTGCTATGCAAAATCAGTATTTAGTTTAAATGGCTTTATCAACTATGCATACATTTTAATCAGATCTTGTTCCATGTTGGAGTATAGTTCGATCCTATTAAATAATTCACTTTGCCATTAAATTCACCTCTCAGTGGTGTTGCCTGTTAAATATGGTGTTTTGGAGAAAAATCCATATTACTGAACATTCACTGCTGACATGAATTATCTCCTGAAGATGGTGTTGTGATTCAATGCCATAAGTTATTTGGACAGCTCTTACCGTAACTCTGTTTTACTCAGCAACACCTCATAACTCATCGCTGTCAACTGAAAGGGTGGAAGGAAGTCCCCAGATCCTATATGCCCTCTTCCATTAGTCCACTTTCCATTCTTTCCTCAGAGAGAAAACTGTCAGAATAATCACTGGTAGGATTTCTCTTTGAACTGCATAACTTATGCTTTGTATTCTTTTGAATCTGAAACAAATAACCTCTTGAAAGAAATAGAAAGAGTCTAGTCCTGTCAGTACTCAGTGTATTTATCTTCCAACTTCCTGGAACAAATATTTGCATTAAGATATCTTCACTTCTTCATATTGCCTTTGGGACAAAAGTCTTATTTGCAACTTGATGAGGTCACCCAATAACTGTCTGAGTGTGTGCCATGTAATTATGTTGTGTAGAAACAGCAGGAGGAAATATGAGGGGAAAAAATCTTAAGGGCAGGATGCAGAATTGATACAATTATCTGTCATTTCAGACAAATGCCAGAAGATGGCAGAACTATTTGTTCAGGACTTTATGAATTTTGCAAGACCCATGAGTCCTCTTTGGTTTCAATATGATCATAGCTCATGAAGAAACTCAAATTAGTTTTTGTTACTATAGAAACCAGACAGAAAGACTTCTTTTTTCTTTTTAAAGAAACAGTTTCAAAAATCAGGTAAAAACAAGAGTACTAAAAAACGAAAGATTTTGGGAAAACAAAACACTTAGCTTACCATTAAGACAGTGTTCTGAAATTCTTGGGCCCTTGTAAGTTCTTTCAGGTAGATAGTTCCTTTATTTTTTAAAATAGAAATATATTCAAATTGACTTTTGAAATTGTTACTTTTAAACCAATTAACTTAAATCTTTAATGTAAGTCCAATAAATACACAAGTAGGAAGATGAAATGATTTCAATACAAGATGTAAACTAGGACACTTTTCATGTTTTTTAGTTGAGTTTAAAGGATTTTAATGCAGATATAATCTAAGTGCTAGATATAGAAAATAAAATGGTCTTGTTTCCTCCTCTTCCTTCTCCTCCAGATGTTTCTAATTCTGAAAATGTTGCAATTGCTTCACTGAATTTATTTGCTATGTAAACTACGAAGTACAATGATCCTTTTTGACTCTTTCAATGTGCACACTTAACATTAGGGCATTCAGATTCTTTCCTTGTATTTATAATTTGATGGGATCTATGTTTTATTACATTTCAATTTTACGTGGAATATACTAGCCAGTGGGCACAAGGGACACATAGAAAAGTGCATTTTAAGAAATTTCTTTTCTCTTCTGTCCTGGAAATAAGCAATTGTAAGCCCATGGACAGTGACAATTCATAAGTAAGAGATACTCTGCAGGACTATTGAGAGATGCTAGTGTAAACAAGCTGAATAAGTATTACAACTTGCTCAATTCTCAGTCATTAAAACTCTTTTGCAGTCTCATCTGGGATGTATAACCCTCCACTGTCTTAACTCTATGGACTATTTTGACCTAAAACTTGAAATTATCTGTATTGTATAGCTCAGAATTTTTGCTTCTTACTGGTGGTGCCTTTCTAACTTTTGATATTAGTCTGAATAATTAGGCTTTTTTACTTTCTACCATGGGTAGCTCCTCTTGATTGCCTGCCTTTCCTAATACTAAACACTGCTTTGTTTTAGCTATTGCTCTTCTGAGACGATAGGAACCCTGGCCTTGAACAGGTAGGTCACTGATGGCTACATGCCTGGTGTTTGCTGGTTGGCCCCTTGGATGCCCATTTTAACTGCCTGTTTGTTTATGACTACCCACTTCCATGCCTTTCCTCTCACTTCTCTTGAGATTCATACCTTTATTCCTTAGACACCCATGGGCTCACCTAGACTGTGATCTGGTATTATAAATAGATCCTTTACTATGCTTCACTTCACTGATAAAACCTTACAGCTGTAGTTGTAATGCAGTATGCTCCTATGGTTTCTTCACCAGAATTTGCTCCAGAGTTTGGCTTTGTATCTATATGGTAGAAATACTACATTATGGGTATTACTGTGCATCTCTTACTCTGTGGCATCATATAGATACTGAAATCAGTCATGGTAGGAGTATTTGATCATGTAAATCTGCAAACTCTGGGACTTCCTCCAACCACTGTCCCAGGAGAGCAGGTGCTAATGAATTATAAGAACATTCATGACCCATCCACCTTGACATGTTCAACACTGCCCTTTTCCTACAGGTTGTCTCTTCAATGTCATTATAGAAAACTCTGCAAACATTTGTCCAGGTTTTCAAACCAGAACCTTGAAAGCAATATTTTATATTTTCCTCTGAAAAGTTCTTGACTATGCTATTTTCCTTCTCCGCTATCTTACTTATATTGTAGCAACAATTTTTGATAAAATTCCCAATTCTCCAGTTCAGTTTTCACTCTATAGTGAAAATGAATTTTTAAAAGAACATCTCTTCCCTATAGAAAGCTTCTTTTTCAGAAATTTCCCATAAAACAGAGGTTATGACAGTGTGACCTGTGGGTCAGCAGCAGCAGTTCTGGAGAACTGAGGAAAAATGCAAATCTTCAGCCTCTACTCTTGACCTTCGTTATCTGAAATTTGCCAAGTGTGGTCCAGCACTCTGTTTTAAGAAGCCCTCCAGATGATTCCAATTCACACTCACGTTTGGGAAGCACTAATTTAGGATGAACTTTAAGTTCCGTTAATGGTTATAGAGTCTCTAAAAAGCTTATTCTGTTTTCTGTTTCTCACAAAATTTCTTTTATCTCTCTCTGACTTGAATTCTTTGCTTCTGCAATAAAGAAACAGATCCATTCCTCTCTTTTTTTTCACCAGTCTCTTTGGTAATTGGTCTTTTTTGCATATGTCAGTAATTAGGTTTGTCTCCTTCTCAGTATCTTTTCTTGCCTGAACACTTTTTCTTTCAATCTTTAATATTGACCACTTCACCACAGAATGATGTTCAATCATTTATAACAGGATGTTAAAAATAATTCCATGTCCAAATAAAGCAAGGTGGAATATGTTCCAGTCTTATTTAGCATAACATTTATACTTTTAATTATATATTTCAAGTAATAGCAAATATAACCTAATGTATCATATTGATACAGAACACTTTAAACGATTAAAAATCACTTTATTCTTAATGTTGAAACATTAAAAAACATGGTTGAAAACTGGGCTTCTGAGTCAAGATGGCAATGTAAGAGGGCCCTTGTCATATGCCCTCTAAGAAACAAACTGAATCTATGGCTATATGAAACTCCCTTTGAACAGAACTCACAGATTGTGCATCTGACTGATGAGGCCCACATCAAAGAAGACATAGCTTGGGGAAGCAGCTATGGGCCAGTGCTCCAAACTTGGCCAAGCAGCCAGCAGGTACAGTGGAGACCCTCACACTGTATCCTCTTGCTCCTGGGCTGAGGAGAAGTAATCCAGCATGCTCCCACCCTGACCAGTAGAGAGGTAAACACAATTGGAAACTGGGAGACTGCAGAAAACAAGTGACAGATCAAAGTGAATATGTCACCAAAGAAATTGAGGACATCAAGAAAGTCTTATCATAATGCTAGAAATCAAAGATATAGTCAAGAATTGAAGATAACATTGAAAGTGTCACCAAGATTCAACCTTGTAGAGGAACGAATATAAAAATTGAAGACAAGATAACAGAGGTGATCCTCACAGAAGAGGAGAGAGAAACCAGATTGAGGATAAATGAAAAAACCCTATAAGAAATATCAGACACTATGAGGATAGTAAACATAAGGGTCATAAGCACTCTGGAAGGAGAGGGCAGGGAAGAAGGAGCAGAAAATCTATGTAAAGAGGTAGTAACAGAGAATTTTCCACTACTGTCACAAAGAGTAACCATGGAGGTTTAAAGAAGCTGAGAGAACATCACAATTTTTTAATGTAAAAAGACCTACCCTGACACATCATAATAAAATTAACAAAAGTCAATGACAAAGAAAAACTACTCCAAAGCTGCTAGAGTAAAGAAAATCATAATATACAAAGGCACACCCATAAGGATATCATCAGACATCTGGACAGAAACGCCACAGGGCAGGAGAGACTGGACTGAACTCTTCAAAATATTAAAAGACAAATACCAGGAGCTAAGAATACCCTACCTTGTAAAATGATCATTTAAGTATGATGACTAAAAAAAGGTCTTCAATGACAACAACAAAAAAAAGTTAATGGCGTTTTCCATCACCAAGCCTGACACTGATGAAATCTTGAAAAGGATGCTATAACAGAGAAAACAAAAACAAAGATTTACGAAGACTCAAGGATGGTGATAAACAGGAAGCAAAAACAGGAGCAAAGATGAAACAAAGAAGGGAGAACAAAAAAAAACCACTAAAGGTAAAAAGAAAAACAGATACCCTTTATAAATATATAAATATGATATGGCATCAGCTCATACAAGAAAATCATAGAGCAGTAGTACAGTTCAAGACAGTCCATGAGACGGCTACAAAATTCAAAGCTGGAAAGTGGAAAAAACTGACAGAACAGACACTGAATACCAGCCAAAGGGAAAAACAAACCTAAACAATCAGGAAATGAAACATCAGATAGAGAAAACCAACAAAAAACACAGGCTCAAAAGACAGTAATAAAGCCCTGCATTACAACCATCACCCTAAATGTTAATGGATTGAACTCAACAATTGAAAGACAGAGAGTGGCTGCATGAATCAAAAAACAAGACCTAGTGATAGTATGCCTACAAGAAACTCATTCCAGATTCAAGATAAACATAGGTTGAAAGTCAAGGGATATGAAAAAATATGTCAAAGCAACAGTGATGAAAGGAAATCAGGGACTGCTATACTAATACCAGACAAGACAAACTTCCATCTAAAAATGGGGATAATCCATCAAGAAGAAATAACTATCATCAACATACATATACCCAATACAGGACTATCTAGCTATATAAAACAAAAACTGACAGAGCTAAAGGCAGACATTGACAGCAACACAATAATGGCAGGGGATTTTGACACTCCACTTACATAAATAGACAGATCAGGCAGAAAACCAACAAAGAAATAAGGCCCTAAATGAAATGATAGAACAGATGAACCTAACAGACATTAGTAGAGTGTTTTAACCCAAGAAAAAAATGATATACATTCTTCTCAAATGTACATGGAACATTTTCAAGGAACACAAAACATACAAAACAAGTCTCAGCAAATTTAGCAAAATTCAAATTATAGAAAGTATCTTCTCTAACCACAGAGGGTGAAATTAAAAATGAAACAAAAAGCAAAAGGAGAAGAACCACAAAGATGTGGATATTTAACAACGTGCTCCTGAACAGCAGCTGGATCATTGATGAAATTAAAGATGAAATGAAGTCTTATCTGGAAAAAATGAAAATTGCCCGAATATATGGGATGCATCAAAAGCAGTTCTTAGAGGAAAGTTTATAACCAGGCAAGAACACATCGAAAATAAAAAGGGAGTCCAAATTAAATATCTAACCACACACCTGAGAAAGTAGAAAAGGGAGAAACAATCAAACCCAAAAATAAGCAAAAGAAAGGATATAATAAAAATCAGAGCAGAAATAAGTTAAGTTGAAACAAATGAAAACAAAAAGATCATCCAAATGATCAATGAATCCAAGAGTTGCTTCTTTGAAAAAAATAAATAAAATTAATACACCCCTAGCTAGACTCTGAAGAAAAAGAGAGAGAAAATCCTATAACAAAAGTCAGAAATGGAAGAGATGAAATCACAATGACATCACAGAAATACAAAGGATCATGAGAGGCTATTATGAACACTTACATGTTAGAAAATTTGTCAGTCATAAAGAAATGGACGGGTTTATAGAATCCTACAACCTCCTAATGAGGATATAGACAACTTAAACAGACCAATCACAAGCACAGAAATGGAAGCAGTAATAAAAATATCTCTGCCAAAACAAGAGCCTAGGGCCAGATGACTTCACTAGAGAATTCTACCAATTATAAGAGCTAATCCTCTTCCTCAAACTCTTCCACAAAATTGAAGAGGAGGGAAAACTCCCACATGCATTCTATGAGGCCAATATCGCTCTGGAAAAATTAGACAAAGATAGCACCAAAAAAGAAAACTATAGACCAATATTGCTGATGAATATAAATGCAAAAAAACCTCAACAAAAGCTGGCAAACAAAATTCAACAACACATCAAAAAAATATACAACATGATCAATAGGATTTATTCCAGGGATGCAAGGATTGTTCAACATATGCGAAGTAATCAATGTAACACACCACATCAACAAAGTGAAAATGAAAAAATAACAGATGATTATCTTAATAGATCCAGAAAATGGATTTGACAAGATTCAACACCCATTCATGACAAAAACCCCACCAAAATAGGAATAGAAGGCACAAACCTCAATATAATAAAAGCAATATATGACAAACCCACAGCCAACATCAAAATCAATGGTGAAAAACTGAGAGCCTTGCGCCTAAGACCTTGAACAAGATAAGTTTGCTCACTATCACTTTTGCTATTCAACATAGCTCTTGAAGCCTTGGCCAGAGCAATATGGCAAGAAAAGCATATTAAAGGAATTCCAATTGGAAAAGAAAAACTTAAATTATCATTATTTGAAGATGACATGATCATATACCTAGAAAACCATAAAGTCTCCATGACATAACTACTAGAAACAATAAATGAATACAGCAAAGTGGCACGATATAAAATCAACACACAAACATCAGTAGCATTCCTATATGCAAACAGTGAAATCCCATTCACAACAGCACCAAGAAAGATCAGATACCTGGGAATAAACTTAACAAAGGAGGTGAAAGACTTCTAAAATGAAAACTACAAGACCTTAACAAAAGAAACAGAAGAAGACACAAAAAGTTGGAAAAACATATCATGTTCACGGGTTGGAATCTCAACATAGTAAAAAGGGGCATACTACCCAAAGCAATGTATTGATTCAATGTAATTCCCATCAAAATCCAGGGATATTACTCAAGTAAATGGAGCAAATAATACTGAAGTTTTTATGAAATCACAAAAGGCTTCAAGTAGTGAAATCTATGGTAAGAGAAAAAAAGAAGAGTGGAGAGATAACACTTCCTGACTTCAAACTATACTACAATGTGATTGTCATGTAAACTATGGCATTGGAACAAAAAATACATAATTAGTGGAATCAAATTGAGAGTCCAGAAATAAAACCACACCTACATGGGCAGTTAGTCTATGACAAAGAACATACAACAGAGGAAGGAGTGTTTATTCAACAAATCATGTTGGGAAAACTGGGAAGACATCTAAAAAAAAGAAAATGAAATTAGACTACTCATTATTAGGTACAAAAATTATCTCAAAATGGATCAAAGACCTGGAAATAGGACCTGATTCCATAAAGTATTAAAGAAAATGTGGGGAAAGCACTGCTTGCCCTCAACCTCGAAGAGGTCTTTGCAGGAAAAATAGTGACAGCAAAAGAAACGAAAGCAAAACTAAACAACTGGGACTGCATAAAACTGAAAAGCTTCTGTATAGCAAAAGGAACCACCACTAAAATAAAACGATAACCCTTAGAATTGGAGAAGATATTCACATAGCATAAATCAGGTAAGAGCTTACTCTCCAGAATATACAAAGAGCTCATACATCTCAACCACGAAAAAGCCAATGGCCCATTCAAAAAATGGGCAAAAGAACTGAATAGAGACCTATCTAAAGAAGACACACAGATGACCTACAGACATCTGAAAAAATATTCTATATCATTCACCATCAGAGGAATGCAAATAAAAACTGCAACAAGATACACAAAATGTAGAAATACAACAATGCTGTTTATTGCTGAAAGATGATTTAATAATATTAAACACACTTAAAAGAAAAATATTTAGAAAACAAGCAAAAATTTATATAATAGTTTTAAGTTTAGTGAGAGAAAACAATGCAAAGCACAACTATTTTGAATGTGCAACTGTCACCGAATGCCATTCAATGCTCTCAACATGAGTTTGTCTTTATTCTGTCTCTTTCTTTGACAACATAAAGTGAGTTTTCTTTTTAATACTTTCAGTCATTTGATCGAATCTGAGAGAAGACTATACCCATCATCAATGTAAAAAGAAACAAGTCCTTGATTTGGAGCATGCAAAAAAATAAAGAGTGAAAAGTGAAAGGAAGAAAATTTCTTTCTTCTTTATAATCCCCAGTGATACAGAAAACTTGTTTTGATTAATGGTATTGTGATTGAATGAGATTAACCTTCCTTTTCCTTAACTGCAAAAACCCATAGTTTTATTTAGTATATACCTCTCTTAAACAGTCAGCCACCTGGACCATTTCTATGGAATTTTGCATCCTGGATTTGGAATGATTCCCTGTATTCTTAAAACAAACCGAGCTAAGGAGATGCAAAGAACAGCTGCACACAATCAGGCTTCTCATTATTTAGAAGTATTTCTAAGACACAGGGGATTCTGTTCCCTTTGTTGCCAGTGCTTTTAGCTACATAAAAATAAATTAACTCTTTTTTTGCATTGTTGTTGTTAGCTTATTGTGTAGGTTAAATACATTTATGTAGATGATGTATTTAGAATAGTGCCTGGCACCCTGTATTTGCTATTAATTTTTTCAAGTCAGTAACATTTGTTAAATTACTTCTGCCATTAAGTGGTCTGCATGTGAAATATGTGTTAGGGCTATAAGATTTCTGGTTGTAACAATTAGCACATTTACTGAAACTGTCTGCAATGGATAAGCAGTGACCTCCATGTTGGTGTGGATGTGAATTCTTAGGTTTGAATGAAAGTAGAAATTAAATCATGGATTCTGGAAACTTCAACATTCAGATTTAGGGTCACCTACGAATCTGAATGTGTTATATGTCAGTGCAGGGCAGACAGTTTCACGTAGGGTATCATATTTGATCCTGTGACCTAGCTGTAGCCATCAGTGCTTCACAGAGAGAAACTGAGGTTTCGAGGTATGATTTACTCTGGATTTCACAGATAGAAAAGAGCAGCATCTAAATATGAACCTGGGAATTCTGATCTTATATCGAAGGTCACTCTCACTGTGCCTTAGACAATTGGCAGTTGACCTTGTTATGAGGTGTTATTCCTGGTTAAGTGCTATTTGCTTCTTCTCCAAAGTTGCCCTGGAGTGCTAGGATAGTGGTTTTATAGTCATGGTGTCCCTGGGCAAGAAATCAATCCATGGAATGAAGATAAGGATGGAGGAAAACCACAGCACTCAAAGTAAAAAAAATCCTCATGCATATGAATGACTAGACTATCACAAGCCTTCAAAGGGAAGATTCCTGCTTTCAGGAATAATTTTCAGAATGCTAAAATGTCATATTATGCTCCCTAAATGGTACTTGGGTAATCTTAAAATGATGCCCATTGTTGGTTTCTGATTCTTTTTTTTTTTTTTTTTTTGACCTGGTCAGATTATTCTTATGTATAGTTAATTTCATGAAAGTGTCTAAAAAATGGCCTAAGGGGGCAGAAGTCTCTTTTGCTTTTATTTTTATTAGGAGTCATTTATTTTCACACCTTAGACTTTCAGTGTTCACTAAGTCCCACTTGTTTTATTCTTTGGCATTGGTTCATTGTCTTTTGTTGTCATTCCTTTTGCCCATTCTGTATTTCTTTAAAGTTTTGCTCCACAGGCTTTATGTTACTACTGAGGTTGTTCCCTAAGTGAAGTAAATTGGTCAGTGAAATGTACAACTCATTCACTAAAGCCACCTGCCTTCAGTGAGTTGAGGATGATGGATATTATTGCTTAAGACCATTTTATCACTGCCCAGATAACTGACCGTATTAAAAACGATCATCCTTAAGTATCATATAAAGATGAATATTTCTAAAGAATCTAACAAATGGTCTGTGAAACTAAGCAAATATTAAACCATTAAGAGAAAATCAATGAACGATAACCAAACTTTTAGTAAAAAACATGACATAATTTTCTGTCTAAAAGTTTATCATACACATGAAGCATGTTAGATCATGGGAATATTAACTTGTTACAAGTTAAACATGATTAATGCTTCTCTGGAAGCCCATTTCTCTTAGAATTCTTACTCGAATGTTGTACTTTTTCTGAACTTTCTAAAACATTAATCTTTAGAATAGTTCTCAAAATGCCTTGGATCTCACTGACATGTGGAACTCATTACAATAAAGTGCTGATGGTGGAAGTAACTGGAGAGACAGAAGTAAAATATGCAAGAGAAGAAACTCTTGCAGGCCAACCGGAGTAGACAGTTTAATTTCTACTTCATAGCGAGTTGGAGATGATATTTCTAGAGCTAAAATTTCAATTACCGCAGAATTATTGAATATATTATCCTAAATCTGTATTGAAAGCATTTGAAAGAGAACATCTGCATATTTATGTTTAAATATAGGAAGAGATACTGATTTCTCCTTCTTTCTCTTAAACTGGTCCTGCTTGAATGAAGATTCAGCCATTAAGAGGTGGGAATAGACTCTACACCCAGAATTTGAAAAATACAGGTCAAACAGAGTTGAGACCCTGTCTGAACTGATCCAACCAGGTAACTGTCTCAGGGTGCTTCCCTCTCTCCTCTTCCCTCCCTGACCTTCCTGTCCTTCCCTCTTTCATGCAGCAGGGATTCTATATCTTAGAGGAAGAAAAGATTGACAATAAGAATTGTTAACTTTAAGAGCCTTCGGTGTGTTTATATCCTCTTTCTCTGACTCATTTGTTTCACACTGTATGTAATCTGTAACATCTCTAGTAATTTGAGAAGTATCTCATTTATTTTTTCATATGCAACCAGTTACAGTTATAGGTAAAGCCAGATGCTTCTCTTTGCCTCCCTCCATGAGCACTATTTCTCCAAATCTGCTTCTGGAAACATCTATATTCTATGAGGGGGAAATTGGGAGGGGAGGGTCTTATTATGTGTGCAAACCTATTAAGTCTGAATCTCTGCAATATTTAATTTAACCTGCTCCCTTGTTCAACTTATTTCTCTCTCTCCTCTCACCCTCACTTAACAACTGACAGCCAAAACTATTGCACCTGAGACATAAAGGACCAACTAAAATCATATATCATGTTTATCTCTATCTATATACATATAAATATAACTCTGTGTGTATGTGCGTGTATGTATGTGTGTGTGTACTTGGTATAAAATATAGACTGAAAGAACCATTCATAAATTAATTTTTATACATTGGATAAAATCATAACAGAAGATATAATACAGTTTTTCAATAAAAAGGGATTAAAAATGATTTTAAGCATTATAATATATTCACTCTAGCATTTATTCCTTTTCTTCCCATCCTGTTGATTGGGATTCAAGAGAATCAGTAACCTTGAGATGAAACAATACCTATGAAAACTAAGTAGAAATGGAAAACTGTCTTAGATTTAATCTTTTCCCTGTGAAACTATTTGCTTACTACCAAATAAGAAATGATTTTAACTTGATAAGTTTCACAAGATATGTAAGCCAGAGTCCTGAGAGGTAGTTTGAAGCAGGCATTCAATGATAGTATGCATATCAAGCTTAACAAAGTACTGTCACTCCATAATAATAGTTAAGTACTATTGTAACTATTTTCCATATATTTAATCACTCACTCTATCATCATAATAAGTCAATAAATTTTATGAGACAGTAGGTTCCATTATTATACCCATGTTACAGAGGCAAATGAAGGGATAATGAGTTCCTATAACTAGACCAAGGTTATAGAGCCGGACATGATTGAACTGAGCTTTTGAATCAATGAAGACTGGATTTAGAGTCAGTGCTCTTAATAATGGTACACAACTGCAGCAAAAATGAAGACTTCCCTCTTATCTTAAAGAACAAGCAGGTGAGAAATGCTTTGAAATTTTCGGAAAGGGAGAGTAACATGTAGCAACTAGTCCTAGGGAATAATGAAACTTTTTATCAGACTGGAAAAAATAAATACATAATTTAAATGATTAACCTCTTATAATTACAGGGTGAAAATAGACAGACAGATCAATAGAATAGAATAGCTGTCACAGAACCAGACCCAACAATATAATGCATGATAAATGAATCCTGATGAATCAGGTGAAAGAGATGGATCATTCAAAATGTATTGCTCAGAGTATTGATGAGCTAGTTTAAAAATCTATTTTTATTTTTCTTCACTATATTCATCTAAGTGAATTATAAAAGAATGAAAAAGCTTAAAATGAAAATAAAACTGAAACATACTAAATATAGGTGAATATCTAATTTGTGAATGGTGATGTTTTAAAAATCTCTATAAAAGCAAATACCTAAAGCTGACTACTATATCTTACTTTGTATAAAATCCCTTGATTCAATAAAGCAAAAAGAAAAGAAATTAAATTTAAAACACTAAAATGTATTTGAAATAAAGAGTTATCGTTAATTTATGAAGACGTTAAACCATTTCATAGAGGATGGAAATGTCCTAAAGTAACTCAAAGATAGACAAGACACATGAACTAGTTACAAAAATAGAAATGTAAAATGTCTAACATTTGAAAGACTATTATTAATAATTAGTAAGGAAATCATAATTAAGATATAACACCATTTTCAGAAAATTAAAAATATGTAAAATATTAGCAATTGCTCAACTTCTTAATGCTAATTGAGGTATAAGCTGGAAAACAAGTTTTTTGAAAACTATTACTGTGACTCAAAGCCTAACTATGTTCATATGCCTTGATCTAGAAATTATACTTGCAAATGTATATCTTAAGGAATATTCCTAAGAGCAGTAAAGATTTATAAATGAAGAATTGTAAATTCTTGTATTATAATGGCAATGTGCAAATACCTGAGTACCTGAAACTCAACTACAATGTATGTCTACAATGAAATGATATAGAACTTGCAAAACAATTGTAGCATTTTGTTATCATTAGAAAAAATTAGTTTTAAGTGCAAATTTTAAGTGTGATTTTTTTTTTTGTTGTTTGCTAAATATACTTAGTACTAGAGAAATAAATCCAAATGTCCTAAATAAATCCAGTGGTAAATATTGGTTAATTATTAAAAATTGCACCAGTCCCACTATTTCTGTATTATCTTTGCTTCACAATGAAGGTTAATTCCTTTTGCACTCAAGGAAGTTTTTATTTTATGAAAAAGAATGAGGAGGAAAAATATGCTATGAAACGGGGTAGAATTCTGCTAATATAGAGAGGAGTGAGTGACTCTCATGAAAATGACCATTTTCTGTGGAGAAATTATATCTAGGAAAAAAATCGGGAAGCTAATGTGCATTCCTAAAGATGGTCCCAGATGCAGAATTTTCCAATTAAGATATAAATGTTCATTTCTTGGCTCTGAAGTTAGGGGAATATAACTCAGGGATTTCTTATAATGAAAAAGTATACACCCACAATTAACTTCTCACTACTATACTTGACTATTTATACTTATAAGAAGCAATAGGAAACACTTAGAATGTAAAAATGACTTATCTAATGATGGATGGGGCAATGTTTTAGTGAGGCAAGAGCAGACAGGTATAGAAGCAGACATTAAGTGTTACAAATAACTATCCAGGCCTCAGAAACAGTCCCACAAAGATGGACAAAGGGAAGCATATGCGCACATAGTCAGAAGAAAAATGGTTCATCACAGTATTTATTATTGGGTTTTTCTTAAGTCAGCAATATTTTTTTCATGTCCATCTATACTTACAAGTAGGCAGTAATTTCTTATATCAAAAATTCCTTCTCTTATCTCATTTTTCCTCTACATTTGCCATCTCCATTTCTCAGTTCCCTTTCACAACAACAACAAAAAACCCAAGAATTGTCTGTATTTGCTGACTTCCGTTGTTTTCTAAGTGTTTGTATCATCAAAATTGTTCTTATAATAATTGAAGGTCCTATGACCATCATATTTACAAATACAATGTCCATTTCTCAGTTGTCACTTTCATGATTTATCAGCAGCATTTGACAGTTGCTTACTTTCTCCTTCCTTCCTGAAATACTTTCTTTTCACTTGCTTTGTGGGACACCACGTTTGTCTGGTTCACTTACAAACTCTCTGACTTTACTTCTTGGTTTCTGGTTCGCTGTCTTCTTCAGTAATTTTGTCTTCATGCACACCCACTTAGAGTGTGATTTTATTAACAACTGAGGCTTTCAATATAACTTATATGGTATGGTCCCTCATATTTATGTCTCCAATTCAGTCTTCTCCCTTGAACTTACGACTTGATTAGCCAACATTATCCCTCCTGATCCAAGGCAAAATCTAACTGATGAAACTCCTTCACATTCCTATTCTGTCTTCTTTGAAACTGAGAATTGTAAAGGATAAAACATATCATCTCACTCCTCTGCTCAAAATCATACAGTGGCTTCCTCTCTCAGAAAAAAAAAAAAAAAAAAAAAGACACTCTTTGATTTTGTCCCTAGTTACTTTTCCTCAAGTCGCCGGGTTTCTGTCTCATTGAATTATTGGAAGATGGATACATAATTATCTCCCAAGGCCTTTACTCTTTCTCTTCTTTGTCTTACCTCAAGCAAGATAAATGTCTAGTGTTCTTATACCCTTTAAGGATAATCCCGAACATCACTTGTTGGAGAGTTCCTTTCAGGGATATTCTAAGCAAACTAGCCTCCTTCTTCCTCCAGTACTCACTAACATTTTACCCTGTTTCATCTCTCTAGATCCCTATCACCTCGAGATATACTATTTACTTATTCATTAATTCCTTGTTCCTATTTTAAAGTAAGTTCCATGAAAGTAGGAAATTTCTTAGTGAGATCATTGTTTTTTCAGAGCTTTCAACATTAGAGGGCATATAGGTCATAGCTACTAAATATTTGTGGAATGAATGAATGTAGATTCTACCATGATTTTCCAGGATAAAAACCAAGACTTAAAGAATTCAATCTCGCCTAAAGGAAAGTTGCTTAAAAATATATCCTCATTGTAATGCAATCATTTCATAATTAAAATGTATATTTTTGACGTCTTAACTTTCAGAGAAAATTGTCTTTCCTTTTCTTTCTGAAATTTACATTGTCATTCTGCTTTTAAGATTTTTTAAATTTTTCTTTTCCAAAAGACACAAATCTTCTAAAAACAAAAGAATATAATTTCTATACAAAAATGCTTTTATTATGGTAATCTCTTTGGATTAAAATATAAGTGAGTCAAACACAGCTTTACAGTTTGTAATTGTCTTCTCAGTGGAAAAAAAAATCACAATCCTCATTGACATTAGTTAATACTCTCAGTAAGAGTCTATCATATCATTAAGTATTATCCCCTGGTGTGTCTGAGAAAAGACACTCTTATAATCATTTTAATTGATTGTTTTACATTATAACCAGGACAACCATAATTATATAACTCTAGTCTCAATTTCTTTGTGATTCACATAATTTTAGTTAAGTGATCTTTCACATTGAAGAGGTGTTGTTGACTTTGTCAAGCAAATTATTAAGAGCCAACACTTAAAAACACACTAATCAAAATTGATCTTCATTCTTGTAAGATTTTAAGATTTTCTGTATCAGTCTTTGAATTATGTGTGAAGGATTTGAATATTTTGGTATTATGCATGGCTAAAAAAGTCTACTAGAAGGTCATGATCTATATTTATTCTAGTAAAACTATTCAATCTTTAAACCTGTCTAATACAATTCTTTTAGGAGTTGAATGAGACAGTTTAGTAATCTCTTTAAATCTCTTTTATTCACTTTTAATTTATGCATGCAACCTAATATTGCTATCATTATCTATCAAACCACTCCCAAAACTTTATGACTTAAAACAACAAAAATTATCACCTTTTGTGATTCTGTAGATTAAACTGGTAGACTAGATTTTTTTTAAGTTGAACACCTCTGTTAACCAAAAGTTTATCATTAGCAAAAGAAGTAAATAGAAGCTCTGTGAAAATATTTGTAAAACATATTACTGCATAAGAACTAGTATCCAGAATATGTAATGAATTCCCACCACCATAATACAGTGATGAAAAGGACAAACAGTCCTGTTAAAATTGCACAAAATATTTTAATAGACATGTCACAAAAGAAAATATAAAAATATCCATCACTGTATATAAAATTACTCAATATTGCTTGTCATCAGAAAAATACGGATTAAAACTCTAGTGAGATAAGATATTAAATGTTGGCAAGGATGCAGGATAACTAAAACTTCTAGATTTTTGATGGACAGGCAAAATGCAGCAGTCCCTTTGTCAGAGTATTGACAGTTTTTTTTTTATAAAACAGAGCATATGCATCCAGTAGTTTCCATCTCTGGTATTTACCTAAAGTAATAAAAAAAAAAAGGCCTTATTTATAATATACTCATATTTGTCTTTTCCAAATTGCTCCAAACTGTGGAAAAAAAAACAACAAACTTGAGGCACATCAGGAAAAGAATGCACAATTTTTGAGAATATAATACAGTGGAATATTACACAGCAACAAAATGGAACTGATATATTCTCATAACATACTGATACATAAAACCAGAAGAATGAATCTCAAAAAACATGCTAAACGAAGAAGCCAAACGTAAAAGCATATACAATATGGTTGCATATATATGTAGACTGGCAATAGACAAATCTGATATGTATGAGATAAAAAACAAACAAAGATGACATTAGGTACCTCTGGGGTAGCTTAGAGATTGACTGGGAAGGGACATGAGGGAACATTCTGTTAAGAACAATATTCTATGCCTTGCCAAGAATTTGGATTGCACAGGTATATCCATTTGTCAAATCCCATCCTTGAAATTTACACATTTCATTGTATGTAAATACAACAATTTCATAGGATTAGATAAGTGAAAGGATTTATACTACTTCACAGTGCATACTCACTTAAGGCTTTAATCAAGGCAATGAGAACCACATAGCATCTTCAAAGTGTAGGTAAGCATGGGAACCAGAGAAACTCTTAGGCTCAGTTCCCCAAAGGTCTGGTTTGGTCTCATAGAATGCACTTAGTCTGTGGATTATGAGCCACCATGTATGAGTAAAAATCTTAGCTTCAAGAGATCATAAGAACAACATTACAGCAGTGTTTTTTTGCCTTACCAGTCACATACCCAAGCCAGAGTCTTTAACCACTTATACCAATTGTAAGTGATCAATAAGCAAGTTGGTCCTGGGTGTAAAGTTTAAAATTTAAACAGCACATTATAAATCTTTAATTAGCCCTCTTGTTCTTATCTTAGTATCCTAGACTGCTAGGCATCTCTAGAGATAAACAGAGTTGTCCCAGTTTAGCTGTCAGTTAATGTTATCTTATATGAAAAATTTTGCATTTAAAGAAAAGAAACTACAAAAAATTGAACTCTAGTTTGTAATACACATTCTGCAATATTTAAGCAGATGTGTACAGATTCTGCAATTTACGTTAAAAATGATCCAAAAAATTAGGAGATTGATAGATATGTGGTTTAGATAATAAATAAAATGTCAATGGTAGAATCTAGGAAGTAACTATACAGATTTATATATTAAAAATCTTTGCACATTGCCACATATTTGAAGATTTTTATAATGATATATTAGAAAAAATTCCCTAAGTGCACAGATGTATTATTAGGTATGCTATAGCTTTTGGACTTTTGATTTTAGACAAGGAAATTGCCTCAATAAAAATGTGAATTAAACCAAGCATATTGTCTTCCCTCTATCATTCTTTATTTACTCCTCTCTCTTCTCTTTCTGCCTCCTCTCTGCCTTTGAGGTGCTCAGGAGCTTTCTGCTTACCACTGTATTTCCCCATTAAGACTTCTTTCAAAATTACTCTTCATTTCCTCCTCATTGAACTAAACCAGTTAACTGAAAAAGCAATTTAGCTAAGGTGCTAATAACTATAAACAAACTTTTAATAAGCTTTCCTTTCTTTGAATTGTGCTAGCTACGATGTGTCTATTGCATTTAAAGGAAATTCCACTTTCCTGGGACAATTTCAAATTAAATGTGGAAAAAAACGTTCACATTACCAGTAATTCGGAATACAGGGAAGAATTTCATAAATGCAAAAACGGTGGCTTATCCTCAGTGGATTTTGTTCTGGAGAGGACAAGAAAATTTTTGTTTTAGGAGAAAGAAAACATTTCAAATTGAAGAATCTTACAGGAAGAGTAAACTCCCTAATATGAAACAGCATTCTGGGCAAGAGGAAAGAAATAGGCAAATGTGACTGCTGATTTGCTGACTTATTTTTATGGGATAATATAGGGTTCTGTGGGGATGAAAGGAAAAGTTCCCCCACTTCTCTGAGGTTCTTCATGAAAGGTAGATATATGAAAAAATTAACATTAGACACAACAAGTAAAAGAAAATCCCATGTTTAATAAAAACATACATATGGAGAATTTACATGGTGGTAAATTCTAAGATAGCTAGAGTACACACACGTTTATATCTTGAGATGAGTCATGGAAATCTCAAAGGAAGTATGAGGGGATCTCCATGTGGCAAGAGGGCAAGAGCAATGATTCATCCTTACTCTAAAGTAGAGGTAAATAACTCCCCTTTCTATATTCCTTTAGATAATAGGGACAGAAGATAATTTCTTGGTGAAAACCCAGGGATAGCAGAGGGCTTCTTTGACTAAGGGAAGGGTTGAAGCTTTAGAAGAATAGGAGCTTCTCCTTTGCCTCTGGGGCTGTCCTCCACTGCCCTTGGTTCTTCCTGTCAGAGTGGGGCATGTTCAGGAGAACCATTCTGCAAACTTGGGGTGTTATGTTTCAGTCCCATCAGTTCATATTGGAGAACTATGATTTGGCAGATATTTTTGCATTTTATATTGGAAAGTAGAATGTTCAATATTTATCCAAGGAGAGTAGAAATCTAAGACAGTGTCCTTAAGGCTAGAATTGGAGAGATAAAGGGCTCCTATGACAGTCAATATGGTTTCATAAGTCATACAAGAATTCACTTTGGTATCTAATTACTGTACCCTACTACCAGACCTAGGTCCCCTGGTCACCACCCTAACAATCAGTACTCAAGAGCATGAATGTTGGTGAAAGAATGTAGGTTTAATAATACTGAGAGGTGTTAATCAAGGAAGTGGGAGACCTGCTCTTTCTCTAATCCACTTGACTGTGGAGGTCACAGAGGTCACATAGACTTGTGGAAGGGGTAGTTGGGGGAAAGTCAGGTATTTGGAGACAAGTGGAGGAGGCAAGGTAGTGAAGAATTTGGGAAATTCTGCAGGGATTGGCGATGGTAAATACTTTGGCACTGACGGGTCTGCTAGCTTATTATGCTGATCACAAGTCTTCCTGCCTCAGAAAGATGAATTTGATTTATTACCTGTGTCTCCTCTGGCTAAGTGTTATCTGTAAATAGACTATATGTTAATTAAATGTCACAGATTCTGCACTTTAGTCACTTTTGCTGGATAGCTAGGTTCACTGGGTCCCGATTTACCACCCGGTTACATACGCATTACACAGATTTTACAAGTCTTAGGCACCTGGTTACTGAATATAATGTGATGTGTGCGGGAGAACTCTGTAGAGATGGGGACAGAGGTGCTTAGAAAAGAGGTGAAAGGTAAAGACGAACTTAGCAGAAGGAATCTCTACAGTCATTCATCCAAGTGGTATTGCTGAAAAGTTTTATGGCAAGGCAAAGTTATTTAAAGTTATTTAATTTACCTGTTAAAATACATTGATATTCAGATTGGAATATAAAGAAAGCCTAACTCTAGATAGAAAGTAAAGTCACTGAGTAAAATCAGAAAAATTTGTGGAGGCACTCCCTGGTGGAGCAGTGGTTTAGTCAACTGCCTCTTGAGCACAGCCCACATATGTCCCAAGCACCCTGGTTTTCATTCCAGGACAGGGAGAACAAACAAGATGTACAACTAAATAAAAAGAAATAAGTGCTTTTTCCTTCTCTTTCCAGCTGCCCGACTGCTTACTTGCCTTCATTCCTACCTGCACTTTTCCTTTAAAAAAAAAAAAAAAAAAAGGAAAGAATTTGGGGGTAAAAATAAGTAAATGTATTCTCTCAAGCAATGCAAACAAAAACAATGTAGAGGTCATCACTTCAGGAGATCAAACAAAATGCAATTTAGAGCAACAATTGTTTAAGGAGAAAGAGGATGTTTCTTTGTAATGCTAATATGAGAGATTTAAGTGGAGATTAACCTTATGATTAGCTATGCCTTCAGTAAGAGTAATTATAAAAAGCTGAAAATAAAGGAGATGGAAGAAGAAATATATCCACTTACTGTTGTGGGGATGCATAGTTTAAAGTCCATAAAGCAAGTATACAGATGTATAAAGAGGGAATAAGGATGACTGACTAAGTCTAAGGCCTATTGGTGGACGCCACCCAGATATAGAGAGGATGGGCTCACTGCAAATACCTTCTTTAGCAACCCAGGTGGAAAAGACACATTGCATAGTTACTCTCACCAAAGAACTCCTGGCAGCCTTGCCAGCTCTCAGGAGAACTCTGGGCCACTCTCAGAACTCCAGCTGTCACAGGAGCTGCATACAACCTTGCCAGCTCTCTCAACTCCTGCAAGAGCTGCAGTCCCTGGTAAATCCATACATAAAGGGAGGTCTTCCTCCTGGGTACATTCAAGAGCCACCATTTTCAGGATGCACTCTCACTTTTACTCTCTCTCTCTTCCTGCAAACTTCAAGCAACTCAGATCTTGATTTTGCTGAGCTGCCTCCAATAAACTCACCACGTGGTGCTGGATCAAGGCATCTCTGAATTCTTTTTGGGAGGAACTCTGCACTCATTGGTGTCAGACACCTCTATCACTTCCTAGAAGTAGATACATTTAATTCAGTTTTTTCAGTCTATGATAGATCAAACTGTACAAAATATAAGATTAGACACGGCCTAAGTAACAGAATTTTAAAAATGCATCTGTTTGGTATATATCAAACCTTGAGCCCTGAAATTAGAGAACAGTGGTTCAAGTGTTCATGAAACCAATCATATCAGAGGTCCATACTTTCCAAAAAGTGAAAAAGAAAATTTCTCTAATAAAAATAGAAAAGACTAACAAACCTGAAGGAGACGATAAGAAGAGACGACCACACCGAAAATGAGGATCCAACCAAGAGATTTATTGAGGCGAGTCAGTGGCTGCCCACGGAGGCGAGTGCAGCAGCAGCTTATCTGCAAGCCTTAACCTATATAGCCTATTAGGACATCTGGCATAAGCCGATTGGCCCTTTGGCTGGGTTTCCGAGGGGGTGGTTCCTAATGAGGAAGCCACTGCCGGGTTGGTGCTGGGGAAACTGAAACGGAGCTCTAGCTTGGGAAACTGAAACTTATAGGCGCCAACATGAGACATTAAATGGCGGCCCTGGGCGCCATCTTAGCCAACATTCCAACAAAACCGGAAAGCAAAAAGACAACTTCCCTTGCAAATTAGAGCAATGGTTTAAAAATATTTCTAAAATCAACATTGAATACAAACTGGAATTGCAGAATTCCTAGAAAATAAGAAAAAAAGCCTTAAAATGACTTACAAGGATCACTATAGGACAGTATAGGAGAAATTCACATATTTAAATACATAAATAAAATAACATTTGCAACAAATAAGCTTCTGAATCTAGTAGCCATTAAAAGGACAACAAAATGTGTCAGAAAACAGAAAAAGTATAGGTTTAATAACTGCCAGATATGGCTCTGTTAGGCAGGAATTTGAGCTGGGGTAAGGGGGAAGGGAAGACAGAGAAAGATAAAATGGCAACAATTCAGTTTAAATGCAACTAACCGAAGCCAGGAGATTGATGCAATTCAATTTAAAATGCAGTCAACAGTCTACTAAAAAGCTCCATATGAAGCTTGTATGGTCAGGGCTATAGACTATTAGAAAGAACAAAGGCCATTAATCACAAAACAGCACCAATCTGAAGCCCTCCAATTAATTTAAAAGAAGTCACACTAGAAAGCCAATCAGAAAACTTATCTTGCCCCAGAACACCCCTGAGGAAATAAAGGTGGAGAGTCACCTGCCAGGATCTTGTTCCAAATCCTTGAGGCTGGCTTTTTTTTCAGAGTGGCCTGTCTCTGCATCTATCTGGGGATGCACTTTTTACTCTTTCTTTCTCTTGAATAAAAACGACTTCGTTCACTTCTGTGCTTTACCCCTCTTTTCTTACAAGCTGCTGAGGAAACTGAGGCAAAACTTGCAGTAACAGTTCTTTCAGAAAAAAAGTAGGTGTCAGTAAATAAATCAGTAGATAACCAGCTGAGGAAAGAAAAAGAATATACATCAAAGAGAAATGTCAAGAGGTAAAAAGTCAGAGAAAGAAAACATGTCTGCTATTCCAGTCATGCCATAGTGGTAGACAATGGTGGTCTTTTTTACAGCTCCATCGTGTAGGTATACAAAAATAATTTATTCAACTAGACTTTCATTGATAATAATTTAGGATTTCCTAGGTTTTCCACTACCCTATATAGGGTTTCAATGAATTATCTTGTGTATATAAATATCCTTTTACATTCTTGTTAATGAAACTCCAAAGAGTTTTCTAGAATTAGGATTGCTTTTGGAAAGGGCAAATGGACATACAATTTTCTGGATATTGCCAACTTCTCTTGCACATATTTCGTTCCTACCAATAGTGTATGAGAGAGTCATCCACATCTTTTTTGAAGAAGACCAAAAGTATAGAGATAAACTCTAAATTTACTGTGGGGAAATAAACTTTGAAAAAGAAGAGCAATAAGAGTAGAGAAAACTTAAAAGGCTTACAGTACAGATTTACTAATTAAGTCAGTGTAGTACTAGTATATGAAGATTCATAGAGACCAATGAAATAGAATAGAAATTATAGCATATGCCCAAATTCCTATAGTTAGTGTATGGGTAGGGTTACTTTCAAGTCAGTGGGGCAAAGATGGTCTAATCAATTTATAATCAGACAAACTAGCAACTATCTTGAAAAATAAGGATATATTTATATGTCTATCCAACAATGCATACTAGGATAACATCAAGATCTTTAGAAAAGTTTAAGTGTATAAATTTGGAATCAGATGTACTCAAAAACAAAATAATATGCTCAAATTCTTTGTGTGGAAAAATGTCATTGAAAATGTGGATGGCATACAAGAATTATTTGAAAATTTAATGATCTAAAATTACAAACATTTGGACTGTCCTCCAAGAAAATAATGTAAATTCAGAAGATAAATGGCACATTTGGAAAAAAAGTTATTTTCATCTCTTTTTGTGTGCTGAAAGTCCCTAGAGAAAGACCAACCATCAGTGCTAATTTTCCACTGGTAACTGATACCACAGGCATTCCAGGTGTTTATACCTGGCATTTATTCAAATTGAACTGGCATCCTTTGCTATTGACTGGCGATGGTGCCAGATAAATTGTTAAACTTTTTGAACATCAAACTTTCCAATAACTTGACAGAAAGGACAAACAATAGTTCATAAATTTATGCAAAGTGTATTTTTAATATGAAATTTTCTAAAATTTTCTACAAGTATTGAATGTTGATTTTTCTTTTATCCAATGAGCAAATTTGCATGTCCGAGACACTCTGAAGACAGCCTCTGGGGAACAGGATCTCTTATACATGACTGGTGAGAATGTAAATTGGTGCAATCCCTTGATGACAATTAGCTAATATCTACCAAAATTACAAAGACAAATAGAATTTAACTTACCCATTTGGCTTCCGGGAATAAATTGCTTTGATGTACTTGCATACCTAAAACATGATTCATAAATAACACTATTAATTGTATAATTACTTGTATTTGGTAAACTATTAGAAACAACTGAAAATTTCAATATAGCATACTAGTTATAAATTTTTGTTTTTCAATGCAATGCAGATATGTGTGCCTGTAAAATACAATAATAAACTCTAGGTAATGTCATAAACAGATTACTCAGAAAAGTTAAGGAAAAATAGCAAGCACAGATCAACGTGTATAGTATGTTAACTAGGTATAAAATGATATAAAAACAGAAAATATATATTTTTAATTTTATATGCTTGATGCAACTTTGATAGGTAATAATGTTAAAATGGTAAATAAGGTAATAATACTTTGAATTGGTGACAGTGGAGGGAGGAGTGCTGGATGAGCAGAACAGTGAGGGTGGGCGGTGACTTCCCTATCCTTAAGTTCCTTTGCATTTGATTGTTGTTGTTTTGGAAACATGTGCAATACACTAGCTATTTAAAGATTTAATGAAAACATAAGAGGTAAGAAAATATAATAAAATCATAACCACAGAAGAAATAAAAAAAGGTATCTCCTTGACAAGATAGTTGCAGTCAGTTTTGCTTGCTCATAAGGTTTTCCCTACTTATATTTTTCCTTGATGAGGCTCTTCTCCTTCTGGTTACAGAACCTCTCCCTTGTGGAAACCATAACACTGTTATTGATTATTAGAAGACAATTTCTTACCCTCATGGTCATCTTTCTTTATGGATACTTTGATATTTCTAACCACTCTTGACATGACTCGCTCCTGTACCCTATCTACTCCCAAACTGAATATAAAATAAAATTCTCATTCTATTTACTTGTTATAGTATAATTTCAGATTCTTTTTCCTTGACCTACTTTTCCGAACTTCATCAGTTCTAACCATCTTTGTGGTCTGCTACTAACTCTGTTTTTTTGTTAAACTTTGAGGATATGGACAAATACTGGGAGAACAGTTTTGATTATTACCCTATGCTTGTCATTTGGTTTGAGATGTTTCCCTGAATCTAGAGATTTCATCTCCTTTCTTACATAACATTCCTATACTCTCCATCATGACACTTCTTTTATAGTTTAAATTGTGTGACTTTATCCTGCACATCGATCATTTTTTCTGAACTCTAATTTCTGTGAAGGAATGGGCTATATCTGTTGGTTAACTTTTTCTATCCCACAGTATAAGCATGAATGAACGAACGGTCTCCAAGAACCTTCCTGGGAGAACGTCCAGTGGGTAATCTGGAGGCAAACAAATCTCTCCTTTTAAATTTCAATCTCTGAACAGACTCAGAACCTCCAGTGAGAATCTTTAACTGAATTTCCAAGCAGGAATGTATTTCTGCTTTAAAAGATAGTGTTAGATTATCCCCATTCTGGGAAGCTTTAAATTAAAAGTCATCATAATAATGGTGGTAAGAAGAAAGGAATTACACTGGAAGAGAGACAAGACAAACTAGAGAAATGTGGAAATAAGATACGATTTTTTTACTTAAGTTCTCTATATGAAAACAGTCCTTAAACTTGTGTGTGCCACAGAATCACCTGGAGGCCTTGTTGACCGCGGATTTGAGACCCTGCTCCAGAGCTTGTGCTCCAGTAATTCTGAAATAGAACCTGAGGATTTGCACCCACAACTTGAGAACCACTACTTTACAAAATTTAGGGGGCTAAGATGAAAATCAAGAGCCAAACTTCAATTTCTGGATACAGAGCGATATGGTGAGTATGGAAAAGATGCATAAGTGGGAGAACTGTTGTTTGGCAAACAAACAATAAACAGAAATGTTTTACTATTTCAACACCAACTGTGAGAAAAATCCACTTGAATCAAGAAAGCAAAAGTATTCATTTCAGCTGTAGTTTTGCTGGTTGGTTGTACAAATTCTAGCGTTCTAAGTTAATGAACTGGTGTGGAGATAAGAATGATCTGACTTAGTCCATTAGTTTTTCTGTTATTTGTATGTTAATGAAAGTTCTAAGTAGTTGAAAACAATTTGTTTTAATAAGTAGGATAAATTCTCTTTCTTGAGTTCTATTTATGTTATTCATTGGTTGTAGCAAAAACTGTGTTCTTAGGCTGAGTAAAATAGCCCCAGTCCATGTTTGAATGATACCATTTCAAAGGACTGGAATCCTACTTAATTTAATTACATAGTAGACACATGAGTAGACATGAATGATTGAATACTGAATGCTGTTGTTCAAGTTTTTTGTAAAAAGATTAATAAATGAGGACATTTATTTATGAAACATAAGCATTTGATGACACGTTAACGGAAGAGTGTGTTTCAGTTTTCTTTTCTATGTAACAATATTACTCCAAAATTCAATGATCTAGCAGATTCTTTATTTTGACCATGATTCTATGAGGCAGCAGTTTGGACTGGATACAACTTCCGTGTGGCCTTGGCTGGGCTTGTTCACGTGATTGTGGTTCACCGTCAGGGTAACTGGAGGTTAATGTGTCTAAGATGGCATCGGTGCAGGCATGTCTGTCCCTTAGTGCTCCCTCAGGAGGATGTGCAGGTTTTGCTCACATGGACAGGTTTTGCTCACAGAGGACATTGTTTCCTCCACCCTCCACATTCTAATGGTCAATACAAAAGTAACAAGGCCATTCTCACTTCAAGGGGTGGAAATGGATTTCACTTTTTGACTGGGCCACTGTAGTGACATTTTGTATCTTCCACTGACTCAAATGGTTTCTTTTTAATACACAATATTGTATTAGTGGTCAAAATCATTTTTGCTATTCTTTTTTCTCTCATGATAGGGAAAATTCGTTGCCATAGTGAGTTCTATTGAATTTGGTTGTTTGACTTAAAATATGTGATTTAACAGATAATTTTATTCCATTGACATAAACCTCCCTGATTTCTACAGCGGATTTCATCTAAAGTTCCATGATGTGGTATCTTATGTGATGGTTTTCCTTGTGGAGTAATGACAGATGCATCTATCAGTTTTATAGTTTCCACTATCTTACAATTTAAAAACATATAGAATTGAATTGTGACTGCCTTTCCCTAGATATTTTGTTCTTCAACAGCTGCTTGTAATCCACAGAAAAAAAAAAAGAAAATAATCTTTAGATATCTAACATTCATGATATTCACCCTTCCTGCCCTATTTCTGCCCTCACTACCCCTGGACTCCAGCCATGTTTAACACTTTACTACTTCATAGACCCCTCATGGGCTCGCATGTCTCTGTGTGAGTGAGTATGGATAGGCATTAATCCTCTCTTGTGAAAGCCCTTTATCTCTGTCTGCTTACTGGTCTTTTAGTTCCTCAATCATCATCTTAGCTTTATGAATCTTTCTTGATGATCTCTCTTACCCCTAAGCAAATTTCAGCAGCAGGGGCTCTGTACTGTATTACCTGTTACTAAATTAACATTGTGCTCCAGTGTGATTCCTCCTTGACAAGATGAGTTTCTTGAGAGCAAAGAACATATTGTAATGTTTTTAAGACAGAGCTTAACTCTGTATTTAGCATATAGTACATATGGAACACTTTTTAAAATAATAAATGAGCGAAAGAGTAAATGAGTGAAGACAAGAGTCAAGAAATTCATTTTTATTCAATCTGGGGTAAATCCTTTACACCTCTACGACCATCTCACATGCTTTCATAGTTTTAACCATCAAGGCCACACAGATGATTCTTTAATATTTTTGTTTCTTTCTTTGTTTAACAGTGACTGTTTTCCTGAGTCCTACGGCTATTTCTAAATGGCTTTCTTTAATATTTACAGCTACATATCCTGCTACTTTCTTAAATATAATATGCAATGATCCTATTTTCCACCTTCCTCAAAGCTGGCCAGGAGTCTCTTCTCTACCTCTGATAATCACTACAGTCAGTGACATCACCCTCTCCCTAAGAAAACCCTAAGGGGTCCTTTTGCATATTTTCATTTGTACTTGAATTGAGTGATAAGGATAATGAAATACAATTATCATCACTACCACCAATACAATATCATCTCAAGGAAATTAAGAAGTTTATTCATAGTCATGTCCATCATAAATTACAGAAATAAGACTCAAATTCAAGGTTGCATACCTTAAAAAGGTTATGTTATTTTATTTGATTTCAGAGTTATGTCGACACTCTATGGAGTTTGTGAGCTAAGAAAACAATAAGGACATTTTTGTTTCTCCTTCTTCCTCTTTCTCTATACCAGGTGAATTTCCAAATGCTCATATTTATCTTGGTATAATTTTCTCATCAATCTCTCCCTTTCTCTTCAGCTCACCTGTCCTTAGTTCAATACCCACTAATTTCTTTTTACTAATTATTGAAAAAAATATTTCTACTTAGTTTCCTTTACCCCAGAACTCCTCAATTTTAGGATAGGACAATGTCTTTTCATCTTACTCTTTTTACTAGCTAACCAAGCATCTATTAGGAAGCCTAATAGAATATTTGAGTTACATTTTACTATTAAACTTCTTAAAATGAAAATATTTTGCTAGAAATAATAAATACCTATAGAATATATGATAGATAGCAGCATGGCAATATTTATCCACCTAACCTAATTAAAGTACAAGTAAACAATTTTTTCTGTTCAGAAATCAGTAGCAGGTGCTGCAATTAAAACAGAGATAGCATATTACAAAATGTATTGGTAAAATGGACGCAGTCCCATTTTTAAACCGGGTTCTGCTTACCTAAATCCACCTTCTGCTAAAGCCAGATAAATGTTTATTTGTATTTATAGTCTAGCATTTATAAACACATTTAAAAAAAAAATTGTATATTATGTCCTGAACACATTTATTCTTGGCTGTTTTATACATTTTATGGTAAGCCAGGAAAGATAATTAGAGGAGGAAAGAAATATTGCTGGGATAATTAATTAATATTAGCTCATACTTATGAGTGCTAAATATATTCTAGGAAATAAGTTAAAAGCTTAGTGACATTATTTTATTTAATCCTTATAATAACATTTTGTGATAGTTATTCCAATCCTCACTTTATAGATGAAGATATGAAGGATCATTTATGCTAATTTTTTCTCCAAAATCCTTCAGCAAATGAAAGATAGAATAACATTTGAGCATAATCCGAGTAGCTTCAACTTTCTGTAGATTGGTTGATACCATAGGTATCAGACATCTTCTATATTAGGAAGTTGGAATGTAGTCATAAGAACTGAATCCCTGGGGGACAGGACTCAATTTGTACAAAGTTTTCCCTTTTTGGCCTTCTTAAATCTTGTCCAGATGTAGTTTTTAAAGATCTGCAAGCTAGAAGCTAAGTTCCTTCTATAGTTCTTGACACACATCTGATTAAGCTCATTAGGAAGGGATTGTGGTATAAAATTAGCTACCTGTTAGAATCATCTTCTACTATTTCATAGTGTATTACCACAAACTTATTAGCTGGATACGATATGTACTTATTTTTTCATAGTTACGGAGGTCAGAAGTATGGACACAGAAAAACTTGATTCCCCTCTCAGGATCCCATCAGACTGAGATCAAGGTGTCTGCAGGTAGTGTTTATATTGGGAAATCAGAATCCTATTCTAAGAATTCATTTCCTTGTGGTGTAGGACTGAGGCCCCTGTTCTGGAAGGTCATCAGTCAGAGCATGTTTCATCTGGATGAGGCCACTGTCACTCACTGGTTTTATGTTGCTTTACATCTTCAGAATCAGAAATAGTGAATATTATTTGTATTGAATCCTTCTCACACTTCAACTTTCTCTTGCCTAGAAGAGCCCAGTGTTAAGGGCTCTCATGAATAGATCAGTCCTGTCAACTCAGTTTTCTTAAAGTCAACTGATTTGATCTCTAATCACAGCTAACAAATCTTTTCACAAAATCAGCTACATCAATGTTTGATTGAAAAAGTCAAAGAAGGTGTGTTGATAGCAAAGAGCAGAGGTTTGTGATCATCTTAGAATTCTGCTTACTCTTCCTGTCCAGATTCCAAAATCCTCAATGGGCTCTGTGCATTTATGTTTTATATTCTGTGCAATCTCTTAAAGTCTATTTTATTTTCTCAAACATTATGTTATATATTATTTTTGAAGCATTGTTTATTCTCTTAAGAATTAGAAATGTTTTTATTTTTCTATCCTTAATCTCAGTCTGTATGATGACTTTACCTCTCTCAAGTTATTTATCTTATGCTCTTCATAGGAACTAGACCCATTTTTTCCTATTTACTTTTCTGATACCTTGAATGTGGCTATAACCTTATGACACCTTCTAGAATAATAGAAATCCATTTAGTCTTTGCTTTGTGATAGGTTCTGAGGATACAGAACTAAATAGTACCTAGTCTTCTTAAAAAACTGCATTTAGAAGAGAAAATGAGTGGTAAATGCCAGTTAACTATACATATGTATACACACATACATATATGTATATGCATTTATCATTAGAGATATTTATATATTCTAGTGAGAAAATAAATGGGTGATCTTAAACAAAGTCTTAATGGAAAATTTGAAGTATCAGGTGAACTAATTGGAGCAGAGGGGTCTATGACACAAAAGGAGATGTAGACCACATCACATAATGAAGCAATAAGATACTTGATATGGTGGCTACATAGGGTAAGAGGAATATCAAAGTAAAAAATATAACTATAAAAGTAGGTAGGTAAGATACCAAGGATGCTACAGTTTAAAATTTAAAATAAAGATATGAAGGTTATGAATAGATCAGCAATCATAGTAATTACTTATTATAAAGTAGAAACTATAGAAATCCAAAATGATGTATACAGATGTACTATAATGTCAAGATAGAGAATATTGCACATTCAGTTCAAATCAAGCAGGTACAGAATAATAAAGATAAAGAAGACACAAAAATATAATCAATATGGTAGATCTTATATATGTACATTTAAGTTTATGCCCCAGTGCAGTGTACTGTCTTCTCAAGAAAGAGAATATTCAAAAAAATGGATCATGTCTAAGGTCTTGACACGTAATTTCTAAACTCTTGTATTGATACTTGTGTTCTTGATTTATATAGATTTCCTCATCATGCATGAATCATTAGTGGCCAAATATTAGATCAATATCTTTACCTGGCTTTGTGACAGTAGTAAGTCTTCTGAATATGCTATTTGTTTCTTCATGGCGCCTTTAATTTTTTGGTTGTAATGTCCTTGAATACATACTATAAATGTTATTTGAAAAATTTTACTCATTTGTGATGAGATCCCTTAGGTCCACTATTTGTAAATAAATGATTCATGGAGATAGAGTCGGGCCAGAGCCATATGTCAAGCTAACCAGAACAATAGGGATGCTGTGTCTGAATACAATGTCATGGCTCTCAATGTAGCCTTTCTCTTCTTTCAGCATCACCAACAGACAGCTCGTTGTTTTATTTTTATTTTTTTTTCCAATTTAATATTGTGTATAGCACAACTTATTTCTTTCTCAATACTTCAAGCCAGACTAGACACAGAAACATTCTCTTTTTTAACCAATGTTTATTCTTCTTCCTTATGTTCCAATGAGAAATTCTTGTTCCCCTACCCCCAACCCATAGGAGTCTCACTTACTATGGAGACAGGTGCTTTGTGTGCTCTCTCAGAGATCCAAAATTTGCAATTATGCTTTCTGATTCTTGATTCTGTTATTTCATGATGATTTGAGGACTTGAAAACATCTTCAATCTCAATTTTTAAAGCTATACATTTAATTTTGATATTTGATATCTACAGAATTTCATCCAGCCTTAAAGATATCACTATATAGCATTCATATAGTTAAGTATATTATTAGGTAATATACAGATTCTGTGTCTGCCTTATCTTTCAATTGACAAGGATTATTTAGAGGTAAATATTCTGAATTTAAAAATATTTTAGTAGGATTTTGAGATATAATGCATAGCAGATTCATAATACCTCTTATAAATGAGGAATGTATTTTCGCTTGTGAACTCAACTGAGAAAAAAATAATTCGATGCTCTATAATTTTTTAAACTTTCTTTTTTAAAATGAAATCATTTGAAACTCTTGTGATATGTAGGAGTGCCAAATGTTTTTTACTGAAAGCAACTGGCATCATAACAATATATTTAAAATTTTTTATACATGACAAAGACTACTTCCAATGTTAATTAAACTTTGCAAAATATTCATTGCACATGAAAATGAAAGTGACAATAAATGGGGAAAATGCTAGTCAATTAATCTAATCATCTCCAGGTCAACACTGTCACATTTATTCAGATTATTTTGTCACAGATAAACTGAAAAGACTTTAAATACCTTTTGCCAATTGTGATTATATTATTTCTTCATTTTATTGCATACATTTGCAAAATATAAAATGCTCTTATTCACAGATATAATAGTAGATAAGACTGGTAGACTTTGCTCTCTCAGTAGATTATATATTCCATATGAAAAAAAAAATCATGTTCTATTAATTATCTTCGTACCCAGGGAACTTTGGCCAATAGCTGAAACATGTCATACATGTGAAAAAATTTGTTTAATGAATTTATTGTTTTTATGACTGCAGCTTATTCTTATTATTACTACTTAATGACTATATCTTGAGGAGATGAGGAAACTTTTCTTTGTTTTCATCTTTTAAAAATAAATATCCAATCTGACTTTTTGAATTTTTATAGAACTTTCCTTATTTCTAAAAGGAAAACCATATACGTTATCACCATATACATCATAAGATTTAAGCATTTCTTTTAGATTCTTGTTCATAATCAGAATTTGTATCTCAAAGTTTTTTTGATTAAGAGATAACTTAGAAAGAAATACACTGAATTTGAAACACTAATAACTTAAAGGATCATCAGTCAAAACTTTTATATATAATCTAACATTTCAAAGACATTGATATTAGTCTGAGGAGCTACAGGCATAGAGAAGCTATTAAAACTCATACTTTCTTCAACAAATATTCACAGATTTCCAACAAGTTCTTCTAAGACCCACTGATGTATGGTAGTTTCATATTTTTTTGTTAAGAATTTGCTTGGGTTTTCTTTGGTCCCTGCTTGCATGTTCTTTTGACTTTAATTTTGATGCATTTGGGTGTTTCTTCACCAGTCCTGCTTCTCTTTCCTTCTCAAGTATGAAATGGGTACTAGTTGCTTTCATGATCCAAAGTTTCCTTCACACTTTGCTTTCTTACATAACAAACTTTGATTGGCTCTTTCAAGAAAATTTCAACAATTTTTGAAGACTTTAGATTGCTGTTTGAAATATATGTTTACTTTTTGCAACTTCTCATAATTTTGCCCAGATACTCAATATTCGATATGCATCACTATAGCTTATTATGAGGAGATAGTTATTTTAGTGTTTTACTGAACATTCTCTTTTGAGTTTTGTTTTTATTATTTACATATTACATTTGGTTTGTTTCTGAGAGAGATTTGTATAAAATAATTTTTTCTCTTTCATCTGTAACAGAAAATACACAAACAGATTTAACACAGAATGGATTTTATTTTATTTTATACTGGTGGAGTGTGGAACAGAAGATAAAAATCTATTGCAGGTATAAATAATGACTGTCATCAGTATATACAGATGGAATACACTGTATTAAAAGTAATAAATTCTCTGTAAATGGAGTTAGTAAAGTGCAGAGTAAAGATTTTTTTGAGATCATTGTAGATTTAAGTATACTAGTTAAAAAATTAGATTACTTTTTAAGTGCCATAGTCATACTAATTCTATTATTTCATGATTTCTATGTTCCAAAGAAATAACTAACAGAAATTTTTTAGATTCCTAAAGGACTCATTTAAAGTTGTCTAATAGCACATATTTTTTTCTTTAGTAATTTTCAGCAGAAAAACAAACAAAAAATACCAACTCTTTTCTGCAAATTGTTTAATAATATAAGATGTCGCTAAAAAATGAGAGGTCAATTTAAAACTATTGAAAAGCTACTTTGAGATTTGAAATGATGTGTAAATATGATGCAGATGGCAGTTTTATGGATAATACCCCATATCATTTCATCAGTCTTTCCACCGGCACTTAAATTTCCGCTGAAATTTAATAAGCAAAGCCAATTTTTGGCACAACAGCTATTTGTTATGGATACTTCTGCAGAGGTTTTCTTGGAGTATTTTAGGAAATCAAACAAAATGGGGTAACAATAAGAGGGTCAGCACCCTGATCTCAAAGGAAAGAAAATGTGGCAGGGCATACTTATGTTGCAGCTCTTTTAAGGAATATTCTAAGGGAATCCTTAGACTATTTGATCAACATTGCTCTGTACTTCAGAATAATCAGTTGCTGTAACAGCATCATCATCATCATGAATTTGCGCCTTTGCTGGGTAATCATATGGTTTCATTTTTCTGAAAGTGATAATTCACATCAGCCTGCTGCACTGAGTGAGATAACATTATTTTCTTGTTCATGGAAATAAAATTATACAGGTAATTTACTGATGTGCTAATTATCATTTCCAGTGATGAGCTAAGGAACACCGCAGTTTCTCAAATTGTTCCTACCCTGAAAAAATGTATTTATATTTGCAAAAACCTTGAAGCATAAAATGGTATTACTCTTGTGGATGTTGCCAAACATGGTACTCAATATGCTCAAAAAAAATTTTTTTTTGTAAATAATCAGCTATGCTTGAGCAGAAACTGCCATAATGGCTGATTTAGCTGTGTGTATGAGTAACAATTTCTTCATAATACCTGTGATGAAAACATCTCAACACCTGTGGAGGCTTAGAAGATACACACACACACACACACACACACACACACACACACACACACAAACACACGCATTTCTTTTCACACACAAAAAAAACATTGAACTGCTGAAGATTTTCACAGGAAATAGAAGTACCATTGATTCAAAATTTAAAAGGTATCTTTTTAATTCCTCTACCTTAAGTCTTCTCACCTGCATTGCTTGCTGCCATCTGGGTGTGTTCCAGATTTCATTGTCAGTCATTACTAAGGCATTCTGCTCATTTTCCTGCCTCCTAATCTGAAGTCCAATTTATCCGTCAAAGTTTATTTCACACTTCCTATGTGAAATCTGCCCTGATTTCCTAACTGGCTCTGATGTTTCCTGTGTGCCTTGCTCTGGGCTTTTATAATTGTGTTCCTTAATCAGGGCTGTGGTTGTCAGATTTGCATGACAGGAATGGATACACTTGTCTCAAGCCTTTGCTAAGGGGCGGGCTCCTCTTAAAAGCAGGAGCTTTGCTTTCTTCATCTTGTACTTCTTTCCAGACACTTAGCTCTGCAGCATCACAGTGCTGTACTCGACATGTGAGATCCTCAACAAATGTTTCTTGATGGATTATTGACTGAAACTTCCTTTTTACCATTATCATTTCCTTCTTTAGCCTGGTAGACATTATTTTCCCCTTTTATTTCTAATTAGCTATTCCTTGATATTTACTCATTCCATTTTTATCTTCTTCATATAGATTTATATCACATCTCTATCTTCATTTTTACCAAACTGAAGTCAACATCATACATTTCTTACAACATCTTTACATCGTTACTTAGTTTCATGATTCTTTTCCTAGCATAGTAACTAGAGGTACAAACACCTTCAAAGAGCTACTTTGTACTACATTTCTGTAATATCTGTCTGTAAAAATGTTGACTTTCAGCTAGTTTACTTTCTCTTTTTTCTACTACAAATTGCTGATAATTATTTGAGAAAATGCCTAATCTGTTTACTATCTCCATTTAAATCTGATTTAGAAAGCTAAAATTTAATAATATCTCTGAAACGTTATCACTCATTGTTTCCTGTTTCACCACTGATGGTATCAGTGATTGTTTATATATAACCTCAAAGAGAGCGAAAGAGAGAGGGGGCGGGGGGGGGGGAGAGACAGAGAGAGAGAGACATCAAATTCATGGTGTTTGTATATGGATATTTGCATTTGGAGTACTATTTTTCTAATACACATACTTTATTTTTATACTTCACAGTACATATGAATGATATCTATAATCAGGCATTTTTTTTTAAAGAACTATAGCAAAAACAAGTTAGAAATAAATTGGAACTGGTCTAGGGATAGGGAAGCATAGCTGTAGTCCTGATTCTGTTTCTATCAACACATGTGACAAGTGAAATGTCACAAGCTACTACTAGCTCTTGCTTTGTTAACATGAATTGAACAGGTATTTTAGGAAGCAGATTTTTGGTGCTTGAGTGTTAGACCTCATTTTTGAACTTATGATGCTACAGTGTAGTGGTAGAGATGGTTTCTAACAAGGAAAGCATCAGAAGCATGAAACAATGAAAGAGGAGTGGGGAAGGAAGGCTGAGTGGCTTTGCTTCAGGGCAGTCTTGAAGGGCTTGGTTAGACATGTCCCAACATACTTTCTGGTTATATGAATCAATATTGTCTGTCTCTTCAATAGTAACCACTCTAAGGATACATTTTTTGTTGGCTCATGTAGCCAGAACAGAAGTATTTTAAAAGAAGCAAAAGAATGTGTGTCCTTTGGAGAGGCTTAGCTGACAGAAGGCAGAGGCAGCCTTCAGACTGTGCCATTCATTATTAATTTATTTAGTTAAACATCATATATGAAACAATTCCATTTGTATTTATTTCTTATGACCTATGGTATTTACAAATTTATGATTTATTTGGTTAAAGCTATAGTATTTTATTTGACTAATTCTTTAAACAGTCATACTTAGTAAATTCATCTGCTTAAGATAACTCAGGTTATCAAAAGATGAATTTAGAATATGTCTTTTGCAGTTGACCCTAGCACACTGGAAATACTTGAGAAGAATATACCATATAGAATGATTTTGTCAACACAAAGAAAATAAATTATCTCAGGAACAAATAATTTTAGATTTCCAAATATATATATGTGTATATGTGTATATTTATATTTGTATGTGTGTATATGTACATATACTTATTGTACATGTACATATATTTATTTGTGTATGTATATTATATTAAATGTAAGAAGACTCTATATAGTCTTTGGAGAATGACTGAATGAATTCCATTAGCTTGTAAACTGGGTTGAAGCACATTAAATAAAACATTGTACAGAATTCATTAACTGAAAATGATCAATATTGTTGGAAGAAATCAAAGACCTACTATTAACAATAAGTGTTGGTGAGGATGTACACAAAAAGGGAACTGTTGGTGGAAATACAAATTCATATAATTATTTTGGAAAACAGGATATTTCTCAAAAAACTAAAACTAGAACTACTATATGATCCATTAATCCCATTTTTGGTATTATCCAAGAATCCTTAACTCAAAGAGATACTTTCAATGACTAAGATAGGAAAACTACCTAAGTGTCCATTGACAGATGTCTCCATAAAGAGGTAAGATACACAGTGGAATTTTATGCAGGTATAATAAGAAAGATGATATTTTGCCATTTATAGATAAATGTAAGGAACTCAAAGGAATTATACTAAGTGAAATAAGTCAAAGGGAGAAGAACAAAAATTGGATGATTTTACCTATATGTGCAATACAAGAAACCAAAGCAAATACATGGATAAAACAAAATCAAAATAAATCAGTGGACTTTGATAACAGGTTACCAGTGGAAAAGAGGGTGGAAGGGTTGACACAAAGGTGGAATAGTTCTAGTGCGTGGTGTCTTATTATCATTATTATTTTTATTGTTGTTATTGTCTGTTTAATAAAAAAGAAAAGAGTAGATTTATAAAGAATTGGTGGGCTCTTCCAGGCAAACTGAGCAAGAAGAGTAGAGATGGGACAGGGAGAAAGAAGCAGCAATAGCTATACGGTAAGAGGAGTTTTCAGAGGTTGTCAGAACAGTGTCTGCTATTGTTATTCTAAAACATCTGAGACCTATTAGAATAGAAAACAAATGTTTTAGATATTTCTTCTATTTAGATGCAAGTTTTCCTCCTTGTTTAAATTCCATCCCCAACCTCTTCTCATCTAGAACTTTCTCAACAATATGTATACTAAGTTGAGGCAGATTAAAAAAGCAAGGTTTCCTTCATTAAAAAGCTAAAAAAGGTGGCCGGTGGGGGGGGAGGGGGGGATAAAGAAATAAACTAAAGGCCCAAATAAATGGAATGACGGACTGTGTTGATGGACTGGAAGACTGAACATATCTATTGTCCCTCAATTTTTTATAGGTTTAATGCTATTTCTCTCAAAGTTTCCACCAAAATTTTGTAACTACAGACAAGCTTATATGAAATTCATATCAAAATCTCAATTCCTGGAATAGTTAAAATAATCCTGATAAAGGGTAAAGTTTTAAAGGATCACTCTGTTCAACATTAAGGCTTACCATGTAATTTTAGTAATCAAGATCGTATGATCTTAGTGAAAATATAGACACATAGAACAATGGATCAGAATGGGAAACACAAAACTAGGCTCACACAAATAGTCAACTGATTTTTGACAAAGGTGCAAAAACGATTCCATGCAAGAAGGACAGCTTGTTAAAGAAACAGAGCTGGAACAATCAGTTATACATAAAGAAAAAAATTTTTAAAAGGAATATCAATTGAAATCTTATAGATTATGCAAAATAACTCAGAAATGATTCTAGACTAAAATATAAAAACTATAAAACTTGTAGGAAAAAAAAGCTCAAAATATTCAGAATCTAGGATTAGGCAGTGTTCTGAGACTTGACCAAAACATCCTACAATCCCAAAATGGAAAAACTGATAAACAAAATTTCATCAAATTTAAATAAAACAGTAAAAGCATGTTGCTTCTTGAAATACTGATCATTACTTTTCTACAAGCGAGATCACCTAGAGCTATCTGTATATTAAACTGTCACCAGTTATTTTGCCCAATTAAAAGCTCATCTTACAGACTTTCAAAAGGTAGCTCAACATGCAACAGATAAAATAATTTATAACAGTTGTTAATAAGATGAATTTTTCACAAACCTTATTATCTGTAGACATGATTGTTAATCTTCCACTGTTAGTAGATGCCCTGGCTAATGAGTCTTACAGAGTTGTGCTAGATCGTCATTGCATGAAATGTGCTCAAATGTGTATTTGATTATTTCAGTTGTTCTTAAGAATCTGTGTAACATTTTCTGAAAAGTTGGTAGCCAATCATATGAGCTGTTATTGCAAATAGGTTTATATTTTTAGGAGATGTTAGATAACATGTAACTCTCTAAACTGTAACACTGAAATTTTCTAGCCACCTGGAATGGTGCACCGCTGGTACACTGGATTAATTTTATAACCCTATGAAATGGTTGCTTAATCTAGAATAATACGTAAAAACTACAGCGTACTAGTCTTAAAACAACAGGAAAAATGAGTCTTTTTTCTTATATTTTATTTTTAAAAGGGAATATCCTTAAAAGCTTCCCACTTATAATAAAGTCTTTATAAAACTGATGCTGTTTCTCACACTCCATTAAGCTGCTCCTTTTTATCTTTGAAATTGATGTGAAAGCAAAATATTTATACTACGTTAACTCCACTTTTTAAATTGCTTTTTGAAAAGAAAAATGAAAATAAAGGCAAATATGTTTGCGACTCAAAAAGTGGCCAAGTATATTTATTTCCCAAGTATCATTAAAGCGTTGCTTCTTGGTTCTGTTGTAACTAGCTAGCATTAGGGTGGCAATCTAGAACATTGTAGAATGTGCTGAAAAACTGAAAAATTCCATTTTCTCAGACAAAAACAAACCTGTTTTTCACCAAAAGTAAAGCTCTTTAAAAATCTGAAAGCAAAAATGTCCTTTCCCTTGCACATATAAATTAATCATTAAGTTCAAGTTTGACATTCATGACTCTGCAATCAGTAATAACCTCTATGAACATCTTAGCAAGTATACATAATGGCAGCTTCTAGGAACTGTGCAACATTTTTAATTTCTAATTCTTTCTAATGTGGATATTAATGAAATAATAAATTAGTAAAGACCAAGAGAAAACAACTTTATGAATTTCAAAGATTTAATCATCTTCAATCACAGGGAAACTAGCGGTATATATTGTTTACTCCCAAAATTATACTATTTAATGCTTACTTTTGTTAGGCTAATTAAAATATCATGTATAACTTAGTCAAGAGATCGAATCATTTCACAGTTTTCCTGGGACCTCCTTTTTTCCCTATTATTAATAATTTTTACATACCTCCATTAGAAAAAGAAGGGGGCTTACAGAAGAAGTTCTCTAAATTCTGGTACAGAGTTGCGAAGTCTTGCTCCCTTTATTAAGTCTATTCCGTTTACTGAGAAAGTGTTATCCCTGCCCGACAGACACAGTTCTCTTGAACTAAGTAGTGTGCTTAGAAACACACTTGATTTACATTCTGGCTCCAGTTCCTTTTCTGTTATCAATCTGTTAAAAGGCAGTTTGCAAGAAATAGCCAGTTTGGGATCCATATTTTCAGCATTGCTTCTATGACTTGTTGCCCACAAATCAAAAAGATTCTAAACCATGCAGTAAATAACCAGTTACAAAAACTGCTGATAAGAATGCACCCTCTGCTGGAGAGGGCACCTCATTATTATTAATTTTGTACTGAGATCTGACAATATTCCAAGTTCACTAATGAATACATTTCCTTCCAGATTCTAGTGCAAAAATCTTGCTTGGAGCTTAGATTTGTACTTTCTGTTATGGGATCTTAGCTGGAACACAGTGAGTTTTATCTGATTTGTCCATTTTAAAGACACAACCTATGTGCATCTATGGCAGATGTGAAACAATTATCCTTAAAGTTGTTTTACTGGCATTTTGCCTTTGTGGAGAAAATGCTGACATCGTCTATGAGGGGAAACATTTCGTTTCTAAGCAAAGAACAACATTCTTCTTGGTAATTTCCAGTGTGGTTCGATGGGCCAGAAAGTAAATGGAAATTAATTAAAATAAGCCACTGAATAAGATATTGTCAAGTTATCTTATTTTTCCAATTTCACTTGTGTGCGAATTTTAGTATAAATATATGGACATAAAGAACTAAGGTAAGTCAAATTCTACATTATAAGAAATACAAACAAACATGAAATTCTTCTGTACTATGCCAACTTTTGGATATTTTATAACCAAGAAATTTCTTATCAGTGGCAACTATATGGTTTTTATAGACCTTTTATTGCATAGTACATTCCACCATCAATTATACTTTCTTATTTCAGTACTTATAAGTATAAATATGTATGTTTATAATGTCAGTTATCTGCAGTAGCCCCATAAGTATTCTATTAAAATAAATGAACTCTGTAAAAATTACCCTACGCTCACCGAAGGGAAAAGATGAAAGTTTTATGCCCTGCCTTGTCAGAACACAGGATAAAGTGGAATCTCAGTTTCTTTGTGAAATGAGGAGATTGATCTAAATGACATCTGAGCCTCTCCATTAATCACCATATTGTGTCTGCTTGATCCACCAGTGCTAGCCACTGGAGATGATAAGATAAAATTGAGGGGAAAAAATGAAGGGTAAAATTAATTATATTCTATCAATCCCTCTCACCCTCTAAAATAGTATAATACCATACTACTTACCAATGTATCTCCGTTAAACCAACCAAAATTTCTTTTCAATCCTCTGAAATTAATTACAAGAATTGCAAAGGATTCATTGCTTGTTCTACTCGTAATGAAAATGTTGAATGAAAGGGGGTCCTGTTTATAGAAAGCAGAGATGGCAAGAATCGATTTGCTGCTAAGAAACTGATACCTCCTTTTCCTCCTCTTCTCAGTTTTTCAATGGATGTGCATCTGGAATCAGACAGATTAATCCCAAATCTCTTTATCTAGTGTGTGACCCAAAGGGACGTTTTTTACCATTTTCCATGCCTCAGCTTCCTCACGAATGAAGAGAGCGTATAAGGAGAATCTAGGACAGATGAAATGAGACTATGTTTTGAAAAGACCTTGGTTTGAAAATACGTGGTAAGCCTCTGGAAAATCTTAATGCTTGCTGACAGTGTTAGTCTAACTTTTTCCTCTATCCCTGTTGGTCTATCCTTATTCACTCCTTTGGTTTGGTGTTTCCAGCTTTGTCTTCTCCATTTCAATCCATTTCCACACTGACAGAGAGTTACAGATATAATAGTACCACAGCCCTTAAAATTTCAACCCCTTTCACAACAGGCCTCAATCTTATCTCCCCTAAAGTCATTTACTGAAACTCCCCTCCCAGGCCTTGGTGGGTGAGGGGGCAGTGTATACTTCAACTGCCTTTACTTTGTATTGGTCTGTTTTCAGAGCACTGCAGGTCCTCAGTTTGGCCTCTATGTTGTCATATTCCTCTTTGACATCTTGTTTTCTTCTCCAAAGAACCAACAACAAGAATGTAGTCAAATACCTACAATATACTACCTTATAGATAACATTTATTGGATTTAATTGTGTCTGACATCCTTGTTTGATTTTATGTTTCTGAGGTCAGATCAACTAATACCATATTTACAGTAAATATGCATGGTTTTGTGATCTGGAAATATTTTGAGAAACGATTTGATAAGAAAGTGCAATATGATGTACATTTCAAAAATTCTAGAGGAGTGTTCTAAATTTCATTCCAGAATCAACTAGAAATTATCAATATGGTACACAGACTGTGTTGACATACTCATTGAATTTCTATAGCACATTTTACTCTTTCCTTCTGTTTTGAAGGAAAGGAAGTGAGATATTTGCTTTTCAAGGTCACTCACATTTCTCTAATAAATACATACTTACATGTAAGATAAATAATATCAGAAAGATATAGGACCAAAAAGGTCATAGCTCTAAAATGTTATGAGTCTATAAAGTGTATGTTTAAAATCCCCAGAGAAGAAAAAGAAAAGAAACTATTTCTCCATGAAAGTAGCCTTTGAAATAATTTCCTCACCCCTCACACATTATAGATATTGCTACTTGTGGCTGACATTGTTATATACTTTTTTTTTCTTCAAATTACCTTTCTTTCAAATTATAAGTTGTTATAAACTAACTAAAAATTCCATCTTGATATAAACTGGATATTTTCCCAATATTCTAAGTGATAGTGATAAACAGAGTGAAGTAGGACCTCTTAAAAGGAGCGGAGTTTTCCTGAGCATTGTAAGCCAAGAGAAATGAGGGACCATGGTTGTGCCTGGGACCCCGCTCCTGCATCCCTTGAGTTTCTTAGGGTGGTTGAACAAAGAAATTAACAGCAGAAAAATTAGTAAGAGAAAAGATCAAATTTCATTACACAATGATTGTGAATTTACATGGCAGTAAATCTAAGATAAATGAGGCAGATTGAGTATTTAAATAAAGAGTTAAGGAATGGGACAGAAGCCTGGGCATCAAGGAGAAAAAGGGATCTCACATGAGATGGGAATAACTTCAAATGACAAATCTTGCTGCTAGGTGTTTGCCATGTCTTGCAATATGTTTCTCTGATAAAAAGGTCACTTCTTGAGAGGATCCTTTATTTAGGTAATCTTTATTTTTTAAAGTAATGGTAGCAGTTTGACAGAAGACCCACAGGGCCTTGATTGACCTCTAGCTCCAAATTTAAAGTGATATGTATTGAAAGAAGCTTGCTCTGGATATTTTGGAAGAAAGTCTGTCTAAACATTTTTGTGGAGACTGATCCTGCAGTTGCAATACTCTGACCAAGTGATCTGTGAGACCTGCCTGCAAGCAAAATCCATTAGTCACACATTCCTAGCATTCAGAGGAACACTTGCTTTTTGGAGCAGCTTGCCACATGGCAGTGTTGCCATGACAACCTCTATATTCATTCTCAGGTGTTCGCTGGCATCACATCTTACCAATTGACAGGACCACGTGATCCTTCTGGGCACCTACTTAAATTATCACCTTTTAAAATAGTGACAATTACAAAATTTTCACTTCACTGTGTATTAAGTTATCAGGCAGCTCTGGGCAGAAGCAAAGTGATAATTTTTGTAATTATCTATCTACAGAGTAACATGAAATGCCTTCCAACTAGGAGCTATTAAATTCTTAGGGGTAGGTAATAAAAAAATAAAAACTCTTTTCTTTTGATTCCTGGAATTTTCCTTTAAGTTATGTGTGGTCCATAATTTAGTTGAATAAAGGAGTGAGAGGTGGTGTGGGATGAGAAAGAAAACATTTTCCCAAACTGGGGCAAAGGGATTCAGGGTAAAAAGTTGGAAAGGAAGAGAAAATGCTCTAGGACATTTTCTTTTTCACTTGTAAATTGTGATCATTCTCATGCTTTCCCTTATTTCTATACCAAAAAGTGAGAAGTACTAATTTACAGAGACAAAATCATGCTTTGTTACTCTTTTATGTGGTATGTGAATATACATGATATAATATACTAATTATTGAGTAAATTATCTCAAACTATGAAAGTGATATATGAGTGTACAAAGCAAGTGTATGCCTGTATATATTAAACAGTTTTAATAAATATAATGTTAAATATAGGTAATAACATGGTTAAAACTCATCCCACAATACTAATATGAACGATAGATTATTTTACATAATTAAAGGCAATGATGTTTTCAACATTTAAAGTTATTTAGCAGTGCCTAATCACAGAGCAAGTCAACTATATATTTGTTGAAAGAACAAGATGGCTTCTCATTTAAACGCAATAGATGTTCATTAATATAATAACCACAGAAGACTGCATGTATTCAAGACTGGGGATGGTATAGATTTAAGCTTTTAAACTGCTGTGGGGATGGTATTGATAGTAATAATCATGGTAGAACAAATTTAAACCCCAGCTAGAGTTTAAAAAGATATCTGCACCCGTTTATTCACAGAAACACAATTCAGAATCACCAAGTCAGGAATCAACTTAAATGACCCTTGATGGATGACTGGATAAAGAAGATATTATATAAATATATCTCTATATCTTTATGTATCTACTATCTCTATGTATCTACTTATCTATCTATATATTTGTATAAATATTTAATGCTCAATGACATATATACTCAAAGAGATACTATGCAGATATTTAAAAAGATGAAATTTTGCCCTTTGTGACATTTATGGAACTTGAGATGATCATGCTAATCAAAATAAGTCAGAAAGAAAAAGATAAATACTAGATAGTTTCACTCACATGTAGAATACAAACAAACAAGACAAATTAACAGGCAAAACACACCAAAAGTATTATTAGACCCAGAAATCAAAACTATGGTTATCAGAGTAGAAGAGGATAAAGAGAATGGAAACAACAGTAAAAGGAATCCGATTTATAGCGGTGAATGGCACTAGAGCTTTGCTGGTGGTATCAGTGTGACATACACATTGGTCAAGGCACAAATCTATAGATACTACTGAAGCTTGTATAATATTATAAATCAATGGTACAATAGCAAAAAGTAAAATAAAATAAACAAATTCCAGCAAGTAAGGGAAAGCAGATAGGTGAGGAAGTAGGGAATGCAATCAAGTGAAAGGAAAAACGGGAATACTTGCATCTGATGGGAAAATGAAAGGACCTTGTTCCTGGTGCTGGTTTGGGACTGACCTTGAGCCATTTCGAGCATAGTTGAAGAGGCTTGCACTGGGGATATGTAATTCAAGAAGTATAAAGAAGAAATCATCACCAAATCTGAGGCAGGAGAGCCCATGTCCAGGAAAGTTTGGAAAAAGCAAAATACTACCATTTAAGCAATTAAAGACATTTGTGTATGGTCAAAGAGAATAGCTTCTGAAGGATATTTACAATGCAAATGGCTAAGAAAAACTGTCAATATCATTGAAAATGAACATAACATACCAAGGAGAAAGCCTAGGAACATTTTATAACAGTTCATGTTTGCATTAAGAGTGTGTCTGTTTCGATCTCTTGCTATGTAGATCTTTAAGTCAGGAGAATAGTTGAAACTGCAAGAAGGATGGTGATGAACACACACATTTTAATCTGCTTTGTCCTCCTTCAGGATTAGAACTGTGGACAAACATATTACAGTTGGTGAAATTTGTGGTACCTCGAGTTCTAAATGCAGACTTATTTAATAATCCAGTTCTTCAATTTCTTTACTAACTATATTCTTGAGAATGACTCTGAACTTGAGAATTTATGTGACTCTATACAATTTTAATTCAGCATGTTTCCACTTTAGGGATTGAGGGAAATGATATTTAGTCTTACCTACATTTACAGAAATCCAACATTTCCACAAGATTTTGGAAATATTTTATTTTCCCTTTAAAGAAATGATTCTCAACAAGTGAAATGATTTGTCTGAGATGACTATTTTTATTCAGAACTTTTCAATTCCAATTAGTGGTCTTTTGTCTAGTTAAAAAAAAATCGGGTATCAATTATTGTATGAAGAGAATGGCAATGAATTTAACATATCTGCATTTTAAGGTCATTTTTAGTTAAAACACAAATTAGTCTTTACAAATATGCATGTACATATATGCGACTTATATGATATTGCTGTGACAAAACAGTTGCATTTACAATAAAATATATATTTATAATGCATTTTAATTTATTCATATGGGTCAAAAATATAATCTTCACTGATTCAAAAATAAAAAATCTAATGTCATAAAAACTAAACTGAAAATAGTTTCAGATTTTCTAGAGAGCTTGGTAGGATTCAATTTGGCAAAGAATCAATGATTTCAGCTATCTTGCTATTGATATTTCTAGCACAGAAAACTAATTTATTTGAATGATTCACAGACTCAACGAGTTTATCCAAGTGAATTCTTTTTCATTAGAAAAAAATTCTATGTGACTACTGTCTTCAAGGGGATAAAAAGTAGGGGCTATATATATGGAATCATGTTATTTGGTTCTTCTTTCAATATCATTTTTATTGATAATAAAAGACAAGAGCATTTTTAATGAACAATAAGCTTTTGCTTTCTCCTTCCAAAAATGAGTCATACTATATTTTTACAAAAGCCTCAAGTGAAAAAGTAGCATTTATTGACCAGCATTTTATTAACAATAAAACTTGCTTTTTGTTTTTGAGTACATAAGGGGACTAGAACAAGGAAAAATAAAATACAGAAAAAACATTCTTTTATCTTGCTTTCAAAATATAGCTTCTGTATTTTCTTAATATCTAGTCATTCTTCCTGATGAGTAACATCATGGTACAGGAGAAAAGGAAAAAATAAAAAAACAATAACAACAACATATAATATTATTTCTGCAAATAAATATGGTCAGATATCAGTCCAATCAATTCAGTGAGTGCAATTCAGGATAACTGAGGTGGGGGAGGAAATTTAACAGAGTAAAATGAGATTAAATTGCAAAGTAATAATAAAACATTTAAAAATTGGAGTGGCCTACATATTTACAATTCTCTCACAATTTGAGCATATGTATAATACAGTATTTTCTTTCTTAGCTTCACTTTCAGTGACACTTTCTTCATTTTCTTACTGCTTCTTTGGATATCCCCATGTTGTAGCTTAAGTATAAGGGGCCCTTGCAAGTTTGCACTTCCAGGTACTGATTCACTTTTTGTATTTTCTTTTCTTTTTTTTTTTTTTAAATGCAGGTAGGAATGAAGGTAAGAAAGCAGGCAGGCAAGAAAAGAGAAGAAGAAATAATTATTTATTGTATTTAGTTTTTCATCTTTGTTATAACTCCTGGTCCTTTTCTAGAACTTGGGTCCTTGGGATGTATGTGGACTGCATTCAGTGGCCTTATCTGCTCTGCCATCTGGGTGTAACAACTTTCTGGATTTATGTTCCTTTATACCTCTGTCAAAATTTGTCCATTCAACATTTCACTCTGCCTCCTAAACATTCACCCGGTCCCATGGTAGCAACATCTTTTCAATCTACCTGATATCATCCCTCAAGATGAGTCTCTAAGATGGTATTGATATTATGTGAACTTCTTATCCCATGTGAAATCATTTTAGGCCTGAAAATTCACTGTTCTATAAGGCTGGGCATTCAGGATTCCTCGAACAAGTGAATTTCAGTTGGATTAGAGGAGAATGTACAATTTTGAAGTAAATGTATGAAAGTTGTGTAAAATTAAGGAACTAACAACTAAAGAAATTTAAAGTTAGCTTTTCTATGATTGTAGCATTATTTGGATGACATTGACTGGTATTTTGCATTGGTATTGTCATAAAAAGAAATATACCATTAATCAGAAAATCATAATGAAACAGAATAAGGTAAAAGACAAGATTTTTATATTTGCTTTTTTTTTGCTTAATGGAAGAGAGGATTCCCATAAAGTAGAGAATTGAAGAAGACTATAATTGTTTTCAGAAATTTGCATGCCCTGAGTCCACTGTCACACCTAGGAAGCTGCAGGAATGTACCATGTGATAAGAAACATAATGGTATATAGTTCATTTTAGATTAGTAGTTTTCCTAGCAGTATGAATTCTAAAGAAATGAATGCTAGAAAGCTTGCAAAGTGTACAACCTTGAAGAAGTATATCAGTATATCAGCTCATTACAGACAATTGATCACATGCTGTATTTTTATTTTTATCTTTATTTTGTTGCAGCATTAGATCTTAGAATTCTAGTTCATTGAAAAGACAAGCTCTCAATCGACTTGCCTTGGTTACTCTCTTAAGCGATCACTTTGGGAATCAGTCATACTGTTTACCTTGACTGACGGCTGAAGGTTGAGGAGAATTTGACACAATGACCCTCCCTTGTCAGTTGTTTCTGGAGAAAATACCTCTACTAGCTTTCACAATTTCTCTCTGCATCTATATCAACCTCAGAGCTTCCTGATGTAATTTCACACTCCTACTAAATCATTTATCTCCACTTTAAAAATCTACTAAGTTTTGTTTTTAATTTCTTCTTTCTTTGATTTATTTGGATAGTTCCCTTTGTAAAAGATTATGGTAAACCCTTACTCATTTCTTAAAAGCTCAAAGTAAGTTCTGATTAATACATTCTAGCTGGTGCATAGATCTCTATAAATGTGAGAGACAAAGACAATCTTTGGAAAAAGGTTTGGATAAAGGTTGACTGTTGAAACTTTTTGACCTGTGAATGTTCTCTATCACTGTGTGAGGCTCTGCTAGTTTGTTTCCAGGAACTCAATTATGCGCTGTATAGTGGAAATTCTTTGAGGCTTGACAAAGCATTGATTAATTTTGTTGGTTTCCAAGGAGGCCAGAACTTTTGATCACTTGGTGTACTATTTTTTTCTTCTTTTTCTTCTTTCCTTCCTCCTTCCTCCCCACCCTCCTTCCTTCTCTTTTGCCTCTTCTTTCTCTTCTTCTTTACTGTTTCCTTTTCTCCTCCTTCTAAACTCTCAATCTCATAACTTTATTATAATGGGTGGTGACAAAGTAAATAATCTCTGTTGGCTAAATTTGCTTTACCGAAATTAGTTTGAATGTATAAGCAAGTGCAATATCACTACAGAACTTAATTTAACATTCTAATCAGACGTCACTACTTCCAAACCTGGAGTAATTGCCTTGTGATTTCAAGGATTCAAGCATATTTGCCTAAGGAGTATATGACTCATGCTTCCTATTTTCCTGGAAAAATTGTTCATAGCCATAATTCAAAAAAAGAAATAAGGCTTCTGTGAACTATGTGCAGAAAACCAAAAGAGATATATCTGTAATCTCTATGCTCCACTGACCACTGTGTTGATTGACTAATCTGGATAAATCGACCTTCTCTTTCTTCACAAGTTCCATATTTGTTTCTGCTGGAAAGAGACCTTTCCCCAATAGAGAAGTTCTGATTTTTAATATCTTCAGGAATGAAAGTCTTCAGAAATACGGTGCTCTGGCTAAGCAGATTTTTCCATTTCTCTCTTACATTATGCGATAAAAATATCAGTACATTGTTTTACTTGCAATTAAATTAAAAAATATAGTATGACAGTTGTAACCAATTAATAGTTTTTATTATCAGAAGATAAGAAGTTCTAAAATCTGATCAAAATAATAATAAACTTATTTAAAATATATTTATGCCTATGTATATATACATGCATATGTGTGTGTATTTAAAAAATTACATATTGTCCCAACAGTGAAATACCAATATTAGCAAGGATAAGGAAAATTACTGAGACAGCTCCATATCATGAATGTAAAGCTTATTAAAATAAAAATCAAAAATATGAGACAGGAAATATAATGTACCCCTTGCTTCAGCTTTAGTTTTTTCAACATATATGGTCATATCCAGATAGGTTTGACTTTTCTTTTCATAGTATTTATACCTTATAGCTCTCATCTGATTGGCATGTCTGCATAGCACTCTGTCAATGGATATCTGCACTTGGGTTTCTCAATGATTTAAATTTAACATGTCAAGATATGCTTAATCTCTACTCACATCTTTTCTTCTGCAGCATGCTTATATATGTGCCACACAAATTCACTAATAGCCGTATCCCACAACTTTTCCCTCTATTTCTCATTTCAGTGAGAATCAATGTCATCCATGGAAAGAAATGTGGTGTCACTTTTCACTCTGCTTTATCTTCATACTCCTCGATCAATTAACCATCAAATCCTGTTACCCAGCTGCAGTTGAAAGGCTGATGGTTCATTAATAAAGACAGATAGACCACATCATGGGCCATAAAAAACAATCTCAATACATTTAGAAATCCTGAATTGCAGAGCACTATGAAATTAAATTGAAATCAATTACCTTTGATTGATAGTCAATCAATCAAATTACAATGAGATTTCTGGAGAAACACCAGCTATTTGAAGATCAAACAAACTTCCAAGTAATCTCTGAGTAAAAGAATAAGTTACATGAGAAAATAGAGTATTTTAACTGTGTGATTTTGAAAATGTGACATGCATTTTGTGACATAAAATTGTGAGAAATTGTAGGAGACAGCTAAAGCAGTGCATAGAAATACATTTTATTGAATATATTGATCGGTAAACTCCATGAAAGTAATGTTGTTTAAAGAACATTCAGATGTCTGAAACATAACGTATACTTACCAAATGTTTATTAATAGAATCAACTTCTTTATGTATCTCTTCATTTTATCTAAATCCATTGTCTAAGAAGGATATTTAAAACACATTATAAAATTTAGAGAAGGGCATTTCTTTTGCTAGTTTACCACAAATAGGCAACGGAATCAAAGTAGGTTTGAATGGGTGAATTCTTCTTAGAGTACTTTGCATCAGCATAAATTTATTTATTTTTGGAAAAGTATGCTACTATTTATAATTAAATGACATTCTTTTATTCAAGTCACATTATATTGATGTTTGATATTGATTGTAATTTGTGCCTTCCCATTATGTATACTTTAGTCATTGGCTTTCTTTCTAATTTGAGAAAGTTGTACACATGGAGTGATTTCAAGAACTGTTAATAAATGTATACTGACTAGATTTGATTTCAAAGCACACATTCTTTGCTTAGCATGTCATATCTGTGCCTCAGTGATGGGGATAATTTCTGGTTCATTCCTCCAACATCTAAAACAGAACTTTATTTCACACTTAATAACTATTCAATTTTTTTAAAAAGCCAATAGTCTTTTTTTATTAAAAAAAGAAAGAAAATATTGCTGTTTAGCTTTAGTGTGGTTTCTGATTAAAAATTTATGGAGCTCATCACCTCAGTCTGTCATTCTAGCTTTACTTAACTTCTAATGAAAAATATACGAGGAAGGTTTGCAAAGGTTGTCTTGCTGTAAGCACCGTGGTTCTCTCGCTTTCAGAACATTACTCTCTTACTCTTGAGAAGTGTTGACATATGCTACCCAGGACAGTAGTTAAGGATTAAAGACTCGCTTTGACATTTTGACAAATAAACATGCCTGCTAATTTCTCCAAGCAGGCACTGATGACTGATTACTTCATCAAGCACTCAATCTAAAATGATAAGTGGTGCCAAGTCAAAATTAATCAGCTATTTAAGTGACTGACATGTTGCTTAAAGTCTAAGGTTCTGCCATACAACTTTATATGCTCAAGCATTAGTCTCCAAAAGCAAACATGGTAAAGAAAGAAAATGTCACTTATTTGAAATACATCTTATTAGTTTGACACAAAAGCTATAGCTGTTTTATAAAGCATTTTAGAAGAAAAAATAAATAGGATGATTTGGTTATATATTGGCATCAAATATTTGATAATAAATACTGCTGATTTTTCTACACATCACATATTTAGAAAATAAAGTATATCAAGAAAAAAGAAAATTAAGAACAAGAGAAAGTACTATTTATAGTTGGATGAATATTTTTCAACCTTATATTCTGTTTAGCTAGTTACACATTGCACTAACATTATTTGAACATCATTTCTCAAAAAATACTGGGAACCTATTCTCTTTAATAGTCTACAAATTATTTTTTGGATTTCTAATAAGCAATTTATTTTCTGTAGCTTTTTGATATGTTATATAGCTCCTATTCTTTGTATGTTATTATGTATTTCACTAATTTTTGTTCTAGCTTCTTGTTGCAGCAATGGTATAATAAATACTTGTGCACATAATTGAAGTACTCTTATCCAGTGCAGGATGAGCTTAATGTTGAAAAATTCTAAAATGGTTTTAATGAAGACTCCTAATATGTCATACAGACATGTTAATTTTTAAATGTGAATGGTGCAATGTACAACTTTTTGCTTCTCTGTGCTGAGGCATTGATGTTCCCATGCCATCTTCTTTAGCATACACTGCTGTTCTTTTGCATCCACTTTTTACTTTTGTAATCAACATTAACACCACCAAAAACACAAAAACTTCATTCTGTGAAAAAGTACTACAAAGTATTTATTGCAGAATGATTTCACAATTTATTTTCTTACTACCTTTTATATCCAGTTTAGCAAGTATATTTTAATGCTTTAAGTTTTGCAGAACTTCCCAAAACTGTCTTTCTTTTTTTTCTCCTGTATTTTATTTCTGGTGTATATATTTGAATTTACATAATTATAATGATAAATTGAATAGCATACCAAATTTACAAACAAACACGCACGTGGTAAGTATTAAATGTATTGACGTGAACCTAAGAGTTTGAGTGTATTAGAAAGTAACTAATCAGCCGTGGAAAGCCATGGGACTCAGCTCAAGTGGTTTATAGATTAAAATGTGTCAACTAGCCTGATATATTTGCTAAGCTGAGGTCAGTTAGGAGAGATTTTATTGTTCATTTATGTATATTTCCTCTGTACAAAAAATCACTTAAGGGTTCAAAGAGTCTGATAATTTAAGATTTTCATCGATATCACTAACATTTTTCATTAAACTCTGTGCTTCCGTCAAAAGTATATAGGACTTTCCATTTCCCATATATTTATAAATACTCAGTATTCTCAATCTTGTTAATCTTCTTAATGCATAAAATTTTTACTTTGTTTAATTTAACTTTCTGATTTTTAGTATGATTAAAATATTTTTGTATTTTTTTCTGTGAACTGCTTATTTCCACATATATATTTTTTATATGTAACTTTTTCAAAGAAAATATACAGACAGGAATGAAGGAGAGCAGAGATAGGCAGGCAGGAAGGAAGAGAGAGGTGGAAGAAGCACTTTATTTATTTTCTTTAGTTTTTCATTCTGGTTGTTTCTCCTGGCTCTGAACACAAACCCAGAAACCTGGGTCTCTGGGATGTATGAGGACTGCTCCAAACCTCTACTCCACCAAGGTGCTCCTATTCATATATTTTTATCATTGTATTGTCATATTGGATTTTTCCAATTCACGAGTTTTTAGATGTGTTTCTTTTTATATCTCAGAGGTCTCTTCATCTCTAAATACTATGAATTAGTTTAGGGTGGGACTTGGACACTGATAATTTTTTAGAACTTACAAATGATTTGAATAAGCAGTCATAGATGGATATCACTGGTTTGGCATTATTTATTTTTTAGTTTGTGGATATGATCTTTTATATTATAAAAGTTTCTCTTAAGTGGCTGCTCGTTACCATCTCTCTTTTTCAATCAATAAGCAATATTTTATCTGGTGCTGAGTATCTCTGACTTGTCCTAATTTATTTATAACTCTTTCCATTCTACGAAAAAATTTCATTTTGATGTCAAGATTGTCAGTCATTGCCTCTGTGTCACAGCATTTAAACAATCTATGGTTATTCATAGTTTTCTGAAAGTAGATGTTAGCTTCCTGGCCCAGGGTGAGCTTATTTATTGCCTTTATATCATAATAGTTCTGCTGATTCAACTACCACCCAATCCCCCCTTCTCTTAGGTAAGTCCAGGAAAACCAGAAGTCAACCACCAAAAACTGGTTCTGTGCTACAGGGTAAGAGGAATAAAATTAAGAATCTAAGAGTTCTTTTGGGAGAGAGACAGCTGTCGCTTCTTTCTTCTAGAGACATAGCAAAACAAAAAACAAAAAACCAAGAAGCAAAACTAACCTTGTCTCTCTGGAGTAAACAAATATCTTTGAAACCATAAGAGAAGGATTCTTGATTCTGATCTTTTGGAATGTAAATAAACATCTCCAATGAGAAGCTATGACTATTGTCTCTGACACCAAGCTGTCTCCGTGGTGCTGGGTGTCATCACTTCCTTGAGACATGAACATCAGTCCTCAAGGAGCTAACTCCTTCTGAATTTCTCTGTCTGTTCAGTCATAATTTTCCTTCTTTTCTCCAAAAGCACCCAAACATGCAGAAGCATAAAAAATAATTCTCACAGTCCCACACTATAGTTTATACTTTTATAATCTATATACGTAATCCTTTTCTAAAAGTTCATAAATTAAACCTCTACTCTTAAATTTTTAGTTCCTATTTTGTATTTGAAGATTTTAGCTGCCTGGAAGTTAATTTTGTGTCTAGGATGAGGTAGGGAGATAATTTTATTTTTTTCCATGTGAACCTGTGAGTCACGATGAAAATGCTAGAGTTCTTCTGCCCGTCTCTGCAAAACACTGGAGAACGGGATTTGATCATGGGGAAGAGGCTTTTTAGTCATGTTATCAGTAACTTGGGCATTTGATGAACTCATGTCCAAAAATAACTATCCCCTTTCCTGAAGGGAATGTAGGAAGGGGATTTGAGAAAGAGAAAAGCAGATTGAGGTGACCCAGACAGTTGTTTTGTTGTCATTGATGGGTGGTGGCACCAGGTTCTGCAGCTTGACTTTTGATTTTCCCCTCGGGGCTCCAGGACAGAAACCCAGGTCCTTGAGATGCATGTGTACTGTGCTCAGTTACAGATGGTGGATGTAACTTCTACTACACCAGGGTAGCCAAACAATTTATTTTTAAATATTTTGCTGCCAAGGGGAGTAAAGAGATTGGAACAAATGAAATCAAGAGGTGAAAATATGAAGGGAGAAGTAAAAGAATGTCATATGTTTAAAGATATAATCTGGCATAACACAATTTCATTTTTAATAAATAATAAAAATCAAAGTTATAATCCAAGAAATATTTTTTCACAATATGCCTCTTCTAATCACTTCCCTGCTACCACTGCTTCTAGAATCTCTTACTTGCTAATCAGTTTTCTCAGATGTCTTCCCCAATCTAAGTCATCCCCCACAAGCCCCATGTCTAGTCCATCCTTTCTCATCTCCCTGAAACTTGAGAAGCTTCATTTTCTCTAACATTTGTCTTTCTCTCTGTCATAGAACCTACAACAGGAAAGATTCGGAAACTTAGCTCCAAGGAGTTCTGTAGGAAGTTTGCATAAAGGGATGAGCAGAAGAGAATGATGAGGGTAGGAGAATATTCTCATGCTAATACTTTTTTCTCCTTCACTTGTGGTTGTGTGTGTGTGTGTGTGTGTGTGTGTGTGTGTGTGTGTGTGTGTGTGTTGTTCTTTTGTTTGTTTGGGACCAAACTGGTTTCAAACTGCTCTAGACTTGAATAGTCCCAGGGGCTATAACTGGAAAACATTTTTTGTTTTTTGTTTTCTCTTGAAAATTCTGTCAATGAAGAATGAATTGAAAATATAGAACCACAGTCACAAAATATTAAGCCCTCTGAGGATTTTCTTTACCACCTACTTCTCAGGAATACTGGAACTTAAAGCCTGCTAAATCACACTAGTGATTGAGATTTTAGATAATATTTATCATATATAATACCAATGTCTTTCTGAAGTTGTGATAGCAACAAAAAAAATCTTAGCTCATTTAAATAACATTTTCACTTATCATTTCCATGAATTTATACTTTTCATCTAGATAATTACCTCATAGCATTTAGTTAGTACCATTACTTTTTTACTAATGATCTGATAATTATGACCTTAATCTTCTGCAATCATTCATTCAAAATATTTTATAACCATCATGGCATTAAAATAGCATTAAAGGTTTAAGGTATATGTCTTTGGAATAATTTTTTTAGATAATTTTTAAATATTATACATATTTTTATTTTTATTAAATATTAGAAAAATGAACATAAAAAGATAAGTGATCAGAAAAATTCTGTTTATTGTAAAAAATACAGTTTGACATTTTCTCCAATGTCTTGGAAATGTTTTCTTTACATTTGTCTTATTTGTTTGACATTGGACATAGTACTTGATTTAAAATCTCTTCTCGACTTCTGGTTTTTGGTTCAACATATAAAGAACTTAGGAGTCCTCATGTCTTCCTCACAACAGATAAAAGCTGAACAAACCAAGAATCAATAACTTTTATAAGATCCACCAGAGAATTGAGGTCATAGGGCAAATGACTACACCCAAACTGGAGACAGGAGACACAGAGAATCATTGCTTATGAGAAACAGAATTTACTGCTGGAACCAGATAGAAATGCTTAAAAGATAATTGACTAACTGTTGGAGACAAAATACGTATTGGCTTGTGATATTAAAAAAAGAAAACAGAACACACACACACACATACACACACACACACACACACTCACAAAACCTGGAGTTTGGACTCTTTTTTGTTGGGGTAGGAAAAATGTCTATGCTTTCATAAATTTTACATACATGGGTCAAAATCTGAGAAAAATCCCCTCATGCTGTTGACAAGAGAAGAGGAAAAGTAATCAGTTGAAAGAAACCTAGAGAACTCTGTTCTCCTTAAGAAAAGCATTTACCAGAGACCTAACTTAACTTGGATTTTACTAGAATCTAACCAATCTGAGAGAAGGAAAACACTAAATCCAATCCTCTCTAGCTTTTCTGTCTCCCCTCTGTGAGGGAAAACAAAGATGAGAAGCACTTGTGAAAGTCACAGACCAGGGACATAGGCTGTCTGAAGGCTGAGACCTACCAAAGGATTATAGAGGGTTTCTTTTTCTCCCACATGGTAGCACAACACCAATATGTTTCCTTTATAATATCAAGAAATTACAACTGAAAGAATTACAAGACTCAGAATCTGTTTAAGAAGGAGTCTCCACAAAAACTCAAAGACAATAGAAAGACAAACAAGAGTAGAAGGCTTTTAGCTTCTAACATAGTATCTACAGATAAACATAGTTTCATATTAAAGACCTTATTTGCCTCAGCTCTTCTTACTTGATATATCCTGTCTGTTTTTTTCACAAAAAATTGCAAGGCCTGCTAAAGGCAACACAACAAAATAAAGCAAAAACCAAAAAACAAGTAAACAAAAAACAAAAATACCCAAAACATTACAATCTAAAAAGACAAAATGAACATTACAACCATACCCAGATATGATAAGAATTTTGGATCATCAGATTGGGAATTTAAAGCAACTATGCTCAATGTAGAGTTAAAAGAGTGTTCCTTCTGCTTCTGCTTTCTAAATCAGGTTGTGGAAAATTGGCATAATTTCTTCTTTAAATATTTGGTAATGTTTTTCAGTGAACCCACTAGGTCCTTGTGAAAACAACTATATAAAAGATGCCTAATGTATATCATTAGAGTATTGCAAATAAAAACAATGAGATACCATTATACCCATTAAAATGGCAAAAATTTAAAGCACTTAACACCAGATGCTTGTGAGACTATGAAGTAACAAAGGACTCCCATTGTTGGACTGTATTCCCATGTTGGGAAAACAAAAGGATTTAGTCACTTTAGAAAACAGGTTAGAAGTTTCTTACAAAACTAAACATAACCTTAGCATATAGTCTAGTGCTTATTGGTATTTACCTAAATGACTACCCTTATAGTCACATTGAAAACCTGCATACAAATATTTATAACGCTTTACTTGTATTTGCCAAAATTTGGAAGCAAGCAAGATATTCTTTGGTAGGTGAATAGATAAACTATTCATATAATGGAATATTTTTCAGTAGTTAAAAAACACAACTATTAAGATATGGAGGAATTTTAGATGCATATTTCTAAGTGAAAGAAGTCAATATGAAAGGATTACATACTGTAGGATTCTGACTATATTATTTTATGGAAAAAGCAATATTAAAACAAGAATTCAAAAGCAATGGTTGCCAGGGATTTTGGAGGAGGATAAATAGGTGGAGCATACCAGAATTTTAGGAGAGAATCAATTTGGTATGATAATGTAATGATCAATATATGCCATTATGTATTTGTTAAAACCTATAACACAAGAAGAGTGGAGCCTCACATAAGCCACAGACTTAGTATACGTATAACATACTGGTCATCTATCATAACAAATATATCACACTAATAATAGGGGAAACCGTAGGGAAGGGGCAAAGAGATGTAGAAACTCTACTCAATGTAAGCCATTTCTAACTCTGAAGATAAAATCTATTACTTTAAGAAAAGGTCATTTTAATTTTCTTATTCTTATATGGAATGAAATTTATTTTCATAAGGAAAGTTAACTACAGAAATATCACTGGCATTGGGTTGCTTAAAAATAATACCAAGCTACATATGATAAGGGATAGAATATAATCATGTATTGAAAAGAAATGGTTTCTCTTTCACAGTCCATAAATGACAAAGTGAAGCTGATATGGAGAAAAAGGTATTATTTTGCTGGTAAGTAGATTACCCAAAGGCTTGCTTTTAAAGATAAATGCAATTTCTTATAATATTCAAATTTGTTGTCGAATAAACAATGGAAACTGCATTTGACTTCTGCTTTCATTTTACAGAACTGAAGTGACTGTAAAAGAAACATAAGGACAGAATAACTTATAATGATTAGCATTATACATCAAAATATACTTTTTTGTCCATATTAGTTACTAGATAAAAATAAAGAACATACAAGTTTAGTCAAACTAACCAAAATTTTACTGGGTAATTATATCATATAACCATTTCAGAGTTTGATTCATTTTAGGCTAGCAGACACTTGATAGATGAAAAAATTTAAAATATACTTGGCTAAATTCTGTCATTTACTTGGGAAAATAGAAAAATGAAATACCATATTAAATTATTTCAGATTTTATGGTAATCATTTGAACTGTAATATAATTCTAATTGGTTTACCAGTGAATTTTTCAGAGTTCTTATTTCTAGCATTTTTGATGATCAATTTCAATTTGCTTTCATATATTTCATTTTTCCTTTCATCATCTGTCTTTTAATATTATAAAACTGGTAATAATATATTCATTTGAATTTTATGAACCTCATAAATGTCCTTTTATAATGCCTTTTCCATTTCTAGAGAAAAAGGATTTTCCATCCTTAGAAGTTTATTTCTTTAAGCTTTTTATAAAAGCTAGTAAAATTGGTTTAACTGTCCTGACCCCTTCAGTTTTAGTCAGTTTTTCATTTCACTGTTGCAAATAAAAATACCTCTCAAGAGTTCAGTGGCTATCAAAAGTTGAAGTACTGCAGATAAAAGTAGTGTAAAAAAACACATGATATTAAAACAGATTCTATAAAATATATCATAGTGTCTTTGCCATTATATTACCCCTACTGGGATATAAAAAGTGAGAAAAGTTACATTTCTGACTACTCTGAAGTTCAGGCTATGATACCTTATCCTCTAAATGTCTCCAACTATCTTACACATTTGTAATAATAACTAACAATATCTGAGCACTTAATGTGAGATACCACTAAGCTAAATCGATTATCTGAGAAGCATTCTACCCAGTAAGTGAATAACAATGGTTTTAGTACTGAACAACTGCTAGTAAAAGTCCTCCTCCTTCTTCTTCCTCTTCCTCCTGTTCTTCTTTTGCCATTTGTATAAATTTCTGAGATAAGATTAATTGCATATATTTTGAAGTACACAATTGAATTTCTAAATGTATAATATAAACGAGTCGACAAATGTGTGCATCCATGTAACCCATACCCAATGAAAGAAAAATAATATTTTGATCTTTCTATAAAAGCAGCTTGTTCCTTTTTAGTTACTCTTTCCCACAGAGTAGAGTAAACTTCTATTCTGAATTTTCTAGCTTAGATAAATTGTGTATTCTCAAATTTCATTTAAAGTACTTGTATAGCTTTTAGTCTTTAGCTTCTGATTTCTCTAATTCTGAATGCTTTTGAGCTCATCCATGCTTTGTTTTTTTTTTAGGAATAATAGCCATTGTATGAATATATCTCAATTTATTTATTTGCTGATGTGTTGATGAAAATTAATTTTCAGTATTTGACTACTGTTATTAAACATAGTTGCTATTAATGAAATATAAGAAATTTCATTGTTAGGCTTTTATAAGAGAGTAAGCAGTGAGAGATGGTACCGGTGAATATATTGTGGGACCAGTTATAACATGAAAGACTTTATTTTACTAAAAGCATTTGGTTTTGTTTGATAGAGATGGGGAATCATTTGAAGAAATGTTTTCAGATAACCATTTCTGAAATGTTATTTTGGTGACTATGGATATAGGCTCTACCTCAGGGGTGGAAAAAGGTACGACTCAGGATTAAAATACAGCACATAGTTCAGGTTATTAAAGCATGAAAGATAAGACGTGTGTTCGTGGAGCTCTCTGGTGGTTTAGTGGGTTAAAGCAGGTGCAGTCCCCATACCTCCCAAGATCCCCTGTTCAAGACCCAGGTCCTGTGAGACAGCAATGATGAACAACTGAGTAAAATAAATAAGTGCCAAAACAAAACAACAACAACAAAAAAGGTGTGTTTGGGAAGGGGTTTTATTTAGCCAATGTAATAAAAGAAATAGGCAAGGTATAAGACAGGAGACTAGGAAGTCTAAGAATTTCTTTTTTTCCCAACTACAAATACTTTCATTAAGAGAGGAATTTTCCGCAACAGTACAGAGCATACAAAGTGCTGTGCTCTTTTCTTTCCCATTGCACATAGCCCATGTGCAAATAGCTGCAATGTTGACATATTTACTAGGGTGTTCAGTGTTAAAATTGTCATGGAATTTACCACAAATTTGAGTTTTTCACTGTTTAACTGTTTTTGGAACAATGTAACATCTAAGCTTTTGTTAATTTAATTAACCTCTTCAGTGGTGGGTCAAAAGGAGACACACCAGTTGCAGAAAGTCCACCTCCAGAGAAGCCCCCAGGCATGCCTCCTGGCATTCCTCCTGCTTTCTGCTTTTTTAATGGTGATCATGGACTCTAGCTCTTTCAGCTCATGTTCAGATTCTTCCTTCTTTGCAGACTGATTTCTTAAGTCAGGTGTTGATTTCATTACCCTTTTCAAGAATCTTCTGTTTGTCTTAATCATTGATGTCACCTTGAAGTTTCTTATCTCCAATACTTATTTTCACGTTGAATGCAGATGATTCAAAAATCAAGAAAACTCTTGGGAGACACTTATCTCTCTTCTTATCTTCTGTTTCCTACTAGTTAACTTTCTGAACCATAGTTTTGCATTTTTAAATGGCTCTTGTCATTCGTAAGGATAAGTTTATTTTTTTTTCTCTATTCTTACCCATATCAGAGATACTGCAGATGACACTGGCATTAGTTTCAAAACGACTTCCATCGGAGGAACACAGAGTGCAGAGAGTACACTTGTGGGTTCAAACCTGCAAGCAGATTATTATCCTGGGTGTTAGCAAACTCATAAACCTGTAATTGTCTGGGCTGATTGTGAGAGTATGTGAAGATCTGTGTCTGCTTGGTAGGAATTGTAGTATGTGCTTGATGATGACAATCATTACTCTGCTAGCGGTTTCAACGTCAAGTGAAGGGGGAGTGAATTCGAAGAGAAGCAAATCTCAAACATTTCAGATATGTCTGTAAACAGGATAACTGTCTATAAACAGCTGCATCAAAGCAACAACTCCATCAGAGTCAATATTCTTATTCAGTTCTTTTCCATTTTAGAAATCGTATAGAAGTGTTCCTAGCTTGCCAGCATGGGTAGGACCACTTATCAGAATAATACTATGGTTTTGCCACTTGTGCACCTTGGCATACTGAAAGATCTTCTGTACAAGGTCTGGAGTGCCATGTGACATAACAGAGCATCATTCAATTCCTCAAATCAGGCACACATAATGAAAATATTGGAATAAATTCCTTAAAGTGCAAATCTCAATACTTGTCTGAGTGCTAGAGAGAAGTAGTATAGTTAGCATCAACAGGTAGTGCAGAGACATCTGATAGCCCTCTTGTTTTAATCTTACAATTTTGATTAAACTCTGCAGGAAACTGTTTGATCACTCAGTTGTCAGTCCTCTTCACTTAAGTGACTGCCTCCTACTGTAGACTTGACCTCAAATATTCTATCTACACTAGTGAAGACAGCCATGTCAAAACCACTATTCCCTAACTCAAAGATCAGCACATTTGTTTTTAGTGCCAACCTTTTTGTCTAAGCTGCAAGCAATAGCAGCAACAGAAGTTGGCTTCTTGATGATTCTAAATAATTTGAGACCAGCAATAGAGGTCACATATTTGGTAGAGTGACACTGAAGATCATGAAAGTAAGATAGTATTGTGTCAACAGCACCGGTAATAGTTTTCTTAAGACAGACTTTTTAAATTTCCTTAATCTTTGTCAAAACCGTAGATGACATCCTCTTTGGATAGAAACTTCTCTTTCCCTCATATTCCACTTGGACCTTGGGTCTGCCTGCATCATTCACCACCACGAAAGGCCAATTCTTCACATCAAATGAGACGAATATCATCAAAACTATGTTCGATCCAGCATTTAGCACCAAATAGCATCTTGGTGGGGTTCATTTCACCTTGATTATTTTGTGACATTAAGCAATCAAACATTCTGTATTAGTAAAGATAAAAGAACTTAGGGTTTGGTTCCCTTGATAGTTGGCAAATATTTTCACTTCTCTGTTTGAAAATACCTAACAAAAGTAGGTGGTATTAAGATCAATACCAAGTGCAGGAACTTTAGATAGCTCAGTTTGGTAAGAAAACAGAAATCTGGATAGTTGCAGTCTTATTCTGAGCTAGGAATCTTTTGACTGATGTGGAGAAACATTAAAACATTTTAATAAGAAGAATAACATGATCTTCACTGAGATTTAGAAATATTATTTTTGTATCATCGTTTGATGTACAGCAATTTTTTTCATCAATGATAGCAAATGTTCTCAAAGAAAGTCAGTAGAGGGAAGTTAGATGAGAGATTATCAAGGGCATAGAACTAACATCAGACTTTAGCATTAGAGTTATATGTAGGTCAGTGAGGAAGATGAAAGAGTATTGAACAACTTTGTTTCTGTTTTGGTAAACAAATAGTACCATTAAAAATGGTATATGTAGGAGGAAGAGAGTAAGATAATTTCAAAATCTGAAGATGATGAATTCAAGGTACTGTGTGTTTTTTAAAGGATGTGCCCAGTAGTTATTTGAGTCTTTGGGCTTAGAGGAGAGAAAACTGTTAGGCTGGCTTAGAAAGATGGGACGGCGGGCATGCCCGGGTGCCAAGCCCGGGATAAAGGTGGATGACATCAGAATAAGGGATGCGACCCCCACACCTGGATTCACAGGGCCAATCCCCAATCGCGACATAGGAAACCCGCGAAATTCCTCTGTTTAAAGAGCCCGCTCCCCTTTGTTCAAGCGCGACTTCCCCAGGCCCATTTTGTGGATTTGGGAATTTCGCCCGGGTGCGCAGAGTCCAATAAAGCCCTGACTATTCTGCTTTTTTGTCTAATTGACTTTTTCTCCTCGCGGAGGCCAGAAAAACCTTACAAAAACAAGGCCTGGTTTTAAAGTCACTGGCTGTTTGATGGTATCATTTGGGCTGAGTATATCAAGTGAAGAGTAGTGAGCCAGAGCCCTTTGAAATAAATATTTTGGGGTTTAGGATATAAAGAGAGTCAAGTAAAGCAAACAATGAAGGGATGCTCCCTGAAATATTTCATTGGCATCAGAGGGAGTGAATGTGGTTTTACATTTATCTTCTCTTGACTCTTTGAATTCCTATTCCAGATGTACTTCCCAAAGAACGTATGAAAATCATCAAATTTCTTGATTGTATTTTTCAAACCATAGGCAAGTCTTTTTATCTTCCATAGTTATAAGTATCATCTGGACTCTACTGTTGAAACTCATGACAAGCCAGTTTGTTTTTTATTTTCGTCACCTAAGTCACAGTGACTCTTTTCAGTAACACGTATCTATCATCCTTTCTCGAACCTCAGTCCTTTTGTATATCATGTTTCCTAGAACTCTCGCTACCCCTTTTCTATTCATCTGAGCTATTAATCATATCAAGAGGCATTTCTGTAGCTTTCTGTAACAGAGAATTTCTCCATTACAAGTTCTCCATTATAAGTTCTCCTTAAGAGCATTTGACATAGGCTCAACTTTACACTTTTTTTTTCGATTGTTACTTTTAAAATTTTCTTTTTATTACTGATTTTCAGCAATATGATTATGGTATTTGTTAGCATGGCTTTATTTACATTTATTCTACTTGAAATTTCTTGAGCTTTTTGTGCCCTGGGTTTATAACATTCAGATTTATGAAAAATTTTTGTCATTTTTCAAATTATTTTTGACCCCTTCCTCTCAGACATTACCCTTATCTCTGCCTTGTCTTATGTTCTCACCACCTTCTGAGGATTCTTTTGAATGCTTGTGTTCTATGAATTATCTATTCATTGACTGGTGGGACCTTGAACTCTTCCTGGCCTTGTGCGAGCTCTGGGAATTATTTGGTCTTCTGGTGATTCTTGCTTAAGTCTTATGGAGTTTCACTTATTGTGACATAGATTCTATCCTCCCTGGTTCCCTACATTCCTAACTCCAATCTTTTTCTCCTCAATCTGTCAACCTTGCTTTGAGTGCCTCCTCCCTTTACTGAAGCTTGAAATTGACTCTAGGCAGTAAATGGAGTAGCCATGAGGTATGCCTCACTTGTTTCCTTTCTCCCAGGAGGTGCCATGGAGTTGTCCATTGTATGAAAGATCATTTCACCTGTTTTTTCAGTTTCCTATGTGTTGACAACAACAGCACAATTTTCATAACATCTTTATGGAAGTCATAATTTTGTTTCTACTGCTAGTGCTTGGCTGTACTAATCTATTTCGCACTAGAGTATAAAATTCACAAGCATGTTAATTTTTAATTTTTAAATTATTTCTACCCTTGCTTGGTACAACTCAGAACAATCACATCCCTGGGTGGATTTTGTTATGCAGGGCTCAGGAGAGGAAGTGCTAGAATTAAAAACCAGGGGCGCCTGTAACATATATACACCTTAATTCTGTGTTTCAGAAACTGCCCAAGCCTGCATATGTTTACCTGGAGAAGTTGTGATTTTCACTCACCATCATTGCCTAGTGAGGACAAAGTACGTAAGAAAATAAGGAATTGTCTTCTGATCTGTCAGTTTAATGAAATTAATTTTTACTTTCAGTACAGCATGTGAATTAATCGGTTAAAGGAATTAGATGTATTAACATTTGAGTCTCACTGGAATCTCTGCTCTCTCAAAGATCTCACAGAATATTTTTTCCTGAGAGTAAGTAACTCATTCAAGATCACAGACTTGACAGAGTCAGGACTCAGGTCTTCTCTCATTTTCACAATCTCTTTCCACACTGAGGTCTATGGCTAATCAAATGTTAATCTGCCTGTCAGTTCTTTGCACCTTCCCCCAGGAGGAAGCCAGATTCAAGTGATTTGCATAAGGTCTCAAAACAATGCAGCAGCAGGTCAAAGAACTCATTTGGACAGTTTGATCAGCACCTCTAGCTTTACTACCTCCTTGAGTTAGATAAGGTTTTCTCTCTGGCTCAAAAAATCCTGTAGTCACATCCCCCTTTGATGATCTTCCTAATGTCAGAAATAATCCCATTAGAATGGATTAAGAATATTAAAATAAATCTTTTTTTATCTTTAAAAAAACTCCATCAAATAATCTACTTGCTGCTGAGTTCAGAAGCTTTCTCATGCAAGTAAAAAGCACAATCATTTGCCACAAATACTGTGGTCATGCTAGGCACAATGATGTCAATTATTATTATCATTGCTATGATTAAAGAAATGTGGAAAGGGATCTCTACTGATATTTTACTTATTCATTTATGTTTAATTGAGATTTGATTGACATGAACCTTTGTATTATTTTTACAGGTACAAAATAATGATCTAACATGTATTGTATTGCGAAATGATCACAGTAGCGAGACTTACAGCAGTAAGTCTCATTAATTCCATCACCATGCATGATTATAATTTCTTTTCTTGTGATGAGATTTAAGATCTGCCCTCTTACCAACTTTCAAATATATACTATAGTATTAACTATTGCCATGCTGTGCTTTATATACTCAGTACTTACTTATCTTCAAACTGACGTTTGTATCTTTTGATCGTTTAATCCATTTTGGTCACCCTCACTCCCTGAAGTATAAGAATTTTAATCATTAAATATTCATGTATAGCATAAATAATGCCTAAAATGTAAATATCTCTTATATGAATAAATTAATGAAGGAAGCAGCTCAAGCAGAAAGTAAAATGAATATTAAATGTCATGGAGATAACAATTAAAAAAAAGCTTGTAATGCTTCAACAGATCATAAGCTATTTTAGTCATGACCATTTGGTGGATGATGCTGATGAAAGCCTTATTGTATTAAACACAAAAGTAGGAAAAAAAAAAAGTAGGGAAAAAAAGTAAACATGGTAAAACTTGATAAGATTTGGCAAATTCAGATATGCATATTAAGCATAATTAGATATAGTTGTGAATGTCAGAAACATGAGTAGCTTCCACATGATTTCTTTCCTTTTCATATTCAATAATTACAAATCTAGTAAGAACAGACTTTCTGTGGTGAAACCTAGAAGTAGGGATAACCTAGAATCTTTTATCTTTATATTTATACTTATAATTCCACAATTCTGTAGCTTTATTGAAAGTTACATTTATAATTAAATTATGTACTGATTTATGTTCAATTCTTCAATTCATCAAAATATCTTTGGGTTTAAAGATAATTTTTTAAAGGAATGGTACAGGCAGGAACGACACAAGTAGGCAAGCAGGCAAGAAGAGAGGAGGAAGAAGCTTTTCCTTTATGTAGACTTTTGGTTTTGAACCAGTGTCCTTAGTGTGTATATGGACTTGGCTCAGCTAGAAGTCATTGACCTAATCACTGTTAAACTAGGGCACACCTGATTTGTAAAGATAGAAAAGATCTAATCTGAACATATTCGCCTTTTACAAAGAGTGAGCCAGGAGACACTATCATGTGGAAATCACTGGTTAAAGAGTAATTGCAGGGTCAATTTCCCTAAGAGGAAGGAGGGGATTAACAGAACTGCTGGATAAACTATTTTAAATGCAAGAAATAACAGTTTTCCATTGAGAACAAGAAAGAAATAAATATATGAACATAAGTATACATAGTATTTGTGTAGTATGAGATTTAAAGCTAATGATACTCCACAAAGTCTCACCTTTTCACTGTGAATATGTAAGTAACTTAATTTGTTGGGACAGGGTGATTAATTTCTTTGGAGGATGGCAAGGGGTGACTACCAGAGTAATTTTAAAAAGTTATTCTTCCTGATCTTAGTCAATGACCTAGATAAAATGGAGGTCATACATTTGTAGTAAAAGCGATTTGGTCCAACTCAGTTTTTGCAGTAGAATCCTGCACTTTGACTATAGGTGCAGACAAGACAGTATGACTCAGACCTGGAAATTTCTGAACAAATTAGGATTCATGGACAAGAGCATTGAGAATACAGGAAAGAAAGTTTTAAAGTCTTAAACTGTTACAGTATAATAAAAAAAAAGTCATGAAGAAAGTATATCTGTGTAGAAAAAATATTTCTGTGAAGACTAATATTGATCTTGAGTTAGTAAAAGATAAGGTATTGTGGGCACAAATTATTATTTTTTTTTAATTTTAAAACTGGACCTGTGAGTGATCAAGTGCAGGCCTTTCCAGTCTAGGAAGTAAAGGAGTTTTCAGGAAAGGTGTCTGATGAGTCATTTATTTGGATGAACTAAGCTGCAGCATGCTCAAGGACTGACAAGAAGTGAATGTGAGCTTTATAGGTCAGCTCAGGAGGATGTGATGTGGTGTGGAGTTGGAACTCATGACCAAGGAGCAAAACTGAATTCTTTCCAGTCAGAAGCTGGTAACTTACTTTATTTTTTATTTTGATGCAAGATGCAGTAGTTGTTTGTACTCATGGTAATTTCTTAATATTACTTAAATTGTAAGATATGTATTTATTTTAAATTACATTCACATTTTTACACTTTCCCCTTGATTCTCTTTTCACCATCTTGTGTTTTATCTATTTTAACTAAATGTACCTTATTTAACCTTAGTTTTTATCTTGCACGAGACTTATTGCCATTTAACCCAGTCATTCTTAATTTTCTCTTGAATTAAATAGCCTAATAGATTCCTAAAGAGTCTACCAATAGAGTCATTACTAGTCTTCACCAAACCTAATCTTACCCTAATCTATTTCTCATTATCACCAAATTTATCTTAATAAGGCAGAACTTTGAGCATGACATTTCCTTTGCTTAAAAAATGTCATAATGTGCCACACTCCTCAAATTGTCATTCTTTCCTTTCATATTTTACTCACCATGTATTTTCAAGTATATTTCTTCCTTTATCTTTACACAGACTTTACACCAGTGGTTCCCAAATGTAGTCAATCAATAATCAGAAATATAAACTGATAAAGACTGAATCCTAGGTTTGAGAATAGGGCCAAAATAAAAATGTTTCAATGGAAATATACTTCAGTGATTATTATATTTGATAGATTTGAGAAGCACCATCCTAAATGTTGCAACATGAAATAGAAATCATATACCTTTTCTTACTTAGTCATTGCACTTGGAATGTCCTCCTCCATACACATACATTAAATGCTGTTAAAATAAATGCTTTGCTATAAATATCAGAGATTCAGGAAGAAGGGCCCTGGAAGGGACAGTGTTCTGAAGATGGATGATTTAGTTACTCAATTTATAAGGCGTAAGGGTAAATAAAATAATTTTCATCCATTTGTAAAAGTTAGAGAGAAATGTTTACCTTTCATTTGTGAGTGTTTTCTTGGACATATATTAAAACTGCATCCCTACTCTAAGCTTTGGAATAGAGATCGACCTCTTCAATGATTAAACCCTATTTCCTTTTTCCCTAAGTAGGGCCTTTGGTGGTATTACTCAGTTCTGGAGTTCATTGTGTTTAGATACATGTCTTTATTTATAGTAATAAAAATTCTTATACTTCTATATACTTTTATTGGAATCATTAAGCTATTTTTTCCAGAACTGTTTTAGAAACTAATTTCTAGTTATGCCATACTTTCTAAAAATTTGATTTCACATTTATATTGAATATCTTAACTCCTGAATGAAGAAAAAATACATTTATTGGAAACAACAGTAATCTCTCTTACATTTTCTCCTTACATTGTTTCATGTCCTCTTTTTATACAGCATTTTCCTATTATCACATTATTCTCATAACAAGCTATTGAAATCCATCCCAATGGGACTTTCACTCCCACATACAAATGCTGGAACTAATATAGAAAGAGGGCCAAGCATTTGTTCTGGTAAAATATGTTTAGGGAGGAGGGCTGAGTCTATAATTTAGTTCTCATGTTCTAGTCATTAGCTTTTCTGTTTTCACTGTTAACTTTGGCAGGGAAATATTTTGAACGTTATTGAATCCCTTGGAGAACTGCTTACTCTACCTATGAGCCAGAGCAGGAACAAAGGTACTGACCCTCATTCATATGCCCTACCTTTAAAGTCTCATACCGCTCTGCAGAGAACATCAATTAGAACTAATCAGGAAGCAAAAGCATTTGTGAAAGCATCTAAAAATTAGTATTCGGAGTACTTTCTTATAAAGATTCTGAGTCAGATTTTGTCTTTGTAGAAAATACCAAAAAAACTTCATCTAGACTGAAATGAGAGAATAACATAACCTGCACAAATCAGAATACAATAATACCCTTTTATATCTCAAATTGGACTTATCTGACTAATAACATTTCAGTATTTATGTGTATTTAGCAATTTACTGAGTGGTAAACAGCTGTTTTAGAGAGTCTTCTGAATCACATAAAGAAATGAATTTACCAGTGATTGCATAGCATACAGCATTCAATCATTTTTACTAGTTAAATATACTAAGTGATAATATAAGAAAAAAATTTAGACCAGTGGAAAATACAATAAGAATTAAATTTGTTAATTTTGTAAGAACACACCATATGTGTCTTGTTTTGATGTGTTGTATGTAATTAGATGTTTTTAATGAAGAGAAAAATGTAGTTGTGTATTGATCTCTTTCCTTTGAATGTTCTCTCATTTCCTCCCCTGCAATCTTATAGAACTTTGTGCAATCTTGAGATACGTGTAAAAAATTACATTACTCTGTAGCAATTTATAGCTCTTTGTAAAGTTTTGCTGAATACAAATGCATTTCTTCAGATTGGGCATGTGTCTGGTTATATCCTCCCCTTTTTTAGCACTTTGCTCAGAGTCCGGTTGAAAATACATTTGAATATTTATTAAATTATTGACAATTACGATGGTTATAAACTTTCTCAAAATTCTTTCCTTCAGAATCTTGATGTCCTAGGATTCTCTAGAAGGGGTAGAAATTTGCAAGCACAAATGGTATACATTTTATAGACTTGTAGAGTAAAATCTACATTCAAGCATTACTACCTACTATCCTTCTGTAGGATGGAGGCAATTTGCCTATTTGCTTTTCTTGCTTTGATAAAGCTTAGCTTTTACTTTCTAAAGTTTAGATATTGCTGGTAAAGTTTTTTTTTTAAATTTTTCTTACTACGTTTCAAATACATTTTGTGGGCAATTATTAGAGTTGAGCTGAGCTACAGAGTAGGGTTTAAGGACAAACCCCTAATAATCTAGAGAATTATAAAGATGGAGTTATATCAGAAGAAATGCATGGTGGTACAGTCAGAAGCACACATCCTATAGTTGGCTATACTGAACTTCTTTGAAACTCTAAAATTTTATGAATAAATATTTCTTTCAGTATGCCAAGGATGTTTATCTTAAAAATTGTTATCAAAATGCCGATATACTCATTAATTATTGCTCAACTGATACTCAGAGGTAAGTTTAAATGCTAAAGAAACAAGCTTTGAAAGTGTAGTGCCCAGCAAAGTAAATGTTTATTGAAAAGGAGAATTTAAAAACGGTCAGCAAGAATCTCTTTGGTCTCCATAGGAGATATAACAACAGGTGAAAGACAAGGTCACTTAGTTTGCAATTTTACTGTAGGTCTATATTGGATAAGGGTAAGCAATTCATTTGCTATTAGTTTTCTCATTTTAGCATTTTTCTCTGTACTTGAGAAGAGACTGTATCTTATAATGACACTAAAGCTGTTTTCCTCTCATGGGAGCTGCATTAACAATAGCACATCCTTTCAACAGTCACTGTGAGTGGCAAGTCAAGGACACCTTCTGCTCTGATGCTGTCTGAAAAGTTCTCCAGCATTCTTCTAGATCCAGATTAATCTGAAGTCACTGGTCACACTTTGTGTTGCTATTAGCTTTATATCTGTTCTGTGGCTAGGAAGAGATAATATCAAGTGATGAATATTTATTCTAAAAACACCAGCAAAAAAGTAAGTTTGACATTTTATTCTAGTAGAATCTATTGAATCACATTTACACTTGTCAAAGATCCTAAATGGACTTTAAAAAAACATGGCAAAAGAGCTTTTCAGCTATAACAGAAGTCATTTAGTGGTTGAAAAGGTCAGAAATATCAGTCAAGATCAAAAGAACTTACATTCTATCTTTTGCTTTTTATGTGAACAATGATTTAGCCATCAGATACTGAGAAGGAAGACTTATTCTGTGACTCTGAGATTAGTTGCTATTATCTATGTGCAGATATTAATTTCTTGTTTGCTGAAATCAACTCTACAAAACATTTGTCTGTTTAAGGCTGCAAAATAGTACCCAAATCCTTTTTTTTTTATGAATGAACCCATGCTGGGTTCATGAACCCAACATGAAGAGAAAAATAGAGTTGGGATTAATACGTGTTTTAATTTCTTTAACTTTTGAAATGGAGGACTTAGCATTCATAACATTTTCAAAGTGTTCCTGTATCAATCAATGTCACAGCAGAAAACAGATGGCATGCATGAATAGAGATAATTTGAGAAGATTTAAATAGGGAACTATTTATAAGGTGTTGGAAGGATATAGGGAAATCATGCTGAGTAACACAACGTCCCTGTACTCCTACCATACAGGAGAGTAATCCCACAGGACTTGAAATTGCAAGGAAAGAAAGAAGTAACTGGAAAAGTGGTACAGAGTTTGCCTGGTGATAAGCATGATCATCTGTTGAGATATGATACCAACCTTCAGTGATATTTCCCTCTTACAGGTAGATGGGATTCAAAGGATACTCTGATCTCATTTGCATTCTCCTATCCATGCTCTAGAAGCATGTAGGGTACACATGCTGAGGTCATTGAGAAAGATATGGAAGGCTGAGAAATTGATCTAGAGGAGAAAATTTTTTTTTATTATGCTCAGCATGGCAAAAACAACAGAAGAAAAATCTTTATGTAGGTGTCTGGGAAGACAAGGCATTTTATCTTATGTTGATTACTAAATCCATAGCAGTGAATGGGGAGTAATGAAAATTTCTAAAGTGTTCCTAATTGCCTACAGGGTTTACATCATTTTTCTTTAATATCGAGCTTCTATAAACTTGATACATAAATATTTGTTTATTCTCACAAGGTTTAAATGAGTGAATAATGTCATGTCTTTGAAGAAACTGAATAAACGCATAAGGTAAATATGTATATGTAATATTTCTGACACGTCTTCTCTTTTCCTTTTAATTCTAATAATTATCTTCTTGAAAAACTATCAGTATGTCTTTTATAACAAAATATTTAGGCTTGGAAATAGCACCATGGAAGTAAATTCCCTATGCAAAAATAGTAGGAATAATATTCCCTTAAGTTTAAGACTATGTTGTATTTAATTATATAGACAATTGCATTATAAAGTTGGTTAATATATACTGAACTAAAATATCTAAGCTGGTTGACTGAAAATTTTGCTTCTCAGAGACAGCTAAAAATGAAAAGCCCAGTAGTGTCCTCTACACCCCCAGTAAATTTGCTCATACTTACAATGGTAAACCGAACTCAGGCCACTGAGTTCATCAAGCCAAACAACAGTTAATCAGATTTTTTCTCTATTAAAACTTTAAATTCTATTAACTCACTAATGTCCATTGTATTTGCCCTATTTTTCTGTTCCCACCGCTACCAATTTCATTCAAAACTTCATTGTACCTTCATTGTAAGTAGAACTGATGTAATTTTTAACTTAACTGTCCAAGCTTTGGTTACTGCTCTATCCTCCATGCAGTTGACAGAATGTTTCCTAAAAAAAAAAAAAAGACTTGTTCATGTCACACCTTTATTTAAAGTGCTTTATGACACCCAAAGCATATGGGATAAAATTTAAAAAAAAACAGTGTTGTCATTTGTTACGCTACTTAAGTTCATATTCTCTACACATTTATGATCTCTGTGGTCCCGTAGAGGACATTAATTTCATGCTTCTGAACCCCTAATAATGTTATTCTTTATGCCTAGAATATATTCTTCAAGGCCCCTACACCTCTCTTACATTCTTTAAGATTCCTAAGTGTTATATCTTTTATGAAGAATTTCTACCATACACATCATTTACCCATATCCTCAAAGAAGTCTAATATATTTGTTCCTCTGTATTGCCATGCGTCTTTTCAAAATATCACTTCTAACTACAGCACATGTTTTCTTGGGGCTAGAGATCATACATTGCTTATTAATTATGACTTTGTTTTATGGTGTCTTTTATATAATAGATACTTGATAAATATTTGTTGAATGTGTTGGATTAAAAACTGATCATTAATCCCAAATATATTTATAATTCAGGAGGAGTTTCTTCTACATTTCATTTAGATGCTCTTTCATCCAGTGCCCAAAGATATTTGCTTATGTGTTTCTTTTCAGTTGATTTCAATAGTTAGATGACTTTTAAAAAGCATATTTTCAGGAACCAAAATACTGTCATGCGTTTGGGGTATAAACCACACAGAGAGTTCATTTGTCAAGCCCTAATTTGATAGCAGCTCCTATTTAGAAAACACTATATTTCAGTATATTTTATTTTGGACTCAAGAATAAATGTATGGAATAGAGAAATAGATTAGAAAGTCAAATCCAAAAAAAAAAACAAAAAAAAAACCATGGTTTCAGATGTATTTTATACAATAAGAAAAGAAGAAGGATACCAAGACTGACTAAAGAAGTGGATACAAAGTTATCAAAGGACATTTTGAAGACAGAGAGAGTTATCAATATTTATCAGATATTGACACTAAAATACTAATTGATATTGGTGAGTAAGTGTCCTCAGTTACCTCTGTTAGAGAGGTGTCAGTGGAGAAATTGTGGATAAATTCCACAAAACACTGAAAAGTGATTGTGGGTAAGGAAGCGGGAGTGTAGTAGTAAGTGTAGACTGTTCTTTGCTTTGAAAAGAAGAGCATCAGAATCACTGGTTGGAGGAAACTGTATGCTGGGCATAGAAAGAGAGGCAGGTAATCTTGAGGATCCAGTAAGGGGATGAAGTTTCAAATACAGAGAAAGGTCTACTGGAGCTTGTTGTTAGATGGGAGTGCAAAGGATCAGATAATGAGACTAGGAGGAAGAATTAGCCTTCCATGGTGTGGGGCAGGTGATGTTTTTGAAAATAGAAAATTAAGGGAGAATAGATTCATATTTAGATAAATATGCAGGTAGACATTATTATTGAGAAAATGAACTTTTGATATGCTCTTTTTTAGTTTTTATAGATTATGATATATTATAGGAATAGTAGAAGAAGTTGATTAATGAGATATAATAGGTTTTCTGAGGCCTCTGAGGAATTGTTTTGTCTTGAGTTGTGTTTATTGAAAAATAATGTTAAAGTCCTAACATCCTGCATCTTAAAATGAGACTGTAGAGACGGGATCTTTACAGAAGTGATTAAGCTAAAGTTTAAATGAGGTGATGATGGTGGACCCTAATTAAATATGACCATTGCCTTATAAGAACAGGAAATTTGGATGCTGATATGCACAGAGGCTACAATGATGTGAAGAGACAGGAGAAGATAGCCATTCAAAAGAACTCAACACTTTCAAATACCTTCATCCTGGACTCTATATATTTTGCAACTGTGAAACATTAAATTTCTGTTGTTTAAGTTACCACATCTGTAGTACATATTATGATAGTCCCAGCAAATAAATATGGAAGTGAACTAGAAATAAAAGCATATTTTTGTAGTCATGTATTTCTTTGTCCTATAAGATTTAGTACTCCAGTAAGAGAGACATGAAATTATGTAGCCTACACTACTTAAAAAAATAGGATATGTGTTGGACACACACTGGTGACTTAGCAGATAATTCCACAGCCTTAGGCTGGTGCAGTCCACATTCATCCCAAGGCCCTGGATTGATGGCCTAAGGCCAGAAAGAATAACCAAATGAACAAATAAATATGATAAATAGAAGTCTTCGTCCTCCTCTTCCTTCCTGTTTGCTTGCCTGCCTGCTCACCATCATTCCTAACTATACCTTTCCCAAAATATGTGTGTGTATGTATGAGATGTTGTTCATTCACCATAACACCAATGCTTATACATATCAACAGTTGATGAAACATTTAAATAACACAAACAAATAAGAGAGCTGGAAAAGAAAGAGGAATGATGAAAAGGTAAATAGGAAAGAAATAGCTACATTATTTATTGAGGGCTTATCACTAGAGAGTACTTTAAATATTACATTTATTCCTTAAAACTGCCTGTAGGGTTAATACTGTCATTTTTACATATGAGGAATTTGAGTCTCAGTGATGATAAGTAACTCACTAAAATCATATAGTTATTAAATATCAGAGCTGGGATTTGAATGTAACTCATCAGCTCTAAAGAATAATACAAGCAATGTAACAATGGAGTATAAATTAATTGCTTGTTAAGTCATATTTCTTAATGAATTTCTTGCTTCCATTATGTGAAAGCAAATATTTGCACAGTGACATTAGGTGAAACACAGATTTTCTTTTAATTTGTTTTAATTATTAGTAGGCAACACAAAACCCAGGCTTCCAATTAGGTACTTTGTATTGAGTCATGCTTAAGATATTTAGGATAAGCTATAATTCTTACATGCAACAAAATAAAAGATAGCTTGTTTAGACTGCATTTCTGTCGTGGAATGTGATAATCTTTTTTTTTAATGTTAGAACAAGACCTACCAAATTAAATATTGTGGTTGTTAAAAATTAGTAACTTTATAGGTAAAATAAAATATAGAATTTTATAGCTAGAGAAACAAAAATAGTTTAATATGCATTATTGTTAAATATCAATAAAATATTTACATTTTGGAGAAAAGATACAATATTGAAGTTACTTTTCCCTCTTATGTAAATATTTTACACAATTAGTTCAAAGAAATCTATAAATAGTTGAATAGAATCTCTATATCAGGAGGAAACAAGATGATCTAATTCCAATACTCTAACATACTACCTAGAAAAAAAGACAGCAATAAACAAACATAAAACCATCAAAGAGAGCAAATAAAATGATGCATAACCCATGTCTTAAGCATTACTAAGAGAAATAGAATACCACACTCTGCAATTTATTTGCAAATAGAGAAAAAATTTCAAAAGCCCTCTCACTGCCTGTTATTTCTCAGAGAGCCAATTACAGGAGATAGCAGAGACAGTGAAAAGAAAAGAGAAGTATGGAAGCACAGACAAAGTCTCCTTTCTTTGTTTCTGTTTCTGTCTCTGTTTTTGTTTCTGTATCTCTCTCTCGCTCTCTCTCTCACACACACACACACACACACACACACACACACACACACACACGCAATTTCTCAACTGGAAAATAGTTTTTGAGTGCCTGTCTTTCAGGATGAGAGCACTTAAACAAGACAGAATACTTTTCTGCCATGTCCCTCTCCAGGAATTAGGACATTCAAAAGAACCTAAAGTTTCAGGAATGAAAACTGCTAACTCCCCATGTGGGTAATGGGACATAATGAAAAGGACCAATCCTAATTTCACCAATTCAGTCCCAAACTCATGTTCACCAGTTATCACAAACACAATTCTATATAATGTCCCTTGATTCAAATAATATGCCTACTTGGAAGGATGATGTCTCAACTCCAGAGTTGTCTGTTAGCTGGTGCTTTATTTTATCCTTAGGAGACTGCATAATATATGGTATGTTAGAACCAGTTTATTCCTTGATTATGTACTATTGTCACTCTGCTCTTTAAAGTGTAGCTATTAATGCAAGAAAATATTTTGGGATGTTTGATGATGACAAATCTGACACATTATGAGCATCTGAGCACTTGAATAGTGATGTTGTCAAAGGTGCTGTGGGAAAAAAGAAGTTCTGTACCCAGAGTACCTACCAGTTTAAAGTCGGTATGCACCACTAGTTCCTCCAGGTTAGCAGAGGTCTGATGTTTCCAACTTGTTACCATATCTAGTTGGTCTCCCTGATTAATGTGCCAGGGATTTAAAATTGGTCTTTGCTTTTTATTGTTTTTACAGTCAATAGCATTCATAATACAACCTTAGCAGAAGGGAGCCCATGTCATGGACCTCATGTATTCTCCGACCATGACTATTTCATCACTGAGTTCAACATGTAGATACTGGGATGTAGGAGGACAGAGGCTGGATAAATGGCTTTTGATGAGTCATCTAGGAGTTTTTTTGTTTTAATCTTTTAATGGTGTAGTTGCTCTATCAATGAGTAAAGCCATATATTATTGGACAGCATATACCATAACCTGAGAGAATTGTCCTGTTAAAAGTTCTCTCAACTTGGAAGGTTGAAGGTTTTCACTCAACACTGATTCTCCGAAAGAAATTATAGTATAAAAACAATCACATTTTACTGATTTCAACTATTGTGATCCATTCATGAATGAGGCTTGTTTTTTTTTCCCCTCACCTGTCTCAACTGTCTATAAAGAACCCCTTTAAGATAAAGATGCAAATTCAGAGAAAGGTGACATTGTATTAGAGGCATTAAGATACAACCGCACCCTTAGAAATTTCTCGTCCTCCACCTCGAATATGCCATTTCCACTGTATTATTTAGTTGCTCCACCAATAAGCAATTTATGAAAGGTGGCACCAGTTGTATAGTCACTTAATATCTCATAGTCAGGAGACCAGTTTTTGTTAGAGTTCAGTAGCATGCTAGCAGTTGCTTTATTATTGCTGAGTATATATCTGCTACAGACAGTTCCTCTCCACTCAAATATCTAGGAGGTCTATGACACAAACCAGGGCTTTCTGGAAATGGTACATAGGTTCTTAGCTATTACAGAAAATTCTAGAACCAGATTTTCTGGGTCATATGGGTCAGGTGACAGGGAAACGCATAATATTTTGTGGTTGGAGAGAACTCTTGTTCTGCACTCTGCTCTGAATTTAAATCTATCTGGATCTACCATTTGATGCGGCAACCTCATGTCTAGGCATATATTTAGGGGTATAAAAAAATCTAATAAGAAACAAATATATGCATCCTTATGTTCACAGCAGAACAATTCACAATAGCTATGACATGGAGACAACCTAAATTCTTGTCAACAGAAGATTGAATAAAGAAACTGTGACATACACACACATACTGTGTATTCTCAGTAGAATTCTATGTAGTAGTTAAAAAAGACAAAATAGTTCTCTTTGCAATAACCCGGATGGAATTCAAGGTGATCAAGTGAAATTAGTCAGAAAGAAAAAGAAAAACATAGGATGGTTTCACTCATGCGGAATAAAAAGAAACAAAACAAAGGAACAGTCAATTCTCATGAAAATTGAACAATACAAGAATGTGACTACTGAAGGTGGGGTGGGGGGTGGAAATGGGAGAGAGAGGAGGGGGCAAATGAAGGAATGAGCTAACAAAGTAGTGTATGGCACTGAAACTCTAGTGGTGGCTGTAGTATGAAATGCACTCAGACTTAGCTGCAAATTTAATGTACTAAAAAGCAAATAGCAATGTAAAGCAAAGAAATAATAAAAATACAAATTTAATTAAAAATTAAACTTGCATCTATCACTTTGAGTTATCTAATAAATTAGATGAGCAGTATTTCAAAATGTAGCAAGTGATATTTCAAAATTTCAGAGATCCCTACTACTCCACTGTTCTTTCAGTTCTAAAAGTTTCAAAGTGCAATATTTTCTCATTTTCCTTGTGTGATGTTGCAACTAAAAATAATTGCATTTTTTTGCTATTCTTTCATTTCAGAGATTGAATTAAATTCCCTTTCTCCCGAATTTGGGCCAAACTTACATATTGATCAATATAAATAAAAGTAATTTCTAGGTAAAACTGGTAAGTAGACTATAGCTTCTCTTGAGCTCTCATTTTTGGAACCTAGTTGTCATATTGTAAGGAACCCCACCATGTCCTAAGGAGAGGAGGGAACTGAGGTTGCCATTCAACAATTCCAAACGAGTTCACAGTCTACTGCCTCAACTTGCTAGCTTTGTGAGTGAGTGGCCCCAGTGAGCTGAGTTGAATTGTTCTTAACGTTTTATTTGAATTGTAGATTCATGACCAGCATACATAACTGTTACTTTTTGAAGTTATTAAGTGTTAGGTTGGTCTGTTATGCAACAATGGATAACTGGAATAGAGAGAATGGTATGTCAAGTCTCATAGCACAAGACAACTAAATACTTCACCAATGTGGTAGGCACTTGAATATTTTTAGGATTTACTTTTTTCACTCTGTTTCACATATGACTTACCATTGAGTGCGCCTGCTTACACTTAAGAATATCATGATGTCATCTGTATAATGGCCCAGAAAGGTGTTAGGAGGAACATTATAGACTCAACTAGGAAATACAGTACCTTATATGAGAGTAAAAAGATTATTAACCAAAAGTGTGTAGGGCTTTTCTAATAACTTATGGCAGAAAACAGAATGCATCTTGGAACAGATCTTGAACATATAAAAACAGGGAAGGTAGAACATAAAAGTAGGTACAAGTGTATGGACGCAGAAGTGCAGCTTAATTGCTAATTGTGGGGCAATGATAAGTTAGTCATTATCACTCAGAGCTGTAATTCTGGGGGAAAACTGTATCTCCCTCACATACTCCAACACCATAGGTTGAACTTTCAGACCCCAATGAAGGGTCCATCTAAGAGCTTGAACAGATCCATCCAGTGGTGACACCGCACAGCTTAATAACTTTCAGTATTCAAGCCAAGATCCAGACTTACTTTATTCAAGTGAACACCCTACATAAGGGCATCATTTCAGGGAAACCAAACCCACATAAATAGAAAAAGAGTGACAAGCAGGGAAAAGACACAGAGAAATAATTGTGAAATGATGAATTCAATTAAAACCTCAGGAGAAAAGCTGAACCAAACAGGCATATGCAAACTACCTGAGGATGAATTGAAGGCAACAGTGATAAACATGCTCATGAAAATCAAGAAAACAATAGATGAAGAAAAAGAGAACAACAAAAAAGAGAAGGAATGAAGCAAAATGTTAAAGAAATAATACAACAACTGAACTAATGAACTCAACAGGGGACACAAGAGTAGAATGATGAAATGTCCAAGATAATCAGTGAGCTAGAAGACAGGACAGAGGAATACATGCAGGCAAACCAGCCAAGAGAAAAAAGAATTAAGAGAACTGAATACAACATTCAAGATCTATGGGATAACATAAAAATTAGCAACATACACATCACAGGGGGCCCAGAAAGGGAAGAGAAAGAAATGTGGTCAGAAAAATGTATCTGAATAAAAGATAGCTGAGAATTTCCCTAACCTGAGGAATAAAGCAAAACTATAGACCAAGGAAGTGCAGTTTCAAACTAAGGAAACACAAACAGACCTACAACAAGGCACATTGTCATCAAAATGTCTAAAATACAAGCTAAAAAGAGACTATAAAAGCAGCTAGAAAAGTCACATACAAAAATACCCCAATAAGATCATAAATAGATTTATCAGTTGAAACTCTAAAGACCAGAAGGGAATGGCATGATACTTTCATCAAAGTGATGAAAGAAAAAAAATTTCAACCTAGAATACTATACCCTGTGAGATTATTATTTAGAACTGAAGAAATGATAAAAAGCTTTTCAGATAAGGAAAAACTTAAAGGAATTCATCACCAAAATTCAACTCTACAAAAATTACTAAATGAAGCTCTATAAAGTGTGAAGAAATTTCACCTAAAAACAATGACAGCCCAATGTAAAAAGTGAGGAGGAGAAAAGTAGAATAAAAATGTTGATAGCTAGAATGAGTGCAAGTCTAATCTGCTTTAAATAAAAATAGGAAATAAACATGGGATTCTTAATGTTAACCTCAGGGTAACCTCAAAACACATCTCTAGTGAAAAAGCAAAGAAGGAAACAAAAATGGAAACCATCAACATAACTACATTCAACCCACCTAAGAAGAGAAAGAGAAGAACAAAGACACTGTCCATAGCAACCAGAAGACAAAACACAAAATATCAATAAACAGTTACATATCAATAATCACCCTGAAAGTTAATGGATTGAACTCACCAAATGATGCACCGTGGTCAAATGGATTAAAAAGTGTAGCCCAACCTTCGGCTGCATTCAGGAAATTCATCTTTTTTCAAAAGATAAACAAATACTCAAAGGCAATGGTTGGAAGACAGTCCTACAGTTGAAAGGCAATCACACAAAAAAAGCAATAACAGTGATTCTTATATTGTATAAAACAGGCTTCCAACTAAAAAGCATAACAAAAGACAGAGATGCACATTGTATAATGATTAAGGGGTCAATGCAGCTAGAAGAAATAATGCTGATTGACATATATGCACCGAATGAAGGAGAATCAAAATATATTAAGCAAGTATTAGAACTGATGGGAAACATTGACAGCAACATAATAATAGTAAGAGACTTCAACACCTCACATACAACAATGGATAGATCAATCAGGTAGAAAAGCAGCAGTGAAACAGCAGCTTTATATAACCACTTGGAACAGTTGGGTCTAATAGACATATACCAAACACTTCATTCAAAGACTATAGACTTCACTTTCTTCTCAAATGTGCATGGAAAATTCTCAAGGACAGATCATATTTTTGGACACAAAATATGTCTCAACAAATTTACAAAAACTGAATCACACCAAACACCTTCTCAGACCAATATGACTTAAAACAAGAAATCAAATACAAAAAGAAAGTAGGAAGACTCCAAATTAACTGGGGACTAAAAAATCTGCTTTTGAATGATCTTGAGGAAAAGAAGAAATCAAGGAAGACATTAAAAAATCATTAGAGAAAAATGAGAATGAAGAAACAAGCTACCAGAATATATAGGATGTAGCAAAAGTAGTACTAAGAGGCAATCCAAGCCTACCTCAAGAAACTGGAAAAATTACAAATAAGCACTCTAACTCTACATTTAAAGCAACTAGAGAAAGTAGAACAATTAAGGTAAAAAATCAGTAGATGAAAGGAATAATAAAAATTTGAGAATAAATGAACAAAATAGAAAACAAAAAGACAATTCAGTGAAAACTGTCAATGAAACCAAAAGTAGTTTCTTTGAAAAAATTAAACAAAGTTGACAAGCCATGGGCTAGACTCACAAAAAAAGAGAAACTCTCATAACTAGAATTAGAATGAAAGGGAAAAGCTACAATAAATTCCACAGAAATACAAAACATAAGAGACTACTATGAACAGCACTATGTCAATAAAAGGGATAACCTCAAGGAAGTGAACAGATTTTTAGAAAAATAAAGTCTATGAAGACTGAACCTGGAAAAATTGAAAATCCTGAGAGAACAATCACAAGCAAGGAAATTGAGAAGGTACTCGAAAGTCTCCCAAAAAATAAAAACCCGGGACCAGATGAATTTTCTAATGAATTTGACCAAAACTGCAGAGAAGAATATCTATTCTTCTCAAACTCTTCCAAAATATTGAAGAACAGGGAACACTTCCAAATACTTTCTTTGAGGCTAATATCACACTGATACCTAAAGCTGATAGACACATCTCCAAGAAAGAAAATTGCAGACGAATATCTCTAATGAACATAAATGCGAAAACGCTCAACCAAATATTAGCAAACCAAATCCAATGATGCATCAAAGGGGTCACCCATGATGACCAAGTGGTATTCCAGAGATGCAAGGATGGATTGACATTTGTAAATCTATAATGTAATAAACCATATTAACAAAAAGCAAGGACAAAAATCACATTACCATAGCAATAGACAGATTAAGCTTTTCGCAAGTTCCAATACCCTTTTATGATGAAACTAGGCATGAAATGTGGATATAAGGTATATACCTCAATATAAGAAAGGCCAAACTCTGTAGACCCAGAGTCAACATCATAGTCAAGGGCGAAAAACTGAAAGCATTTCCTCTAAGATCAGGAACAGGGCAACACTGTCCACTCTCACTACTGCTATTTAACGTTGTAATGAAAGTCTTAGCCAGAGCAATTAGACAAGAAAAAGAAATGAAAAGAATCCAGTTTGGAAAAGAGAAAGTAAAACTATCATTATTTGGAGATTGTATGATGATGTATATACTGAAAACCCTAAAAGTCTTTCAAAAAATTGCTGGAACTAATTAATGAATATATAAAATGGCAGTCTATGAAATCAATGCACAAATATCCATTACATTTTTATATGTACACAATATGCTATAGGGAAACAGCAGCAGAACTGAGGTTATCAAAAGGGAATAGAATGGGGTGGGGTGGGAGTGAAAGTGGTGGCTGGGCCCACTGGACAATGGTGAAGAATTCTTGGTGATTTGGTGGAGGGCAGGGCATGTTGACATATATCTGAGGAATGAGGAGACTGTACATATGAAGAACATTCACATATGAGTTTATTTTAATTTGTAAGATAAAGTTACCACAATGAAACACTTAAAAAAAAAGTTGGTTGACCAGGATCACTTTCAACATGCAGCTTCCCTATGGACTAATTTGGGCATCTTTAGAATATGGGAATTATCAGGTCTTGAAACGTCTGTTGTTGCTTCCCCATTAAGTCTGTGTCCTAATTCTATACTCTTCCTCCTTTGATCATTGCATTCAGCTATCCTGGCCCTCAATATTTTTTCTCTTTTTGTGAATTCTAGGTTGTGGGTGTGCCCTGGATAGTGGTCTAGTCACCCTGGGAGCAGTTCCACATACATCCCAATATACCAGGTTCAAGTCATGGGGCCGGGGGTATAATCAATGTGAACAATTAAAAAATAAATTAAACACTTCTGCCTCTCACACTGCCTGCCTACTCACTTTCATACCTGCCTGCAACTTTCCTTAAGTTAAGTTGAACCTCATCTTTGAAAAAATGCACTGTAGTTTCTCTTTTTGGAACACTCCTTCCCAGATGTTCATATGATTTTTTCCTTCATCTTCACATTTCTGCTGAAAAGTCATCTTCTCAAGGAAACATTTTCTATGTTTTATTAAAAAATAGCCATCAGTACTGCCAAGCCATGCTCCTTCTATGGCAGGTTCATGTGGGAAGTCTCTTCTTATCTGTCAACCTGGCTGCAAGTGGTGATTAACTCAAAGATAGACTTTGGAGTCTGAGTGATGTCACATAAGTTACAAAAGTTCTCTGAGTTTTAGTTTTCTCCCGTGAGAAGGTGTCCAACAAAAAAGAAAAAGTTGCTGTCTTAATGATTGAAGTCATTTCTACATTATGGAAATTTAAATTGAGAGTATCACCTAAGAAAAACTGATTATTAGAGGGTAGGTCCTAACTAGTCTTAGTGAAAAAAATTTGAGAAAAGCAAAAAAATTAATTATTTTCTTTAATAAATAATTAAGAACTTGTGATCAATCTATTATCCCCTACACGATTTAGGTGAGGATCAGAGAGGTAATCGGATCAAAGATGGCTGGATGAAAAGGAGACCTGGAATGATGGTGATAGGTCAAGTTTGTGGAGCCTCATAGCAGTTATGAACTCCTTGCAACAGTGATGAGTAGAAACTTCTGACAGAGAAGTACTCACTGCAGTCACTGAGATGATAGTCATGTTTAGAATACTTACTGTTGTTTTGTAATTCTTTATCCTTATCCAAAGCCCTGGGTACTCTGCTAAGAGTGTGTTTGTGTCTGTGTAGGGAAGTCAGACACAAACAACCAAGATTTTCCATGGAATAAGGAGATGTCATGAAAAGACAGTAGATACAGGATGCTAGAGTGACAGTTAAAATCTCTAATAAATAGATTATCACCCCAGCTGAATATTATAACCTAAATGCAATTTGGGGAGTTAATTGAGATCGCACAGGTAAGAGGGACAGGTTAGGCTTATACGTCATAACAGTTACCTAGAATTTTGTGTAAGAAACAAATTATAACACCAGTTCATCTGTTAGCATAAGCAGCATCTTTGCACAAATTAGGATAGAAACATGCTTTTTTTGGTGAATGAATCAGTGAAAGGTATCAATTATGAGTGATACATCTTGCTGTAGAGAGCGTAGTCCCTGCCATTTGTACAGGTTCCCTTGCCTCTGTGAGCAGGAACCTTTGAAAAGGCACAGTCTGAACTAAAATGATGGCCCCAGGATAGTGTCAGGACTTGACAAACTGCAGATACACAAAAGAATGGTCACTCAGTGACTCCAATGACTTTGCATTAGACCATGATGCTCCATATTTCTGTAAATTAGAGCTCATATATTGATTACAAAGAATTTTTAAATTTCCTTACAGCAAATTTAAACTCAAATGCATGTATGTGTGTGTTTGTGTGGGAGCATACAGGCGAGTACGTGTTCGTGCATGTGTTTATACATTCATTTTTTTGTCTTTGGTGTACAAAGTTGATTATGTTTATTTGAAATTGCTAATGTAAAATGCATGTGTCATACAACATTTGACTCATCTCTGCTAATTTATTTAAACACAAATGCATTTTACATTGGTGGCTTTAATAGATTTTGTTTTAGAGAGGAACTTCAAAATACTTAAGTGCAAATGATCACCCAAAAAACTCTCCTTCTCACTATAACCTTAATCACAAGGACAGCCCATGTTTGGGGAGCCTGGCTGGACTGTGAGCAGAATTTGTAATGTTTCATTATAATCCAGTCTCCTGCAGATTTCTCTGTTGATTCTAGAGAACAGATACAAAGATGGATTTTTGATTCTTGTTCTACAGTAACATTGTGATATAGCAGGTAAGACAAAGATAGGCCCTTCTTTTCTGTTGAACCTCTTTCCCAAATTCTTATATTCTTACTTCCTCATAGTTATCTATCTTCAACACAATATGACTGCATAAAACCTACGCAGAATTAATGGTATCTTTACTGGATATGATTTGACAAACCATATTCCAATACCTTCTTTTAGAATTTGCTTCTAATTCTTCTAACTACTTGATATACAAGAACTGTTTCAGAGTAATAGCTTGAAAAATGTTGCTAATTGATAGGATCAGGTATTATTTATGTTCAACCTTCACATGAGGAACATAAATTTAGCAACAGGTTCACCAGTCAGTTTTTGATGGGAGATTTGCTTCTGGTTACATATAAAAGTGCATCAAACTACATCTAAATTTTCATCTCTGAGTGAATAGAAATACCAGTTAGTTTAACTTGAATAGAAATTTATTAGATCACATCATTTTAAAACAAAACAGACATGATGACATCATTATGCAGTTCAAACAGATAAGCAAATTCTGCATATCTAGTGATGAGGTGAATATCGCTGATTGTTTGCCTTACATTGAGTTTCTCTTCCTTCTTTATTACAGAATGATAAATTGGTTTAAGTCGCATTTTTCTCTCCCACACAGTTAACTTACCCAGTGCAAGCTTCAGGGAAACCTGATCTCAATCTCTGTTCTAATGATGACTCAGGGACTGCACTACAAATCCCATCTCTCTTGGTAATGATCAGCTTAAGAATAAATTTGTGATCCAATAAAATGTGAGATAAGACTTGTTGGAGTCTTTTAGGCAAGTTTTCCTTGGTTATTCTATTCAAACAAGTTCCTCTCCCTCCTGCTAAATATGAGTAAGGTACTAAGGCAGCCATTCTAAAATGTGATTTGTCACTGGGTCAAACAATTTTGAAATTAGACCTAACTCAGAACTTGTTCCTTTGTGTGCCAGTGTGTTTCTTTACTGGTAGATTAGACACAATACTAACAAGAGACCACTGATAAAGAAGGCCTGAGCAGTCAGACTCACTCACTGGAGTTACAGGTTCTGGGAGTTTCTTCAAATTATATACCTCTAGTATGCTAGTGAGACACAACTAAATGGCTTCCCATGCTGCTAATGAAAAGAGAGAGCGAAGCTTATGACAACATAGGTAATAAAAAACTTTGTCATTTTTATCTAACTAACCACAGGAATTGAATGAAATCTATTGTTTAGGTAAACCTTAACGTGCCCTCTAAAATGAGGAAAGTATAAATTTGTTCTCATACATGAGTATGACAAAATATCAATAAAGTACTAGAGGGAAAGCAGTGAGAAATAGAATTTAGTATGGGTAGATCAAGAAAAATTTACATACGTGAATAACTCTTCTCTGAGTACAGTGGTTAGTAAGAGTCCAAACAGAGTCTATTAAAGAATTGCACCTTGGTCTGTTAAAGAAAGTTAAAGTATAAAATGTTTTATCTGTTCACTAAGATAACAGTAGTCAGATTTCTCAGGAGGCAACACTCAAAATTAAGTAGGTAGGAGCTTTATGGTTTGAGGAAAACCATATGGATAATGGGGAACAGAGTTTCCCCCCAAAGAGAATATGCTGCCAAGGGCTAGAAAGATTGACAGTAGGTTGAGAATCAGCCAATGTTCCAAAATCAGTGGGGAGAAAGGAAACTTAGTGAGGAATTGAGGTAGAGTGCCCATTAAGAAAGGAAAATGAACCATCTGTAATCTCTTAGTGGTTTCTTCATTAACCAATAAGAGAAATAAAATCTCTGATACATGTTCAACAAATATAGCACAACTACAACAACAAAAAAATACTTATGTTGTTATCCTCACCATTCTTCAGGTTAAGTACCATTACATTGAAATTATTATCCCTCCTGTAACAGAGCCATGCAGTCATATATGATTAGTTAGCAAATAGTCACTGGAATGAAAAAAAGTCCAAAGCAAATTTTTCTTTGAGGAATACCTCTTTTTATCTGACTGAGGCAAAATATACACATTTAATTACATTATAGACATTTTCTATTTGCAGAGCCAAATTCAAAACTTTCAGAACTTAATTGTTTTTCTATACTTAATAAATAATAACTACTAGAAGCTGTCCTACAAACCCTAAATCTTAATAAACATGGAGGAAAGATCACTGTGGTGGGTTAAAGGCCCGGTGTCCTTGAGTACAAAGGGATTAAAGGCGCCATGTCCTTTGAATTCATTCATGATCACTGATCCAGGGCCACTAGACACAAAGACATTAGGGGACTTCCCAATATTATATTTGGGGGATAGCAACAGTGATCACATATTTATGGGAGGTATTACAAGTGAGGAAAGTCTAAACACATTTTAGAGACTGATGAGTATTCCAGGACCTGTATATTAGTTGTTTTGAAAAAAAGACTGTTTTCCAAAATGAAAATTCCTTTGAACAACCACTTGGTTCATTCATGAAGGATGTATGAAGGAAATCGAATTATTCACAAAAAGTGGGAAAAGGCTATTCGAATCCAATGAACTGGATAAATTGCTGGCACCTGAATCTATGACCAGGCTGTATCTCATTTATGGTTTCTATTTTCCTTGGCCTCTCTTCCTGCTCCTGCAAAGTGTGGCTTTGAAATTATAATTGCAAATGAAGCTAATAATAACATGTTTTGCTGAAGCTGTTTCTAGCAAAGTGTAAAATCCCACATTGATCTACCCTGTTAGAGTCAGCGAAAGCCAAAAACAATCAATATGACTTGAAAGATAGCTACATTTCTCTTTTAAATTTGCATACTGCTCGTGGAAGAGAGTCAAAATAATTTTCACATGTTTTCTGCTTCGGTAAATTTATTTCAAGATTTTTTTGCCTGAATTATATGGCAAAAGTGAGTACTTTACTTCTGTTTTGAAGAGCGGGCTTGGTGTCCTTTTGGACTGAGATTTAATGAAATGTTCTAATTAGCTAGTGGAGGTTTCAGAAATTATTCAGTAAATGACTTGTGGACAGTTGCAAACAATCCATTACAAAGAATCTACTTCCTAAATTTCTTAAGTGTTTGAAACATGGATGAGTGGGCTGACGGTGTTGAAAAATAAATATTTGTTAAAAGCATGAGAAAAACTAGACGTACAATTTGGACTGCTTATTTATTTATTTATATGTATTCATTTATCTATTTGATGATGCCAAAGGGGTAAAAAGACATAAGTGGATTAGTAAGGGCATGAAGATTCTAGTGAATTTTAAAACGTAGAACTAAAATCCTGTTGAATTTACACTCTTCATGAAAATTATGTAGTTTAACATTGGAAGACATAATTCATTTGTACTGAAAGTAGACTTACTCTAATAGTTTAACAAAGTTAAGACATTATGGAAGCTCTTTTACCATAGATTCAGTTAAATCCTCTTACAATTAGAGCAGGCATTGCTTAAATTATTAATAAAGTTTTATATTTTTATAACACATTATATATAGACCCCTTCCTTTAATTTTAGTATTACCAAGAACAATTGGCAAAGAAACTTTACATTTTTAGCTTCAAATAGCCATATCCTTGTTATTACTTATTTTCCATTTATAATGTCTTTTCCCAAGTATATTCTTCCCCTCAATTACAGACTCACAGATCGTCTCTGACTCTTCCTGTGTACCGATCTGCCCTGAAGTTTCCTTCTCTCTATTCATTGGGTGACACAGAAGACATGTGTGACTGATGAATAGGGCAAGTGCCTCATTCAATTGATAATTCTTTTCTTTTGTTATATCCCTAGTTAAGATGTGATCATCTTTCTAATATTCATTAAATGATGCTGCATTCTTACATTTATATAATTTCCATCTCACATTCAGGTAGATTTAGTTCAATTTTTTTTTTTTAATTTTCTTGGGAAAGATATTTATGCATTTGATTACAGAGTGATTTTCAGGACAGCTTGGAATAATGTGTGAGATCTAATAAAATGAACTGTAAGAAACTGAAATGTGAAATTTCAAAATCAAGAAAGTACAATCTAATGGCATCTGGAAAAGAAAAAGATTTAGGAATGCTTGTTTATTGCATGCTCCACTTGTGTTAACTGTGATGTTGGTACCAATAGGGCTCATATGATCTTAGGTTGCATTTGTAGAAGCAGAATGTTCAGAAAATGTTCAAGGTGTATTAGTTATTCCAAATATTATTCTTGAAACAACACTTTATGGGACACACTTTGTATATTTTGTATTAATCTTAAGTGTTTATGTAAGTAGATAATAAATGTGCCCTTTGGCACTCATTTGTTAATTCTAATCAAACTTTATTTCTATATCCAATTTTCACCACTTTGAAATGTATTTATAATAAAGATATTTAAGTTGCATAGTTCAAAACTTGCCTTCTATTTTATAATGCGTTAATTCACCGTTAACATTGTCAATGTATTTCAGACTTCCTACTCCTTTGTTTTTACTTTTGATTACTATTAATTTACACTCACATTTGGGAGAAATGCACATTTTAGTCATATTTGTCAAAAGCAAGCACCCTGATACCCCCATTTTCTATATATCAGAAGCACTGAAATATCTATATCTGTTAGACTTGTTGCCTCTCACTATTACATTTGATTCTCATTCATCTCTGCTAACTACTAATGATTCAGTCTTGCTTTCTGTCTGAAAAAAAAAAATTATTCTGCACAAATCTTATAATGATAGAAGATTTTGTTATTGCTTTGGATTCTCATTAAAATCTTCTCTTGTCATTCAGTCCTCATTCAAAAACTCTCATCTCTCAAAGTTTTACATTCTGGCTAGATTACCTTATCCATACTTTGCTATGGTGATATAATCCCCTAATAATCATGTTTTCTTATCCTCTGAAGAAAGACTTTTTCAGATGACCTCAGTCTTTCTGAGTGGTCATGCAAGTCCATACTTTATATGAAAATTATTCATGTATTCACATTTGAACAATAGTCTTTTTTTTTCTTATTTATTTGTTGTATTAGAGGATGTGTAGGAAAAATCTATTTACTGAGAATATTATTTTGAGCAAGAAACTGAATGGTTTTGATTACCTATTTATTAAATGGCTTAAAATAATCTACTTATATAAACAAGATTGAGATCCAGGTTTATACCTTGCTCGTTCATTCCTTTTTATCTGTCTGATTTTAATGTCACCATAAGAACACATTATTTGTTAATAGGAATATGAATCAGTTAAATATGCAAAATTACTTGGTCCATATTTCCTTATTAAAATATACTTGAAAAATGTAGATTTATGCTTCATTTAAACTTTTAAATATATGATTTAAAAGTCTACCACAAGTAGCATTAAGTATGATGTTACTATATTAATACTATACAAATTGCATGGCTTCAATACTAATGGAGTTCATGCATCTCATTTACCCATCATTTATAAAACATAATACAAGATATACAAAATAGGTCTGAAAAAAACAATCAAAATTGACATTTGAAAATATGTATCTTCAATTTGAAAATAATTATTTCATAGACTTAAAGATGTAATTCCCTTAAATATATATTAGATGAATCTGAATCACTTTTATAAGTAGCTAAAATATTATTACTTTATATTCATATAAGGGGCAAGTGTATACCCAGTAAATGAATATCAAGAGTGAATGCTTTGATACGCATTTCCTTTATCTCAAAAGCATTGAAATATCCCCATCTTTCGTTAGCCTTGATGTTTCTGATTATTAGCTAATGATTCTCTTTCATCTGTGCCAGCTACTAATAATTCAGACTCCCTTTCAATCTTAATAGAAAAATAATAATTCATTTTGCATGAATCTTATAATGTTAGGAGGTTTTGTTATTGCTATGTTTCTTTATTATTCAATTATTAAGATAATCATTTTTTCTGACTTTTTAGTATACTTATGGTGTTCAGGGAAGTAGCTATGAAAAATTGTGCACTAAATGTCTGCATTAGAAGCATCTATATTATGTAGTGAAAAATACAAGCTTTTTGCATTTGCTTTCTTCTTTGGTTAAGTACCTTGTTTTAAAAAAGCAGAACAAGGAACAATATTGTTCTTTTCTGAAAAGTGGTAAATTTAAGAAATGTATAAGTTTGAGATAAAAAAGACTATACAAACTCAATACATTTACTTAAAAAAAATTCTATTTAACACTGTTAGTTTAGAGATAGGAATCCTTGAAGAAAGAAGCATTGAATTCGTTTTCAAAGAACAAAAATAATTAAAAAAAATCTTTCTTGCCTTTTTTCTCCATAGAGAACATTACCCTAAATGTGTATACACATGTAATAACTATGCTACTGTGACTGTGTGTGTTCTGAGCATATCTACCTTATTTCCATATTAATCATCTTCTTTAAGTTCCCTTAAAATATCTTCTCAATGAAACCTACAGTGAGTAGTCCATTTAAAGTCACACTTTCCCAAATACACTCCCTTTCTTCCTCACTTCCTCAATACCCTCCCCCAAATATTTATCTCATTGTATCATACTATGTAATTAATTTATTATTTTTTGTTTGTTTTGCATCCTCTGTCGATTGATAATTTATGACAGGAATCCATAGAGGAGAATATTCTGTGTATTTCAAAATATTTGTTCAAGGAGGAAGATTCTGGAAATATGAGAGAGTATGTAGCTTTAGGAATCCATTTTCCCACTTAGACAACAATTGCATTGACAAATCTGTTTAGAATGAATTCTAGAACTTTAGATTTAGAACTTTAGAATGGATTCTAACTTTTCAAGGATTGCAACTTCCTGGGAAAGACTTGAATACATTTGTGCTTAATTTCATTCAATATCATCTCCTAGATCAGCAGCAAATACCCCTACCTCACCCCATCTCTGTGACAGGGAGCTGTGCAGGTGTTCCTGAAGCAGTTTGCATTCTGTGTGGGAGCGATGGTGCACAGTAAGGACTCCCACCTCCAAACAGTGAGAATCTTTGTTTTGATTACTGCTGTTATTGCTTTTGATTAAAGAGGAGCAGACTTTCTCCTTGGGAAGGACGTTGGGAAGTCTTTGCTGCATTCATCCATTATTTTAAAACCCTCCTCAACTATCTGCAGTAACTTCAAGGAGATTTAAAAAGTCAGTGCCCTTAACATTCCCTTTAAAAAAATTCCCCCTTTTTGGAGACAGATATAATCAGCTAGAACATACAAAAACATCTGCATTTACAATAGGAAAGAGAAAATCACTATGCATATCTAGGGAAAGATAAAGACTCAGGAAGGGCCTGAGAAGAATTTACCCTTGGACTGATGCTCAGCATGAAGACAGTCTACAATACTTAAAAACAACAATAAAACAAAACAAAATAAAAAAAGCAAAAAAAACCCAACAAAATACCAAAACAGTAAACCATGAGGAAGAAGGAAGAACTTATCTCAAGTGCTACCATATTATTAGATGTCCAGTTTTCAAGAAAAAAAAGAAGAAATAGGCCAGTATGATGCATTAAAAAGAAAAAAATAAACCAATAGAAATTGCACCTGAGAAAGACTAGATAACAGATGTACTAGGAAAAACTTTAAAATGATTCTTTAAGGATGCTCAAAGAACTAAAGAAAGCTATGAAGAAATCAAGAAAACAGTGTATTAATAAGAAAATATCAGTAAATAAAAAGTATAAAAGAATAAAAATTTTAGAATTGAAGTTATAATAATTAAAATTAAAATTTCTCTAGATTTACTGATAGATTATTTAAGACTTCTTGAGATTAGATGAAAATGGAATTTCATTAGACAGATTTGAGCAAGTAGAAGGAAGAATCTACACATCCGAATATAGGACAATTAGAATTACTGACTCTGAGAAAAACGATTCACGAAAAGAGAGCAGAACCCAACTAATCTTTGATGAGTGGGACTGACACGTGCACTGTGGGAATCCTGGAAGGAGAAGTGAAGTGACAGAGGCCATAAAAGTAGTTGAAGAAACAATGTCAAAAAGTTATTCAAATTTGGTAGCAAACATGAATATAAACTTCCAAGAAGTTCAACAACTGAAACATAATAAGCTCAAAAAGACCCACTCAAGATTTGTAAAAATCAAGCTGTCAAAAGAGAAAAACAGAGAAAGCATCTGGAAAGGAGCAATAGAGAAATGGTTCACATAAAACACATCCTCAATGAGAATACTTGCAGATTTTTCATCTGAAAAGTTTAAAGAATAGAAGGCACTGGACTTTCGTATTCAAAGTGCTAAAAGGAAAAAGAATTTAAGAATCCTAGACCTGACAAAATTATCCTTGAAAAGTGAGACAAAATGAAAGACATTCCTAAGATAAATGCAGATGCAGATCATTATTAGAAATGCACATCAGCGAATTCTAAAGAAAGTCCTTCATGTTGAATGAAAGAACAATAGACAATAATTCAAAGGCAAATGAATAAATAAGACCTCAGTACTCTACATTTTTTCCTGCATAATTTAAGAGAGTAATTCCTTTGAGATTTGAAGAATCACATGAAATTAAATTTATTGTAACCACATTTTTTAACTCCACCATTTGGTTTCTACATAATTTAAGAGATGAATGTATTAATAACAATTATTAGTTTATATTTTGAATACCCAATGTACTGAAATGTAACTTTTGTGCCAATTAGCCAATCTTAAAGAAATAAACATATTTCTGGAATTCTAATGTCATTCAAAATGAAATCAGGAAAACATACATAATTTTAATAGACCAACCACAAGTGCATAAATTGAGGCAGTAGTCAAAATTACCCCAAACAACAGCTTAGGACTAGAAAAATTCATAGCAAATTCTACCAAGTATTCAAATAATATCTAATAACGCTCTACTTAAACTCTTCCACAAAATTAAAGAGGAGGGAACACTCTCAAATACATTTTATGATTCTAATATTACCTGATTTCAAAATTATAAGACAGCATCAAAAAATAAAATTATACAGTAGTGTCAGTGATTTATTTGATGCAAACATTCTTAGCAAAATCTTGGCAATTCAAATTCAAAGGTACAGTTTACAACTCAGACACACACATCTCAATGACCAAACTGGATTTATTCCAGGGATGCATGATGGTTGAACATACACAAATCAATCAATGTCATATACCACATTAACAAAGGGAAAAACAACAAATCATGTGATCATTTTAATAAATGCAGAAAAAGCATTTGACAAGAATCAACACCCATTCATGATAAAATTCTTCAATAAAATAGGAAGAGAAGGTACAAACCTCAACAAAATAAAACCTGTAAGTCCACCAACAGTCAACATCATAGTTAATGGAAAAAATTGAAAGTCTTTCCTATAAGATCTGGAACAAGGCAAAGATCCCGTCTCTTGCTGCTACTATTTAATATAGTTCTGTAAGACCTGACCATAATAGTGAGGCAAGAAAAGACATTAAAGGAATCTGAACTGGAAAAGAATACAAAAAACTATAATTATTTGTGGTTGGCATATTATTACACTTACAAAATCCTAAATATACCTCTAGAACACTTTTACAAGCAATAAATAAATGCAGAAAAGTAGCAGGATATAAAACCAATACAAAAATTCAGTGGTATCTTTATATGCAAGCAATGAACTCAAGGAATGAGAAATGAGAAAAGAAATCTCATTCATAACAGCAACAATAAAGATAAAATACATGAAATAAACTTAACAAAGGAGGTGAAACGCCTACACATTGAAACGAGACATTGAAAAAGGAAATAGAGCATGCCCTGGTGGAGTAGCTGTTAGATAAGTTTCCTCTGAAGGCGTACAGGCCATACACCCCTGGTTCAAGCTCAGGTCTGAGAGGAAACAATCAGTGTGAAGAACTAAATAATAAAATAAAATGCTTCTTTCTCTCTCTTCCTTCCTGTTTGCCTACTTGCCTTCATTTCTGCTTGCAACTTTCCTTAAAAAAAGAAAAAAATCATAGGAAAAAAAAATACAAGATGATAAAGAGAGGATGAAATAATTCACGCTCATGAACTGGAAAGGCTAACATATTTAAAATGGTCATTGTACCCAAACAAATTCACAGATTCAATAAAATTCCTATCAAAATTCCAGCAAAATTCACAAGACACAAATAACTGTGCTGACATGAGGGATAGGAGCAGGGAGGGAAGAAGAGCATTAACATATTGATTGTGATGGACACTGGAACACTGGTTATAGGTGTGCTGTGAAATGCACACAGACTGAGGTATAAATTCAGTTTATTGAAAATTAAATAGAAAGGTAAACAAAGTAATAGCATGATTTTTTAAAAAAGTCGTAACTTCTGACACCTATAATTTATAGAGATGTGGACAGAACTATAAATGGACAGTTCTTTATAACTGTATTAAATGCATTACATGAGAAAGCTATATCTTTAGGATATTAAATGCAATCTCCATGGCAACCATAATGAAAATAGTTATGGAACATAAATAAAAGAAAATAAGAAAGGAATCAACATATTTAACTGCAAAAAAATCAACATGAGACTGTCTTGCAGGGACTATACGGCGAAAAAGCTCTAAGGCATATAGAAAACAAATAGCAAAATGACAGCTGTTCGACCTCAAAATATCATTTAACCTTTCTTCAAATTCGTTATTTATAAAATTGAGGTGGTAATATCTACTCAAAATGGTTATGAGGATCAAAAGTGCTCTTGCATATAAGGTGTCTAGTGCATGCCTAGCATGTTATAAGCTTTAAGTTAATGGTGGCTATTTATCAGTCTTAGGATAGTGAATATTTTTATTGATGATACACTTATGCTGGTGTTTTATAACATTTCATTGAGCTTTTTAAAATTTTTTTAAGCTTTATACTGCATAGGTTTTAATTTTGTGCAGCATTTAATTGGAAAAAATAGGAGAAAACAAACTGTCCTCACACAGAATCTGGAATTCTGTAGGTTCAGAAATAATGTATGCGTGCCCACTGAGCTAAATCTTTACTTAAGGGAGAAGCTGGCATTTGATGCCTTCCTTGAAAATCTCCTGTATGATGTGTTGCTGGGTGCCTTCTCCTTAACTACGTTGTAAGGCCAAATAGGCCTTTCCTGTGATCATTTGATAGACTTGATTCAGTTATGCTTCTCTGCATGTAAGGATTAATTCAGAAAGCTGATAAACCACAGTTTCGAGCATATTTATTTTGAAACAAAGCAAAGAAAACCTTTTGAAGGGAACTAATTACAAGTGTACTAATTTGAATTAGTGTTTGCTTCACTTGAACACTGCTCAACTTTTTGAGATCTTTAAATGTAAATAATGAATTGATCTCAATTCTCATATTTAGAGCAGACTAGACAAGATAAATTCAGATTTGTGTAGTCTTTACGATGTTTTTTGAAAAATTTAATTTTTGTACAAGAAAATAATACGAATAAAATCTAAGGTTTAACATTAGACAATAGTTATTAACCAAAGTTTTAATGTCTATACTATAGACTTTATGGCACTTTATTATAAAGTTCTTAGCTTAAGCAAACTAACACTTTAACTTATACTATTAGATTGAATTTTGATACAGTGCTTTACCATAATGTAATTTTATTGAATTTTTCTTCCTTAGAATTTCAGTTCAGAATTCATAACTAATGCAACAGATCACTTAAAAGAACTTCTCTGGTGATTTTTCATATTTTATATATATATATATACATATACATATATATTTTTACAAGAGTCTTAGCGACATCTTATTATATTTGAGTAATTTATCCTGACTTACTGATTTTTCTCACTACATATTTTCTAAATAATAATGGAATTATAGATAAGGTCATTCTGTTTTTAAGTAAGGATTGTTTTCCTTTCTTTTACTACCTTTTCATTTACATTAACAACTTAATTTTTTCAATGACACACAGTGAATAGTTGTGCCAAGAAATGTATGGTAACTTTTCTATGCATATGACTTTTCCTCCTTTTTGTAATGGTTTGCTGTCAAAATCCCAGTTTCTCTTAAATAGTAGATTGTTTCAAAGGGAGTTCTTGACTTTGCTTTAGAACAAGGCTGAGAAAACAGCAGGCCAAGAACCAAATCCAGCACTGTTTCTTTGTACAGTGAGCTAAGGTTATTTTCTATATTCTTAAAGGTTGGGGAGAAAGGGAATCATCTAGTGAAATGTGAGAAATAATCTGCAATTCATATTTTTATATCTATATTTTTGAATTTTTAAAGTTAATTATGTGTGGTAATTTTCTTTCTTTGTATATAAGTTGCACATGAATTCTTAATTTTGTCTCTTGGTCAGTAAAATCTACATATTTAATATCTGATCCTTTATAAGAAAAAAAAGCCTTGCTTTAAAAAAATATGTTGAAATAATTATGAAATATCACTTTTTATATCAATTATTTTAAAATGATCTGAATGCTTAAATAAAATATGCATTTCAAAATACACGAATAGGTTAATTTTAAAGCAAGCTTACAGGATCTTTTATGTCTAGCATGGTATTGTGCTTTTCCTTTTGTGAGAGATTATATTCATTCTGTAAGACCTCACAATAGGGAACAAGTTTTTAGAGACAATTTACTAGACATAAAGAAATTTAATTCATTCATTAACTTAGAGTAATATGTTTGTTCTCTAGTCCTGAAAAATAGGCTTATTCTTTTCTTTCTTTTCTTAACTTCTTCTTTATTCCCACTCTTGCAGTTTGAGCCACATGTTGTCTATTCTCCTTCCACTTACGTATCTTCTGTATCCTCCATTTATGTTTTCTTTCCCTTCCTTTCTTCCCTTCCTCTCCTCCCTCCCTGCCTTCCTTTCTCCTTTCTTCCTTATATTTCATTCACAGGCACTGGAATGTTTGATGTGAAATGTATTTAGGATTATTCTTCTGCAATGTCTGAGTTATTCCAACTGCTATGTCCCTTCAAAGCTTTATGAACCTAACATTTTCTGCTTTTCCAATCTAAAATTTTATTCCCCTACATAAACCAGTTATATAGAAAAATTTGGAACTCTTAGATGAATCTGTTTACTGTCTTACACTTTGAATGATTTTTTGATTGGAATAAAGATTATCTCCTTGAGGGATCTATTTGTCCTTTCTGACTTTATTCAAAGATCAGGTTACAGTGAAAAATGAAAGGAATCAGGAATCTTACTCTCATCAGATACCGAATTTGTTAGCACCTTGATCTTGGACTTCTAGCTCACCAAACTATGAGAATGTAGAGAGCAAACTGCTTTCCGCCCACTTCTGTAAGATACCCTGAGACGGAAGTTCTTACAAGTCAGCAGAGCTACAAACAGATAGCAGCAAACTGCAGCTGAGCTTCGACATTCAAATGTTGCTGTACCTTCAAATGTTCCTGACAGCAGCAGTAGAGTTAAATGCCTGCATTCTTTCTTTGTTTTATTTTCATTACCTCATTGTATCCTAGCCCTATAAAAGAAGTCAAGGAGCCAGACTCAGGGTCACTGTCTCCCAAACGGAGAGTGGTGTCCCAGTCTCTTTTCTATATGTACGTTGTCTGTTTTTCTTTACGACTCCTGTAGCCTCCACTCAGGGACCCTTTCGACTAGCTGCGCAGGTCATGGCAGAGAAATAAATTTCTATTATTTATATTTTAACCTGTTTTAATATAACATCTCAAGCTGATTAAGTCAACATCTGAGCAAACAGCTGAAGCTTTAAACAGCGCTTGTGAAAAGCAAAATAAAATTCATAAATTCACTTTAGTTCTACAGTGAGTGTCAAGAATTGATAAGCTATTCATAACTGACTAAGTTAGTATTTTTCCATTGCTGGAAATCAGTCTGTCTATATTGGAATTTTGTGTGACAAATGTGTTAAGCTAGTGAATTGAGAGTATTTCGTATGTCACATTTCTACCAAGATATGTATTTGTGTCTGATAAATAAGTTCATATATATGAAATAATTGAGTGCTACATTTTATTTCCTTTTTTTTCCATTTTTTGGGGAGTGCTAATTTTTTTTCAGATGATGTAAGCATAATACATAAGAAGACAGTGATAATTCAAAATCAAGGTCTCTAAAAACAGTAATGAATTAAAAACATACAGTTTACACTCATTGAACCAGTTTGCTCATATTGATTACCTTAATGCTAATCATTGTTTACCTCAAAATGCTCCATTCTTTATTAGAAGAAATTATTTTGCTATATTTTGAAAGTCATTGTTATGAACTATTATATTTCACAAAATTTATTTTGTACTTTTAATCAATTATTTTCAAGATAAATATTTATTTAGGACAACCTCCCTAGACTATAATTATAAACAATAGAAAATTAGAAAACATTGTGAATTTTTGTCCAAGATACAGATGTCCACTTGTCTGTAAAAAATAAGAATCATACTTATCTTTCATGCCATTGCTGTAATTATAAGTGAAGACATGATTCTTCAACGATGTTTACTTTCCAATTAATAGTGTGTTCTGGCAGTAAACTGGTGAAAGTAAATCACTGAAATTTGAGATTTATATTCACATGAATAAACAGTATAAAAAATTTCCCCAATGCAATTAAGAAAACTAATAGTTTGTCTACCTAACCCTTCAACAGAACTTGTTTTGCTTAGTATGTTGTTTTAATTATTATGAGTTTCTATTAGATGAACAATAGCACCTTTGGTAAGAACTCAATATTCAAATTCTGGCATTTTCCTAATTTCTAATGATGTAACCAATACAATTAATGTTAGAACTCTTTTTCACAGTGGATTGATTTAAAGTGTTATCCCATAGCATTAGAAAATTAGCATTAATACTAATTTTGAAGTACATAATTAGCACATAATTAAAATATAAATACTTAGGTTTCATTAAGGACAATTCATATAAATTATTGTCAGCATCAGATACTAGTTATTTTATCTGTCTTGGTCAAAGACCTGTATAAAAATGTAATTTTATTTATTTAAAGTAAGATACATTATTATATACAATGTGTTACATAAAACATATGTGAATACAGTATCTTATAGCCTTGCTCAGTTTTTTGTAGAGTTAGCTTAGAAATGCTTGAATCAGTAAGCACAATGTGCTTGGAATAATCAATCTCTCAATATAAGAACTTTTCAAGGGAATAGATGTATATATATATATATAATATTTATAAGTAAGCAAATACAATTATTATATACATAAATATAAACATATGCATTATGTATAGTAATAATCTTTGTTCCTCCATAAGATTTTTCCTCTGACTTCATTCAGAATTTTCTTCATCTTTGATTTTCTATAACTTGAAAATGATATGCCTAGGTATAGCTTATTGTTTTGTTTTGTCTAATTTTATTTCTCCTACTGGGTGTTACCTGTACTTCCTGGGATCTATAGTTTGGTGTCTGACATTAATATGGGGGAATTCTGTCATTATTGTTTCAAATATTTCTTCTGTTCTTTTCTCCTTTTAGTCTTCTGATATTCCACTACATTTTTTGTAGTTGTCTTGCAGTCTTTGGATAACCTTTGTTTTCTTTGTTCTCCTTGCTTTTTCAACTTTGGTGATTTCTGTTGTGATATCCTCAAGTTAAATTCTTTCTTTAGATAAGTCAAGTGTACCAGTAAGCCCATCAAAGATATTTCTTTTACAGTGTTTTTTTATCTATAACATTTCTTGTTGATGTTAGTATTTCCATTTCCTGTCTGCTTGCTATCTGCTTTATCCATTAGGACCTTGCTAGACATTAGAAAATTAACTAGTCATTTTAATGTTTTGTTTTTATAATTACAACATTCCTACAGTTGGTTTGGATGCTTTCTCTCTCTCTCTTTTTTTTTTTTTCCTGTTAAATATGTCCTTGAATTTTTTTTCTTGATAGCCAGACATGATGTTCTGGGTAAAAAGAACTGCTAGAATGGGCCTTTGATAAAGTGGTGGTGATGTATAGAGAAAGAAGAAGCATTCTACAAATTTAGTATTAGGACTCAAGAAGTCACTTAGGGAGCCTGTGTTTCCAGACTTTGAATTTCCCGAGTTTGTTTGTTTGCTTTTCTCTCCCTCTTAGGAGAGAAGGGTTGATTAGAATGGTAGAAGAGAATAAGTGGTAGAATGTTAGTGGAGAAGGTATTCCCCACCTAACACAACCCCAGGTTTTCAAGCCAGTCTTGTTAAGGAGAAAAGTATGCCTGTGTATTTTAAAATAGTTTCTTAACCTCTCCCCTTGTCAGAAACCTGAGGGAATTTTTCCACCAATATTTATTGCAGGGATTTGGTTGAAGGTCAATATAACTGTTTTGTGGGGGTCCCCTTTGGTCGTCCAAGCATCTTTAACTCCAGGTTGTTCGCTTTGAATTTACAATTTGAAGGAAGAAAGGAAGGAAGAAAGAGAGGGAGGGGAAGGAAGGAAGGAGGGAGGGAAGGAAGGAAGGAAAGAAAGATTGAAGAAAGGAAAGAAGGAAGGATGGATGAAAGGAAGGGAGTGCTGTTTTCCATTTCTTGATAGGCTCATTAGATTTTGTTAGATTATTGTGTTGCTTGCACCCTCAGTTTTGAAGATACTTTTCTTTTTAATGTTCAGAGTATATTTTTATTGTTCTTTGTTCTCAGTACCTTGAGGGTAGGATTACTCCCTCCTCTAGACCATTCTCACTATTAATAACTCAACTGTTTTCTAACTATTGTTATTTTTAGGTAACCTGCCTTTTTATTCTGTTTTCTTTACAGAAGTACATTTGAAAGAAGGAATGACTGATTTCAAATTATGGTCCATCTTGACCATTATACTCCTCCTTGGCGTCTGTCATTTTATAATTAATCAACTGCTACAATAATTCTATCGATCGGATTTCAGAATAAATTTTAACTGAAAACCAATATAAGTTAAATACATTCTGGTATCAGGAGTGTGTAACGAGCACAGACTAAATCTCTCCAAAATCTTCCGCACATTTCTTCGATAAAATTTAAAAAGTTATGGTAAAGCTAATTTCTCAAAACAGTAACAACAAAAGACTTTTAAATGGATAGTGCAAAGTAATTTTGGATAATACAAAACTGGATTCTTTCTCATTCACAAATTAAGATAATTTTTTAAAAGACCAGGAAATTTAAAAGAACAAGTAAAGCTAAGAAAGGTAACAGAAAAAAAGAGCAACAGCAGAGTAAATTTTCTTTTACCTGTGAGTAGAAAAGCATTCTTAATTGTGACTCAAAACCCACTAAAATTGATAACTTTGCATATATAAGCATGTAGTCATGCTTGTGGGAGATTTACATATTTCAGTGTATGGCCAATTTTTGCATATTCTGTGAAATGGATCTTGTCTATTTTCAAGCTATTGCATTTTTGTTTCAATTTTTAGGAGTTTTTCATACACAAGGGATGTTACCTTGGCTACTGCAATGTCTTACCTCACTTACAATTGACTATTTCACTCTGATATGCTTGTTTTCATACATCCCTTGTGTATGAAAAACTCCTAAAAATTGAAACAAAAATGCAATAGCTTGAAAATAGACAAGATCCATTTCACAGAATATGCAAAAATTGGCCATACACTGAAATATGTAAATCTCCCACATAGTGATACGTAAAGGAAGAAGTAAATGGAATTAAGTTCATTTCAGATATAATTTCTTCATTATTGAATTGACAAAAAGTAAAACAGTGGCTACAAAATTTGTTGAGAACGCTTTGGGGAACCCAATACTCTCATATAATGCTTATAGCAATGTAAAATAATGAATCTCAATATGGAAATTTCGAATACCTAGGAAGGTGACATATTTTCATTGATACTGAGAGATCCTACTTGTAAGAAATTGCAAACAAAATACAGTTACAAGAATATAAATTAATGTATATGCATATTTTCCATTATAATAATGTTCATATTAGCAGAAAATTTGAAATAATGTGAGTGCCCTTCACAGCGGGTAGATGAATAAGATACAGTAACTTTATGCAATGAAATAAGTACCATGCTGGTGCTAAAAGGAATCTTGAACTATTTCTTTATATTGAGATGAAATGATCTCTGTAATACATTTTCAAACAAATGTAAGTTGCTGAAAGTGATGCTGGAAATACTAAAAGGATAAAACAATTCTAGCAGGCAAGAAGAAAGATGGTAAAAGAACAAACATAGAAGTGAGGTTTTATAGAAAGTAACCCATCATACAGCTTTAACTTAGGACTTGCAGAAAATTTTAATAACTACAGATACTGAAATGGTAAGATATATTGGTCGTTGATTATAATAAAAGTGATAGGAATTGCATTAATGCCATATTATGTTTTAAAAGTACATCAAATACTATTTCAGTACATTTTCATCTATTTTAAGATTTTCTCAACAATACTATTTTGAGCTTGGTAGCATTAATAGGTCTATTTTATAGATGTAGAAAATAAGATTAAGGAAGTTAAATAACTTGCACTTATTCATTCAACTAGTGAATGGGATAGTGTGGGATTCAGATTCACATCTGTGTAAAACCAAAATCCACACTTGAACAATTATTCATTCTTTGAGTAATTGTTTTTAAAATTTAACTTTGCTTTACTAATAGTCAAATAAGCAAAAATATTTAAATAATTTTGAGACAGACAAGAGAAATTAGTTTAGAAGAAAACTTATTCAGTTTTATATACTTATCTCTGGAAATTTCTCAAATATGGCAGCATGATGAGACTTAAGTTTCCACAACACGTAAGACTCACCAGAGTAAGTAAACTGGTTATGAGCAATCATTTTAAAACCTGCTGAAAATGCAAAGTTTTCTGCATGGAATAGGTTGGCATTCATATATTGGCAAATATGTTTGTCAAAATTACATGTTTTTAGTAATTAAATTGAAAAATGTCTTTATAGTTTTTAATACATAAACACAACTATATTTCATCTGGAGGCAATTTGATTTAAAAAAATATGAAGAGTCTTCTTTTACCTATAAGCTGTGTGTATAAATCTTACCAAAATATGACTGCAATGTCACAGTTTATTTAAACAAATAATATATGATGATAGTAGCACTTACACTGATCAGCTGCAAGACTGACAAGAACTTCTGTGGACAGGATGCAGAGATTCAGGATATTATCAAGGAATCTGAAAAAAAGTAAAAATCTTTTGAAATGTGCCCCATATGTAGAAAAAGTAAAAACCTTGCTCTACCACATGTCAGAAGACTTCCCTGTGACTTGTTAGAAATAATTTTTTTTTGGAAAATGTTAGAGGAAATTCTAGATTGCATGTCTCCTGGTACAGCTGAGAAATTCTGAAATTCGACATTATTAAATTATAATATGGAAAATGCTATACTAACCGGGTTGCTTTGACTATTATAATGAGGCCTATGGTTAGCAACTTCACGATCCTTGGGAGTCTATCCCAATGTTAGATGGAAAATTTAATTTTGATATTGCTTGGCATTTTTGATTCTCTTTATATCTTCTTTCAGTATTTAGTTTTGCTGTCTCAAAGGTTCGTTTTTTTTTTCTGTTAAAATTGATGCAATCTCTTCAGCTGAGAGTTGGTGAATCAGAAAGCATTTTTCATTGTCAGTTTAAAGGTGCAGGCAGGAATGAAGGCGAGTAGGAAGGCAGGCAGACAGGAGGAAGAATTTTTATTTTTATTTAGTGGTTCATACAAGCTGTTTTTCCAGACACAGAACTTGATCTCAGCAGTATGTGCCTGCGCTCTGTTGGAAGGGATTGATCTAACCACTACACCAGGATGTGTAATGGTATCAGAGTCCCGCACAGAAGAAAGTGGACATACATTGTTCCTGCTATTATGTATTGAGGGGACAGGGTCATAGAAGGCTTTAGTCAGTGATCATGAGTGCCAAAGATGACATATGATAGCTGAAGAAAAACACTCCAAACTTCCTTTTTTATGTCCCCTATTTCTGTCTATGAGACATAAGTTATCATGATAGGAGGAGAAAGCAGAATTACAAAGTCATTACAAATACAAAAAAAAAAAAAGAAAAGAAAGAAGGAAAGAAAGAAAATACTAAAATAAATCCCAAAAAACCCATATATCAAGCATTTTTGAACTCTCAATCTAAGTCAGACTTGGACACCTCATACTTTTTGTTGCAAGTGGGACACTGGGGTTCTTAAGTATAATCTAAGAAAGAATTCAGTGGAGGCTCACACTGGTACATGGAAAGTTAATTAAAGGAAAAGGCACAGAGAAATGAGAGGGGGCCTCCATGAGCAGAAAAACTGTTGCCGTTATAATCTCGGGTGTGGTTTTATTTATACTAAGGGTGGAATCTTCCAGGCACACATCTCATAATAGTTGCTTTTATTCTTTACTCTCTGCTTAGTTACTATCATTTTCTTTACATTCTTACGATTAGAAGTTTTCTATCATGTCTGTCTTCCCATCCTCTGTTCTGTGCCTGCTTTTCTTCGTTTCCCCACTAGGTTAGCCTTTCCTCATCATTTTGACATGTTGGACCCTACAAGATCAATACTTCTCTATTATTCAGCAAACTGGATGACTGCAGCCTTTTTTAAGTGCCATGACTTTTGATGATGGAGTATTAATCCCCATAAAACATAGGTATATGACATCTAATTCTTCAAGGTGCCATTGTTATTCCTGTGTTACTGATAATGAATTAATGCTCAAAGAGATTAAATGACTTGAGATGGGATTTAAAGCCTATTGCTTCCAAAATGCCGGAAGTGCCCATGAAAACTAATAAACGATGAAAACTATTTGAAATATTAAAAAATGTGGATACTAACCAATCTAGAGCAAATGCATTTTCTGATCAATTATAATACTCTATTTTTTTCTTTAAGTTTAGTAAGGGTATCTCTCCTTTGTGTCTCTTATGCTAGATGGACCATAAATGAGATCCTAGGGCTATCTTCTCTCAGTGCTCAGGAGAGCACTTTGTCTTATTATGAGAATAGCCTGTCCTTCAAGGAACTCCCACAGAGAGAATAATCTGCCTATGAAGGATTCTCCCTTTGCTTCTACATGCCCTGTGGAAACTTACAAGAGTGGTATAGATCTACTCTCTATGTAACACAGTAGCAAATCAGTCAAATTCATACAGAAACACTGAAAGGGGGAGTGGGGTTGGTGAATGGAGTAAAGAAATGTAAGTTTCAATATCTAACTTGAAATCCTCATCCTATATGTTTTAATTGTCACTTTTAGAATGTTCAAAATTTAATGATTAGTCATAATCACAACTTAGGCTGATCATATGTTCTTGAGACAAAAGCAGGACATTGAGATGGTAAAAATCAATAAGGTTACAGGCCGACAATTAAAGGGAAGGAGGCAGAGCTGAGCAGCCAGGCCAACAAGAAGTATGTGCTATGTGATGTCCACCAGCAATAGCATAGTAACGATGTGTGGTCTGGTGGGACTTCATTTAAACACCAGGACCAGCCCAAGGAATTTTGGCAACTTAGTTGAAAACCAAATTTTGTACCCTCATAAGCCCAGCTCTAAATGTCTTGCCTAAACACATGCCACTTTCACCATTCCAATGCCAGAAATGCCCAGTAACCCCAACAATGCCAGAGATAATCCCCATATACATATCTTGTAGCGCGATCACACTGCAGTGTTCTGCTGCCTTTGGAGAAACAGGCTTGCAGCTTGTGGGGGGAATCCTCTTTCCATATGACTCTGTTTCCACTGTTTCCACATGGGGTGGGAACAGCAGTAGTGACCGCAGCCCGCTGCAATCAGTGCTGGCAAGGCCTGTCTTTAATGTAGGACAATTGGGACAGCTGCTTTAGAGCGCCCTCAAAAAATTGAGCCTAGGGCAACTCAACTGCCACTTGTGTCTCACATTAAAAATGCCCGTGATATACTCTGGTGGAGCACCATTAGGGTCAATAGCTTCTGAAGGAGCAAGCCACGTACCCCTGTGCTTGAAACCCCAGTTCAGGGGGAGGGGAGAGCAACTACTGTGAACAACTAAATAAAAGTAAAATAAAATAAAAGATGCTTCCTCTTCCTGCCTGCCTACTTCCCTTAATTCCTGCCTGTACCTTTCCTTAAAAAAAAAAAAAAAAAAAAATCCTGCTTTATTAAAAACAGGGCAAAATAGGCATTTATATTAAAATGATGGGATAGTCTGGAAATATTAAAAAATATGGGACAGTCCCATTTAAAACCATACCTATGGCCAGCATATCACTGATACTAGAGGTTGATGCTTTCTCCCCTGCCTCTGCTCCCCTTCCTACCAATGTCAGATTCTTTTCTGGCTCCTCTCACCTTTCAGGTTTGGTGAAATGTTTTATACAGTTGCTTCCTCTATTCCTCTTCTTCACAAATTGACATATATTTCTTTGTGTAGAATTAAACTTGTTTTCTAGAGTGTTTCCAAAGACATCATACTTATCCAAAGCAGAATCAGCCTCAGGTTTATTTGCCAAATGCCTTAATCTCCTGAGAAATTATTTGTTTGTGCCTCTAGCAATAAACCAGTGGCCAGAGAGGGATTAGAACAGATGCTTCTCTGAAGCAGATCTGCTCTGCATCCCCTACTTCATTTAACTAAAGGAAAATAATGAAGATTTTCTGTTGGATACTTTGTAGCTAATTAGACCTTGTACTACCTAAATTCTGTTTTTTTCTTCAATCAATTCACTTAAGGTGAAATACTCATTTTTTTCTACTCACAACTTTTCTGAAAATACCAAAATAACTAATGAATGGAGGAAGGAGTACAGAGCTTTCAAAGGTATAATTCAATATATATAGGGGTTTTTATATTTTATTAGGACTTTTCAGATGTAGATTCATATTGGTTTGTATGAATTCACCATTATTAAAAATCTCTAAAATGTATAATAGGTCAAATATACCATAATGAGAAAACAAATTAAATCAAATGATGTAATTGAGTGAAGCTCCTTTTACTTCTTCTTTGAGTACCTCCATGAGAATGCTTGAAAACAGAGAGACAGACAGAGAGAGAGAGACAGAGAGAGAGAGAGAGACAGAGAGAGAGAGAGGAAGAGGAGAGGTCCTTTGGGAAACAAAGTCACACTGATAACTTGCTGTTATTGAACATTCAGAAAAGTCTTCTGTTGTTAAAGTCTGTTGAAAGATTATGTTAACTACCATTTATTGATGCAGATATTATTTAAATGTACTTTCCTGAAAAAGATACTCAGGCTTCTTTAAAAAGAAAAAAATGACTGGAATACTTGGCTAAGGCTTTTTTGTATGATGAACAAATGAACAGAAGAGTGTAAATTTTTTGCTTAACTTTATATTTGGAAACCGATTGAGTCATCATCGGTCCATAACAGTACAGAATTTAACTGTGTACCCTCCACAATGTTAATATCCAATGGGATTACAGTACATTGTTATAGCCAGGAAACTGACATTAATACAACACTATTAACAGAACTGCATCTTACTTGAATTCATCAATTTTGTATGCACTTGTTTTGTTTTATTTTGTGGCATGTAACATTATAAAAGTTTTATCATATGTATAGATCCATATTATTACCACCAAAATCAATTCACAGAACTATTCTATGAATACAGAGAAAATCCCTGATGTCTGGCCCATCCACACTATTGTCATTTCCAGAATGCTATGTAAATGTTATGTAAATGGATATCTCTGCATTATCTGGAGATTTGCTCTTGATGTTGTATATTCTCTCGCTTTGGAAATGTGTGATGATGTGTACCCATTATTAAGATGCAATATTAGCCCTGTCCTAAAAATTCCCTGTGTTGACCTCTTCTCTTCCGCTTAGCCCCTGGCAACCTCTATACTTTTTTATTATCTCTATAGTTTTGCCTTTTCCAGAATGTCATAAACTTGGAATCATAGAGCTTAACATTTTTAGATTGGCTTCTTTCACTTAGTAATATACTTTGAAGTTACTTTCATTTCTTTTTAATGAATCCGTAGCTCTTTTTAGTGTTGAATAATTTTCCATTGCCAAGATGTACCATAATTTATTAATTCACCTACTGAGGGATATCTTAGTTTCTTCCAAGTTTTGGCAATTATGAATAAAGCACTATAAACATTGTATATAAGTGTTTGTGTGAACATAAGTTTTCAATATATTTGAATAAATTCTAGATTGTATGGTAATAGTAAGCTTACCTTTATAACTTGTTGCTAGATTGTATTCCAAAGTGGTAATTCTATAATCTTCCTTCCTTCTTCCTTTCACCTTCCCTCCCTTACTCCCTCCATCTCCCCCTCCTTCTTTCTTTCCCCCTCCCTCTGTACTTCCTTCCTTCTTTCCTTCCTTCCTTCCTTCTTCCCTCCCTCTTTCCCTTCCTCCCTCTATCTTTCTTACTTTCTCTTTTCTATATTTCTTTCCTTTTATTTATTTTATTTAGTTCATCTTGGTTCTCCTCAGCCCCAGGACAAAAACCTGGGTTCTTGTGATGCATGTAGACTCTGCCCAGTTGAAAACGGTAGATCCAACCACTGCTTCACCAGGGCACACCTGCTGTGCTTCACTTTTGCTCATTTATCTACATCTGCAGCAGATTCATTTCATCTCTAGGCTTTTGGAATCTCTTTATAACACTTAATTACATTTTGTTTTCATTTTTGTTCTCCACATTGCTTTGACTTTTCAAGGTCTATTGTGGTTTAATACAAATTTCATAAATTTTATGATCTTTTATTCTAATTCTGCAATGAATACTTTGGGATTTTGAAAGGAATTTTATTGAATCTTTTTAGGTAAAAATGGCCATTTTATTAATGTTAATTTTTCCAATCTATGAGCATGGAATATCTCTCCTTGTATTTGTTTATTTTTCAATTTCTTGCAACCCTGAGTTTCAAGTGAACATTTCTTTCATTTCCTTTACTAATTATAGTCCTAATTATTTTACTCTTTAAAATGCAATGTAAATAGAATTTTTTACTTGTCTTTTTCATATTTATTATTTGAATGTAGAAACACGGCAAATTTTTATACTGATTTTTGTAGCCTGTCACTTTGCTGTATTTAAATATTATTTCCACTAATTTTTGTTGAAGTAGTTAGAATTTTCTAAGTATAATATAATATTATCTATAAATAGTAACGGTTTTACTTCTTTCCAAATTGAATAACTGTCAGAAACTTTATACCTGACTCCCTGTCTAGGACTTCTAATTCTTTGTTAATACTAAGGACTAAGGTGGACATCTATGACTTGTTTTTGATCTAAGCAGAAAAAATTTTAGTTTTGCATTATTGAGTATGACGTTAGCTATGGGTTTGTGATATATTGCTTTAGTATGTTTAAGTCTGTCATTCCATACTCATTTCTTTGAGAGTTTTTAACGTAAGTAAATGCTTAATCTTGTCAGGTGCTTTTTCGTATTTATTGAGATGATCATATAATTTTTATCCTTCATTTTTTGATGTGGTATATCAACTTGACTGATTTGCATATGTCGAAAATTTATGTATCCTGAAAATAAATCCTGCTTCATCATATCGTAGTATCCTTTTAAATTAATACTTTGTTTGGATTGCAATTTTGCTAATAGCTTTTATATCTATGGACATTAGAGATATCGACCTGTAGTTTTCTTTATGTCTGATGTTCTTGTCTGGTTTGGTATCAGGCTACAGTTAACTTACAGTTAACTTACTATGAGTTAGGAAGTGTTCCCTCCTCTTCAATTCTAGTATTATTTCTCAAATTTGAGACTTGCATATAGCATAATTTATTCAGTTTATCCAACTTATGTGTATATTAAGGATCTCAAATTAACCAGCATGGAAAACAAAGTCCAGAGACTAGTAAACCGGAGAATTGAAAGTTGAAGCATAAAACCAGACTGTGAATTTTGTACAGGCACTATGAAAGTTTATTTTTGTTCCCCCAGATAATAAAAAATTGTGATATACTTTAAGAAAAGAATTACTTCACATGTGCCATGTCAAAAAAACTCTTGCCATATAATGCAGATTAGATTGAAAAGAAGCATGAATAGCTAAAATAAAGCTCAGAGATTTTTTTCAGTAATCTGGATAAGAAATGATGGCAGATGAGATGATGGTAGTGACTATGGTGATAGATAAATATATTTGAGAAATGTCTTTGATGTTTTGAACATATTTAATGCTTACGTATAATTGACTGTTTCTGATTTATGCATTTCAGTCTGTTGATTTATCACCTTACTTCAATATCGTATACTGTTTTAGCTACTGTAGTTTTTGTGTGTCTTATATTTTTACTCACTTTTGATCTTTATATTTAAATATAAAACAAGTTTTACTCTTTTACACCTTGGAACATAAGTTAAGAGAAATTTTTTTTATATTTCTAGAATATAAAGTCAGAATTTTTAAACTGGAGTGTTCTAATTAAAATTGAATTATTAATTTCTCCTGAAATATCAGAAGATCCCATAATACAGAGACTATTCTCTATATTTTGACAATTGGGTGAAACTAAGAGGTTACCCTATAGAGAATGAAAGTTTATATGTATGTCTTGGTTTGACTTGAATAGTCTGGGTTATAACTCATCTAGAGAAATAATTAATCGTGTCTCTTTTTACTCCTGTAAGCATCTCAGGTAGAAAAATATGTAAAGGTTTACCTTTTACATTTGCATATTTTAAAGTCCCTTTAATTGGAGTTTATTTTGTTATTTAGGTTAACTATTTGGGCTTAATAAGCATTCGAAGTCAGGGATATTCTTCAATGGGTATATATATAGAATTATTAGCAATTTGGAAGAGTGGAGAACAGTTTATTTCTATTCTCTGTATTGCTTCTATTATTATCCTTATATAATAACCATCAGACTTGCTTAGGCTTCCAAAGGTAGCTCTTTATATACTTAATTTAATCATCAGCTGGCATTTTCCTCGCCACAGTAGTTTCTGACGGTAAAAGTTGAGCATGTAACTTTTATCCGTTAGAATGTATTTTAGGATTATTGTTTGAGCTTTGTGAAAGACATACTTATCCTACTCCCCCAACAATAATGTACACAGGAATTCTGACTGTTGGTAAAGAACTTGAAATTAAGAATGAAACTAACCTTAGAATAAAACTAACAACATTCAGGGCAAAACGAAAAGCTTAGAAATAAATTATACTTGTTTTTGAAACATCTTTCAAGAACTCAGTGGCTTCTAAGCCATATCTAGGTTGCAAAAGAAGCATAAACAATTTTGAAGTATTGCAGTTGGTTTCTAATTCTGAATTTAGCCTGCTTTTCCATGTATCTTGTCTTTTTTCCCCCCAGGCCACAGTGAATATGAAGATTTAAGGTATGTTTAGAGCTTCCACAAGCCAGATCCACTACATTTCAGTATAATTAAAATTGGCTTCTGAGTTGTAGAAAGGACTGTATTACAATTTGCTCCAATTCTTAGCAGGCAGATTAATTATGCACAAGAGACTAATTACTGTTACCATTTTGATGCTTTAAAGTTGTAAAGTGGATTCTGTGTCTTGGAGTAATTAAGAGATTGTTTATTTTTGAGGATTGACCCAAATGACTTAGATTAGTGAACTATACCCTTGGAAAATGCCACTTTGTTTTGATGGTAACAATGTGAAAATGTTAAAATTGTATTGACATTTTAATTTTAAGCATTCTCATAATTAACTAATTAAGGACATCTTAATTATGACCGATTTTTATTTTTAAAATAGATGTTGCAAATATATCCAGTTAAGATATCAATTTTGATCTCAGTGTAAATAAATCTATTACATAATTCTCTTCAATTTAAGGTCATCAGAAACACTCCAAACACTCTCATGTAGAATACATAGCAACCAACATAATTTTGAATTAATTTATTTAATGATGAACATTTCTATATATGAGAAGCATACATATTAATAAAATAAAATATTTTAATTCAATCTTTTTAATCCTGCTTTCTTCATTTAGAATTGCACATGCGAATTTCTCACTTTATAATCTTTAGAAAGTTGTATCATTTTGACAAGATGATGAACCTGTATTTATATTCTAACTATAATAATAATGTAGTGACATTATTCAACAGCTTATCTTCAAAGAGCTCAAAGGCTGTAGATAATATGTTATCACACACATCACAGCATTTTTGTAAATTCTGATGCTTTCTTTTCTTTTCTTTTCATTTGAATTAAATAATCCCAGAATAGGGTGTTGAAAATAAAAACACTTCATATTGGAAGCATTTTGAAGAGCATAGTTTATTATTTTCTCAAGCTCTATGAAAAGACATTTGTATTTTTAAGGTTTAATTTAATGTTTTAAAGACATTTTGTTAGAAAAAATATACAGTTCAGCTTCTCTCATAAACCAGGATGATCAACTATGGATAGTCGATAATTTTTGTTAATGGGAGAAAAATTTGAAAACAGAATATTGCACTAAAAGAATAAATTGAATAAAGTGGATCCTAAGGGCAAACAAAATGTTTACGAAATAGCCTACAAAAGAGAATGGGGATCTCATTCAGAAAATTACTAGTGATGGGGACAATGAAGAGAGTTTGAAATTTTTTTAGAGTTGTCATGTAATATATATTAACTCACTAGATGTGGGGTTTAGTAGCATCAAAGGTAAGTCATGAAAAGACATTGAAAACATCTTGAATAGGTAGTGCTAAGTAAAAGAAGTCAATCTGGAAAGGTGACATGCCCTTTATTTCCAACTCTGTTACATTCTAGAAAAGACAAAACATGAGGACAATAGAAAAAACAGTAGTTGCCAGGATTTGTGGTAGGAATGAATATATTGGATATATATATATATATATATATAGGATATATATGTATATTGAATATATTATATTGGCGTTTGATTAAAAACAAGAACTGTTATGATTCAAGTAAGTAACTTATTTAGTCAATATATATGGTACAAACATATATATCCTATCAATCTATTTTATCACATCTTTATTCAATCATTTATTAATAGGCACTTACGTTGTTTCCATATCTTAACTATTATAAATAGTGCTATAATAAACAGGGGTATATATACATAATATCTTTTGGTTAAGAGTTCATATGCTTTGAATAGATACCCAGAAGTAGGATTGCTAGTTCACATAGTAGTTCTATTTATAACTTTTTGAGGAACTTCCATAGTATTTTCCAAAATTGTTGCATCAATTTACATTCCCACCATCACTCTACAAGGGTTCCTGTATCTCCACACCCTCACCAATGCATGTTACTAATCTTTTTGATAAAAGCAATCCTCACAGTATAAGTATATTTCATTATGGTTTTGATTTACAGCTCCCTAACTATAAGTGATGGAGAATATATTTTCCATGTGCAGGTTGGCCATCTGTATAGCTTCTTTGAATAAATAAGATGTGTTTTCAATAAACATGTGTTCAAAATGACTGCTGATTTTTTAGTGAATTGGATTTTTGTTGCTGTTGTTGAGATGGATATTTTCTTTATATGACTTAATTATTAATCCCTTATCAGATTTCTGATATAAAAATATTTTCTCTCATTTAATAGGTTATCTTTTTATTCTGCTGATATTTTTTGTGCTATGCACATACAGAATATTTTCAATACTCTGATAATCCTCTGTGTTTCCTGTATTCATTCCTACCACAAATTCTGGCAACCACTATTTTTTCTATTGTCCTCATGTTTTTTTGTCTTTTCTAGAATGTATAGAGTTGGAAATAAAGGGCATGTCACCTTTCCAGATTGACTTTTTTTACTTAGCACTACCTATTCAAGATGTTTTTAATGTCTTTTCATGACTTACTAACTTATATTTTTTTTAGCGAGGGCTCATTTTCCATTGTCTAGATAGACTGCAATTTGTTCATCACTCACTTAGTGAAGGTCTTGGTTATTTCCACTTTTTTTGCAATTATGAATCAAGTTGCTAAACCCATTGGTGTGCAGGTTTTCGTAAAGACAGTTTTCACTTCCTTTGAGAAACTACTAAGGAGTTTGTTTGCTGGATGATATGATAATAGTATGTTTAATTTTGTAAAAAACAACTTGCAAAATGGCTGCAGCTTTTGCATTCTTAACAGAACTATGTGAGATTTCCTGCTCTTCTACATCCTCATCAGCATTTAGTATTGTCTGTTTCTGAATTGTAGCATCCTAATAGTTGCCTAGTTGCAGATCAGTGTTATTTTTATTTGCATTTCCTTGGAACTTGTTTTTCTATGATTATTTTCTCACTACATATCATTTGTGAGGTCTCTTTTAAGGTCTTTGATATATATTTTAATAAGTGTTTTTTTTTTTTTTTTTTTGAATGTTGAATCCTTTTATACTTTGAATTACAGTTCTTTATCAGATGTGCCTTTTATAAATATTTTCTCCATGTCTGCTACTTTTCTTCACATTCTTTTTCACAGATCAGAAGTTTTTATGTTCAGTGAAGTCCAATTTACCAATTACTTCATTCATGGAATGTATCTTTAGTGTTCTAATTTCTTTTTTTTTATTTTGTCAAACTTCTTAAAAGATATTGTAGAAATAATTCATTTAATATTTATATTCACTTTGAATTATTTATTTTCTTAATGGTAAATAGGTGTCTTAAAATTTAATGAAGTCCAATTTATCACTTTTTTTCTAAGAAATATTTGTCTACCACCAAGTTTTTGAAGTTTTTCTCTTATATTTTCTTATGAAACTGTATTGTTTCTTTATGTTGAGTAGCAGGGTTTCAGGTTCATATTTTTTTTCCAAGCATGTACTCAACTACTGCAGCTTCATTCCTTGAAATAGCAGTCTTTTACTTATTAAATTGTCTTAAGACTTTTATTAAAATTCTAATCACTTTTGATGTATGAGTATATTTGTGTACTGTTTTTTATTCCATTGTTGTCTTTATCTATTTATCTCTTCATATTTTTAGCTCACACTATCTTATTACTGTAGGTCTGTGGGAAGTCAATTTCAACTGAATTTTTCCTTCATAAAGATTGTATCAATTATTCTCAGCTTTTTAAGTCACTTTTGGAATAAACATATCAATTAAAAATTAAAATTGATGAAAGATCAATTAAAAGAATAATGAGCTATAATTTTGATTGAGAGTGCATCAAGCATATAAATTAGCTTGACATCTTAATATTATTAGGTCTTTTTATCCATAAAAATCCATGTTTCTGGATGATCTATTTATTATTATAATAAATAATCATAAAAAACATATTTATTTATTTAATGGACTTTGACTTCCTTTGCACTGTTAGTTTTCCATATCTTTTATTAGATTTAGTATTAAATATTTTGTTTTTAATATTACCCTATTTTTCTTTACATTTCATTTCCAATGGTTTGGACTACAGAACAAGGATATATTTGACTTTAGATAAGGATATTTTTCAGGGTAATGATTTTTAATTGACTTTATTAAAGAAATATGCATTATAACATTAAATAGGCTTAAGGCATACTTCATAGTAAATCTATATCTGTACATTTACAGTAAGTTCACCCCTATTTCATTTCTTTCTTTCACTATACAATAGTCCCCTTTATTCATTTTTAGATAGTCTTTTTATTTGTTATTTAGAAGTTTAAATAATTGTCATCAGCAAATAGGAAATGTATTTCTTTTTTTGATATTCACAGCTTTGATATTTTAATTGCTTTATTGCACCTTGAATTTTCAGTACCTCTTTACAGGACATGGTAAAATGGGATATCCTTGCCTTGTATCTGCTTTGAATGAATAACATCCAATCTTTTCCCATTAATTATGTGAAAGCTTTCTTACAACATTACAATATACAATTTTTTTCAAATGCCCTATCAGAATTTCTTCTTTTATTCCTTATTTGTTTCACAGGTTGTATCAAATAGATAATGAATATTTTCTAATTTTTATGGAGAAACCATGATTTTCTCCTTATTTTAATATAAGAAAAATAAGACATATATGTATATATAATGAATGAATACTGTATTTCATGTCATATATCTAACAAATGTTTTCAAGTGTGGAACATTTCGAAGGAAGACGAGAAACACATACTACCAATGAACTCCAGGTTCAGGAGACTGTCAGACTATTCTTCAGGATAGATTGTTCTCAGAGTCTTCATATTCTACGAACTCCAGTTCCTTCTCCATTCTTATCCATTCTAACTGCATTTCAACTCAAAACTCATATAGAAAACATTTGTTCAATTTTAAGCAATCTTTAATGCAAGTAATAACTATCACAAACTATTTTGAATGGTTAGCAAAGTGGTTCTAGGTAGAATCTCTACTACTGATTCCAGGTAACACCACACAATTAGTGAAGGACGCTGTCACCATGAACACTTTCAAAAAGTTAAGAAATCAAATAGTTGCTGTCTAACTATTGCTTACTGCGTTGTGTCGGCTAGATCTTGATCTTAGTATCCAAACTTTATCCCAAAAATGTATTCCAGTTCTATACCAACAAAATAAATGCCATGCATATACTATCTTCCTTTACTCTTCAAATCACACAAGTCTGACACAGGTGTCCCTCAATTGTTTAGCCCTCTAGTATCTGCAATATAGGAATGTACACAACATTGGCTTTATACACAGGGTAGGACCAGATGTTAAAAAGTGTAATCAATCCTGCCTCCCCCTAGAGGAATGCAATCAGAGTTCCCACTATCCAAACAAAATGTGAAAAGAAAGTTACCTGTGGATATGGGAAGACAGGAATAATCTGTCTACACTTAGTGGATTGTTTTTCACTAAGAATCATATCTTTGTGCTTTGTCTTTCTGGAGTTACCACTAGAAAACATTTCATTTTCTGTCAAGAATATCTTCTGGTTTATGGTCTAAATTTTAATTAAGACTTACTAATTTCAATATTCAATATTTTTGACTGGGTGTGTTTTATTATCTAAAATTGTTTTATTTAAAAATTATTTTTAAAATATGTAATGTTTCATAAATTTGCATGTTGTCCTTACTCCAGGACCATGCCAATCTTCTTTTACCATTCAAATTTCTGTATATGTGCTGACAAAGAGAACAGTGGGGGTGTTTGTAGAAAAGATTATAACATTAATATAGAAAAAAATCAAGCCAGATGATTCAATGATTAGAATGCTACAGCAGTTCCTATAGTAAGATGAGTCATGCATGGCATGTTTTTTCTCACTTTGCAGCAAAAACATGTATTTCACCCAATAGTTCTATCAAATAGCTAAATTAATAACTTTATTAGATGTTATCATATTTTGACTTAAGGAATATACTTTTTCTTTTGCTGATATAAAGAAATTGATCAAGAGAGTATAGTTTTAGAACTAACATTTTTATTGCATTTGCTATTACTAAAAAATACACAGTACTTTTTCTTTTCAGAAGATTTTATAATAATACCTCAAAGAAAATAAAGTACTAAAATCATGTGAGATCAGCAGAGGTAATTACCTTCAGTTTCTTTGGAGGGATTTGAAATAAAGTGGAAATAAAATTGCTAGATTTTGTAAGGCAGGGACATATTAACTTACCAAATAGACATTTCTATCTTTGTTGTTTAGGGTGAAATTGAGATTATGAAGCTCTTGAGGTGAGAAGATTGGTCACAAATCAATAAAACCAATTATAGTTTGTTTCAGCATCCTTAGATTTGGGACTGTCGCATCACATAATAGTGCTGATGGGCTAAAAATGAGTAAAAATGAGTAGTTTCAGCTTGGTATATTTTATCTTATGATGCAAATAGCATTTCTGTGCTTCAAAAACATTTATTGTTCTAAGGATTTTATCAAATATGTTGACTTATTTCCCATGAGTTCTAGTCTTTACAGATGGAAAATAGAATAAATGGGGACAGAAACACAAGAACAGTGATTTGGGAAGAAAGCAAAAATATGTATCTTCAGTCTTAGATACTAGCATTTTCTGTTATAATATCAATTATTCAGAGTAACAGAATGATGTCCATAAAAAATGGTTTTAGTCTATGTGTAGGAGGAATTGTTTTTAGATCTATGGTTTTTATTCCACTATATTCAAAAGTTTAGTGAAAGATTTTTTTCCCACAAAATAAATGTTGCATTTTGCTTACTTTGGTAATGATGTTGCCGTTAAAAACAATTTGAAAGGGAGGTCTTACCCTTTTTTCAGCAGTTTCCTTAAAGATTATTTTTTCATTATTAATGTTTCATGTAATATCAGAAGTTTGATTTTTTTTTTTTAGCATCATGAGCTCTGAAAGGAGATATTGATGCATGATTAGTCTTCTTTAAATAGGTGAAAAGACTGACACTTGCAAGTATCTGATAGATTCTAATATAAAATATCTTCTCTAACTTTTCTCATATTTACCCCTTATTGTCATCATGACCTATATTTAACAGAAAAAAGGGACAGGCAGAGTTATTTTAATAGGTAATATGGTTTAATTTTTAACAGACCACTTACTGCTGATAACCAAATCATAGTTCTGAGATATTCAACTGTTAGGCAGTTCAAAGCTTTTTAGTTACTTCCATTTTATATATTGGAGACAATGTCAAGATTTCTACCAAGGGGCAAGAAAAATTGATATAAAGAGAAATATAATTTATAGAAGAGGTATAATGAAACAAATCTTTTGGACAGAAGAAGAATTAGGCAAATATCAGGCTATTTGTTTTGTGCTATTTTGTTTATGACTGAATCAAATAATGTGAAAAATGAGGGAATGGGGCACAAAATTTTAAAAAATCCCTTCTGTCTCCTAGAACTTAATATTAACCCTTTATATGGTTCAACACTAACATAATTGATTCACTCAACTCCGTACACACAATATCTTACTGAAGATTTTCCTTTTATTTCTGCAATTCACTTAAATGAGTCTAGTAAGAACAGTGTTTTTAACAGATAGTTAATGAGATACAGTAGATGGCTTTGTTTAGAAGTAACAAAGAGAGCAGGGAGGTGGAGTTAGAGGATCTATATTTGAGCAGTATTTACTGATCTTCCCATGAACATCTTCCTTTTTTCACCGAGTAAGAAAGGTACTGCTCTGTTTGGTAGTATCAAAGCCACCATTTAGCCTGCATTTGTAACTGGTGGAATGTATAATACTATTTATTAAAGAGATAGGGAGCATGCATGTGCCTTTTCTTCCTTTGCTGGCTTATACAGTATGAAGTAACAAAGACCAATGGCTGTTTCTCCGTGGGAAGAAATTGAGATCTTTCATAATTCCAGACTGCTGTCGTACATGGAGCTAGTCAGTGGTGGCAATATAGGTATCATATTCCAGCTCTTTATACCTTACCCTCTATCTCTAGTTCCACTTATTCCACATCAGCTTTCAAAAGATAGGATGATCTTGAAACTGTTTCATCCTAAGATATTGTAGGACAAAGATTCATAGTACAGTAGAATCGCTGAAATTGTATGCACAGATTTATATCACTCCAGTCTGGGATATTTTTTGTCTCACATTTGATAGTAAATGCAGCTTCTACAAAATAATACATTTGAAAACCATATAGGTAGATATTGCAATCTGAAAGCTAATATTGCAAAATCCTGAATTCCGTTACCTTAATAATTAATAATCTCATAATTTCACTCCTTGTTCATGCACTGGGGACCAAAAAGTTTTATCTTAAACCACTCACTTTTATTACTACATAGATTCATAATAACCTTGAATTTTGAATGAGAGAATTTGGAAATTAAGAAGAAAGGGAAAATAGCAGCACCCTATAAAAGAATCAAATAAAAGAAAAACATCCTTGACGATTTATTGGAAAATGGTTAGGTATTATAAAAATAGGAAATTTTTCCCAAAATCTGAATATGAATTTGATTCTATAATAAATATTGACAAGTAACTTTTAGGAGATCAAGCTTTTACTAGTTTATTTCAAAATACACTTTTCAAATATCTCTAGCATATAAATTTAAAGGCCATTGGGATAAAGTTTAGTAAGATGACTTTCAAGAAGCTCAGAGGGAAATGCATTTTTACTGTTTCAAATATACAAAAATCACATGCTGATTTCAGTGAAGAATTTTGAATTACTTGAAGATACAGAAGTTTTCATATTCAGAACCTTTGGCTATTTCCATTGTGATTCAGATTTTGTGGACTGTGTTCACAATTCCAACAGTAATTTAAAGCAAATCAGATGCTGCATACAAAGCACAAATTTGCCTTAAGTGAGTATGGAGTGCTAGCTTATGCCTAGATGCCACTGATAAATTCTGCTTGTAGTCCCCAATTCAAGCTATAGAAAGCTGTTTGTTCTACTTCTGAACGGTTCTCTATTCCTTTTTCATTTTCCCATGTTGATATCTGATTGCATATTACTTGATTCATTGAAAAGGCCACTGCTTTTCTTTAAGCCTAGTTCCATCATTCTAACTTTATAGTTATATTACAGAAACACATGTTGAATTTTAGGATTTTTTTTCTTTTAGAATTAAAGAATAAAGACAAATAGAACTGGAAGGGAGGAGTCTTGGATATTTGGAAAACAGTATATTTGTATATAGTGACATATAACTTAAATATACATCATGTTATGATACAAGTCTCCTTCAATAAAGTAATAAAATGTACTTCCAAATATATACTACCTAATTATATCTTGAGGATAAAGGTAAGAAGGAAAGTTACAAGTGAATATAAGATGACTACATTTTTAATTGGCATGGGGAAGTCTGGACTGGAGGATGTTTTTGAATAGAAATGACATAAATATTAAAATAAGAGGTGAGAACAGAACTCAAAAATGGACAGGTTGGCTAGGCTTTTGGAAGTTTACAGTGGAATCCAGAAAAAAAATTTGTAAGTAACCTTGTTAATGTAAGAAATGTAACGTAAAAAATCATCTCCAAGCATAAGTATCTTTATAGATAATTATACTTTTATAGTAATCACTATTATAGTGGCAATGCTAGATTTAGAATTGTAACAACATATTGTTGAGTAAATGATGAGTATTTTGTTATGTTAAGGTGATGCCTGGACTGATTTCTCTACCCCATTTTTAACTTACATGAAAAACGTTGCTGTAAACAAACTCATTTGTTTCAAGTATTGCTCCATTCTTCACTTATTGGCTAGTATATGTGATATTTAAAATCTTGAAGTGTGAAAATGTTTATGCCACTGGAAAGGTGAGAAATCCCATTTAACGTATCAGCTGTAGCCTTTCAGATGACCAGGAAAACTGCTACCACACAAATTGACAAATGTGAGATTTTTATGTTTCCTAACTAAATAAATGACATATTGACCTCAGTACTATTCCAGCAATCCAAAGTAATTCAAACAACTTCTTCAGGATTTTGGACTCTGCAACAGATGCTCCCAGTCAGGTAGACTCAAATTGTTTCAAGAGGCAGTAAACTCCATGGACCTCTCCTGACATGTCCTACAGAGTCCCAATATTGTCTCATTTTTAACTTAAATTTAAAGGCTAGTGAGATTTTATACAACCATATTTTTTGTCATATTAACAGAAATTGCTTGTACAAGGCATTGGCAACTGCCTGAGCCTCTATGAATTAGTGAGTTATCGCTGAGGGAATGCAAAGTAATTCTCTGTGGAATAAATCAATGATCTGTTTCATAGCTTGTGTTTAATCAACTTATTTGTCTAAGATTCTTCATTTAGAAAGATGGGTTCATTAAGAAAATTATGAAATAAAATAAGGTAGTAGATCCTATTAGGAGAGAAATGCCTACAAGAATCACTCTGTTTTAATAGAAATAGTTTCTCTTTGACAGCTCAGTTCAAGTGGAAAATGATAATCTTACAGACAAAAAAGGAAATAAATGTGGATGTACGTTCACATCTGCTTTCTAATAATCTCCTCTAGTAAAATTTTGTTGCTTTATAGTAATGGGTGCTGTCATGTAGAAAAATACTTTGCTCTCTGCTTTCTCACTGTGATAAAATAAAAATATTTTCTAATTATATACAAGTAGAACTTTGGCCAATATAAGTGATGACAAAAACAAAATCTAAGAATATCATATGTACTCAATTTCTCTCTTTCCACTTGAAATTAAAAATGGGTATGTTGAACTGTAAATTCTAAGATAAAAATATGTCTATATTATGAATATTTGTTGAAGCATAGGGGTGTAACCATCAGCTAACTCACATATTGATATTAGAGAACACTGGTCAAGATTTCAGTGGAATTCTTCTAGAAAATGTCATCAGAGAAATGCTGGCACAGAAGTGGCTAAAGTGTTTAGGCAAGCTTTGTCTTTGAAAAAGACAGCTTTTTAGATCCTGTTTTTGTTCCAGGGAGCAGTAAATGAGGGAGGGAAACAGAGCAAGTTTACTTTTGAGAGGTAATAAGAGCCACAACATTTTATTTTCATAAGTTGTCTCATCTAAGACTTCCACAAATATCCTTTCAGAAATACAAATTACACACCGCCTCTTCTACTTAAGCTGTTCAGGAAATCTCATAAAATTGCATTCCTCCTGCTGGGTGGATAAATCCCTAGCTGACTATTGCTCAAGAAAGTTTGAAAGCAGAGATAATAATCAGCCTCTGGAGAATGTATCAGGGAAAGAAAAACAGTGTAACTTCAGAAGGAGCAAATAGCATTCTTCATATACGTATAAATGTGGCAGAGAGCTTTAGTCACTCGTGATAGTTCTAGGCAAATGGTTCAGTGGTTTAAGAAGACTCTAGATCTTGTTACCTGGTTTTGAACTCTTGACCTACAATTGACCAGTTGGGGGAGCTGGAATCAAGTTACATGATTTCCCTGTGTGCCCATTTCCTTTTCTGTGAGGTGAAAATAATGTTGACTTCATGTTTTGGAACAGTTTAAATGAGTCAACACATAAAACATTTTAGAAATAGTGCCTGGTAGATAGCAGGAACCTCATACATATTGTATTTGCTATTAACATTTCTAATTGAGCTTCTGCTGGGTCATTACAAATGATATGCCCATCAAGGGGATAACTGAAGCGAAAACCATTCCTCTAATTTTTCCAGATCGTTACATACAAACAAGTATATCCCTACTTCATTCTGTCTTTAAATGTAGTTGTGCCTGAGTATGAAACTATGTATTATTTAAGTAAAATGTCTTTATTTTTCTTTTATATATTTATTATTGGTAGGTATATTATATTATCTATGAATATTTTTTAGAAAGAACAAATGTTACGTGACAGAATAGTTGCTATAAAAAGAAAACATTGCATTTGACTGGATCAAGGAGCATCGTCAAACAAAAATTTTTGTACATGTGTACAAAGAATATGATCATAAATCGTGAAGGAAAACTTTCTATCTTTCTTCCTGTCTTTGAAATAAAAACAAACCTACTAGTGTCTTTGTGATTTTATTGTCTGAATTCCTTATGCGATTGTTTTCCACTTTTATTTACCTTTGATGCCTCACACTATGGTGCTATTAGCTGATATTACTTCTAAATTGGTCCTCCATCATTCCTAACTATTCTTCATGTGTTTATTTCTTCATCTTTTGACCTCTCTTTTGTAATTTTATTTTACTTTTTCTCTCAAACTTTATTTTAATATTTATGTTGGAAGCTAATCTTCCTCTACCATTTTAAGTCCCTCCTGTTAGAAAAATGATTAAATTGATACGAGAGAGTAGCAACAGAAAAGCCCAACTGTAATTATGAGCACATAGAGGTCCATTCATAGAATGATGGAACCTACAGTCTGGTCATTCCAGTGAGGCTATATAGTTATCTAGAAAGGGCACAATAAAAGAAAGACGAAACAACAAAGCAAAGAACTTTGCAATTTACAGAAAATGGAATCTGCATCAAAGACAAAACTTGTAAGTCCTCATCTGGGGGTCATCTGAGTCTCATCTCCAGGAGAAACACAGAGAACTCTCATTTCCTACTTTAGGGACACAGATAATTAGATAAAAATCATCATTTTTATATTTTCTGGTTTTCATTTCAAAATAATCTGCATTTCAGCACAATTCTTGGTCAGTCTGTCTTTGGCTCCAATACTGGAAAACCTTCTCTACATAATATAGTAACAAATAACTAACATCTTAAAGGCTTGCCACAGCGGTTTGGTTTGGGTTGCAACATATTGTCTATTTTCTCTGCTCCATGTGGCTTCTTTCCTTTGGGACCATGATGAAAGTTCAGTTATTTGAGAATCTTCTGTTTTCATGGCAGCATGAGAAAAAAAATGCTAGATTCATGTCATAACTCTTAAAGTTTCTTCCTTAGATGTCCTGTTTGTTAGTTCTGCTGTCATTCTACTGTCCAAAGCAATTTACAAAAGAAGGTCAAGTGTGACATTAGTTGAATGGGAAACAGTCCTCAGAAAGGTACCTACAGTCCTGTGGAGAATAGCAGAAGCATTTACTTCTATAAAATGGCTGCCATGTAGCTGTATCTTTTTTCTTATCCTCTGATTGTCTCTTTTTTATATTATCAAGATTGCCTCTCTGATTGCAAAATTTGGAATTCTAATTACATTTTTGTTATTCTTGTTTCTCTCTTTTCAGTAATTTTTTAATGTTTATCCCTGGGATAGTTTTTCTATTTTTTTAAACATTTATTATACTTTTTGTTTGTTTCTCGATTGCCTGGTGATGCCTGTGCATAGTTATGAATGATAGACTTGCTTAATTACACAAAACATTCGGAATTGGTTTCCTAAATGATTACCGGATCAATTTTGATAAACAACTTACTTTCTGTATAAGCTGTTTGACAGATGTTATAAAACGATAGTACCCAAATGGAGGTGCTTATGCTAAGTCCAGCAAAGCTTAATACCTAATTTAACTGCAATTTCAAGCCCCGCCCTGTAGTTTCCATGTTTTCTAGAAAGGTAGTGTTAACTGGTCCTTAGGAGTCCCTAGTCCTCATCATGAGGCAATCTTTTTCATTCCACAAAGGAAAACGAGATAATTAGTCACAAAACTTTTTTTCCACTCACCATAGATAAGTTACTTAAACCTGAAATAGCTCCCTCTTCCCTGATGATGCCTTCATTTTGCTTATAAAAATCTTCTATTTTGTACAGCTTATCAGAGAAACTTTCTGCTTGCTAGGTGGGATGCTGACCAATTCAAGAATCATTTAATAAAATCAGTTAGCTCTTTGACATTAACTTGGTTCGATTTTTTATTATTCAGCACAGGTTATACTATTTGTGCAAACATCAAGAATCAGAGAGGATGAGTTTACAGCCCCGGATGTCAAACTTGAAGGGCATATCAGCACTGGCTTTGAAATTCCCAGACCCCAACTCCATATTCCCAATAATGTATCATTTCTTTAGAAGCGTTTTCTCTGACTTCAACATTAAAGTGAATGTGTGGGACTCTGAGTAGTAAATGTGTGTGTGTTTGGAACCAATGGGTGGTAAATCCCACATTGATTCTGCAGCCTGCTAACTATTCAAATTGTTTTTGCTGTAGTCCCCTGGTAATCCAAAGGGCTCTTCTGAGACAGTGCTTCAGCTTTGTCCTTCATGTGCTCCGTACTCCATCCCTGAGCTTTGAGTTAACATGAATTTTGTTCTGCTGTTTTTTATCACCTAAGCTTCATAATATTTGATCTGCTGAAGTATTTTTATTGTATTTAATGCCTTAGTGATTTTTGTCTGTTTCAAACACTCTTTTGTTATCAATGATTTTTTTAAAGCAAATAAAAGATAAACCTCCTCAAAATATGCAGATGCCTTTTATTTAAATGTCCAGAGTAGACTTTTTCCATTATTTATTTTGACACATAAAGCAAAAGTCAATTAAGAGCCTGTGGGCTTCAAGAGAAATTGTTGCCATACACTTAAATGATGAAGATTATCCGGATTTAAGGTCATCACTAGAAATAGTCTTTCTACTGGAGAAACTTATGACAGGACAAACAAGTAGAGTATGGAGAAACTTATGACAGGACAAACATATAGAGCCTTTAACTAGTCATTAGATCAAGAGTAAAAGCTTTGTTTGCCCACCATGCACTAGAATTTAAAGCCATGCATGTGTAAATGTGCAAATTTGTTCTTTTTTCTCCCTACTAATTCTGCATGCTGTTAATTTGTTTGCTAGACGTCAGCCCTAAAGAGCCTCAATAGATAGAGAGAAATTTACCACCACTCCCACACAAGCGTGATGGCTATTAGCCATCTTGAACTAGTACTATGTTTATGTTTTTAATAGCTGAAAATGTCTGTTGACTTTAAGTAATAATATTAATTATTTTCCTCAACATTCATGTATAAAGAATGATAGTTACACAACACACTTGCCAAAAATGGGCATTGGAGTATTTTATAATTATTACCAGTGTGATAGGAGTAAGATACTATATCACATTGTGGCTCGAATTTGCATTTCCTTGTTACTAATGAGGTCAAATGTGTTCATGAATGTTAATTGACTATTTTTTATTTTTCTTCTTTTTATTATCTATTCATTTCCTTTGCCAAATTATGTCATTTAATTTTATTACCAGTTTTAGAATAATGTTATGCATTTGTTACCTTTTAATTCTTTTATTGGATCTTTACTGATGTTTTTATATGATTAATGTATCTTCTCTTTATAATTTTTTGATTATGTAAATCTTTTTTTCTTTTCTCTAGCTCTAGATTACTATTTCCTTACCCTGTGTTTTCTTCCTTTTAATTCATTTAAATTTTTGTTTTATATCTTGATTTTTAACCAACTGAATATATTTTTGCATGTGATATGAATTATGCATTTCACTCATTTTCTCATTTTTTGATATCTGATAAATAAAGATATTTTCTTTGGGTTAGCAATTTGCAGACTTTTTCCTTTTGAATAATTCTGCCTTGAAAAGTTGGTAAATTAGGAATGTCACTAGTCTTTTAAAAATTCTTGCTTTTTCTTCCTTTTATGCTTTCGTTTCCAGGTAAATAATTACTCTTCTAAAGTTAGAAGCTTACTTTAAATACCCTATTTGAAATATTTGAAAAAAAATAATATTAAGAAGAAAAAGTATTACATTAAATGCTTCTAAGTATAAATCATATATTTCCATTATTCATCATTGTAGCATGGTTTTCATTATGAAACATTCCTCACACTGGGTTTGGTCTTTTCAAAAAAGAATTATTGTTCAGTATTCTTTGTAAGTTTTTATCTTTTTTATTTTCCTTTTTGAAATTTTCTATTAGTACTCATCAAAAGAAAACTACCGGGCCTTATAAGTTGAAATTTAAGAACTATTAATTTTATACCAGTATCCTGTGTTTTTCTATGCTTTCTTGTATACAAGTTATAATGGTACGATGTTAGTATGTCTTCAGAGATATTTACAAAGGTTAAGAGAAACTTTTGCAAAAGATGTATCTGATAAAATACTGTCATACAAATATACCAAAAAATATTAAAACTCAGCAATAAGAAAATTAATACCCCACCACAGAACATATATGGAGACAAAGGAACAGGTGAAAAGAGGCCCTAAGTCATGTGTCACAAGGGAAATGTGAGCTTAAACAATAGTGAGATATTATTACACACACTGATTAGAACAGAGAAATCTGGAACACTAACAACAGCAAAAGCTGGCAAGGATGTGCAGTAACAGGAACTCTAATTCATTTTCAGTGAGAGTGAAAAATGGTACACCACCTCTCAAAGAAAGGCAATTTCTTATAAATATAAACGTGTGCCTACCATATGATCTAGCCATGGTGTCCTCTGTATTTGCACAAAGGAGTTGAAAACTTTATGTCTACACAAAACTTGCAGACACATGTTATAGCAGTTGTATTTGTGATTGCTAAAATTTAAGATCAAAAGTATATATCCATTATTAAATTACTAGATAAATTGTTATAAATCCAGACAATGGAATATATTCTGTGCTGAAAAAAAAAGAGTAATCAAGTTACAGAATCATGGAAGCACCTTAGAAATGTATTACTAAATGAAAGAAGACAATCTGAAAAGGCAGCAAACTGTTTGATTCCCACTATATGATATTCCAGAAAAGATAAAACTGTTGAGACAAGGAAAAGATCAATGCTTTCTAGTAGTTAAGAGAGAGGGTCAAATAAAATAAGGCAGCACAAGGATTTTTAGGACAGATTGAACTATTCTGCATGATACTATAATGGTGGATACATGTCATTAGACATTTGTCCAAAGCCATAGAATGTATAACATCAGTAGAGCACCCTATAATGTAAACTATGAACTCTGAGTGAAGGTGATGTGTCAATGAAAGTTCACCAACTGTTAGAAACATGCCATTCTGGTAGGGGATGTTCAGAGATGGGAGACTTATGAATATATAGGGGTAGAGGTTATATAGAATATCTTTGCACTTTCCATTCAATTTTGCTTCGAATCTACAATTCATCTAAATCTAAAATAACTGCTATAAAATCTGCTAAGATTGCAATCTACTATAAATTTTAGTCCTATACAAAAACTATGGCATTATTAAAATAAATGCAAGAGAAGCAAAGATATCCCATGCTTATGGATATTAAGAATCAGTATAGTTAAAATGATTCTTGCCCAAAGCTGTATGCAGATTTATACAATCCACATCAAAAATTCCAATGACACTTTGCAAAGAAATAGAATAAACAGTATTGAAATGTATGTGAAACCACAAAAGACCTTAAATAGCCAAAGCTATCCTCTGAACAAAAGAAGGAAAATGGAGGAATCATACTGCTCAAACTCAAACTCTACTACAGAGTGATGTCATTAAACAGTATGTTAATGAAATAAAAAAATACACAGAGAAATTGAATAAAATTGAAAGCCCAGGAATAATGCCAAACATATATGGACAGTTGATCTATGACAAAATAGCCAAAAATATACCACGGACAAAAAAACAAATGGTATTGCAAAAATTGGACATCCACCTGTGGGAAAAAAATGAAACTAGATGATCACTCATTAGTACCATAAACAAAATAATTCAAATTGAATTAAATGTTTAGACATAAGACCTGAAACCACAAAGTACATAGAAGAAAAACCTAACTGCATTCCCATCTCCACTCCACCTCCCCATTTGTTTACTTTGGAGACTGTTTTACCTGTATGGTTATTAATTTTTTCTGGTACCAAACTGAAGGTAGAAACATGCCCTCTTCTTATCACAATTGTCTCCTTGTACCTTGTGCAATACCTGGCCCCCGAACAAATGGGAAATATTTGTTGAGTGAATGATTGAATCATACACAGACTGAAAATACAGGCTTTTTTTTAAATTACAAAAAAAACAGAAGAAAACATAGTCAATATACTCTGACATCAACTTTATAGAGATCTTTGGGGAAGTAACACTAACAGCAAAATAAACAAACAAAAAATCAAGCAAATGGGATTCTATCAAATTAAATGTCTTCTGTACAGAGAAAGAAACCATGACAAAAATCAAAGGACAGCTTACTAATTGGGAGAAAATATTTGCACCTCATACATTGCACAAGGAGTTAATTTCCAAAATATATAAAGAACCCATACATCTCAACAACAACAACAAAACCACACAACATAATACAAGAAATGGGCAGAACATCTTCAAAGACATGTCTCCAGAGAAGACAGACAGATGGGCTAGAGTCATGAAAAAATGCTCTTCTACATAGTATAATAAGGGAAATGTAAATGAAAACTACAATAGGAATCACCTCATACCTGTGAGAAAGGCTTATATCAAGTTGGCCAGAAACAACTAGGGCTGCCAAGGGTGTGGAGAAAAAGGAATGTATGAGCCACTGGTGGCAGTGTAACAACTTCTTTGGAAAACATGAAGATTCTGAAAAATAAAAAAGGGAATTACCATTTGACTTAGCACTATCATTTGATTTAGCAAGTCCACTACAGTGTATGTATCCAAAGAATCCAAAAACACTAATCAGAAAAAATAATTTGAATCCTTCTCCTCATAGGAGCACAATTTATAATACCTAATATATGAAATCGACTTAATGTCCATTGATGTACAGTTGAATAAAAAAGATGTGGCATTTACACTCAATGGCATTCTACTTAGCTATTAAAAAAGATGAGAGTGCTTTTTAGAACAGCCTGGATGAAGATTATGTTCAAATAAATAAATCACAAAGAGAAAGACTGCTTAGGTAGTTTCATGTATATGTGGAATATAAAGAAACAAAATCAATGAACTGAAATAACGAAAGATAAGAAAACTCTTGAGGGTTTTAAATCAAGACTTTGTTTGCCAGAGCGGCGTGTGAAAAGGGCAGTTGGAACCTGGGGATGAAAGAGAAACAGTGATCGTGGTTACTGCAAGTAGAACTCTCGTGGTGGGCGTGGGCGATACACAATGGCTGAGGTTTAAATCATTCTCCTGATACAGAGAGCACTGTGAGCAAATGAAGCATTTCTTTAAGAAAATTGATAATGGTGTCATTATCATTTTTCAGAATATTGATAATGGTGTCATTATCATTTTTCAGAATATTTTTGTGAAACGTTTATTCTTTTTTCTTCAGTTTCTAATAGATCGTTAAGAATTTTCCCTTAGATTCTGTCGTTATTTTTACTGCTTTTCTATGTCATACTTTGAAGAACCTCAAAAAAGCAGTTTGTTCTATGATTTGGAAGTTTTAGAATATTTGGACTCAGAATCTGTAGCAAAACAGTATACACTTAGTATTGAATAGCGCTGTAATTCTGGCTTTGATATTTTACTAAGTAACATAATATAATATACCAGTGATACAGTGCACACAATTTGTTGAATCCAATAAAAGTTGAATAAATTAAAGGGAAGAAAAGTCGCAATTTATTTTATAGCTATTCAAAATTAATGATATATCGTAGTCACAAAACCAGCATTTTTGTGGCTTGTTAAGTAGAAAAGGATAACTCAGCAGACCTGGAGTCTCACAACTTACACATTCCAGAAAATGAGCTGGCTTCTGACCTGTCTCTTAGCTAGTTTCTTGGGGATATAATCTGGCCCTTTGGGGTATTCTGCCCGATTAAATGTTTATCATGTGTCTGCCATTTTGGACCTTGCAATACCCATTTGATTAGATAGGTTTATCCTAGCAATGTGATTTTTAGTGAATGGCTGGTTGTTATTTTTTTTCTCTAAGGTATGAGATCTGCTGTCTTAGTGACTGATGGGTCATGGGGATGCTACAGCTGTACATGTGACTGTGTCTCCTTCACAGTAGAAACCCTAATGTCACCCACCGCTCAGATGAGCCTCCCTGGTTGGCAAGAATTTTGTATGAACAGCCACACAGCATTGCTGGACGGATAAAATGTGCCCTTATGTGACTGCACTGGCAGGGGACACTGGAGGCTTGCATTGATTTCTGGGTTTCATCCATGCGTCTTTTCCTTTTACTGATTTTAATCTGTATCCCTTTGTTGTAAACAAGCGAGCCCATGAGTAAAACCATTTCTTTATCTCCCTTGAGTTTTTCTAGTGAATCGCTGAGTCTGAGTGTGGATTTGTCGAGCACTAGCACATTTATATATGAACATTCCCAGGTTTTGTTAAAAGTCAGGAATAGTATATATATTTAAAAATGTCGTTATAAAAAATTTCATGGAAAAGCTGTGGCTAAAGTCAATGGACATCAACTATTAATTTATGTTGCCTAGATTATGGCTTAGTAAAATTTGCTAAGAATGACAGAAATAGAATTAAATATTTTTTGCCTAGGAAACTCACTTTCAGATTGCAGTTTAAGCTTGCCAGACAGAGTTCAGAGTGAGATCTAAGAGAACACTGGAGATTTATTTAAGAAAAAGAGCATATGTAACACTGTAGTTTTTTTTTTTTCTGCCATAATACTTGTATATTCCTTTCTTGACACTGCCTATTAAAATGTAACAAAACATTCTTTCATGATAAAAATGAAATTTTCTCCTAGTTTACCATAAAGGTAATTAAAGAGTAGCACTGAACACTTTAAAACGTTACTCAGGTATTTTTTTCAGCTTAACTAAGGAACACTCTTAAATATTCCATTACTCTTGAAACATTTGATTATAGTATGTTGTGCTTTTTATGTAATTTTAAGTTCTCATGTTAAATTTAGGATTTTTATAAGTAGAGTCATAAATAAAAGCAATCTTATAAAATTTTCTTATCCAGCTTATTACCACTTTATAAATGTATATGATTTTATGTGATAGGTAAAACCAAATATATTATAATAAAAGTAGTTAATTTTTCCAAGAATCTTAAAAAATGAGCTGGGAAATGATGGAAACTTTGTTTCCATAAGTATCCTATTTCTTGAGGTGGGTGATTTTTACAAGGATATATTTACTTTGTAAAAATTCACCAAAAAAGTAGATGTTTGATTTTTATATTTTTCTTTTTTTCAATTCTAGAGAATTTAAACCTTAACAAAAGAGAAAAATAAAGCACACAGATTAATCTGATATTCCAGATGCTATAGATGAAATTCATTCCATTAATGACATTTAATTTATAGATGCTTTACTGATTGTCCACCAGTTATCCACAGCAAATTGTAACTAATGAATAAGCTAGAAATTTTTTGCTGTTATTGCTGTTTTTTTAAGGGAAGGTGCAGGTAGGCATTAAAGTGAGCTGTCAGGCAGGAAGAGAGGAAGAGGAAGCATTTTAAATTTCATTTGTATTTAATCATTCACATTGGCAGTTTTCCCCGGACCAAGGGCTCCAGCCCATGTCGTTGGGATGTAAGTGGATTGTGCTCCTCCAGAGGTGGAGGACCTGTTATTCCATCAGGACCACCAGTGAATTATTTTTTAATAATATGAAGTTTTGATGTTTAAAAAAATAGACTCAGTAATTCTTTTGAAACAAAAATAGAGCTCAATTTTCTGGCAAAAAACCCACAAAAATCCCTTCTTTCATTCATGGTAAAAAACAAACAAACCAGGTAACATTTTAAAAATCAGTGCAATTCTTTTCCTTCTTCGTAGTTTCTGTTGGAAGTTTTCATTACATCCGTGTGCTATAGAAATGTTATTTGACTCAAATGTAAAATTTCATTGCTTCTCAACACCATTATCACGCTTCACTTAAAATGTGTCTCAAACTTGTAATGTCTTTTTAAAATTTTTACCTCGCAGCTAGCTGTGGCATTAATTTAGAATGATATGCCATTTGTGAACAGCAATTTTGACATTCAGATAGATCATGTCTCTGCTCAAAGAAGCTTCTAAGTTGTAGGCAAAAGATTGTGCCTGTTTTATATGATGGAAAGTTTTACTTTATGAAACTTATTAAGACATTAAAATCCAGCAGGTTGTATTAGAAAATTCTGGAAAATTAAGATACTAATATATTTTCTTTGAGAATTATATTTTCTTTGAGAAGAAAGAGATAAAATTTTACTTTTACATTATTCAATACACCTATCGCATCACTAATATTTATCAATTTCAGCAAATAAAATGAAAAAGTAAGCATATTAAAAATATAAATAATCTAAAAGAAGAATCCATTGCCTTAGGCTAATATATAAAATGTAAGCAGTTAAAAGAAAGATGTCTTGCATAGAAATTGCTATACCAAGAAAAAGAATAATGTTGAGCTGAACTGAAATATGAACTCTCATTCTGATAGTTTTATTATTGAAAAATTAATTTCTACTATTTATAAATTTCACTGAAACTGTATTTTATCAGCAATAAAGATCTTCCAAGAACCACAGATTTTATTTTAAAATGACTGAGTGATCTTTTTTCTTTTCTTTTCTTTTTGGTGGTGCGCCTAACCCCTGGCCCCAGCCTGTTGGTATAGAGGCATTCCTATAACTCCCTTCCACAATGAGCTTGAACTTGTTCAATGGAACATTAACAAGTAAACAGGATAAGCATGCTAATATTGGGATACGTTCTTTTGAAATACTCTTGATACCCAAACACTAAGCAAAAAAGGAAAACAAAACAAACCACAAGACAACTATATGAAAATATTGACGGAGAGGTAGGGGGAGAACAAAGCAAGCTTCTGGGGATATTGCAATAACTGTTACAATTATCTTCTTCACATTTTGTACGACTAGTTGTTTTTTTGCTTTACTCTCAGAGATTCTGACTGTGGCTTCCTCCTGTGTATAGGATGACATATAGGATATCAATTTCACGTGTGCACGATTTTTATTCGGAGCCATGTCTTTCTTACCATGTTGGTATGCACCAGTCCTGGCACACCTGGCACATCCTGACCTTTCTTGCCCTTGCCAGCCATCCAACATTCCAAATCTTCGTTTCATAGAACCTTCGTGCAGGGCAACTGCTGATGACCTATGCTCTTTAAGATGCATGTTATCTTTTGTGGGAAGTAAAATATGATGACGCTTCTTAATTTATGAACTTATAAATCAAATAGAATTTGCACTAGATCTTCCTCTTGAGATATTACCCCAATTGCCAAATTTCTGTCACCTCCCTTTGTGGCCATTGGAATTAAAACAAAGTGAACTCTAGAAAGTTTTCCATTATTCCAGGATATGCAACATTGCCAGACTCTTGCATTTGCAGTTCTCCCCAGTTTAATCTAATACATCTTCTGCTTCTCTCAAGACAGGAAGATTGTCATATTGCTCTTCGTTTCCCCAAACTAGAGTCTCTCTAAGTAAGCCTCTTCCTTTTCCAGTAAGGAGACATTAATTCTTCTTATGTGGACAAGAACATCTCAGCAGAAGACAATGATTTTAAAGAGAATTGTGTGGTGTTGCAATCTAATTTATTAAAATAAAAATAAACACGATGAATAGGCATTGCTAAATTGACTTCTCAAGTGATTGTGACAATCTGCATTGCCATTAGTGTGGATGACTTGCTAACCATTTCCCACACAAATGCAAAATTAACACAATCGATTTTATATTTTGCTAATCCCTGAAATTAAAAATTTAAAGTATGAGGTAAGTAGAGAATTATGGACACTTGACTGAATAAAATTGTCAATATTATTTTGAAACAAGCAAAAGATGAAAGCAAGCTTTCTATACATTTTTAAATAGATGGTATTTTTAGAAGACTTTTAGATTCACCATAAAATTACCTGAAAAGTTTAGAGTTCTTGTAGATGTACTACTGTTCCAACACATAAATAATCCTTGCTATCAACATCCTGTACCAGAGTGATGCGTTATAACTGATGAACCTACATAGATGCATCATTATCTCCTCAAGACCATAGATTCCATTAGGTTTCACTACTGGTGTATATTATATGGATTTTGATATAGAAAAAATAACATATATCCACTATTATTGTGTCATGCATAATAATTTTATTGTCCTAAAATCCCTATTCTCTACCTATTTATCTCTCCATCCTCCCAACCCCTGGTGACTTGGTGATCATTTTTACTGTCTCCATAATTTTGTCTTCAATAGAATATCACAGAGTTGGAATCATACAGTTTGTAGCCTTTCCAGTTTGAATTCTTTCATTCAGTAATGCACATTTAACGTTCTTCTATGTCTTTTCATGACTTAATAGTATATTTCTTTCTAGCACATTATAATATCCTACCAGATATACCACACTACCAAAGAAGATGGTAATCGCTTCCAAGATTGACAACTCTGAATAAAAGTGCTATAAACAAACATCTATGTGCAAGATTTTGTGTGGACGTAAGTAAATCTAATTATGTCAGCTTACTCCTTTGTGTAAATTCTAAGGAAAGCTATTGCTTGATGGTATGAGAGGAGTATATTTAGTTTCAGAATAAACAGCTGGACTGTCTCCCAAGTGTCTGAACCATTTTTCATTCCCACCATCAAGAATGAGAATTCTTGCTGGTGCTGTCAGTAATCTATATTCTGACTATTCTAATAGTTACATAGTAGTGATAGATCATTATTTCAATTTTCACTTCCCTGATGACATTGATGTAGAGCATATTTTAATGTATTTTGCATCTGCATCTCTTCTTTTTTGAAGTGTCATTAAGATCTTTAGTCCATATTTTAATCAGGTTGTTTCCTTATGCTGACTAGATGACATATGACGTTGAGAATCTTTTTATACGCTATACATTTTTCTAAGAATAAACTGAAGTCCTGATGGTTTTAGATAAGCTAATTGATGTAACACAAGTGCAGGTAATAGCAATACTGTAAAAAAGAATAAAGTGAGACATGAGGGGAAAGAATTGATCTCTGGTTTCATTTGGCAATCTCTTTATGTTCCCACTACAATCTTCTTGGGCCATGGGCAAATGGGAAATTAAAATACTGGGCTCTGTTAGATGATCAAGAACAGAAGCACTGTATGCAAGAAATATAACTTCTGAAAATTGGGATATAGTCATAACCTGAAACTTTGACTTATGGACATTATCTATGAAGGTGTTGGAGAAGCACAAGAAACTATGGAAGAAGCAAAAGCATTATATATCTATATTGATCTACATCAATATCTCTATCATCTATCATCCATCTGTTATAATTTAAGTACCTTTACATACATCTATTTATCTATCATAAGATAAAATTTCCAAGGCAATTAAATACTAAATGCTGAAGTTGTTTAACACTATTTCTCTTCTGAAACTGGTAAGCATGGGACTGGACCTAAGGGATGATTAATTTGTATGTCGTATTTTATATAGAGTGACTGAGAAATATAAAAATGAATTCTCTTTTATTCTATTAAGACAAAATTCCTTAAACACTACAAATTTGCAAATTTGTTGTCTCTTTCTTCTTTTCTTCCATCATTCTTTCTTATTTATATGAGTTTCCTTCACTAGCAGCATAAAGAATACACTAAAAAATAGTAGTTGAAATATTCTATTTGTTCATTTCTAGTCTAAAGGATAAGGGTTCTTTTTAAAACATTTTATGCTTCAGGTATGCATTATTACAAATCAACATTTATATATACTACATTAAGTTCACACCAACAGTCCAATTCTGTCTCTTCAAACCATTTCCTCTGCTTCAAGCATATATATAAATTGATCTAAAAGGAAGTGAAGTATAAAATAGCGAGAGAGATTGTGTCCTTAGACTGGATGGACCACTGATCTGGAAGCAGTTAGAGACTGAAGATTTGTTCCTGTGAGTTAAAGGGTGAAAATTTGCAGCATGGGAGGTAAAGGATTTGAGCCAACCTTAATTTGCATATCAAGTGTGGAGTTAGAGCCTGAGGACTCAAAAATGGATTAAATTGCAGCTCTAGGGAGGAAAGCATAAACAGAATAGTGACCAGAAATGAAATTAACTTCCCCACTGTTTTAGAATTTGATTTAGTGGTTTACTCCTTTTGTTGTTTCAGGAGCTTGGAAATGCCAATATAAATCCAGGTTCTGAACTGGAATTTGAGGAGTTGGACTGAAGAAAAGAACATAGTCATTTGGTGGTTGTGGGATGGAGGAGAGAGAGAGTTGGGAGGAGTAAAATGAATGAGAATCATAAGAAATTGACAAGTCAAATTTTCAAAACAAGTGAAAATAGAAATGCTAAGGGCTTTCAGTAAAATAAAAAGAATATTAGGTAAGTTTAGTTTAGATAAAACTAAAAAAAAAAGGTGAAAAAGTTTTATTTACAAGATTCAAAAGATAAATAATAGAATAACATGTAGAAAGATTACTAGTTTTCTAAGGATGCAAAACAAATGTTCACAGTCTTAAAACAACACCCAAGTATTATTTTACATCTCTGCATGACAAAAATACAGGAAATGTTCCATTGTATTCTTGATGTAGGGCTTTAAGATCAGTCAAGATATTAGAAGGATTGGCCTCTTTTTGTCTGGATACGAGGTGAGGTAAGAATCACTTTCCATACTTATTCAGGTTGTTAGAAAATTTAATTCCTTGAGGTTTTAGGACTAATTTACCTCTTTTCTTCCTTGTTAGCCTAGAACTACTCTTAGATTGCAGAGGTCATCCGCAGGTATTTGCCATGTGGCCCCCTCATAAGCAGGTGGCTGGTTTTAAACTTTAAGTCAAACAGAAATATAAAGAAATAGAGTAAATGAACAGACAAAACAAAAATCAGCCCTTAGACACTGACCGAAAAAATAAATAAATAAGAAGATGACAGTTACATTGGATTTGGGCCAACCCTAATGATCTCATTTTAACTTGATTACTCCTGCTAAAACCTATTTTCACATAAGGCTGAAATCTGAAACATTGAGGATTAAGACTTCAACATCTCTATTAAGGGGGACACACTTTAACTCATAACATGGACATCTTCAACCCTAGCTCTTTAAGTACTTCAAACATGTGGGTAAATTGGTAAATTTACAAGCTCTGTCCCTTCCCCTTATACTAGTGTGGTCTCCTAGTAGATGAATCAGAATCTTATGTCATTTTTGTTCTTAAATATATCCTAATTCTACAAGGCTCCTTCATTCCATTGCCATATATTTTGGACAAATTTCTATTCTCTTAATTTCATTACCTACTTAACTACCAAATGACTTTTCATCTCCTTTTGTCCCTATACCATCTCTTTTCACTGACATTTGGGAGGCATATTTTAAACAAAAAATAAGTTGCCCACTTATTTAAATTCTTCTAAGTCCCCTATTATTCTAGGGATAGAGAGTAAAGTCAAACCTTTACTAGTAAGACCAAGTGAAGCAGGTCCTGTCTACCTTTTTAGACTACTGAATTCTGTCAACCTCTTGCTCTCTTTTCACTAGTGAAGTCTTCTTGTAATATGTGGAGTGTACTATCCTGTCTTCTACCACAGGATCTTTGCGAATGCTTCTTTCTTTTTTATGAATGGTGTTCTCACCTTCTTCTTCCTTAACTTGGTGAACTCCTATTAGTTATTTCGTGTCTCTAACTTCACTTTCTCAAGAAAATTTTCCTTGATCATCATTCTACTTCCTTTGTCATTCACAACAGAAATACAGATTTTCTTTCATAGAAATCTCAAATTTTCCTTCTGAAATTTTCTCAGCTCTGTAATTTATTAAGCATGATTATTTAAAAAATTTCTTAGTTCCACTAAACTGTGTGGTTCATGATGTCAAGAATTGCCTTTCTTTTCTGCATTAAGCACAGTAGTCATCAGTGAGGAAGAACAAATGTTTCTAAAATGGGTGCAGAATTTTGTTTCATACCACTGAGGCATTTATGGTCCAATTAGTTGAGTGTGTTAAGTGTAAACAAACAGTCCTGAGGAAAACTGATTGCTGATACGGAGCAATATTCTCCAACCTAGGCATTCAGAACATGTGATATATCAGAACTCAGCTGTTAGCATGGAGCTACACTTGTGGGAGCTTTTCACTTTCATGCCAAGATGTATAAGGTCCATAGTGTTCAGACAGCAAACCACCTTCCAGGAAGAAAAAAGAAAGAAAAAAGAAAAAGAAGTGCAACAGGACTGTCAAAGGAATCAGAAATACATGGTCTTTGAAAAAGAGAAATGCTTCCATTTCTGTTTTTTTTTCTATTCTCTTGTCCTGTGTACACTGTATTGAAGTCCTGTGAAATTCTTGTTAGTGCCTGTGTTGAAGTCTCATTGAGAATAATTCTATTTGAGTCACCAAAACATGCCTGACTCCATCAATCCATATTCCTTTTTATTAAATATAAAGAGCATCACGTGAAAGAAAACAAAAGAATAAATATAAGCAAATTATTTCTACTAAAATAATATTAAAAACTTCATGCTGCAGAATTGGTGAATAAATAAGACTAGGATAGAATTTTCCAACACATGGCATATGAGAATGATTCACAGAGAAATAGAAATTATTTTAAACTTTAAGTTAATAGAAAGAAAATTACATTTTTTAGTAAGATTTTTATTCAGCATGGCTTGCAGCTTTCCCATAAACTTATTTAAAAATCTTTGAGATGCATTTGACATTTCTTTAAAACTCTGTTTCCAGTGAAATATTATTTTGATTTTAGTGCTAATGATATTCAACTGTTTATCTCTCTCCAAATGTACCCATAGCACCCTTCTATCCTGTCTCCTATGGAGCACAAAATATGCTAACATAGTCATTAGTACTTCTAATTTAAATCCATTAAGAAAGGAAAGATAATATTGAAGATGTTACCAATTTGCAAAATAACCTAATTTATATGCATTTTCTACTCTATTTCTCAACTATAGCTATGTTGGCAGAGCAGTAAAATCAATTTAAACTGTTCTCTCAAAATATCCTGAGACCGTTTAATGTAGAAAGACACTCGTGATTCAACTATTCTGTAGAGCTGAAAAAGGAAATATTGTCAATTTCCCACAAATTAATACATAAAAGATGTATATCTGCATATATGTATAGGATAATGCTCTTCTTCCTGTGCTCTCTTAAATCACCATTCAAAGTTATTTGGCTCATGAAGCCTTCCATTTGTACCATATTTTATGCTTTATGCTCGCTTCAGTGATTTTTGTTGTTTAGGTTATACATTCTTCTTGTCAAAACTATTTCTGAAAATATTTAAAGTTGTCAGATCTTAATAGGATTTTAAAGATGTTTCAATTTTCAACTCATGTGAATGCTAGGTTATGAAAACTACACAAAAGAAAAACAGGTACTATGCTCTAGGAATGTGGAATTTTGGAAGTATAAATTCCAAAAATAAATAAATAAATAAATAAATAAAGTACAGACTGCACAGTCATTAATTTATCTCTATTATAACTTCACACCAAGGGTCATGGTCTCTGACCCTGAAAGCAAAGATTCTATAAGATTTATAGAATCAATGAGTTTAGAAATCTTGTTGAAAATGAAGTTACATTTCTGCTTTTATCCTTAATAATGTTGTGCTGAACGACCTTAGAAGAAATTGCTTATATTCACCAGTCTTATTTATTTTCTGGGAACACAATATTTGTTACTGAGACAGGATCACTTTAAAAATTGCCTATATATGGATGAAGATACTTAGCATTTCATCTTGTTATTTATTCTACTCCTCAATTTAAGATATGTGCAGAATTTCTTCTATTTTTTGAGATGAAGATGTATTATGATGTTTATGTGATGTTTGAAAGAGACACAGCCATTTTCATTTTAACATATGAAGTATCCCCAAATATACTCAAACTCACACTGGTGACATAAACAACTCACCGTGACATTAAGTATAAGGCAGCTCTTTTTTTTTTTTTTGGTCTCTGGCATAGAAATGTAATGAACTTGGAAAATGGAATACCTTTTATATTAGTTTAATAATCTTTCTTTAATTCATTTAGAATATTATATAATTAACACAAGTCATTTTGGGGGGTTAAAGGGATCAATTTTATAGTAGAGGATAAAATTGAACTTTTGGTGGTGCACTTAATCAAGAATATACAGTTGTTGATTTAAAATGATATGTGGCTGGAACTTCTTAATGTTATCATTTTATCTCAATGAAGATTATAATTGAAAATAAATAAAAATACTGTGAAAATGAAAGCTTTGTATTCAGCAAATGAAATAAACATACTTGAGAAATGCAAAAATATCATACTATAAAAAGGTAATTTTTGAATTATCCTCACCTATCTTATTTAATCCACACTAAGTAGAATCTTGGTTCAAATTAGAAATGACTGCTAAGAAGTTCTGGGGAGAGCAGAGGGAAGTAGAAGTTTCAGGAAAGCAATGAAAGAGATTGCTATGAGGAGGGTTTCATTCAGTACAGCCTCATGCTCTCCTCAAAAAAATGCATTGTTTTTCCTCTTCTCATGAATGTAAAATCTACCTAGTCTGTAATTACAGTTTAAATTTCTTCTTATGTATAAAAATGTCTCTGAATATTGGTGTTATTCTAGCTGACTTTTAAATATTAATTTACTTACTTTTCATACCTAACCTAAAAGTTAGGTCTTCATTTTTCTGCTTGATATTGGACACATTCAGATGCCTAGACTTTTGTCATCAATGTCATAATTCGAAAATGTTAAATTTGGGATCAGGATTCCGAGTGTCTAACTACGTATACTTAATTCTTACGTTTTGATTTCTTGTTTGAAGTTTTAGAGCATCTATTTAATTCATACTTTTATTCTGTTTATATTTTGCTTTACAAAGTCAAATGAAAGTTTCTTGCATATAAGGACCTTGAGAAGAAAAATACAAAAAATATTAAAAGAACTACTGAAAGTCATCTTAAGTAATAATGGTAAAGAACAATCTCAACCAGAGGGATAACTGATTTCCCTCTTGTATAGCTTTAAAATTTAGAACAGGATTTCTTCATCTTAATGCTGTTCTCATTTTGGGTTGGGTTATTCTTTCTTGGGGGTGTGCCAGCCTATGCATTGTAGGGTTTGCAGATATATCTCAAGCATCTACTCGCTATATGTTAGCGATACCCTCCTCTTTCCCATTCAGACTTGAAACAAATGTCTGCAGACATTACCAAATGCCATCTTTAACACAACATTACACTTATAACTGAGAAGCACTGTTTTAGACAGAGGTTTCTTGACTATTTTATGGACAAATATTCCTCTGTAAATTTGTATCTGTCCTTATTTGATTGAGTTGAGACTTCCAGAGAAATATACATCCTCTCTGTTTATTCATTTTCATGGTAACACAATTAATTTCAAGATCTCTATCAAAGTTCTCTTAGTCTTGCCTTTTCTAAGGCTCAAACATAAATCATTCCTTTAACTTAATTTTTTTTTAAAGGAAACATATTTCCGTACTTTGCAGCGTCTTGATTTCACTCTTCTTTAGATTCTCCAGATTGTCTATGATCATCAAGAAATATGGAACTGAATCCTGAAACATTTTTTAGACATCTGTTTCCTGCCTCTGGAATATTAATTATATAGCTGTAATAAAATATTTTTATTAAATTTACGATATTTAATCTAGTATTTTTATCAAAATGATTCGATTTTGATTGTTTAATTTTTGATATTTAAAATAACAATTTTGCATAAGATTAATACATTGATGAAAATATTAGTGATATTTTATTTGCATAAATTTTGAAATTATTTTTGCAAGAAATAAATTCAATTGCTTATATATTTTAAGTCACTATATTTTAAGATGTAGTTGTTGGATTTTTTTGCTGAATTATCTTTTCATTTCAAATGACCTGCATGGCACCTAATAAGTGAAGGTATATTTGAACTCTGGGTAGTAATCTGCAATTTAGAAATGATTTTACAAATTGAGTACTTTTGATGAAACCTCTATTTAAAGGGTACATATGATATGTTATCCACCATTTGAAAATAAACTCAGTGGTAGGTGAATTATTTGGGTAAAATCTTTTTTTGTTCATTATGCAAGAATGCGATGGATCTTATATGAGTTATGTCACTCAGCATAACTCAGGTGGAAATCAAAATCCAGAGGGAGATTTGAGAAAGAGCTAAATCCTCTAAGAAAATAGCAATAACATTCCAGGGAAAAGCTGTAGACTAATGGTTACGAAATTTCATAAATAGGAAGAAATGGATGAAATGGTAATAAAGAAGTCAACTGGGTTAAGGAGATGCAAAACATATAAAGAAAACTTTTGGGGCAATGAAGCTGTTTTATGGTTTTTTGCTATTGACTACATGCAAATCTCAAATTTCTCAAAGTCAGAACTTAATAAGGGTAAATTTTATTATATGTAACATACCTATATAAAAAGATAAAAAGATGGGGATGGGAGAATCTCAGTGGTTTCAATAATAATTTGTCAATAGAGTTGGAAATACCTGCTCTTAGTGCCTCTATATATTTTGATCTTACTGTGCAGGTCCATAGAAAATGCTTACTAAATATTATTTTAAGTTTTCCTCTACATAAAAATAATGTAATAATTCCAGTGAAGCAGTTTAAAAGTCTGTGACTAATACTTTTTAACTGTTTCAGATATATTTTAAATTGTTGCATAATAATTGTTGTATATATATTTTAAGTGTATAGTGATTTTGACTTAGAATTTCAAAAACACACATTTGCAAATCATCATATACTATCAGATATCTATATCTCTATAATAATATTATGATGATCTATTAGCAAATGTAAGAACAAGGTGATAACACTAATATATACAAAATTAAATTATAGATTAACACATCACCATAGTAATAGGATGCAATTGTAAAGTTCATAGTAATTTGTTTTGAGGGGAGTGTTTTAGAATTTTTATATCAATGATATTTTGTCAACATCTTTCATGACAAAGATGTGGAATTTCGCAATTCTTCAATTTAAGAAAATTATTTCATATTTACATTGTTTTAATTTTGCATAATTACATTCATTAAAAATTTAAATGTAATGTGATTGGGACATTAAATAGATTTTTACATGGTGTCTTGTTAGTTGAACTATTGGATTACTTTTTTCCAAGGTCGTAGAGAATTTCTAAATACTAATGAATGATGTGCAGAGGTAAATAACCAATAAGAAAAAAATCACAGATACAGAGGATTAAATTTAGGCAAATTTCTAATAAATTTACATTTTTTGTGTGACTGAAGTTAGCAAGATATTCTAGGTACAGCAGTTACTATGCTAGACATGTCTGCACTCAGAGATTAATAAATAATGCTCCTTCTTTTGGAACCCGTAGTCAATTAGAAAAATATGCAAGCAAACATAATTAAAACACAGGAGAATTCTGTAATAGAATATATATACTATGATTAAGTAATGGAAGAGTTCTTAAATGTGTTTGGATGAGTTGAATAAATTCTGAAAATGGCAGTTTGTTTACTTGGGATTTGAGATGAATGAGAGAGTTTGCCAAATACATTGAGGAAATTCGTTACAGCAAAAGGGAAAAAAACAAATTCAAAACTAATAAGGATGGTACAGAAGAATGAAAGATTTGGCACTCTTGAGGACTGTGTGGCTGGAATAGAAAATGCACAGATCTGTAGGATTTCTGGACCAGATTCCAACTTGAGTGTGTGCAGGCTTCCCCACATCACCAATTCTCAAACACCAGCAGAACATCCAAGAATTCAACTTAATTCTGATGTTACCTAACCAGAGAGAGCATTATTTATCACAGGTTAGACTAAGATTCTCCCCTTCAGATGCCAGTTGCAAATCCAGGCAATTACCTGTGCTTCTGACTACAGGTCAGAGGATCCCAGGGCCCTCTTCTCAAATTTGATTAATTTGTTAGAGTGCTTCACAAAGCTTTGGAGACATGCTTACTTACTAGATCACTTATTTATTTCAAAGCATATTATTAAGAAACAGACAGTAGGAAGAGATACATAAGACAAGTAAAGAGAAGAGATGTGAAGCTTCCATGACCTCACTAAGCATGCCATCCTCCCCAAATCAATGCATTTTCATCAGCCTGGGAACTCTCAGAAATCCCATCCTCTTTGTGTTTTTATGGGTGAATGATTGTATGAGTATAAATGATAAACCCACTGACCATTGGCAATTGATCTCAATTAGCAATTAAACTCAATTTCACCAGATTTTGGATGGGACTGCAAGTTTCCAATCCCTAATCACATGGTCAGTTATCTAAGCAACCAGCCCCATTCTTAGACAATTCCTAAAAATTCATCTCTTTACTATAATAATTGACATATTGAACAGTCTTAACACTTAAGAAATATCAGTGTTTTGGGAACTGCAAACCAGTAATTGCAGACAAAATTTGTATTTGGGTATCTCAATGAATAAATCTGCATTTCCTACAAACAACATTATTAAAGTAGGAAATAGCAAATTATTTTAAATGATTTAAGGGTTATTCATCAGCTTGAAATTTCATAACAAAATATCATAGACAGTGTGACTTAAACAACAAAAATTTATTTTTCACAGTTCTTGAAGGCTGGAAATCTGAGATAAGAGTGTCATCAATGGTCAATTGCTGGAAAGAGCTCTTTTTCTAATTTGTAGATAGTCATCATGTCTAAATGGACATGAGCTCATGAATGTGCATGCTCAAAAAGAAAGATTGAGGGAGAAAGAGAAAGAAGGAGAGAGAAAAATGGGGAATGAGAGGGAGACAAAGAGAGAGAGACTCTAATTTTCTGGTATCACTTCACTTAAGGGGACTAATATCATCATGAGGTCCCTATTTTCATGATTTCTTTTAACACTAATTACCTCCCAAAGACAACATCTTCAAATAATATCATAGTGATCACATTGAACATTAGGATTTCAATATAAGAATTTCAGAAGATTCATTTGCAAATCACAGCAAAGGGAAATTAGCAATTTGAATCTAACAAACTAGAGATTAATGGAAGCGAATCACAATTTTCTTAGGAATATTTTAAGAAGTTTATAACTGTACCATTTTGATAGTTTTTTAATTTAAACACCATGAAATTCTTATTTCTTCTTTCCATTTCTCATTTTTAACTTTTTAGTTGTTTTTTCTGATTTTTATATCTTTAAATGTCCTACATAAATAATTGTACACAACTTTTCAGCTTTAAATATTATATGATAGACCCAAATGGAATACTTTATTATTCCAAAAAATTGAATTGTTATATCCAGAAATACTTCCTCCACAGAATACTTACGTAATAAAGTTTAGTGATCTCAGTATTCAAATTTGCATTTTAATGACTGTGCATATTATTCATATTTATTTAACTTATGAATGGTATCATGATTATGTTTACTTTCAGATGCAATTTTTCTTTTTTTCTCATATTAAAGTTATATGTTTTAATTTTAGTCGTCTTTCTACAGAGCTATAATTACTGTATCACCAGCATTTATTACAAAAATAAAAGTCTTCACAGCATGATAAAAATGTTCATATTTTTGGATATAAACTTTTTATTGGATATTTTATTCCTGGTACCTCCAACCTTCTTCTATAGTCTGGAGTATTTGCTATATGAATCTGCTGCATAAATGTTGACTTGGGATTTCCCTTTGCCATCATATGAGTGACTACCTTTATCTTGCTTTTATATTAGACTTCCTGCTTTTGAATTCCATTGCACTGTGTCAAATGTTCAGTTCTATAAACTTGGATTGAGCTGAGTTTAGAATGTTCAATGACAGTTAATCTATGACAAAAGTGCCAAGAGCATGCAATGGAGGAAGGAAAGTCTAGACAACACATGGTGTTATGAAAATTGGAAAAACATTTTAAAAAAGAAACTAGACTACTCTTATTGCCAAGTAAAAATCAATTCCAAATGGATCAAAAACCTGGACATAAGAACTGAAACCATAAAATACCTAGAAAAAAACGTGGGGAAAATGCTCAATGACCTCAACTTCAAAGAGGTATTTGGAGGATGAACAGTGACACAAAAGAAACCAAAGCAAAACAAAACAATTGGGAATATATCGAACTGAAAAGTTTCTGCACAGCAAAAGAACCACCACTAAAACAAAAAGACAACCCATGGAACTGGAGAAGATATTCAGAGAAAATACATCAGATAAAGGCTTGATTTCTAAAATATGCTGAGTCACACACCTCAACAAAATAAAAGCAAATGAACAACTTAACAATGGGAAAAAAGAAAAGATCTGAACAGAGACCTTTCTAAAGAAGACACAGTTGACTTACAGACACCTGAAAAAATGTTCTACATCACTCATTAGAGAAATGCAAATAAAAACAATGATGAGATATCATCTCACACAGTGAGAATGTTCTGCAACAAAAAGACTAGAAATAGCCGGTGCTAAAGGGTGTCTGGAGAAAAGGGAACACTTCTACACTGTTGGTGGGTTGAAAATTGGTGCAACCTCTTTGGAAACAAATAGAGATGGATTTAGCATTTGAGCTAGCAATCCTACTCCTAGGCATATACCCAGATATGACATCTTGAATTGGGAAAAAATATCTGCTAAAGCATGGGAAAAATATACTAAATACCCATCAACAGATGACTGGATAAAGAATTTATGATGCATATACTCAATGAAATTTTATTCCATTATAAAGAAAAATGAAACTGTGACCTTTGCTACAATCTAGATGAAACTGGAGGGGATCAAGTTGAGTGAAATAAGTCAGAAAGAAAAAGAGAAATTCAGGATGGTTTCACTCACATGTAGAGCATAATGAAATGACACAAATAATATGTAAATTTCAACAAAAATAGCAGCTCCAGTGATGATTTAATAATACAATTGCCCAATATTTGGTAATTTGGTAATATTTAAATTTAGATTAAAAAAGAGCAATTGAAATAATTGAGAAGAGCTACAGAGAAAAAATACAGGTGTATTTAGAAATTTACTGTAGTCATTTGATTTAAAGGATTGATATATCTATCATCTATCACTTATTTATCTGTCATCTCTCATCTCTCCATCATCTGTGCTTAGTTTCAAGATTAATATAAAAGTACTGTAAACAAGTTAATGTGGTGTTTGTGAAAGGACTGATGTACTAGTAGGTGGAAAAAAGATTGACCAGAAGTATGTCTGGTCTTAAGTCAATTTTGATCTACATCAGGTCAATTTTGACATATGTACCAAAGGAATTAAATAAAGAAAAAATACCATTTTCAAAAAATGATGCTGTAAGGACTGAATAGTCACATGCAAATACAAGTGAATTTCAACCCATATTTCACACCGCACTTAAAATTAATCTGAAATGAATCAGAGACCTCTAATTAAAGCCTGAAACTATACAATTTTAGAAAATATAGGACAAATATTTCTTAATTTTAGATAGGAAAACTGTCTTAAGGCCACAAAATACATAGTTCATTTATGAAAAAGCAACTGATAAATTTGAGGTGATCAGAAGTAAAAATTCCTGCTCTTCAGAAAACATTATTTCTTCAAAAGAAAGTTACAAGCCACAAAAGAAAATGAAAAAGCAACCAAAAGCTTTAAAATTTGTGTAACACATTAGTGATAAAGGATTGGTGACCAAGATATAGAAGGAAAACTTACATTTCATGATAAAGAAAACAAAGAGCCCAATTCAAATGGGTAAAAGACTTGAATAGCACTTTTCTGAAGAGGGTATACAACCTGTATGACTGTCAAATCAGCAAATGAATGCTATATATCATTAAAAAAATACAAATTAAACTACAAAGAGAAAACACTCTACAACTATTAATATAGGTCAAATAAATAAAAACTGTTGTTAATGAATTCTGGTGAGGATAAAGATCATATATTACTGTGGAAAGAAAATACTGAATCCACGTTGCAGAAGAGTTTGACAGGTTCTTAGAAGGTTAAGCTTACACTTAAACCAAACAATTGAAGATACTTAAACAAAACAATTGAAGACACATGTTCATGCAAAACATATCTGCTAATATTTAGGGCAGATTTGATAGTGTCTCAAATTAGCAAAGTACTCAAATATTAGTGAACTGGTAAATAGATTAACAAGCTGTGGAATATTCTTACAATGAATCCTACTCAGCAATAAAAAGGAAAGAAATAGTGATTCATGCAACATGAATGAACATCAAAATAATGGTGTTGGGTGAAAGAAAATGGACATTAAAACACTTTATATTGTACTATTTCAATTTATGATTCTGAGAAGCTATAAAACTATAGACCACCCCCGTCAATGCAATCAGTGGTTGCCATGGTATGTGGGTGGTTATCAACAACCACTCTGAATGGTCAGAGAACTTTCAGGTTATGACAGATGCATCTGATATGCAGATTGTGTTGATGATTACATAAGTGCATGAGTTTATTTCAAATTGGCATAACTGAATTTACATTTAGAAATTTTTAATTTTACTGTGTAAATTATAGCTCTGTATGTCTGATAATTTATTTTGAAAATAAAAATAGGAGAAAATTCATATTACGTCTATCTGATTCCTAGTACTAGCATTATACATTCTCTTGGCATATTTATGATTTTACATTATTACCAGGAAAAAGTATATCTATAGTAATCATCAAGGTATTTCTCCTTGTTTCTCAAGACATGCACATACATGTGTCTTTTCTCAATCAACATCAAATTCTTAGATAAATTTTCTATTGTTGAACCAATTCAGAATTGTAAAATCCTTTTATTAATACATCTATATTATTCCTAAACTCTTTGCCACTCAAAATTCATCATGACCACTGTGTTTTTCATTAAAATATGTTTATTTTGTAGAAGAGATCAGAGTTAAATGATTTGATTTGTCATGCAAAAGTGGCATAGCATATGGAAGGAGTTTAGGTTGTAATGATGATATGATTTTGGGTCTATTAACTTGTATGGCTCTGGGTAAATTAGATATTTTTACTGAGTCTTAATTATAAAGTGAAAATATGTGATACTGTCAGGCTATTCTTGAGAGTTCTTTGGAAGTGTTACACATCACATTGTGAAATGACATTGAAAGTTTGACAGAAATAACTCGAAATCCAATTTGTTTTATATTTCTATTTTATTTACTATAAATTGAGTTATAGTTTACACGTAGCAAAGATATGTAGTGAAATGTTTTTACATTATGCTATAGTTCAATGAATTTTGATATACCAGGTATACCTGGTGCATTGATAACCGGACGCATTCACAGATTATCACGATACGGAACATTTCCATCACCCCATAAGGTCCTCTGCACTTCTTCTCAGTCAACGCCCACCCCCAATTCCATGGCAAGTATTGTTTGAACTTTAATTTCAAATATTTTATAACTTTATATAAGTGAATCATGTTATCTATGCTTCTATGCCTGTTTTATTTTTTTCACTGTAATAACTTACAGACCCATTCATTCTATTAAGTAGTACTCCATAGTGTACTTATACTTGTTCATCATTTTCCTGTTCTTGAACCTTTTGGGGTTTGACTAAAATAGATTAAGATATTAAGCATATTTATATACAGGCAATGTTATGAGCTTATTTTTCATATGTCATGCAAATATGTATATAAGTCACATCCCTGGATCATAGGGTAGGTGAACATTTACCTCCCCCACCTTACAAAACTGTCAGTTTTCTAAGATTTTTTACCATGTTCTACTTTCCCACAAGAAATTTGAAACAATTTCAGTTGTTTTACATACATGTCAAGCTTTGGTATCTTTGACTTTTTAAAATTTTACCCACCTCATGAATATGTAATTGTAACTCATTTTGATTTTAATACATTTCCCTGACAATTAGAAGCATTGAACACATTTTATATGCTTATTAACTTCATTGTATTCCTTTGTGAAAGATCTATCTAATAAATTTACCATTTTTATTGGTAATTTTTGGTCTTATAGACCTGTAGAATTCTTGTGTATTCTGGATATAAATCTTTTATCCAGCATATAAACTGCAAATATTTTTTCTCATCTATGACTTCCTTACTTATTATAGCTTCTTCTGATGAACAAACATTTTAATTTTATCGAAACAAATTTATCATTTTTCCTTTCTATTTAATCTTTGTAATATCCTTTTCTATAAATTTAAACATTTTATATGAAATTAAATAGTTATAATATTGAATAGAAAGACAGGCTTACAGGCAAAGTATATATTTTGATAAGGGGATATTTTCATAAGACAAATAGAAAAAGCATAGTTCTTATTCTATTATTAAACCTTTGAGATGGCAAATGGAATCTATTTACTTATGGTTAGCATTGCAAAAGTCATATTCCATGAAATATAACTTAGACAGTCACCAAAGATAAACTATCAAATGACAATTGACATTGAGAGAGCAGGAATACACAAGGAATGCTAAGTAGCATGGGATAGAAAGAATCCATTCTATTCATTATGGTAAAAAAGGAACAAAATGATGAAAAATATTATGTAATTTAAAATAAATAATTTTATCAGAGGTTCCCAATCTTATAGTGATATGTTTTACTCATTCAATAATTTATTTTTTCCCATATTCCCCTAATGTTCTGAGTAATTGTCCTTGATGTCATTTTGTTAATAAGTGTCATATTAAAGGTAGGTGCTATAATATGTAATCTGTAGTTATGTGGCATGTTCCTAAAACATTTACCAGAACGCACTGAAATATTCATCACACATATTTTTTTTCAATTATTGTGGAGTAGCTGTGGTAGGCCATCATTTCCCCTATTGAATCTAGAGGAAGTTAGCTACTGCAAAATAATATTACATTTGCAGACTAGATATGCTAAGGATCAGTCTTGTTATAAGCAGAAGAACTTTGTAGGGGTTAAGCAAAATCAGGACAGTTTTTGATTGCTTCATTGGCTGGTGTGGCAGTTGGGAAACCAGAAAGACACAATGCAGAGTTGCCAATGGCCTCCCACAGGACTTCAGTTGAATATTGAGACAGTTAATAGTTGGGATGAAAACATGGAATTAAATTCCATAAAGTTAAGTTATGTTAAAAGTCAAAGTCCTGGTAGAGAAAGAGGTATTGAATATACGCATGGCTGGTCATAGCCTTTAAGATCTTTGAAATCAGACTGAAAGTGAGACTAATCCAAGTGTCAATCATTTCCTAGAAGTGCTTAATTCTTGATTGGATCAAGAACTGATTAGTTCATCTCTCATTAACTGAAGAAGAAAAACATATGCTTTCTTGGGAGAAAATCACCTCAAATTCAGTTGCTTTGTCATTTTGATAACACTGTCTGCCATTAATAAACAGAGGGAGACATAAAAAGCAAGAAAATATGGTTCAGGGAAGAAAGACCAATAGAACCATTGGTTCATAGTTGAAATTAACAGAACATTTCATATTGCTACTATACATAAGTCAAAAAATGGGGAAATTATTAAATATGCTTGATTTTAAAAGTTGATCATTTCAACGAAGAAATTTTATTTAATTTAAAATGAATATAATAGGTAAAACTAAACTAAGACTTGACACATGCACTTAAGCATTCATTTGGATGTGTTTAGCATCAGAAGAGCAGAAGAAAACATCTGTAACTTGAAGAAAATCAACAGAAACGATCCAAAGTGAAGCAAGGAGAAAAATAATGTACAAACAACAAGCAAAATAAAATTTAACAATGCTTGAGATACACGAAGGGACCCTCTAAAAGATTCTAACACTGAAGAGCCAGAAGGCAAAGGAAAGAGCATAGCAATAAATTTTACTTCAAGAAATAATTACAAAAAGTTTTCCAAAACTCATGAAAGTCATCAATCACATATTAATGAGTTTGATTTTATTCCAAGAAGTATTTTAGAAGTATTTTAGGAAAGACTAGTAGTTATTAAATACATTAGGATTAAACTGGTGAAAATGAAAGAGAACATTTAAAAATAATAGAGGAGAAAAAGACAAATTATTTTCAAAACAGCAAAATAAACCTTATGGCAGAATCTGCTACAGAATTATAGAAGCCAGAGCAACGACATGGCAGCTTTAATGGAGCAAAGAAAAATTTTGCTCTCTAGGACTTTACAACCATCAATAATATTCTTAAATAACTAAGATGCAATATAGAAGTTTTAAGAAACAGAAGTTGAGATGATTACCACCAACACAGCCAAACTACTATAAATACTAAAGGAGATCTTAGAGCTGGACACAGAAAATTTAAGGATAAAGAAAATCCAAAATGGGAATCATGTAGATTTATGAAAATAAACAATAGTAATAATGTTTTATAGATTTTTCATTAAAACTACAAATTTAAAAAAATAGTGCACCAAATTTTGAATTTTTAAATATGGATAGATACATGCAACCTTGACAACAAGCATTATATAGAGCAGTTTGCCGCCCAGTTCTTTAAATACTCAGGATGCAATCCTTTGTCGGAGAAGTGACTTAAAAAAAACTTCCCCAGCCAGTGTCTTCTCAAATTATGCATAAGACTTGTACACTGAAAAACAAACGGTATTTATAGAAATTGAAGAGAACTTATTTGACATATTAATCATAATCATGAATTAAATGATCAAATATTTCTAAGGTATCAATTCTCCTCAAGTTGATTTGTGAATTCAAAGCAATCTCAGTCAAATTCTCTGCATTTTTTTTTCTTAGAAATTGCTGTGCTAACTAAATTATGTTTGGCTATTTAATGAACAATGAATGGCTAGAAGCAATTTTGAAGAAGAACAAAATCTGGGGAGAGTTCCAAAATCTGATTTCCAAGTCTTACTAAAAGCTATTTTATTCATGAAAGTGTGATGTTGACATAAACAAACACACATAGCTCAAAAAACTATTCCAGAGTAAGGAATCTACATGCCCACTCATACAAACATCGTCAATTGATTTTCAAAAATGGTATCTTGGTAATTTAACGTGGAAATGACAGTCTTTTACTCAAATAGTCCTTCAAAAATTAGTTATCTACTAAAAAATGAACCTCACCTTTTCCCTCAAATCCCAGACAAAAATAAACTAAAAATTCATCATAGAATTAAATGTAGAAAACAAATAAAAATTTGGAAGAAAAAATAAGCACTTGGTATAGTCAAAGACTTATACAACAGGGCCCACAAAAAGCACTACCTATTGAAAATATATATGTATTTCATTCATCAAAATTAAAACCTCCTTCTCTTTGGGAGTTATCATGAAGAAAGTAAGTGGCACGCATCTGTGGCTCAGCAACTAAGGTGTGAGCCATGTAGAGCTCAAGACTTGGGTTACACACCTGAACCTAGGAAAGGAGAAACACAAAACAACAACCAAGAAGTGAAAAGACCAGCTACCTACATTAGAATAAAGTGAAAATATTACACACACACACACACACACACACACACACACACACCCCAAAGTTTTATGTCAAGAATATATAAAAAATATTTACAACTGAATATAGGGAAGACAACCAAATCAAACATTTCAACAGACATTTCACAAAAGATAGACAATATGCAAATTACTGATATTTAACAATAAATCATTATTTAGCAATAAATCATGTATATGTAAATTAAAGCGATGAGATTCTACTACACAACCCCTATATGGCTAGCATAATCATTACTAATAATATAAATTGTTGGAGAGGTTTTGATGCAATTAAATTTCTCTATAAAGCCTAAACATTAATGTGAATGATCACAAAATGACTTAAGGATTTTCATAGCAGTTTTGTTCATACAACCTGCAACCTGGAAACAGATCTAAATATCTATTGACAGGCAAATGGGTAATCAAAGGGCTGTGTATCATTCCACTTAAATACCCAGAATGGACAAATCCATAGAGATAATAAGTAGATGAGTGGTGGGAAGAGAGGTTATGCAGTTGAGTGCTAAGGGATATGAAATTTCTTCTGGTAGTGATGAAAAAATTTTAAAATTAGTTGTGGCAATAGTTACATATCTCTGAGAAAATACTAAAGAGCACAAATATAACAATTTAGAGGAGTAAATTTCATGGTCTGTGAATTTTATCTCAATAAATATGTTATAGTAACAAAATGGATTGCTGCATAGCAATTAAATAGAATGAACTAGTGGTACCGCAAGATGACTTTATCTCCAAAATACACTAATCAAAAGAATCAGAAGCAAGAGTACATACTATTTTACTCCATTTATATTAATTCAGGAAAAAGAAAAGTGCATTCATCATGACAAGCCGGAATAATCAGGGCAGTCAGAAGTCAGTAAGTATTCTGATATAGGTTAAAAATGAGCATGTTAGTGTACCTTAGGGAAATGTTCTATATCTTTATTTGTTGTGATTATGTAAGTGTACATATAAATAACATCTCTTACACACACACTAAGGAGTCACTGCATGCAATTTATTGTATGTGTAATATCACTTAAAAATTCATAGCCAATCATTATATTGTTAAATTTGACAGGGATTTATAAAAAACATTTTATTTGGAGGGGCTCGAATGATTACAGAAGAAGCACTTTTTCTTACCTTCTCATCATTTATGCACTTATTAATAATTGTTTAGCTGCAAATGTACATTTTACTTTTTCCTTGTTATGATCTTGATGCTAATATGACTGTGGGAAAGATTACTGTTTGAACTCTGAACAGCTTCAGCAAATTCTGAATAGATATTAAAGGATATCATTTGTTGTTCTGTGAATACTCCTACTGTGACTCTATCTGTAACCTCTCCAAAAGAGAAAAAACGATAGCATTGGAGAAATGTGTAACAAGCTATGCTTAGAATATTATAAATAAAAAATATTCTACAAAACACAATGGGATGAAAAGACATGGAAATATGAGTCTGCAGTAACACATTAAAAATACATAGGTAATCAGCGATGGGTAGAATTTTTCGTAAGTAATTCAAATGCTAATGGTCAAATCTTTCAGCAGGGAAATGCGTGGACCTGTTTTTGTTTTTTGCTTGGCCAGCCTCCAATTTCTCTCGGCTGAGAAAATCCTTTTATGAATTAATAAAAGCTTTCCAGACTGAAAATAGGGGATATACAACTTAATGGCTAGAACATGTTGCCAGGACTTTGTAATTTAGACAGTTTGTTATGACTAGAACAATGCTCCAACACACTGAACTTTAATGTTGAAATGTCAGCTTCCTCCTGAGCAATTCAGGAACCAGGCCTGCACCTGCTTGCTTTTAGAAGATTAGTCATTTGCATCCACCTTCAGCAAGCTGAATTTGTGGAGTCAGTAGATAATAATATTAGGTACTTTTCATCTTCCAAACATGATAAAAACACTTACTGATAAAACCTTTTTTAAAAACATGTGAACTCCATGCTCAGTCCTGGGGTGAAAAAAGAAAGAAAAAGACTAAAAACCGGGAAAGAAAGGGACATACAACCATTGTAATTTATCTTGAATCTAAGTCTTTTTAAAACTGTAACTATTGCTTCTTTTGGAAAATTGTCATGGTTTCTTATGTCATTACATTTTATGTTGACCCATGAGTAATAGAAGCAGTTCAATTTACAATGACTAAAGGTGACCACTGTGTCTCGATATTCAAGTACAACTACAAAAAATAAAATGTCTCCCAGAGCCTCTCATGACACTATTTAAGAAATAATATCTTTAAATTCTCAATTTAACCTATGAGTTGTTAGAAGAATTAATTAAACTAATGGGTAAATTGTTAACCTCAAAGGATTGTAATGAGTAATTCAAAATGGGATTATATCTATTAGTATTAAATATACAGCTTTTACCATGTGAATCATCTCCTATGAAATTCTATCATTTTTACTCATTTGTTTTTAGAAACACTATGACTTTGTAGGACAAAAAAGAATCCAAGAAATTTGTCTCCTGAGAAAATGCAGACAATGAATACCAATCATTAATTCTACTTTGCAAACCCACAATGACTGAATTTTTGATTCAAACATATAATAGCAAATTGTATGCATGTACATTCTTTGGACAACATTTTATGTAAAGTTGTAGAAGAGAGGAAGCTGCACCCCAGTTTCTAGCCACTGAAGACCAACGGTGGCCACTAAGTCACCAGGCACCTGACAGTCTAGACTGACTGGAAGCTACTGACTAGATAAAAGGACCTTTTCTGAGAATCAAACCCTATGTGCATTTTACAAGTATATGAATCCTATGTGTTAACCATATGAGGAATTCACAAATGAATAACTGAATTCCGTTTGTAATTCCTGTTCTAAATCACACCTTTCCCTCTCCCTCACCAATAAAAGTGAATCCCAAAAGCATTTTGGGGCTCAGATTCTATATCTGGCCCATGCGTAATGAAGCTGTGTTCGCTACTTCTAAAAGCACACTGTTTGGATTTTGTCAGTTGAGAGAGAGCTATAACATTTGGTTTCCTGTCCAGGAACCCCAAACACGTTGGCTTTTGGGGGCCAACGGCTTTGGGAGCCGTCTCAGGGCCAGTGGGACGCAAGAAGACCCCGGGGAGACGCGCCCTGCCACAGTTTTTGGCAGCTCCACAGACCTGACACCTGTCGCTGGCCCTGAGCAGTACACTCTGCCGGACTCTGCAGAGGAAGTGAATGCAGGTACGGCCACTGGAACAGGTAATATCCCAGGATAAAAAAGGACCCAGCTCAGGCCTGCCCACTGGCAGAAGGAAAGTCTGATCAACTTTCATTTAGGAGATTAATGGAAATATTATTACTGGGATCTCTCATCAGGGAAGTCCGGGGGAGAGAATGTCATAACTTCTGTGTGAGTGGAGTGGGAATGATTTGTTGTCCCACTGCGCGAGCCACAGGGCTTGTATGAGCCAATCCCTGCGGTTCCGTTGTTGTCTTAGGCCTAAGGGTAACTCGTGTTGTTCTGGAGTTATACATACGTATCTTAGCTAAAACGGCTTTGTTTTCATAAGAAAAAATGGCCAGGCTGGAACTGAGTGAGCTGCTTGCAACTACCCATTTTTGTTTGTTTCAGCCACAGTGTAAGGGAGGATTTGGGAAGCCAAGGTAAATTATCTGCAGTCAAGACTGTAAAAAAAGGGAGGGGGGGGAACAAACCGAATCTGTAACTGCATTGAAGATTGGCTTGGGGTTGGGTTGGTTCTGGCTGGAGTGCAAAGTGGGGCAGGGCTGAGTGGCAGAGTTGGATGTGCCCCACAGCTGAGCGGGGAGCTGCTGCCCACTCCATGTTCGAAGACACTCCGCCTGCAGCCCCCACTCCGGTTGAGCAGTAGTGGCGAAAATGCCAGCTGGGCTCTCCAGGGATCTCAGCACTTTGCGCTCTCAGCACTTTCGCACTCTCTGTGCCCCTGCCTTCCTTTCCCTTCCCCCTAGCAGCAGCGGCGGAGGCTGCTCTGGCTGTCGGAGCCCGGGAGGTGGTGCTGCGGCAGGTGGGCGGGGTCCCAGACCCTGACAGTGTGGGGATCGGGGCCATGGCAGCAGATTGCTAAACAAAGAAGCTGCAGGCTCACTTAAGACTCCATCCTCCTCACTGGTGGAGTTGGGTGCCTGGGGTGACTGCTGAGGCAGCGGAGGCCTGGCCTTTCCCTGCCCCACCTGAGACTTTTCTGCCCTGCCTCAGTCAGGTGGTGGTAGTGTCAGGAACACGGATGACTTGGGTGTCTGGCCCCACCTCGAATTTTCTTAGTGCCTGAGCCAACCAGGGCAGGCAGTAGCTCCCGGGTTAAAATTTCTGCACAGAATAATGGTGTTTTGACTATTGCTTGGCTAAAGTTGAAAATCACTCAAGTTGAGCAACTGTGGATCTGATTCTGTCTTGGAATAATGTAAAGAACTACCACCCAGGCCAAATTCTAGTGTAGAATCTAGGTAAGAATGGCCCAAGAGCTGCCCTCAGGGGTGTGGTTCATTCAATCAGAGAGGATTAAGCTAGGAGGGAGGG